>OX352236.1:8800000-10050000 GCA_947086465.1 Eupithecia exiguata | reverse complement strand
ATTACTACTCCCGCTTATTAAAATACCCGATATGTATGTGTTCAAATCACGTAAGTTTAAAAAGACGAGTATTTATCAATTTTAGTTTTTCTGTTACAATTTCCCACCCAAATCAATACCTTGGTTGAGATTTCGTAACAAAGTAAGTAACCTCATTCTGCCCTGATAGATAAAATACGATACTAAGGACCTCAATCGAGTTCGAGAGTGGACCCTGCAATCTATCTTCGAAACGAGAGTTCTCTTACGTCACGCATGGCGTAGGATGATCGATTGACCAAAGATACGGAATTGATATAAGTGGCGGCCCTTATGTCGAGGTTGAAGGGATTTCGTGAAGTGGGTTTCTTGTTTTATTGTGTTTTTGTGGTCTATGACGGACTTTGGCTGAAATCATTAGGTACCGGTCAGTGAGGGTTAATGAGAAAACTGTTGAAGTTTTAGGACCTACAAAACAGGAAGTAGAATTTAGCATGTCTATACATCCCTAAGCTTCATTATAACCAAAAAGTTGTTACATATTCAAACAGTTGTACTCTGGTATGGTCTTTGGTTTTATAGCCGAGTTTTGGTCACGGCAACCTTACCAGGAAACCATGTGTGCAGAAAATTTATAGTAACCGGTAGTATGTTTTAACAATGGAAATTTATGTAACTCAAATTCGAAATCTGTGAATTCTATAGCGAAGAACGCAGTGGTCAAGCAGAATGCATATCCGGCTAACGATACCTGTGCAGGTGTGGTTTCCATCACAGTTTGCAATTAAAACTAATTAATGTTTTTGGAAAATGTTGTTCAAATATTCAAATAACGCTAGCGGTGTGCTCAATCAAATGCCTAACCCCGTCAAAGGTCTGGCTTCCATTTCAACCTACATTCATGTCATATTGCAGGCAGCTTTTAGATTTTCATACAAAAAAATAAATACTGTGATTTTTAAATATATTTGCGTTCATTTCGCGATTGGTACCTAGTTGGTATTTACACGAGTATTTTTACGCACACGAAAATCTCAACAGTATATTTGACTAAAAAACATTTTGATACAAAACATTCTTTAACTCCCAGAATTTTTCTATCATTCCTTTTTTAACTCCCTTTACTTCTTTTATTATGCCTGCTCGTTTGTCGTCGTTTTCATTTAAATATTCACTTTATTCTATTAATTACAAAATATAACATTATACTAAAACAGGTACTTTACTTTGTATTTTTAATGCAATAATAAAATTTATAACAATTATCATCAACCGATCAACAACTTTTTCTCCGTCATCTTTTGTTCGTAAGGTTGGATACCTATAGAACTTTCTAGTTTCTATGTTTCATCTACAATCTCAAGTCCCAGGACAATAAAATATACTTTCCTAGTATGGAAAGCCAGTCAGAACCTATTCTTGTTTGTTGGCAGTAGTTGTACTTGTATCAGCAACGTGTCTCAGACAAAGCAGTCGATTTGTCTGAGCCTTGCACCCTAGAGGCTAGAGTAATGAATATTAACATCTCGCACTATCGCACACAGTTACTGGCTTCCAGTAAATTTTAGTTTGTACGGACTTTATCTTTATCTTTGTTTACATTTCTATTATGTCAATATTTCATTACATATACGTAGGTATTGTACAAAAAATCTAGGCACTCATAAACATAGCTCTTATAGAAAAATCGTAAACAAAAAAGTAGCTTGTTTTTACTGGCGTTTATATAAACAATTTTTTTAGACAACATTCTCCGACATCAATATTTTCATCCAACACTATCAGTGTCTCCATTAGTGGGGTTTTCCATTTATTTTATACAAGGTGAACTTGTTATAAATTGCGATTAAAATAAACATTGTCTTTTTTCTTCGTTAAGATATCATAATCTATACTAATATTATAAATTCAAAAGTAACTCTGTCTGTTACTTTTTTGCGTTTAGGCGGCTGAACGGATCTTAATGAAATTTGGCATGGAGGTAAATGGTGTCCCAGAGACGGACATAGGCTACGTTTTGTCTCAAAAACTAATCTTGAAAATGATAAAATAAGGGTTATACGATTTCATCATTATTATCATCATAACCTTACAAACCATATACTACCTAGTCTACCTGCAACGCACGACCTACTGTCATCATCAAATGAATTGTAGTTATATATTCACAAAGATTTTCATACAATGCATATTGAAGTCATGACTTGCGCTACTGAAACCTAGTCCTACACACTTGTAGTGAAGGCTTGAGCGCAGAAGTAAAACAAAGGGGAAGAGCTCAGACTTCTTTGCAGGAAATTGCGTTTATTTCAAAATTGTGTAGGATTTACACTTTTATCTCGCCTTCGTGACTAGTGACACTTGCTTTGTGATTGCTTTCTGAAACTTTGTAGTTGGAATTTTAATGGAAAGGTATTTAACTGTATTTGCTCAGTCATAAAGTAAAAAAATCTAATAAAACACTGTTTTAACCGGATTGATCTCGTATATTTTATATTTTGTTTATAACCTGACGTTTCGGAGGCTTTTCAGCTTCCATGGTCACAGGCAGACTGAGGTGACATTTGTCTTTACAAGTAATTTGAATTTTGCATATCTACCGTCAATTCAAGCGCCGTCAATTCATCTGCGATCAATCCGGTTAAAACAGTATTTTATTATGAGTTCTCGCGAAAATAACCCTAGAATATACTAGTTAAAAAAATCTATTTAAATTCAGCATTTAAAATGAAGGAAGTCATCAAGTTTTTTACTTATTTAGAAAATTACAACAAAATACAACTGTAGTACTTACATTTATATCTATTTCTAAAAAATCTAAGCGGTCATCAGAAGTCAGAGTGCCAGAATTCGGCGTTAGCAATGCTAATTCATTGACCGAAATATAACCAGGATTCCGATCACCTGTGGACTCATTCCTGTCCACTGCTAGACAAAAACCACCCCAATGAGCATCACAGCATCTTGAGCTAGCCGCATCCTGTGTTAGTAACCAGAGATTCACTCTTGATAATGTCCTTGAGAAAGCATTAGGCTGCAGCAAAACAAGCGTCATTTTTTGAGTTCTGAGTCGCGTATTTTCGGTCGCATAAATTCTGCCCTGCAGAAAATCTGTTGGGTTGCCAGACGGGCGCAATTTATTCAGTTGCTTTCCAACGTGTTGCTCACACAATCTGTACCTGACTGACGCATTCCTCGCTCCCCTCAGCCCCGCGAAAACTATGCGTGTGAGTCAGTCATAAACTCATTTTGCGTCCCCGTGTGATTCAAACAGGACTTTTTTATGAAACCAAATGCAGCAGAAATTACGCGACCGAAATTCCGCGACTGACAACTCAAAAATGTACGCTCGTTTGGCCTCACACTTAAGACCGCAGCAATATTACTTACTAGCGATCCGCCCCGGCTTTGCACGGGTATAATCCATCGCCTATGTTCATCAGGGATAATGTAGGATTCTAATGGTGAAAGGATTTTTCAAATCGGTCCAGTTTCGGAGCCTATTCAATTCAAACTAACAAATCTTTCCTCTTTAGAATATTATTATAGTATAGATTATAGTAAGAACTGACCGGTGTTATGATGTGTTATGTAAGTAGGTACCATTCGCAGCAAGCACGTTACGTTACTTTTTTTTTTTTACTATAAAAACTATCGTAGTTTGACGTATTCATTACGGATTTAGTTAAAACGTTACGTTACGCCGTGTGCAAAGTAAGATCCATCTCGTTGCTCGTTGCGAACGCCTTGTTCCCACGTACTAACTGAACTAAGGCTCCCTGTGTAACACGTTACGTTACGCCTCGTAACTTTTCACTGTACACTGTTTACGCTGCAGCTGCCAGCGCGCATTAAAAGAAAATTAACGGAATTTGATGCATGGATTATGCAAATCACGCATATCCGCCGTCGTTCTTTGTTATCACGCACACTAAATGAGTTTTAATAGCGCTCTCGTACCAGTCTGGCCTTGGAACAATATGGATGTAGAATAGTTGGGATTTCATGAAAATTGTATGCTTTAGTTACATGTTAGCCGAGTCATGGCGAGCTTTTGACTCACATAGGCTTTTCTTCTCACTTGTTTATACAAGTGAGAAGAAAAATATAAGAAAATACATAAATTTATTTTCCCAGAACAACACATTACAACATAGTGAAGACGTTGGTAATGAATGACTCAAATAAGTCATTCATTAACAATGTCATCTGTGAGGACTTGTCCAATAACAAATAATAATAAATTAATAAATAATGCTGGACAATTCACACAGCATTATCTAGCCCCAAGTTCAGCAAAGCTTGTGTTATGGGTACTAGATAACTGATATACATAATACAATAGAATACACAGATAGATATATTTTATTATACATAGAAAACAATCAGAACACCCGGAACAAATATGTGCAGATCGTACAAACACTTATCCCAAGGCGGGAATCGAACCCGCAACCTCTTGCGTCGCAGGCGGACCTTCGCCCACCGCGCCACAGAGGTCGTCAAATTTATTGAACTTGCTCACTGAAACGGTATTTTGTAATATATTCATCGGAGTACTTACTTCCTGGTATTTGTCAGCTACGTTGGGATTAAGATTTCAGAGAGAGATTAAACATAAATCTGTTTATTAATCCCCTTTTCATTCATCAAATTATGCTCTGCATCAGACGGAGCTTTAAAATCTAAACAATAGATTTCAAAATTCTCTAAATCTATTCACGTTTTCGAGACCGTTCTCCATTGTCATACCAGTAGTTACATAATATTCAGTGTTTTGCGTTGGTTAATTAATTCAGTCTGTGGGTTTGGTAATTTTGTGTAAGCACAGAAGACTTGCTTTTGAAACAGAACATTCTGTTCTTGCATGAAATTTCTCATTAGATAGTAAACATCATCATCATTATGATGATAATCTCAATACGTAATAAGGTGCACTTAAGATCCTGATAGAGCCGAGAGAATGAGCCCTTGCATCTATGTTATACAAGTGAAAACTTAGTTAGAGCAAGGAGTCAGTCATTTTTTGACTCTACATAGGTACCTACTATGTGACAATAATGAATAATGTATGTACTGTACCTTGTAGATTAAGGCTTTATTCTGGAAAATAAACTTCAAAATTATAATTGCTTATCAACTAAATACTAAGTTATTTTATGGATTATATTATTTTCTGCTGTTTTTCTGCTATACGAGTTATCTCACACACTTCCACTGCTGGACATGGCCTCATACAACCCCAATAATTACAGGTCCAAAACCTTTATCCATCGACTCCCTCTCAAAAAAACATGTTAGGTACTTTAAAATTCAGGTAGGTATATTTAACTGATATTTTTATAAATTTACCTTGAAAATAATAAATTCCTAATGCATTTTGCATTTACCTTGAAAATAATAAATTTCTAATGCATTTTGCATTAGGAATTTATTATTTTCAAGGTAAATTAATAAATTTCTAATGCATTTTGCATTAGGAATTTATTATTTTCAAGGTAAATTTATAAAAATATCAGTTAAATATACCTACCTGAATTTTAAAGTACCTAACATGTTTTTTTGAGAGGGAGTCGATGGATAAAGGTTTTGGACCTGTAATTATTGGGGTTGTATGAGGCCATGTCCAGCAGTGGAAGTGTGTGAGATAACTCGTATAGCAGAAAAACAGCAGAAAATAATATAATCCATAAAATAACTATATAATATATAACTATATCCATAAAATAACTATATAGAAATTTATTATTTTCAAGGTAAATTTATAAAAATATTGTAGGCGTTCATATGAGTAAGAAAATGCTTGCTCACAACTTTGTAAAGTCATCATCATCATCATCCTATAGTAGTCCACTGCTGGACATAGGCCTCCTCTAATGAGCGCCATAGCGTCCTGTCTTCAGCTTGCCGCATCCAGCATCTGCCGGCAAATCGTCATCCCACCTGGTTGGAGGACGTCCTACACTACGTTTGCCATTAACATTGTAAAGTACACAAATAAAAATGATATTATACACACCCGTGTATAATATCATTTTTATTTCCTCCCTATTAAGGGGGTGTACAGACATGCAACTGTTATCTACCCAGGTATCAATAGCTTGATTTGATAATAATAACTTCAGAACAGAAATCAGGGGTTGGATTGCAGGGCGTGAAAATGTTTATACACTTTCATAATTTGAAGGGGATCGTATCGGAAACCCAACAAAGAGGGTTCGGGTGGAAAGGGCTTCCAGCAAAATACTTAATACGGAAAATACGAGGTGGAAAACCTGGTTATTTCTAGCAGAAGCTATTACTTGGATCCCGGATTTGTTGAAGATGTACAGTGTAGGGGAAATGCTGATATTACTAATTTTGGAGTGTGTTTGGGTTTTTCGAAACCCCTTGATACATATTATGTTTACAAATAAAAAGGTGAGGCTGCGGAATACTCGACCTCATCTCGACATATAAGACGTGTTATTCGACGGTTCGAGATAGGAGATGGCACTAGTTTGTCCCTATTTGATTTTATATAGAAACGTATTCATAATTCAATAGTAAGGCGAATGCATTTTTTGAAAATAAACGTGCTTTGATTTTCTACGAGTGTCATATCGGACGAGACCGGTTTCACAAATTCTAACGCGCACAAATGCTAACATATGACAGGGTTTTTGGTTAGTTAATACACAACGTGAACTGCAGATTCTTCTCATCATCACAACCACATTCGCAAAGAAGCAAGGTATTAATTTAAAAAAAAAAAATAAGATGCTCGAGTATTATCTCCGATACAAAATGATAAAAACACCTTTGTCCACCAACCCACCGAGTTACTAAAGAACAATCTTCAACTTCCATACCCGCTCTTAGTTCAGGGCAGAGCCGTTTTTAAGACATAAAAAACTTCTCTAACGAAAGATTATGGATTCCAAAGGGGTACCTATTACCAATACCAATACCAAGTTTAAGAATTAAGACCTGGCGTTTTCACAAACGTGTCCGTGATGACGGGTAGAACCTGCAGTTCATGTAGGGTTACTTATTTTACAATTACTAACCCTGAATAATTTTATAGGCTTCCCTTCAACTATTTTTTTAAATACGGGACGGGACTGACATAGTCCAACCAATGAATCAAAGTCCTATTACGAATAAAAAACTGAAGGTGTACCAAAATTGCCACAAAATGACAGTCCTATCGCATCAGTTATGAAACCATAACACCTAAGTCTTCAGTTTGACCATTCCTTCAAAAATTAAACGAAAGAAATGTTTTGGATCTTTTCCGATATCAAATTGAAAAACGTTCTCTGTAATCGCAATTCACAGGCTTTCAGAGTATTCCAGTTTTTTGCTCGAATTATTCAGGCTTATTGAACATCCACGTCGGTGGGCGATCTATCACGGGGTTACAAGGGGCAAAGCCTTGTAAAGATTTGACCCAAATAAATGGGTCACAGAGCCTTTAGAAGTTGGACCTTTAAAAATTGGTTTTATTCAATCTGTGTGCTCAGGAATAGGGTAAATATTGTGCAGCTGATTACATTTTCTTGTATTTATTTACCTTTTTGCGTTGGTTTCCTTGATCTTTTTATAGACTCTCACCATTATTGAATTTGTACAAGTTTGAGGGATAAGCTGTTTTACCTTATCTTTGCTTTGTATTTATTGTATTCGCATAAAATATTGCTTGTATTTCTTATTCTACGCTATTTAACTACCTCATCATTTACCACATTATATAGCTATTAAAACATTCATTTAAGGAGTAGAATATACCCTGAATAGTACATATACCTTCTAAGCAATAACACTTCCTTCTCACATAGCACGTTGTGTCTTACTTCACCTTAAAGTTGTAAGAGTTTGCATTACAAACAAAACGAGCAAACAGTTCCACATCACATATGCCCTTTGATATCGCAACAATATTGAAAACCACTACCAATAAATAAAAATAATTGCGCCAACCAGGTTCCAAGAACTAAGCCTCGCTCTCCATTACTTAGCGAACTGTAATGTGGGGGCACTCCAGGATTACCGTATACGGCAAAGTGGCGTCGTATCTCGGATCTGCAGCCTCGGACCCTGGATACCGAACTTTTATTGCTGCTGTAAAACATTGAATGACTTTGCAGCTTGCGGGTGGGATATGGGATACAAAGTTGAGTCTAGTCGACTTACCTTACCGATTTCAATATTATCCGGATATTCGGCTCGCATACGGTTTTGTAATGTTCTTTGGATCTTTATTTAATTTTTTCAGTAATATTTACAGCTTCTACATTTTATCAAGGCAGAACGGAATTTGTAATTATAATTTATGTACAGAAAATATTATGTGCGCATTATATTTTTTTCTGAGAGAAAACAGATTTTATTCTTTCGTTAGTATTTATTTGGGTACATAACTATGAGCATATTTCTGTTCATAAGAATTAATTTCTAAATACCATGGAGTATTTTTCTGGTTATTAGGGTTTTCAGAGACGTCATAATGAAATTCTTCCGATTTGTTTAAGCAGCCGACTCGATCTTAAAACAACTGTGTTACAATTTTGTGGAGCCAATGACTAACGTTGCTGACGAAAGCGTCCTCTAAATAAAATATTACTTAAATTGTTGGCCACGTATAATACAAAAACGTGCTGGTGCTCTCAGCACTAAATCATCATCAGCCTTAATTGTAAAGTCCACTGGCGGATATAGGCCTCCCCTAATGAGTGTCATAGCACTCGTCTATGAATTTTATTAACCTTTTTATCGTATCGTTGCCTATAAAACTGCCCTTAAACACATTTCTAACATTTTTGTCTTCCAATATTCTCTGTAAAGTCAGGATCGACTCGATGTAATCGGAACGCCTAATAAGGGGACGGGATGCCTGAAACAATTTGATCCAATTTCTTGCCTTACAACTTTATGACAACTTGGACCTTTTGTAAGCCAAAAGGATAGATACCAAAGCGAGGCAATATTTGATCAACAAAAGATATCAAAGAATGAATTGAGTAACTCGGTAAAAATGACAATCCAATAATAGAACTAAATTAAAACTAGTATTTACAATTAAACAATTGAACCAACTGCAGACTGTTGCAAGCAATCTACAGGTAGCTCAACTGATCCATATCAATACCAGTCGGAAGCGTGTCCAAGAAGCTGGCTGCATTGCCATACTTTTTGATTAAATCACATTATTTTCAGTGAATTTCAGTTTCGTCTTCCATTAAAAATATTCTTGTTTTTTCTACAAGCTCAAGCCTATAAGGCTCATAAATTCCAATTTGCTCATCCATGTCCAACCCCATTCACGAAAATACTTACATGAAAAATAATTAGTTACCGCACCAGAAAATTAATTGGAAAACTCTGTACAAGCTTTTATTTTTCCGGAAACTCCATTAGCGCTCGTCGGTAAAAAAAACGCGAAAAAATATGTACCTAAAAATACATTAAAATGGCCCTTCTGGGAGTTCTCGCATAAACCGAGGGAGATTGTAAACAAACGGAATGTTACTGAAATAACAAATTCCTTACACCCAAAGTGCAGAGCACAAATTCAGTGGCGTTAGCGATAGCGCACTGTAGGGTACCTATAGCGTAGGCTATAGACACCCTAAATACACGGCGCGCAAAAAGTGCCGGTATATTTTGACATTCACGGTGATTTAGAAGCGAATCGTCAAAACAAAGAACAATATTCATAGGTGTATGAATAAAACATTGATGCAAAAAAGTACAGAACGCTTTGCATGCTTTGTTAATAATGTTTTCTATTTGCTAGAACTTTTAGATCTTGGATTTATATGTTCAAAACAAAGTGAACACACATAAACACTGTTTAACCCATTGATGTGACTAACAATAATAAATAAATAATAAATAATGCTGGGCAATTCACACAGCATTATCTAGCCCCAAGCTAAGCAGAGCTTGTGTTATGTTATGGGTACTAGATAACTGATATACATAATATAATACAATACATAGATAGATATTTTTTGCTATGCATAGAAAACGACTAGAACACCCTGAACAAATGTCTGCAGATCGTACAATCATTTGTCCCGATGCGGGAATCGAACCCGCAACCTCCTGCATTGCAGGCAGGTCTTCGCCCACCGCGCCACAGAGGTCGTCAATGCGTTATAATCTTTGTGTTCTTTACAAACAAAATAGCACCTTTCTCTGTCCCAGAATAAGCCAGCAACTACAAGTAACAGTTTCTTCTGAAGCTTAATGCAAATTTTATTTATTCATGTAAATTAATATCTATTCTCCAAGACACCCAGTGAGGCGAGAAATTGAGTACGTGCAAAAATAAAGCTCCTAGGTACCTCGGCTTATGCAAACGACGTATCGCACCAGTGGCTACCAATTAGATTGGCTATGTAGTTTGCCGAGTTTGTTTGCGGCCGTAGAATAGAATTGCTAGTAAAGATTTTGCATTTCAATGTAGAATAAGTGGCTCATTCCAGTTTTCCCCCTCAAAAAATCCCCCTTGAGGGGGAAGACTGGAATTCCATTGTCAAAAAATCCAGAATTCCCTCGCCGTTTTTCGTTATTCCATTTTTTCCACCTTCAGATATTTTTTTCAAGGGGTCAACTGATATTTCATTTTTCAAAAGTCCCCCTCAACGGTTTTTCTTGTTAGAGTTTTCCCTCATAACAAAATGTGTTCAATGGGGAAAACTGGAATATAATTTTTATTAAGTCCTGAATTCTCCCGCAACGGTTTATTATTCCACTATTCCCCCTTGAGTGAAGAAAACCAAACCATAAAAACTAAAGTACCCAATAGTGTAATAGTCAGTTTTTTAAAATTGCACCAATGTCAAAATTGACACCAAATGTCAAAAATTACAGAATTTATCAAAAATTTCACCAATTTAGTAGCTTGTAGATAATTAAGTTCAATTTAGCATTGCATAAGTATCTCTTGTCTCAACTCTGTGTCCATAGTGACAAAGTAGATTTCTACTGAGTTTCAGCGCTGTTTGCGGATGCGTTCCCAAGTGACGGCCTCACAAAAGGAATACATTTGATGCTTCGATGTCTCTTGATTATCAGTAACAAAGCAAACAAAATGAACTCAATGTTATAATTAGACCAAAAGACAGAGCCACAAATGAAATAATATAGGCCTAAAAATTGATAAAGCAATCTAATGGAGTCTACACACCAAAGTCGAGAACACAGCACCACGGTGGCGGATTGGAGCGATATTCCACGGATGAATTTGCAGGCATGCGACAGTGTTTTGTCAACATGTCGGCGGCCCGTAAACTTTGGTGTGGTGTGTAAACTCCATAAGACGACGCGCCTAGCGGACAAACGGTCAAATACCCGGTCATAGTCAAAGTACCTAATTTGCCCACGAAAGCCTTTTGGAAAAATTTGACAGAATTAAAAAAAATACGTGTTTGCACCACAAACACTCTTACCAGCAAAAGAAGAAAGAAACATAATTGAAATTACGATGATGACGCAACTACTCACGGACTGCGGGAACCATGTTTGCTGACAAACATAAGGATATCAAAGTCTTGTGTTTACTCGCCAAACACTATTCTTGACGTGAGAAAAAACTGGGATGTAACAACGACCTCGCGATTGTGTATAGTGTACACAGAGAGGAAGACAGTATTGTCAAAGTGACTCAATTGTGTCTAATCTGTGCGATTCTGTTAGTATTTCTAGTGTGGCATGATTCGTCCAACTCGAAAATTTGACGAATCTTCACAAATTACATCTATTATATGCAATTATAACATAGTTGCAAGTCAAGGTCAAGGTTCGGCTAACTCCAACACGGATAGGTCCAATACATTTTGTTATTGATTATCAGGAGCCTGGAACATATACAAATTAAAAGTTTGGTTTTTTCCATATCTTTTTAAAAATTTACCATAATTGTCAAGATGTAAATATTGAATCATCATCATCATCAGCCTATATTAGTCATAGGCCTCCCCTAATGAGCACCATAGCGCCCTGTCTTTAGCTTGCCGCATCAAGCATCTGCCAGCAGTCTTTCGCAAATCGTCGTCCCACCTGGTCGGAGAGCGTCCTACACTACGTTTGCCGAATCGCGGTCTCCACTCAAGAACACGTTTACCCCAGCGTTGTTGTTACTTCTCGCGAAATGGCCAGCCCACTGCCACTTCAGCTTAGTAATCCTTTGAGCTATGTCGACAACCTTGGTTCTCTGTCGGATGTATTCATTACGAATCCTATCCTTCAGAGAAACTCCGAGGATAGCTCTCTTCATAGCTACAGGCGACTTTAAACTGGTGGACAAGCCCTACCGTGAACGAAATGAAAAGTTTCGTACATTGCTAAAGATCACAAGTAAATATAGAAAGGTTTTCGTCAACAGAATAACAGATTATTTTTAACATCAAGGTATTGCCTTTTTCACGGCGTAGAAAATAAAAAGTGATAGCCCGTTAAAATAAAAGCTATTTTCGTTCGGGTAAAATACTTATGTCAGAACTATTCGGAATTTCCTTCGTCACTCCACGAGCGCTAAACTAAACGAATCCACAAACATCTTCCACATCTCAAAAATATAATAAAACGGTGTAACTAAATTTGAATAATGTATTCGCCCGAATGCTATCGTATTTCACTCTTCCATTAGTACCCCCCATTTTCGTCTATTCTATTACCAAGTGAATTTAGAACCTCTCTCACTGAGGTAGAGTTGAATATCATTTGAGTGAAGGTTTTGTTATGATGTGTATCAAATTATCAGTTAGGTGTTTATGAGTGTGCTATGTGTCCACTGTTTTTAGCTTAATGTTATTTATCACTGGTAAGGGTTGTTGACTCATTTAGAAATATCATAATATTCTGTATACGAGAACATAAAATAAACAGATGTATTTTATTGTTATGGAAAATAAAATATTCAACTTGATCAAATAATAGCAACTAATTAATACGAACTTATAATTATTTAATACATATCTACTTTTTTTAATTTCGTATTTTGCTTTTTGGAACAGTTTTCACCTTAATTTCGGAGGAGGGCGTTGTCATCTGCGACACAGTTTTAAAACTTCTGCAGATGGCATCGTTTCCACTCTATAACCATATATAAATTGTTTTGTTCCTTAATAAAATGATTTACTTCAGTTCAAGTAACCGTGTTTTCTTACAAATAAAGATTTTCTTCGGAAAACTTCTGCCAAAATGTGTCTTTTATTTCCAAGAAGCAGTAAACAAAACTAAAACTGAGAAGTAATAGAAAACAACTACTTTCATGTAAGTAAGTACGCTACGTGACACGAATTGAAGCCGGGCAAATAACTACCTTCTTCCATTTGCAATTCTGGGCCCATGTTTATTCCATTTCTAGCATCCCTTGTGGAATTATCTCGTTAATGACTACAGATGTGTGGACACCACGCTTGTTTGTGAATGGCTTTGTGAATTAGACTTTGCTGTTACGTAATAAAAAGCTTTGGAAAGATTTACATAATCATTTTCAGACTTCAGGAGGTTCTATGTTTGTACCTTCGTAAATTTTTCCGTCAATTATGGACAAATATAAAAAATTCTTTTGAAATTGTATAGAAACAAAAAAAAAGGTCACAAAAAAAAAAGATTTAGTATCGACAAACTTAAAAAACAAAATAATAATATGGAAAAATCACGACTATCTACAATTTTAGTGATATCATCGCCAACTATTAATAGAGTTTGATGATTTTTCTTTGTTGTATAAAAGTTGATTTGAAGTGGTCTCATAAAAGTTAGATCCTCGGGGAATTGATATCTGTGCTGTAAAACGTTTCTCATCATCACATGATAAACTTCACAATCACTGTTAAAGATGGTTTCCATTGCAACGGACGTAAACAAGAGGCCTACGTTGAAAAACAAGTTAAAAAGTTGTTCCGGCCTTATAACGACTTCCAAACTCATTTCAATTATTTAGGGATTTAAAGTCGGTTTATAGTTTTTAAACACGCCAAATTACCTTCTATGATTATTTAATTGTTCAAATAACAGTATAACACTGCAAAGCAAATCAAATCCCTCCTTTTTCTTCCTCCACTCTTCACGATTTTTGGCTAGTAACAAACTAAACTAACTAAATTGAAACAAAGCTAACATTAAATGGTGCAACAATCAAATACATAGAGAGAGACCCACATAAAAATATTTTCTTGTGTTTGCTATAATTTCCATTATAGGCACCGCTTTGGCATTCCACCCAACAGTGTGTCCCAACTCCCAACAATAATTAAGTTTGTCATACACGAACTTATTCCCCTCAGTAAACAAATATCCAAGTGTTAATGGGTTGTCATTATAAGTGTGTACTTTGAGTTCATTTATTTTGCTTTATTTTGCATCGTGTTTACTTTAGTTTAATGTATTCATGCAAACCCTTTGTTGTTCCAAGATAGGGTTTTCTGAAGACTTTACATCGGTTTTGCATAATTTGCGATTGTTTTTTCAAAGGGCATTACATTTTCTTGTAAAGTTTGCCTATCAAATAATGCCTATGTTTACCCATGCAAAAACTAAAAAATGTGGTAAGAGAGCATTTCTTAAAGATTCGTTTTGTATCCCTTTCATTTCATCAATAAGTGCTCCATTACTGTTTTTCAATAAATGAAGTGTAGTTTTGAAGGATTTTTCAAGGGACAGTCGTTACGAGCTTTTAGCTCGTAACTTTCTTTAGAAAGTTGTAAAATTCATATCAAAATTTCCAAAAAAAAACGTGACGATTTTTTTTTGTGTAAAAAAATTGGGGACATATGTATTAAAATTTCCCAGCTTTACTAACCGTCGAATGTTATTTGAACTCCAACTTAACCCAACAAGAACGGTAAGCTAATGTATGCCTCTTTGCAACAACAACCCTTACAGATAACGTTGAATTATGCAATCGATTACCAAACCAGAATGCGGTATGAAAACAATAAGAGCTCTACACACGACATGTAACATTTTCTAGCGACAGTCTCGGTGTGTTGTATCAGCTGTCAATAGGCTACTAGACTACTACTGGGAAATAATTCTAACGTATTGTCTGATAAAAATAATGCAAAGTGTTTTATTTTGCTTTTAATAGCCGCTCAAAATTTTGTATCGTCTTCAACCCGCCCGTGTGTATTCACTGAACCAAACACACGGTAAATAGCGCATTCGTGTGAAACCTGGTGCAAAACGGCGGTTATCGACCCATCTAATCGGATTCGTGGCGTGCACCGCATTGATATTGCACGGTTGCCAATAAGAAAATTACGAAATTCACTATTGTTTTCATAAGATCGGAGATAGCGATTTGAATAAAATGATGCTACTTGTACTGTGATGTTGCATTAACATATTTTTGTTTCGTGTAATGGAATAGAAGCAGTCAGTAAAGAAGAGGAATAATGGTAATGTTTCCAACAATAAAAGTTTCATAATTATTTATTTAAAGAAAATTACAATATACAATACAATAATAATTACAACTAATATTTACACTTAAATCTATTTATTTATCCCTAGGTCCGGGGTCCTGGGGCACATGGAATATACAAAGATCTAACAAAACTCCTAATAGAGTCCACAGGTGATCGGAATGCTGGCTTTTATTTCGGTCAACGAATTAGCATTGCCATTCAACGTGGCAATGCTGCCTGCATTCTGGGCACTTTGCCTTCTGGTAACGGCTTAGATTTTAAGAAAATACAAAAAGTTACTTATTTCAACTACGAATTATTTCTTCTACTATATATTTTTCCGGACGGACGGATGCCTCTTGAATAAACAATTTTAAACATAACTTTGTCACCATTCAATGATCAGAATCTGAATTGCATGCGAAATGACCGCGATAGCCTTACGCGAATCAAGTTAGAAGAAAAATGCAACAATCTCCGCAGGAAAATCTAAAACTATCAACTGAAACGAATGTCTGAATCAGAAAGAAACCCCATCTGTCACATTCTACCACATATTTTGTAACCTTCATCATAAAATACCTTTGATAGATTGAATTTTAAAAAACAAGCGTTAAGAAACACGTTAAGGACTTGGTTTTAGCCTGCTTATCCATCTGTTTTCACTTCTATCAATCATCATACTTTCTTTCATCTAGGTACAAGTATCCCAAATAGAAATGGTTCTACAGGGTTACGCAAAACGAAAACGCTTCTTCTGTCTATAAGTTGGCCCTCTAGCCCCCGAACTAGTCTGGTGCACCACGACGCACAAATACCGATGACCTACGGATGATTTACGCGAGAATTTATTATGATAAAGGGGAATAGTCGCATTTGGTGCCCTGTCATTTTGGAGCAACCATCCAAATAAGTTCCTGTACGTGCGTTTATTCACTTGTCAAAAAAAGTACTTAAATCTTAGATGCTTATGTCCGTCATTTTGTCATAAAAGTATGACCGACTGACACAACCTACTGCACAAAGGTAAAGTTACTTTATTATCTTTCATTAGCATTTACGACGTTCACTCAATTCTACACACAATGACTTCCTGTCGTCTTTCTGTGTTTTATTTATAGGTTAAAACAACAATGCCGCCACTAAATAAGACTTAAGACGTTTTAACAAATGATTGTGTGTTTAACGGTGAATTAGAGTTTCTCGAAAGTGAGTCCAGAATTATATTGTTAGTCTTGCGACATCCAAACTTCGGTCACAGTCTTGCTGAAGTAACTGGTGCGTTGTGTTTGCCTGAGCACTTCAATATCGACGTGAACCTGTACTACAGTCACAAATAATTTGCCAAAGATGGATGGACACGTGGAAGTTTCGACAACGGTTTCAGACCAATGTTAGATAGATAAATATCGTGTACTGTCAAAAAACTATGTGATTTTGGTTAATAGTGCTTTCAATCCTAATACTTAGACACTAGGGTTCTCTAAAATAGCAATATAGATATAAGTTGGAAACACGGTATACAGTTACGCAAACAAACACAGTGGTGTCCCTGTCTTATTTTCCTGCGGTATGCAGTTGTACTCAAGTGATCAACCAATCACGCGCATCAGGCCAGTGTAGGCTAGGTAACGTTATTGATGGAGTCTAGAAACACTGCTACGAGGAAATGGTATAAAGGAATGGCATATCTGTCCAAACTGGGCCACCAAAAACCGTTGAAATATTTACCTACCACAAAGCAGTGACGATTGAACGTGTTTCTATCAAATCCCGCTAATTATACCCCGTAAATCATTTGTGAAGAGTTCTGTGACTTTATTGTGACACGTATCAAAATGGTCGGTTTAATTTATGATGATGGCGAACTAAAGTGGATAGTAAATATGCAATCACAAAGTTTTGAGTTTATGTTTCACACGAGAGTTTTTAGTGTAAAAGCTCTTAAAATCCTGCACGACTCAAATTTTGCTACGATTTTGAGATTGGCTTTGCCAGTTTTTCGGCACTGACAAAGTTTCATTCCTATGGCCTGAATGTTTATTTAGACTTACTACTAGTAGCTTTTTAGTTTGTATTTAAATTAATATATCCATCGAATACGTATGTTTAGACAGACATGTGTCTGTACCAAAGTATGTTCTTTCATGAATAGGTAAGTACAAAAAGTTATTTTAAATTATCAACAAAAAAGCCTAGGCAACGTTCTAAGCCCGAAATAAGCCGTAACAACGAGGGAAATTTCACTCCATCGGCCATTCCGGGTCATTAGATAGCTTCTTACGAATTGGCTCCTAAGTCTCGCCACATGGGACATTTTACGACTCGACTGTAAAAGAATATGTCGCCTTAAATGAGACATAAACAGAGGGACGTGTAAACGAATGTCGCACGTTTGTTTTATTGGTGTCATTATTTTATGCTTTTGTCCCGTCCGAACTGAGCTAGACGTAAGGCAAACGACAAACTATTGAAAATAACTTGACAGTTTTCAAAATCTGAGTTACGATTGTTACAAGCACCAATTTGCCTCACCTGAAGAAGGGAAGATGACAGAAATGAGGAAGAAATAAATAAATAATGTTGGACAATTCACACAGCATCATCTAGTCCCAAGGAAAGCTCTGCTTAGCTTGGGGTACTAGATGACTGATATATGTACATAAAACAATGCATTACATAGAAAGATATTTTTTATTACATACAGAAAATACCTCAGAACACTCGGAAAAAACATTTGCAGATCGTACAAACATCTGTCCTAAAGGAGGAATCGAAACGCGGCAAATTTATTAAATTTTCACCTGTAAAGCTATTCAAAGTATAAAACGAAATAGTATCAAAGTCAATATGGTTCTGTTGGTTAAAACTAAAGGGATCAACCAAGTTTCGTTGTACAGATTGTAAACGACTCAACTTCGTCGACGAAGACAGTAAGTGGTTAAACCTGCAAAATAGCATCAAACTTTTTGATGCATCTAGAACTACGAGAGGTGAGACGTTGGGTGTTATGTGTTCAGGTGCCCTGACTCACGTACTTGCAGTTGTGGGGTGAAGATTAAGTGATATTGTGTCTACTACATTGTGACTTTTTGTCGTTAATTTCTAGGGAAAAAATAAGCGTCCGTCGCTATCGTACTTATCGTGTTGAACATAGTTTTCACATGATCTTTTTTTATATTGATGGTCTAACTAGCTTCTGCCAGTGGCTTCGCACACAATTTACCGGGAAAAAAGTAGCCTATATGTCCGTCCTTGGGATGCCGTTCACTTCCTTGTCACATTATACCTACTCCAACCTACGTTCAGCCGTTTTGGCGTGAATAGGTAACAGACCGACAGAATTACGTTTGCCTTTATAATTCTTTAAAGTTAGGTATGGATAGCGAATTTTTCATCAGTTTTTACACTCTATTCAGAGGAATAAGTTAAGTACAGCTGTGAATAAGTTCAGACCTTAGCATCTACGAGTCTGATGCGGTCTTATATACTGTCAGCAGCGTTATTAACAACCTGACTTACTCCTGCAAACGCACGCCCGGGCTATAAGTTCTCCGAGAGACACATCTGTCGGATAAGCTTTTTTGGACTTATAGCCCGAAAAAACTTATTAAAAAACACAATGCCTACGAAAGGCTGGCCTTGCGTGAAAGTCCACGACTTGGGACCGTACTGTTTATTGTTATTTTTACCACCCAGGCTATTTCCCCGTCAAAATTATTTACGTCTTCATTATCACGTCGTAAAGCGATATCAGAAGTAGATATAACAAACAGGGTAGCTCGCGGTGCCTTTACAGCTTGCGTGTTGGGCTTGCTTTCAAATAGCGTGAATTCATTCGGACAATTCATAGTTCCGTGTGTACTTAAAATATTAATTTCAGGGTATAATTGACCGGCGTTTGTTGGTTTTCTGATTTCCATCTTTAGTGAAAGCTGATAGAGTCGATTTTGATAAAAATGTATTGTGACAGTTTTGAAACCAACTATCAATATGAAATTCCAGCGATCAATGCAAAATAGTCGTAGTTACATCAAAAGTGAAGCCTAAACCAAAGATTCTCGAAGTAGGTAGGTCCTACTAAGCGTGTGATGACTAATTTTGAGTAACTACTCCGAAATGTTTTTAAACATGTACTAGTCATATTTCTACAAAAAATGGATTTTCAAGGCAAAAATTGATCTTTTAAAATGCAAATTCAATTTTGCTCTGATATTTAGTGGCGTCTTACTACGACCAACCGTAACCAATGCACAAGCGTCTGATGATACAGAATGTCATGTTTATATATTTATTGAATAGAAACTCTTTATTAACAAAGAAAATTACAATTAATTATTAGAAAACAAACTAGAACTAGTACTAACAATATTTTCAAGAAACAAAGAAAGCTATTGATTGAAGAAAGTCATACTTTACCATAGTTATTCTTGTGGTTATTCTGTGCCTTATATTACATATTGTGACGGCATGACGTCACAACTTTGTACTTTCTGATTGGAGTTCAACGTGTCATGGCGGATTGCTGTAATTTAATAAAAGAGAGAGACCGCAGAGACATACTCGTAGCTCCATTACTTCAGTCATCCCGTGACCAGTGTATTTTTTCTATAAATATGTTATTTTTACTTTTGTCTGTACCAAACGTAAGTAGTTCTAGTCTAGCCCTGCCTGTATAAATACGATGTCCGACACAATCTATTATTTGTTTGTGAAAATGAATGAAATGAAATGACCACGACAGTGTGTAATCCTGTTGAAACGTCGGGAAAAATAGGTAAATAAACGCGATAAATACCCGTGCAATAGTACAAATTATTTTAGAGTTTTATTTTATCATAATAATATTATATATAATCAAAATAATAAATATATTACATGTTTTGTAATCATGTATAATTCGGTTAATACATAATTTTGGTGATTTTTAGATAATGTCAACATCCCTTTATTTAATAGAATCCGTTTCTTTACCTCTACCATTTTTTATACTTCCATATTATTCGCACATCATATTCTGTTATACAAAAGGCAGCTTACTCATAACACAATACGGTTTTTCATGGATGCATTATCTTGCATTATACATGTCTAAAACTTTTTCCGTGTTTTGAAAAATACAGGATCTATTAAGCCGTTCCAAAATGAAAGTCACCGTTATTTTTGCATTACAAAGTAATTCTGCCGGAAATATGACGCGTGATATATCAGTGCGCACCCTCTTTTATTTCAGGTGTGGTTGGAATTTGCGAGGTATGTGACTTCTACAAGTTTTGCAGCTCTATGGTTAAAACTAGGTTGTTTATAATTATAATATACTCGACGCACGAGATGCAACAAACGGTTGAGATACTTTTTTTGACAAGTGACTGAACGCACGAAACGGGACTTATTTGGGTAACTACACGAAAATGACAGCGCACAAAATACCACTAATCCGTGCATTCTTGTACCGAGATTCGTATGATTTAATTTTAACCAAAACTCAAATTTAATAGTTAAATTTCATAGAGAATAGACCACATGGTTTTCAAAAAGGTACAAACCCTTTAAAAAGACGGCTCTACCAGCTTATTTATGGAAATAAATAAAAATACAGGCGTCCTTATTAGCATATGTATGTTATTGTCTAAGGTATTTATCATATGGGCTCTAGTTAAGTTACCTACTTTGTAAGTACTTGTCATGTGATGCCTGAAATAAATCATTATTATTATTAGCGACTTCTAAGTTTTTTACCCAAAATGGTATTCAATCGTTTCAATACAACAATATTAGTTATAAAACAAAAGCTTCTATATTTTCTCTCGTAAGAATTACTTAGTTTGGATTTAGAGTTTAGTTCTATGCGCTCTATCTACCTGTTCCCCCTAGTTAATGTCTATTTAATTCTTGATTTGCAAACTGTTCTATCTGCTCAGACCTTCATTTTTTTCAATAGCTTGCTCAGTCATAGTTCTACGCCTGAGTGTTACTCGAACATTGATAAACGACTGAGCAACCTTCGATAAAAACGGCATTAAAATTTCTCCTTCTGTTAAAATTTCCAAGGCTCGAATCAACAAACATTATTTTGTCGCTGTATCTCAAACCAAACCTTTCCCTACCCACCCAAGGTTCACTTGCATCAGCTAAGCCTGGCTTACTTTTCACCATCATTAGTCCCGTCACAATGTGAAAGGTTAACGCATTATTTACAGTAACGTGATAATATACGGGAAAGTGGAAAACGGCAAAATGGCGGTAGATGTTTCTTAGGGTGCCGTACCTGATGGGGGCAGGAACCTTATTGTAGCTTGTAATACAAGAAACCATTTCGACTAGGGATCTGCCTCTTATGATAACTTTTATTTGTAAATCTTAAAATCATTGTGAAATAGAAATCAATGGGGTAAGCTTTAAAAGCTCTTTTGTTATATCAATATTATCAATTCTACGAAAACTTTTTAATAATATCCCAAAAATTTTAGATTTCGGCAGGATTCGAACCCGCGCCTCACCTTCAGTACAGGTGTGCTCTAACCAACTAAACAACGAGATCCACACGTGCTTGGTCGAAAATATCTGGGACTTCTTGCGACTTAAGCGTCGTATTACCCAGTGCGAGAAACGCACTATGAAAGCAAAAAAAGCTAAAAATGTTATCAATTCTTATAATGACTAGCTTGGAGCTGGATGATGCTGAGTGGATTTTCCAGCGTATTTATTCATTTATTACAAGTGCTGTTTAATGTTATTTCTATCCCAGTGGAACAGATACATATGTGAGATAAAAAGCCTATAGGTAGTGTATATTTTATACCAGGATTAAAACTAACTGTATGCAAAATGTTAGCCCGATCCGTTCAATAGTTTAGGCGTGAAGAATCACGACAAAACTTGAACGGATCGGTTTGGGATCTAAACATACAAACTTTTGCATTTATAATAGTGTGATTACTTAAAGTATTTTTAACAAATAAATTATTAAAATTTAAAATTCAAAGTGCTTTATTTCCTTTAGACCTTACAGGACTCTTGGACACGTATGTCACATAACTCAGATTACATAAGTAAAACTAGGAAATAAAGTGATCACTTTGATTTTTTGTCCACTTCGATCTTTTTATTCTCCATTGTAATAATAGACATAAGGTAGATATATCCAAGTTTCCGTAAAATATTCCAAAAAATAATCAACTTCAAAATAATAAACTTTTATGATGTTTATCATCGTATTACAGAAAACACTATTAATATTCATTCACAATCATCTGATGAACTTTGAAACACAAAAGGTCAGGCACCCATCGCGTGTTGATATTGATGCCAATAAAACGACTGAAATACGTGAAAATAGTCACTTTTTTCAAGACTTGGCTTAAAAATGTCACCTTAACATGCACTGCATTGTTCTTCCAACGAGGTGCGAAAATTTATAGCACGTTTCAAGTTGAAACTGAATTTGATTATTTACATGAAGCAAGTATCAGTTTCCAGTAAATATTTAAGGTTAGTTACAAGTAAAACCACTACTTTAATAGAATGAAATAAAACGAACAAAAGTTGAATATTACAGGTATAAAAGAAATTTGGTTTTAGCTAAATAAATAAATAAAATTCGTTTATTTCAGGCACACGCTTAATGTAAAATTAAAGACCCATAAAAAAATAAAAATACACAAAGCAGCTCAAAAGCTTACTTTTTATTTAATACACAAAAAAGCTCAAAATGAGCTTTTGAGCTGATTCAATTGTTTTATTGAAGTAGCTCAATTTTTTCTTCATTGCTGCTAGTACCAACAACAAGCAAGCTCAACTCGTCTACTTGCTCGATGAACCAGACCCCACTCCTCACTTTTCGTGTAGATGGTTATCGTGCAACCAACTTGTAAACTGTCGTCTAAATCGTAGTTTTTCAAATGAACTGACGTTTGATACCTTCGTGTAGGCGTCTCAAAAGTTTTACGACTTTTTGACAATGTCAAATAAGGTATTTTTTGTGTAAATAAGCGTCAAATGCAGATGACATTGTCTGTTAATGTTTATTGTGACAACACCTGCCAAAATTTATGTTCCACTCGAAGTTTAAATTTAACTTTTGTATCCACCAATTTGTAAATCAATCACCTTATTTTATATAGAGATTACACAATCATGTAGACCAAATAATGTATATTTTATACATATAAGCTCCCATTAAACTTTATACACAAATATAACAAAAACGAATTTGGTAATTTTTTTTTGCGTTTTTTCAAGTATGTTTCACGTAAAATATTTTATGCCAAGCACTATTATGTAAACGAATTATCATTATTCAGTCGGGGGTAAATGCGAGGACTGTAATGGTATTGCAGGGGTGCGTCAAGTGACTGTCTCGCTGCCATCCATTATAACTGTGGTGTTATTCTGGATTGAGGCTGAGGTACACCATTTTACAAATGAAAACAATAATACGGATGATGAAAAAAGTTTTCAGTTTCTTTTTTTTTGCGTTGGTCTGGTCAACTCTTTTGCTTTATAAATCGTTTTTATTTAGGGCAATACTTATGACTGAGAGTTAAATGTATGGTATAATTATGTATTTAGGAAAATAAAAAAAACTGAGTTTCTATTACATACAGCTACATTACGAGTTGCCTAGATTTAAAAGTTTAAAACAATTTTAATAGTTACAAATTAAAAAGACAGTGATGACCATGAGCGCTCAAGTCCACATCAAAAAACAAAAGGAAGGAAATAATTTGAGATCTTATTTCATTACAATGCATTTGTAAAATAGGTTTTTTCCAGAATAAGAAGCCAAAAGACATTGCGTACACACCAAGAGCTGCATTCATTAACTAATGTATAGACTTTCAAAATATTTGCACATAAATTTCGCTTAGAGAAGGGAAAAACTTGGGCGGAGCCGTAGGATAACGAATGGCTCAAGACGATCATTATTTTTATGTTCTTAAGATGTTTTGACTAACAATAAATTCGTTGTTTTATATTGAACCCTCTTTTTTCTCTTACATCCACAATTGCAATAGATTTTTTTCCCCTTTCTTCGTAGAATCTAAAGTTTTTCCGAGAGTTTGTTGTAATATGTAGAACCAACTCTCGGAAAAACGAAAAAACAAAACTAGGTCATAAGACAAAATCTGCATTTGTAATATTAAGCTTAGTGAGAATGATGTAGCGCCTAAAAGCCTTAAGAGCTGACACTGACACTATATTCTAATTTGCTTTAGCAAAGTGATATTTTGTAATAATAAATGTCACAAACAGAGAACACTATTAAGTACCCAACAATTTCTCATTTCACACTAAAGTTGTAGACTTCCTGATTATAATTCTTCTTACATCTTCTCATGAATTGCGTTAAATGGGACCGTCAAAAGCACAAAGACATGCTTAAACGTGGTTTAAAACTTGGATAAAGTCATTTATTGCGCACATTTTAAAGCTACATTAATAACCTGGGGAGATGAGACCTTCTACTTAAAAGAACCTTCTACTTGGAAACACTGATTTATGATTCTCTAGAATGGGATTTTGAAAATATTTGACATTGATAATTTTAAAATTACTAATGCAGTTGTTGACTCTAATGTCAAAACTATGACAAAGTTATAATATTTTACTAATAATAATCAAAAGGTAAACTAGATTTCAAACTTCAAATTTTAAACGAAATCTATTTCAACTTTGTTGAATAAACAAAAATGTTTCATTAGAGTGCAAGAATCGATCTTTGGGTAGAAAAGTCACCCTTATTGGACCGAGAGATGAAAACAAACCTAAAATCTATTCTATTTGCCAGGATTTTTTGTCCTCCGGTAGTGAAAAGTAACCTACATTGAAAATAAAGAAAAAATGCTTTCCTTTAACATAATAAAAACCGTTACTACGGTTTTCGTTATGCAAATAAGAAAACGCTACGGAAGGTCTACTACAGTAGGTATAATAAATATTAAGTAAAATAGACTATAGATAGATACATCATATCATAGAAAATACTTTTATTGCACACTTAAAACTAAAAACCCACTAAAAATGAAACAATTATAACATAAGCGACTATTTCACCCACTTCTTAGACAAATCTAACGTAGACTTTAAGGTACTGCTTACTTATTTATGTAACGAATTATAATTAATAATTGATCTATCTATCTATTAATTTTAGAGGGATTAAAAAAGTGAAATTGAGACCTTTTGTATGCTACGTCGGTGTGCGTGGCACATGCTACGGAGATCCTTAATAACAAAATTTATCGTATCGGAAAGTAAGGGGAAAGGTAAAGGGAAATAAGATATTTAAAAAAAACGCATTTCGCTTCGATGATCTAGTATCCAGAGATTTTTCCCTCTATATTCCACTCGCTCAAATGTGTTTCGCGCTAATGACGACCTCTGGCTCTGCTGCTCCAACAAGAAGCTACGATTATTTTCAAATTAAACTCAAATTGAATCGCTACCTTCACAATGGCGTTTCTTTATAACAATATTCTATTCCCTAGCCTGTACCTACACCGAGCACAGATAGCCTCGGTACGACCTTACATAGATGTGAAAAGTGGAAACAAATAAATACCTAGCAAAAAAAATATTTTGAATGCATGATTAGGTAACGAGGTAAATAAGAAGCTAAAGTATTGACATCTAGTAAATGTTGTATTTTTGTCAATTTAGTAGCTTCTAACAACAAGATCCACACATTTATTTACTTTATTGAATGCAATATTTCATACACATTTAACCCATCAGTCCGATAAATATCAAAGCTCTCGCCCGATATTTTTCGAGTCAACAATTGCATCACAATTTTGAAAATGAAACAAAGTTATAAAAATTGCATTCATATTCAGTCGAAAAAAATAGACACGTGGACGCGTATTGTGTGAACATTTTAGGAGTTGACAAATTTTTTTACTGATAAACATCACAGATGATAGTATGTTTGACCCGATTTTTACTAATGGTCAGTTTGTTATTTTTGATTAGACTATTTTATTCATAACTAGCTGTTACCCGCGACTTCATCCTCGCAGGGCTTAATTTCATATTTTTATAGTTTTAGTAGTGTTTTATTCACGATTATCTATAGACAATTGTTTTGTTCTGTCGGTTTTTGCTCTAAGACTCACTGCTTCATCATCAAACCTACCAATCATTCTGCCACCTCATGGTATCCAATCTGATTTATTTCTGCCTCCAATTTGATTTATCAACGAAAGTTTTTTCAGGTATTCCTCAATAAGAATGTAGTATTCTACATATTATATTGTATTATTCTCTTATTGAGGAATCTTATTGAAAACCTTATGAAAACAAACGAATGAATGAAGAAAACTAACATTTAGTGCTTTGTCGAAATACCTCCTTCTGTCGATATACGGTTCCACGGATCACCAATGGCAGCCGTGACCACAGATACCCTCAGAAAACGACGGTAAAAATGTGTTCGTAAAGTAAGGTTCATAACATTTATTGTGATTTTCTGCATACAGGAATTGGTCTTAGATGTAGTGGGTACACAATGCATTTAACAAATGTATGTACTTTTTTACTGTAAAATAGCATAAAATAAAATCGGACAGAATAAGTTAAATCGTCTCTAGTCATCGTCTCATGAGTCTCTGATTCCAAGAGCCAGCAAGACTAATATTTCAGGGTTCGCTATGCGGCAGTCCGCGGCGCAATCACGGGCCCTGTCTCAAAGGTGTCAGCTCTGACGTTTCTTGTTAGTTCGCCTACTGCACTTCGTATACAGTGCTACTTGAATATATTGCACTGTGATTTTCGTACGCTATGAGCCGTATAACACTGCCGTTTTGCAAGCGATTTCAACGTGAGGCGATGGCGTAGCGTGCTAACTTGCGGCGTGCTTTCTGCGTTTTGCAAATCGCCAGTATGTTATGGTTCGAAATATATCTCTTTTTTTCATAGCATAAGCTTGTTTATGTGGTGTTTGAGCTGTTCCTTTAACATCAAGTAGAATTTATATCACAATGATCTTTTAGGTAGGTATGTTTTTAATCAAATGAGCTAGTATTATGCACCCTATAGCCAGATGTTCATTGACTTTTGCTGTTTTTAACCGACTTCAAAAAAGAATGAGATTATCTGTTCTTCTCTATGTATTATTATAACATATTTTTGTCTATGTCTCCGTCAATTATGGATCGAATATAAAATTATTTCGTGATAATAATTTTCTGATTAATTATTTTGTTAGGAACATAATTTTGTATCTACCATATCTTGAAAGACCTGTAAGGGCTGTATAAGTGTATGAAACTCGTTGTAAACCTTTAATATTTTAACTGTTGGTCTTTAAATAAATAAATAAATAATTAAATGTTAGTAATTATCCCATCAAACATAATACTTTGGTGTCATTTAGTGACGCGTCCGAAGCAACGTACGTTTGCACGTTCAGCAGTAAGGTTGTTCGTTTCGTGCGATCCTTGAACCGAAACTTCGTATTCCGTGTTTCACACTAGGCCTCCTGACATTCGTCGTTTCATTCATGTGTCATCTATCACTCATCAAAACAAACTAAATTGGACTTAAATTTTGTCTAGACGTCGCCACTTCAAAAAAATTATCGCGCTATCGAAGTGTTCTGATTTTAAAACTACTTCTAAACCCAGTTTTAAAATAAGCTAATACTTTCGTGGCCCAAGACGCACATATCCCCCAGGACCACCGGGCAGGGGCACCGTGGGGTGGCTGGGCAGCTATTGCGTTAAAATTAAAACCCATTTCATTGTACACGAATTTTAGGTCAGTTTAAAGATTGACGACCTCTGTGGTGCGGTGGACGAAAACCTGCCTACGACACAGGAAGTTGCGGGTTCGATTCCCCGGGACAAATGTGTGTACGATCTGCAAACATTTGTTCAGGGTGTTCTGGTCGTTTTCTATGAATAATAAATAATATCTATCTATGTATTGTACTGTATTTTGTATATCAGTTATTTAGAACCAGTAGTAGTATTTAAGTTTTTTAAAACACGCCAATAAATATTTTGTCCAATGTGCACGCTTCAAGCTCAAAAAAACGAAGCTATACAGTGGAAGCTATTAACTCCTACTGTATAGCAGCATGCTCATTAATCTTTGATTATCGCGTTTTAAACGTTAAAGGCTTGGTAAGCTATGTTAGCTTAAGCTGATGCTTTTTCAATTGATTTCGATCGACGGAGTATGCTTTTAAAAACACTGATATTAATTCTGTATTAACCTTTATAGTTCAGTTTTAATAGATAGGCTTTGGTGTGATTTATGAAGGTAGATATGGGTCAGTGGGTAAATTATAGAGTTGGTGGCCTTGATGAGTATGACCAGTGGCCATTTATTTATTTAAGGCGGTTCGTCGCGCGTTGGCATGAGTTTTTTTGAGGTCTTTAATTTTTTCCGCTGTCCGCTAGCTAAAAAATTGCTAAAAAGTAATTTGCCGCAAATCGTAAACGCAAGTGATGTTAGCACAAAATTTCATGTTTTCCCGAATGCTCCAAAAATACTAGATTTAAAAAAATCATAATCTTGAGCCAACCCGCGCCGAACAACCTTTAATATAACACTTATAGTTGCTTCGCTACTATGAATTTATTAGTTAGGCGTAACGCCGACCTGTACCCTCTTTTACGCTCTATAGGTAAGACCTTCGTTTTATAATTGCTATTCTAAAGGTGTTATTTGTATAATATACCATTTACAGAGAGCATCATTCGTTACGCCGTGTGCTAAGATACGTCTCGTTGCGAGTTGCGAGTGTCTTCTTTCACCGTGCTGACTGCACGAACGCTCGCTGTATATCACGTAACATTAGGTGGCGTAACGCCGGCCAGTACCTACCTTTAATTTTCTGTAGGTATACCTTTAACAACATTGTTATCCAGCACAACGTTGCTTCTCTATACGTCAGAATAGCAACATCGCATCGTTAAAATTAATTTGACGTTGACGTTAATATAACGTTCACTAACACAGTTTAAATAGACGTCTAATTTAGGCATAATTTTACCTTACCTTTGATATTTATGTGACACAAATGACTTGTATATTCGACAGGTTCTGTTCATTAGAGACTTCAAACTGATGTATTGGGTAAACCACCAATACAAACATAGTTTTTGGTTTTTGACAGCAATCAGTGTATAAAAATGTTTAACACAGAATCAGAAGTTGACGAAGTAGCAAAAAACAAATGAACCTTTATCATCCTTATATCCGAATTTTTTGACGGTCAATCAACAGAGACAGTCTAAGTTTTTAGGACATATTACTATAATAATAATAATAATGCTGGATAAATCCATACAGCATTATCTAGCCCCAAGCAAAGCAGAGCTTGTGTTATGGGTACTTGATAACGGATATACATAATATAATACATAACATAGATAGATATTTTTTATCATCCATAGAAAACGACCAGAACACATACCTGCAGATCGTACAAATATTTGTCTCAAGGTGGGAATCGAACCCGCAACCTCCTGCGTCGCAGGCGGACCTTCGCCCACCCCGCCACAGAGGTCGTCAACTATAGTGCACAAGTGTCTGCGCAAGCACAGCTGCACTCTCTATTCCCTGAATGCCATATCTAACTTTATTATTACAATAAAACATAAAAAGAATAAAGAAAAACCTCTACATACTTACCAACATTTCAATCGCATATTTTTAACCCTTAACGCGGATGCATTGGCCAATCCACCTTGAACGAGTGGCAGGCAGTCAGGCCGACCGTATTGTCCGTCAGTCGGCGTTCCAAGACCGACGTCCAGAGGCGCCTTGCCGACGTCCAGAGGTTATTTAAAGCCTCATTGTGCCAACGGCTGACCATCGCGATTTGACTGTTGATAAGGGACGATTGTTTCGACTGATGAGCTTCACGTTGGGCGTTTTATTTAAATTGTTTTGGTTCGATGGTGCTTTTAGGGAGATTCTCTGGTATTGAGATGACACATAGCATATTTATATATTTATTATATAAATGCCATTAGGTAAATTTTACGAAATGGCCATTTTAGGTTATTTTTGTGCAATAGTTGATATTACATCAGACATTTTATTACTAAAGAAAATATTACATCATATTTTTGATCAATTATTGCACAAAAATAACCTAAAATGGCCATTTCGTAAAATGCCATTTTAGATTTTAGAATTTATCTGGTTTATACCAGATTGATATCTATATATCAATCTGGTATAAACCAGATAAATTCTACCTATTCGTGCAAACTAATCCTATAATACCATACTATAGGTATACCTAACTCAAACGCATGCTAATAATAGTAGGTAGGTACTAATTGATAACGTTATAGGTAAAAGTGAAAGATGATAATCATGAAAGTGGAAAGGGGAGGGACGTACGTATTTAAAACATCATTTTTTAAAATTCAATCAAAGTGTAATCTTTACAAACGTTTAGTGTCAAATTAATAGAAAACACATCATCACAACGAAATTGATTTTACAGGGTCATTTATCACTTTGACTCCATGATTGATGTTTGTGTCTTATTGACAGAAAGTAATTAAAAAATGTGTGTTCGATATCGCATTCTCTCATGTGTGATATGTGACTAGATACTATGGCCTATAATGGGGTCAAATGGTTTAAAGAAATTCATTATTCACCTCACAACCTCGGAGAGATTCTATTTGTAATCAGAAATCTGAGTGCAAAAGTGTATTTTGACCGCTATATGGACAGAGTTTTTAAAATTCGAGCCTTTCTATTCCATACTTTTCTATACTGCAAGTCCACTGAAAATGCATTTAACACTTATTTATTTTGCACTAATTTAATAAATAAGCTGTTTTTTTGCACCAAGCTCTTTCCTCGCTGTAGTGAGGTGAAAAATTGTGTTTCACTCGGCAGCAAAGTTATTTTGCATCTCGTACCTTTGAAACCCTCGCTACGAACAGAATTCTATATTTGATCCTAGAATCCTTTGCTTGCTCAGGTTTCAATACAAGTACTGGCACCAAAAACCAACTTTGCAGCCTTGCATAACATATAACTTAAGTCATTTTGATAATGTTCCTACATGGCGGTTTTTTATATAATTTTGACTTTCTTAAAACGTGAATCACATTGAGACTTGTAGCGTGCGCGAAATTAAATACAAGAAAGTACCTTATAAATAGCAAAATTATATCGGAATACGATCTCTAAAATAATAAACAAAAGGTAAATTGTTACTGTACATGTTATTTTTTTTTGGAAATATCCTTTTTAGGTTTTATCATATCTCTAGTAACGAAAGAATTATCACTTAGTCGATAATATTTTTGTCATCTTTTTGTAGAATCTAGCCAAATGTTGACATCAGTTGATCTGTGACATTGACAACGGAGAACCTTCAAATCTAATTATACTAGTCTCTTGTAAGCTAATTATAATGAATTGAATAAGCTAAAATTAAAAACTTTACAGACGAACAAACTTTTAACAAAGTTAATTGACTGGCGACCATTATAATTTGAACCTAGTTAAATGTATTTAGGTAACCATGGCTATTATTATGTTTTTATAAAGTCAAATGATTTTCGGTTTATTCAAAACTCTACTTCATTACTTGGCAAGGAACTCTTTAAATTTATCATTATGTTACTGAATTATTTTATTGACTTAACAAGTGTGGTTTAAGGATAATATACCTATATAAAAAATAATTGAAATCACTTTCATTCGGTATATGCTTAATGTATCCCACCTCCGGTTGTATCTTTATTCTATAAAATATAAATTCTTATTCAAGCCGGTATTCCATTCAAGAAAATAGTGTATTATGTCAACACATTACTAATTTTTTCAACCAAATTAGGACATCATTTGGAAATATTTAGATTAATATCAGAAATAATGGTCCAATATTGGTCCATCGCGTGGACCATTTGCCTCTTCAAACCAAGCGGTTTTCATTTAAATCGTAACCGAGAACTGAAAACCAATTGGTTTCCATTTCTATGGCTATTTTCCGATTCGATGTAAAATTAGGTATCCCGTAATAAAAAGTGGCCGAGATTGCTATTTAATCGCTAACAAGGAATAATCCAATTGAATCGAATAATAAACGGTTTCATTCGCAAAAATAGAATCGAGACCTATTATTATCGAGTACTAAGAATCGATTAACCTTCTTCATTGGTCTTGTTGAGTCTAGTTTGAAGGAAACTGTCTGATAATTTACATGAAATGTTCTAATTTATTGTTCAGGCCCATATGAATTATTAAAGCATGCTTAGTCATCGATCTATTCTTGAGTAATGCTTTTCTATGGAACAAACGTCACGCTTCATAACACGGGCCATATGAGTTCAAAGTGGAAATCTCAATATAACCTATAGGTATTCTTGTGATGTTGCCTTGATCCTGGGCCTTAAAACCAATACACTAACCTTACGAAAAAACCGGCCAAAAGCGAGACAACCTCGAGCACCGAGCGAGGTTTCCGTATAAACTAGTAACCTACTAGTTAGTAGGAAGGAATATTTTTTTGTGGTTTACAAACTTACTGTTTTTCAAACTTTCTGTTTTCAGATTAAAAGAAGAAAGAGTTTTGAGAAAAGACCTTGTCATACCGACGCGACGTTCAGACAGACAACAAAGCGATCCTGTTAGAGTGAATTAATTCCATTCATTTTTATTTATTTAATATATTTAAAGACCAGTTATAAGCATATAGGTGTACCAATAATTTCTTACTATACAGCCCTTACAGATCTTTCAAAATACTGTAATTGTGTTTGTAACAAAATACATCCTCTACCTATGATTGTATTTAACTTCAACTGGTTACGAAATTGAGAAAACTGCATATTAATAAATGCTCATCCGAGTTGTTGACTAAAATTATTGAATTTGAAAATTCTAGGCACGAAACCTACACTGTCCTCTTATCTAGAGGAATACTTCTAGAGGACAGTGTTGCAGGGTTTCGTGCCTAACTAAAGAAAACTCAGCGTTTCCATAGAAACGCTGAGTTTTCTTAGTTTCTTTTGCTTATTTTTGGGTGACATACATATTTATGAATTCATGGATGGTTGACCTTTTAGAATCTAGAAGACCCCTTCAATGATCTTGACCCCAAGTCTTATCAAAGGGATTTCCTTTAACCATGAATAAATACATGTATCCGGCTGTGTGCCTCATAACCTAAGGGAGGTATAAAATGTGTCTTCAAGATATTGTCGTACGTGGGTTACATATGATATTGGAGTGGATTTATAAGGAAAACAGGTTCCTAATCACATAGCGTAACATTTAGTGGATGAAGATGAAGATTTGTGCCTATACATGTGACATTCGTTAGTGATATCATACGTATTTTGAAGTACGAGAAGAGTCATGTCTGTTTAGGGTTTCGAGATCGATTTTGAAACCCTTATGATCTTGCTCTGTCTGTCCTCCTTCTTTCATGAATATCTCAGTAACTACAGTAGCTATTGAAATTTAAAATTATAATACATTTCGTGCCCCATCATCGATTAAAAGAAAAGAAAATGAAAAAAGAATTGAATCAAAATGGTATGGTCAAAAATTAGGGGAAAAAATCGAAAGGGAACCTATCCGAGTGGGGTATCAAATGAAAGGTACTGGTTTGTACATTTCAAAACAGTTTTTGAAATCTCTGTAGAAACAAATGAGAAATAATTAGCTATCTCGGCATTTAAGATGCCGAAGAACGCAATAAATTACAATTAATGCCAGTTAGGTACAAATGTTTAACAATCGAATAGTAGAAAAATTTAAACTATTATTCACAGTAGTAGCATTTACAATCCAAACAACTGAACTGCAGATAGTTGCAAAAAGTCTCGACCAGAATACCCGGAACAAATATTTGCAGATCGTACAAACATTTGTCTCAGGGCGGGAATCGAACCCAACCTCCTGCGTCGGTGGACTTCCGCCCACCGCGCCACAGAATAGGTAGCTCAACTGATTCATAGCTATACCGTCGATAGCGTCCTTATGACGCTGGCTGCATTGCCGCGCTGTACGGCGATGCTGATGCACAGCGCCAGATACTCACCAGCTCTCGGGTCACGCGTCGGCGTCGCTTCGATCAGACGCTCAGCGATTTTTAAAATGTTTTTGTTGTGATGTCTATGTGATCTTGCTCACCAAGACTAGACTGAACCAGCTTAACTGAAATGAAACTGGTTTCTTCGTGAATGTGGCATTTTTTGGGGTTGAATTTTATACGCCGTTTTAACGGCATTTGTATGTTTTATTTAGGTTTCTCTTATCATTTTCCGTGACATATTTTGGTCGACGCAGCCAGTAGAATGTTAAAATAGTTGTGGGCAAACTGTTAGTGTACTTCTATACGAACTAAAACCAATACAACAAGCTTCTAGCCATGGCAATTGCGGTGTAGGAGTCGAACCCTCCAACTCAACCCCTAGATGGCGTAAGAGTCGACTGGAACTCATATTTTTTTATTCCAGTACCTATTCTCAGGGATTTAAGGGCAAACTATACCTTACTTAGTTTAAAAGTAAGAAAAGCTTTGTAGAGTTCATTAAGACTAGATATTAAATGGAGATGCTGTTCAAGTGAAATATTATAAATTTTTTTCCTACTCTTCTACGATTTAAACAATGAATGATGGTTCCTCCAACATCAGTAAAATCGTCTCCAGCTTTACGATGCCATAAGCTGGTAGGGTTAGGAAACGCACTATCCTTTTATCATAAGGGAAGTGGGAGGTAACATGGGTGAAATATGCGAGGGCGTTGACCTACCCGTGATCTATGGGACAAATCCTATGCAATTTGTTGTGATTTATGTTTTTATTTATTTATTTTGTATGAAAATGTGTCACTATGCGTATGTTTTGTACAACTTGTGATGTTTTGTGGATCAAAAGTACGACAATTATATATTATACAAAATCGCCTCATGTTTTGTCTTTATGTTTTTGGTTCTTTTCTTGTATCTTTTGCTCTCCGATTCCGTTTCTCATTCTCTTGCCTTTTTCCCAATTAAAATAATGGTTGTGTTTTGTTTCTTGTATAGTTATCACCATTACATGTCAAGGTGTTGCCATGTTAGTAAGCTCATCATAAAACCACAAAATCGAATTTCCTCGCGTGTCCCGCCTCAGACAACATCCATCTTTCTTTACGAACAGAATGACGTCAAAATTACAAATTCAAATATTATTTCAAGCGAAAACTTTCAGAAATCCACTTTGCATGAGCGTTCTTTACGTCACGCTATAACACCCCGCTGGGGTGGTGTTGCCATAGTTTTCAATATAAATATAAGGCTTTGTGTAATTTCTTTGTAGCAAAGTTGGAGAAAATTGTTTGTTGCTGTTTTTTCTGCTGTTTAATCTAACTAGTGTTGTTTTATAAAAGTTTTAGTTGCTCCTGTTGTTTGAAAGAAAATTCTACCTATTTTTCGATCGAAGTTGTTATCAAAAAGAGCTTAACCTTTCCTTGATTGACTGACAGACTAAGCCTGACTAAGCCTTCTTAGGTATCATGGTTTTGTTTTGAAACAAGATTAAGAGGAAATTAATGTTGAATAATAAAGACTTTTATGCTCTGTATAAACAATGCATGTAACAATTTTTTTCTTTCGTTATAACAAAAGTAAGACTTTTGTTATTGCTATGTTTGAAAAGTTATTGAAATGTATACAAAAGTCAACTCTATTCTTTTATTTTCTAAGGGGTAATATTATTTCCAGTTTAAAACCTTTGAGTATTCGCTCCCTTAGCAGGGTCCCTTAGCAACTTGTAGGCTTCTATTTTCTACAATAGCACGAATGGTTTCGTGAGACTGATTGTTTGTTAGTGGAAACACTGAAATGTTAATTGTAGCTTGTAGCAAAGAAAAACATTAAAGTCTTTTTAACAATAGAGATTGTGCTTGGGTCAGTATTAAATAGGTATTGTACAAACGTAATGTAGGTAACGAAACGTAATGTAACGTGTTACCTATACAGCGAGCGTTCGTGCAATCAGTGCGGGAAAAGAAGGCTCACGCAACGAGCAACGAACGAGACGGATTTTTGACATTTTATGCTCCCTGCGAATGGTACATTACACCCGGCCGGTCAGTTTTCGGCTTTTGGTAGTAATTTAAGATTTTTTTTGGTCTTACGTCAACTCTACCTTCGATTTTTAGTACAAGGTTCCTGTAGAGAATATTTCTTTCTTCGACTTTACGACCAATTTTCAGCTACAAGCTTCTTGTTTTTCACCCTATTTCTTCCAAATCACTGAACTCCAACCTGCTAGTGACTGTAATGAGCTCTGCTACCATGCAACGAACACGTGAGAACCGAACGTTTTGCTTTCGTGCAGAGGCGTTGGTGTCAACTTTAATTGGTGCTGTATTTCAAGCCAGCGATTCGTGCTCGTGTGCGTCCGGACTTAGGTGAGGGTATAGTGGGAACGAGTAGCGATTTAAGCTTAAGAGGTAGCGAGATGATGTGGAGAGATTTGATAAGCTATCTGACACCGCAAATCCGCATGCGCGATTTGCATACAGAAACTAGAAGCAGAGGGCCAATTTTAATTCTCCAATATACCCATTTGATTGTTTCGATTCGTTATTCGTGTATTATGCATTATGTTACACTAACTAGCCGAAACGAAACACGAAATTTAGGCCTCCTGGACACAACCTATAATAAGCGAAGTAACATAATAAAGTAGATATCGGAGAGCATTAAATTAGCTCTGGTGTGATTTTGAGGCATGCTACCAGGATTTCATAAAAGTAGAAGTAGTATGACCATTATCAGGCAGGAAGACTAGACGTATTTGTACTTTTTGTAAAGGTGCTGATAGACGCTATATTGGAGCTCTACCACTTTTCCACTATATGCGTGGTTTACATCCTCAACAGCCTTAAATGATGAACTCCTAAACTCAAGCCTCCCTCTGGTTTATTATTTTATAGGTAATCTTTCATTCCTTATAACTACAACCATACCTTTATCAGAATTTTAACGTGCAATATCGACGCTTCTATTGTCTTTTTATTCGAGAAACGTCTCTAATTGGATGGGCAGAAGTGTAAAGGCGAAGGGTTCTGTTCACACTGTCTCTTGCCATTAATTTTTATCATAGCCTTTTCGCATAGAGCCTAGTTCGGATACCAAAATTCATAGTGGCATTTTATATATATTTTCTATATTCTATAAACATTTAATTTGAATTTTCAAAACAAACAAGATTGTAACATTACCCAACTAGAGCCCACAAGAGCCAACAAGGTTTTCATAGAAGGCTTTAGTCCAGCAGTGAACAGGTAATTAGACTGGTGTTGTTTTTGCTGTAAAAAGTTTTAAGGTTTTGTGTTGTAGTACGTAAGATCCCGCCAGAGGCGGATTAATTGTCGACAGCGCCCTAGGCAAACACCACATTGGCGCCCCTCTGTGAGCGAGCCGCGGCAAAGCTCAGTATTGGGGGTGGTGTTAGTTACATAACAACGACGTTCCTCAGTGGTTGACAAAAAAGTATTGAAGGCAGGTAAAAAACTAGAAGTAATGGCGAGCGAAGCGAGCCGCAATTATTTTCATGCTTTTGGTTAGCATGATAGAGGAGGTTGTCAATTGTCAAAGTTAGAGCCAAGATTGGTGGTGAGGTCAATGGGTCAATTGGTGGTGGAGTCATGGGTTAGCCAAGACCAGAGGTCTTGACTAACCCATATGGGTATTGGCGGGGTTAGCTAGAAAGGTAGGGAAAGAAAGATAACGGCGAGCGGAGCGAGCCGCATTTTTTTTGAGATTTTTCAAGATTAAATAAGATAGGTATGTAAACGGTGAAACGCAAAACTTTTGTGGCTATCGGTAATAAAATTATTCCCATATTATTTAGAAATTTATGGAAGCAAAAACAATAGAAATTACGGTAACAACGGAGCGAACTAGCAAAAAGGTTCGACACTTTCCAGTGGTTTGACAGAAAATTTTCAAAGTCATTAAAACCTAGAGCACAACAGACAGAAAACAACGGCGAGCGAAGCGAGCCGTAAAAAAATTTTAGTGTGGAGATCGGTGCTGTACGCTCGCACGTACTACGCCCAGCTGCGCAGTTCACTCCTCTCTCAGAAGTCACCATATAAACCCATCAAACTATAGGGTATATCAGGGTATGATCGGACGAGGGGGAAGACCGTATGACACTAATTGTAGCCGAATTAAGCCATATTTTCTAAAGCTGACAACATTTTATGCCGACGCCCTCAAATAGAGTCGTAGAAAATGGTGGCAGCATTAGAAAATAATGGCTTAATTCGGCTGCAATTAGTGTTATACGGTCTTCCCCCGCGTCCGATCACACCCCGATATACCATATTACTTTTCGCTCTAAATAGATTGTTTCAATAAGGAATTCGCGTTATGGATACTTGGGCACCGCTCGCTTTACCCTAGGATCGGCGCGGATAAACAGTAAAAGATAAAGATGCGGCATTAAAAGACGTGCCTTTCAAAATCTCGCGAATCTATGGCAATGTGATTTTAAAACTTACAGCTAGCCTAATGCATAATGATTAAAGCGTAATTTCAAACCCGTATTTTTTTTCGACAAAAACCGAGCGCTGGATCCTCATAGCGGATGTGCGCCACGCTCCCGAAAAAACCGCCCTTAATGCAAAATACAGCCTAATGCCCACGATTGTTGGTGTCTTTTAAAACATATACCTCACTATCGCCATGCCGGCGGCGGTGGCGTCGGGCATAACAAGGGCGCATGGTCTGGGTTAGGAGGCCTACGGCTGCCACCGGGGTGCATTACATGGCGCCCCCTATGTTCCTGCGCCCGTGTGCGCCGCTAAAGCCGCCTCTGACGCTCGTCAACCAATATCATTACACTAATCATCTGATTTTTGCTAAGTTCCTTCTTTTTAAATTTTTTGTTCTGGACATAGAACAAAAATAAAAAGTTTCTACAGAATTAAATAATGATTTATATTTTGTAAGTAGGCGGATACCTGCTTACTCATACAATTAATTTTACACTTAGGTATTACCTTACATATTAATTATTTAGTAGTGTAAAATTTTCCGCGCGCGCGCCCCCTGGAACCTCGCGCCCCTAGGCACATGCCTACTTTGCCTTGGGGATGATCCGCCACTGGATCCCGCACTCTGGGTAATCTCTAACAAATTAAAAGAGTTCCCAAAAATTTGCTAACGGCGCTAGAGCCGTGAGAGGTCCAAAAGATTTTCGGTTTCGGCCACCCCACCCTCAGTACGGGTGTGCACTAACCAACTAAGCCACGGAACCCTAGTCGGTTTTGTCGAATTTTTGGGAACTTATTAAATTTCTTAGAGATTATCCAGAGTGCGAAGACTTACGCACTATAAAAAAAAAACCTTAGAATTGATATACATCGGTTACAATGTTTTTTTTAATTTCTCATAAAAAATTGTGCGGTATTCTATAATACGCTGTCTACGGTCAGTCTACATTTTTAAACTTTATTATGTGTATTTGAAGCAATTGGTTTACTTACGAAACGGCTTTGTAATGCAAACAGGTCACTCAATGTCGTAACGATCCTTAATTTTAGTCGAAACGCCCGAAATCGTGGATCCGATAACTCCGTTTTATTAGCTCAACAATTTTCGACTTTTTGAACAATAATCGGTAGTCTTTTGGAATTTAAGAGGTTGAGAATAGGGTTGGAAGTCCTTTGATGGAAAGGATACAATACAAAGAAAACGGTAAGCTTGTTTGGCTTAAGCTTAGCTGTGAAAGGTTACTAAGCTGGTGGCGGGATGGGAATATTGATTCCTTTATCAATATTGGCATTTTACAAATATTGCGTAAACATTTAACAAACAAAACCAGGAAAAAAATATTAAATAAAATTTGAAATTTTATATGTAAATGTTTATACGTATGAAGACCCCTGTGTGTGGCGCAGCGGGCGAAGGTCCGCCTGCGACGCAAGGGTAGCGTGTTCGATTCCCGCCTCATCACAAATGTTTGTACGATGCAGACATTTGTTCAGAGGGTTCTGGATATTTTCTATGCATAATAAAAATGTCTATCTAGGTAGTGTATTGTATTAAATACATATAATAACAGACCAATAACAGAAGCTCTGATTAACTCGGAGCTAAGTGATTCGCATAAAAAATTGTATGGAATAAAATTAACTACGTAACGTGACGCGACGAAACGGGAACCATTCCCCTCCTCTGGTAGGTTCTCTTGGTAGGCTCTTAGGACATCCACGGAATGAGTTGAAGGCAACTCTCAACTCTCACGTCGCGACCAGTCAAGGTTGTCATGGCCTGAACAGTGCCAGAGATTCTGATTCAGAGATCTTATTAGACAACCAGGGTAGACGGTCAAAAGTATTTTGAACCTAGCTAGACAATGCAAGCCGTGAAAGAATTTACAACCGCAATTTCCATAAATCTTCGCATCTGCTGCTTTATTACTTTTAATATATTTTTACGTATTTTAGTGCTTTTGATGAAACAATGGCTTTGTATATTTATGTGCATCTCCAGTGAAGAAATTAAAGTTATTGGTTCAGTTCAAAACACGGCTTTTTTATAGTCAATAGAGGTGAGATTCCTTTAGTCCACGTTCGTAGCTGATTATGGTCAAACCACAATCTCACATGATGGAAACTGAAGATGTGGTCGACGATGTACCATGAAGATCTAGAAGATACTTATTCACTCTAATCTTGAACAGACCCAGTCTGCAATTGACCGGGTCGGAAAAACAGCAGCAGGGAGCGTGTTCCAAACCACAGCCTGGTTTGGAACACGCTCCCTGCTGCAGTTAACTCAATTGTAAATACTAGTTCTATTGTATTCTATTATTTTATTGTAATTTTATTACCTAGTTATAAAAAAGTAGATAATTTAAACTATTAGGTAGGTGCGTCAGACTTCATATTTGGCTCAGAATAACTATATATTTCAAGTGTTACAGAAGTAATGATAATTAATAGATTACGTCATCAGTAGGTAGACTACGCATTGAAATTGGGACAAAACACCGCCAAGCAGGCGTCTCTGTGCGTCAGAAACAACGGGGTGTCATTCCAATCCAATCGTTCTATTTGTCTTACGCAGGCAGGGTAAAAGTGGGGATAGTTTCCACAGTTAGTATTGACTTAATATGTAGCAAGATTCCAAAGGTACTAATAAATAATTAATTGCAATTTTCAGAAGTTATGATTTAGTTCTTGCAAGTTTTCGTATTCGGCTGGATAGAGGCGGCGTGGCGCAGGGTGGAAGCTGATGGCTGGATCTCCAGCTCAGGGTGGATCCGCCAGGACTGTGTGGGAGTGAGGTTTTTCAGAAAAAGTCGCGTAGTAGTATGCCTACTGCGGCGACAACCCCTACTTTACCCTATTTACTCCGAAGATGACGTCAGCAAAGTTAATGTTTATTTACTGACAAGCTGCTTTCCTAGGCTTTGCAGTATCGTTTCTAATAATAAAACATTCGTGTTATTTTTTATTCGGTACTTTACTTTATCTTGTTTTAATAAGTATTACAAAATATTCCTTTAGCATAAGTAATATTATGAACGACCACTCACGCTTAACATACCTACCACATGTTTTTCTGATTCAGAACTAAACATACTAGAAATAACTAAGCCCACCAAAATTCAATTCCTTTTTAGGGTTCCGTACCCAAAAGGTAAAAACGGGATCCTATTACTAAGACTTCACTGTCCATCTGTCCGTCTATCCAGCTGTCCAGATGATGCTGTATTTCTGTTGCCGCTATAACAAAAAATACTAAAAAACAGAATAAAATTTATCCTCCCCATACAACAAACGTGATTTTTTTGCCGTTTTTATAGATAATGGTACGGAACCCTTCGTGCGCGAGTCCGACTCGCACTTGGCCGGTTTTATTTCATTGGTTTTGTCAAGCTATCGGCGAACTGCGCCGACTTCATCCGTGCAGCTGAAGTCAGCCAAAGTCGTCGAATACTGACATGACTTGAACTGTTTTAATATTTATCGAGTATCCTACTCGACATCACATGACATGACTTCAATTGTTTTACTACTCGATAAATATTAAAACAATTTAAGTCAGAGGTAAAAGATAAGGTGAACTCGTGCACTCCTCATGCTAAAAAGGAGATTCTTTTGACGTTATGAATTAATATTTAATACCCACGCTTTGCCCGCGGACGTTTTGCGGCGGTCTGATACTGGGAAAAGTCGAAAATTTACTACAATGCTAAGTCCTGGATTTATTGACTATGTCGGAGTGAAAGAGCAAAACTGGGAATGTGTGCTTATAACAGGACTTAGTAAAATGACTCTGAAGTCGAAAATGGGAATTCTAGGAACCTATCTTTTCCGTGAGATGTTAATTCATAATTTGGCTAGTTTTAAAGACCTATAAACTGACTTCAAATCCTTTTACAATGAAAATGGGGTTGGAAGTAGTTTTAATGGCGATCTGCAATGCTCTTGTTTACGTCTGTTTCAATTTTTTTTTAAAGTAGACCTCTTGTTTGCGTCCGCTGTCATGGGAACCATCTGTTACCAATGATTGTGAAAATTATCGTCTGTGCTGATGACTGATGATAGATTAGATACGTTTTACTCGATGATGAATCTTTAATAGGACCACTTCAAAATCAACCTTTATTCAACAACAATAGAATCTATTACGAATTGACGAAAATAAAAAAAAAATTTAAAAAAAAAAAAAATTTTTTTTAGTAGCTAGTCGTGATTTTTCAAAAGAAATATGTACCTGTGTTATTTTTTTAGTTTGACTGAAGAAATACTGACCTCTTGGGAGATATTTTTATATGGGACCACTTTATGATCATTATCTATACAATAGCAAAACGTTTTTTAAAATCGGTCCATAATTTACCAACAAAATACATACAGCCGAACATAGAACCTCCTTCCTAATTAAACACATGGTTAAAAAAACACACACAGGGGTCTTCATACGTATAAAGTGGGCAAATTCAGGTTGCCTCATTCTTTGCCTGCAACTGCCACATCACCAGGCTAAGCTTCAGGCTATAAAGTAAATGGGTCATATTTAATCCCTTTCCGCGCTAACAAACCATTCGGTAGGAGTGAACGTGACTCCGCACTTATGGTCTACTGTTTCCTGCTGAATAATGTCGGTTTCCTAGAGGATTTCTTAATCTTCACCAGTTTATTTGGAAAGGAATCAAAGAAGAAATAATTAAGAAGAAGAAATAATTAATATGTATATAAATAATAAAGAAAAAGGTCCTTCTTGTCACTCACTCACTATTAATTTAAAACAGTTGTGACACTAATAACGAAATCAATACCGTTTTATACTGCAATCCAACTAACAAATTCAATGGTAATAACAGGTATTGAAACGGCAATATGACAATTTGTTGAATGACGTGACGAAAACGTAGTCCAAGAGCACGGCTTTAAAAACTGTTACTTACTTCGTACCAGTTTTTATGTTTAATTTTTTTTCGAGTCGTAAATAAAACAATACACTGAAAAAAATACAAGCAAACGTCATGATATTGGCTTAAGATTACTTCTTTGAGTTCAAATATAATAAATAAATAAAATTTACGAACGCTAGGGTATGTATAAAGCTTTATCAATTAGCACAGACTAGCGGTCCGCCGCAGCTTCGCACGGGTAAATTCTATAGCCTATGTTCATCAGGGATAATGTAGGATTCTAATGTGAAAGAATTTTTCAAATCGGTCCAGTTCTTTGGAAGCCTATTCAATTCAAACAAAGAAATAAATCTTTCCTCCATAAAATATTAGTATTGATTAGGTAATGTTCTTCAGCTTAATATCTGAATATCTTTGAATCTTGGAGTCTTCAAATCCAGGGTGAATAAGTTCCTTTAGGGAAAGTGTGCTCCATCATTCACATCATCACTTCTTTAACAAGTGAGATGTCAGCTAAACGCTTGACCATAGCCATAAAAAAAACTTAATACTTTTTTTTTAATCTAAGAAGATATTACCGTATTGTTTCTTAGCAACGAATAAGGTAAATTTCATGATATTGCTCTCTTGACATGAATAATAAAATGTTACAAAATACCGTTTATTGAAACAATGGAAAGGCGTTGTAAATAACAGGTTAAATTACACAACACAAGTTGATGATGTACCTTTTTTTATTTTTATGCAATTTAAAATTTATTGAAGGTTTTTCCAGAATTTTCTAATAATTTATCAGGTGTGTCTGTTAATCCTCTCCATATAATGACTTTGGCAGAAAAAGTATATATTCATTAATTTATATTGATTGTTTGCAACAATTTGCAGTTAGCTCAATTGTTTCAATTGTAAATACAAGTTTTTGTTTAATTTTTTGTTAGGTACCTAAATATGTTCATTGTTTTCTTTTATATTTATAAATTGCATGGGTTAGTGACCACGAAATAGAAAAAAGTTTAAAAAAATAGTTTTAGGAATGCCTTTTGACTTCGTTTGCAATATTTTTCTTAACTTAAATTGTCATCAACATAGAGTAAAAACTCGCTTCTTATTTTAAAGATGTCAACATTTTTGCTTTAAATACAAAGTTAGGAAACCGTTACCGTCTTTGTTTAAGGGGGCAGTAGGGCAAATACAAGGCTAGGCTACCCTTTATCTCGACAGATGCTCTATGTCTATAATACGTGTACAACTACTTCGTGTCCATCCAAAGGTTGTCTAGAAGAGCTCGCTCTTAGCGATAAGGCTGCCCTTTGTGCAACTCTGGTATCTATCTTTTTCTGTATTTTTATTTCTTTTGTATTTTCTTAGTGTGCATTAAAGTGTATTGTATTGTATGCTCTGTAATAATTTGCCGTCGTAATTAGTTTATTAGTAGAGCCCCATCACATGTTCTACTGCGAAACTATGTAGAACCACTCCTTTGTTAGTTTTCTCTCTACGGGTTTGGGATATCTTTGTGTAATCAAATGACGGATCATTTGATTACACAAAGATATCCTAAACCCGATTGAAAATTAAACGTTAGGACGGATCCTAACGTTTAATTTTCAATCAAAATCAATTTTCAATCTGGGATCCCAGTAAAACTCTTTGCAGTAAACCTTAATTAATTTTGAAAGTAAATTACAATCTTCGAAAAACAAACATTTGAAAAAATCGAAAAAAGGCTATTTGATAAAAACTTTAAGCCTTCGGATTGACTTCGCAACTTCAAAAATAAACATCGCAAACTGGATTTCGCAATGAAATTCTTCAACAAATATTTGATAGCGCCCTAAACAAATATCTTGACTTAATCTTGGATGTACACACAATGGAATAAACTCATCAAAATGGAGCCTAATATACAGAGTTATTACTGCAATATTTTAAAATACAGTAACCCAAGCATCATGAAAATTCCTGCGTGTATTGCGCATAAATTTTTCCTTTTCCATAACAGTGCTGTAAGCACAAGTTTTTGACATTTTCGAACTTTTGATGATGTTAAAGAACTTCGTAGTTTATCATTTATTTATTTTATTTCATAAAAATAAAAAATAGCACTTTTTTTTTGTTTGTTTGTTCCGTCTTTTTTCCTCCGATATGGATCGGAGACATTTTTAGGCTAACATTTTGCATAATCGGCTGTTTACTTTAATACAAATAAGCGATCAGTGCAATTTCGCAACTGTGATGAAAAATGAATGAAAAATGAATGAACTGTTGATGAAAAATAACACCTTGTTTCTTCATCATCATCATCATCAGCCTATATTAGTCCACTGCTGGACATAGGCCTCCCCTAATGAGCGCCATATTGCTCTGTCCTCAGCTTGCCGCATCCAGCATCTGCCAGCAGTCTTTCGCAAATCGTAATCCCACCTGGTCAGAGGGCGGCTTACACTACGTTTACCGAGTCGCAATCTCCACTCAAGAACAAGTTTATCCCAGCTATTTTCAGTTGCTCTCGAGACATGGCCAGCCCACTGCCTTATTTCTTATTAATAATAATTTATTTATACCATAAAATTTTACATGTCTAAGTGCTTTTTTGTAAGCCAAAATAAATGGAGTTGTTGATCTGAAATACCAATCAACAAAGCCTGTTTAGTTGGTAAGATAAATATGCTAATTATTAAAAAACATAGTAAAGCACAGAATTTCTATATAACTTCACTTAAAACTGGTACAGTTACAAATAATCAAATCAAACGCGTAGGCAGATAGCAGATAAACCGTCATTTGCGATAAGCTTGCACCGTATTACTTACGATAACGCTAGAAACTTGTGTTAAGGCCACGAGGGTAGGGTAGGGGTGGTAGTCTGGTCATAATTCCGTTTTCATTGAGACAAATATTCATATATGACAGAGTGCGTGCCACGAGTGTATAGGGCAGCTAAGTTTGTGGAAATTGCAAATTCAGTTATGGAAATTTTGAGTGAGTTATGGAATGGAGTCGAAATGAAGTGAAATAAATTGCCTGAAACTTTTATTGAAGCAGAAATTCTCATCATCATCATCATCATCAGCCTATATCAGTCCACTGCTGGACATAGGCCTCCCCTAATGAGCGCCATCGCGTCTTCAGCTTGCCGCATCCAGCATCTGCCAGCAGTCTTTCGCAAATCGTCATCCCACCTGGTCGGAGGGCGTCCTACACTACGTTTGCCGAGTCGCTGCGTCGAGAAATTCTCAAATATGTGCAATTATTTTATAGATATGATGATTACAGATATGATATAAAATAGATTAGATTAGATTCATTTATTGGTACAAAAAATATACATGTCAACCATTTCTAATAAAAAACAACTTATTTAAAGAAAAATAAATAAGATTAATCAAAAATTATTAGTCTATTGATGTAGGGCTAACGTTTAAACCAAGAACTCTTCCACCGTGTAGAAGGTTTGCTCGATAAGCCACTTTTTTAACCTTGACTTGAATATGTTTAACTTGGGAGTCGCAGACTGATACCTAGATACGCCTGCAGTTAATAAATAATGAACCTACTTCGTTATATACATATGTTATATACATATTATGTTATATTGGCCAAGTTGTGCATATAACGTCAATAATGAATGAATGAATTAACACTTTATTGTACTAAAAATTAAGAAGAATGAAAGTTTATATCTAAATAAAAATTAAACAATGCAAAGGCGGCCTTATCGCTGAGGGCGATTTCTCCCAGGCAACCTTGCCAAGCAGTCATTTTACAGCTCAAGTAGTAAAATGACGAACTGCTTGACGATCTATCCAAATATATCAGTTAATTCAATGTCAAAAACGACATCAGTATAAACAGTCCAGCACAAAATATTTGAAATGTTGAAATGACATGTTTTGTCCAAGACTGCAGCGGTTGGAAAGGCACCAACTATATCAGATTACTTCCAAAGCTATTGATGACAATAATAACGTTCTTATTGTCAACATAAACATAGAGCAGCTTTGAATAGAAATTACTGGATAAGATTGTATCGTCGCTGTACTCGGGAGAAAATGTGGTCACTAAAAGACAGTGTTGCAAACATTGCTCTGGTGCAGGTTTCTCTATGATTGGATCCTGATTCCAAATTTTACTACCACTGGACAAAATTTCATTATTTGTGGAATTTTATCAGTTTTACTACACCTGTAAAAGCTGGATCGTGAAAAATTGCAGGTTTTCAAATTCTCGGTCACAATGTTACAGGATTCTTTGGAAAGTAGTCTTAATTTGTAATAACTTCTATTTTTGTCCATTTATAGTGTCGCTGTTTATCTGATAATTGAAATTGTATGAAACAAATATAATAATAACAAGAACTATATCGCCTTCTTTTAATTGTGTGCCTTATTTTGTGATCATACAAGTTTTGGATTATTTATTTTTTCCACTAAATGTCTCTTTGTATCATTTGCTTGCTACAGTTAGTAATACGTTACGATTAAATTGATCATCATAATTAATTGTGCCCCATCGATATTTTTCGAAGCTCAAAGTTGTATATCTCATCGGAATCGAAATTCCGATTCAGTATAGACAAACAACTTTGAGCCGTACGCTTTCGTACACTCCCGCGTACGGAGTGTACAGAACGTACGGATTTGTTGCTTTATATTGATTTCTATGTTACAGCGTCCACGGTTGTACGCCTAATTGCATATTCCCTATAGATACCAATGCCAGAGAGAAAATACTTTTATTACTGGTACAAATCCAAAAGCAGTGGACTTACCCTATCGGCATATTATAAATAACGACGCTACGTACACCGCTTCGTTTCCGACGCGGTGGACGTACAGCTCAAAACAAATAAAAACCAAATCCCTAGCTGAAGTAATATTTCGTAACCCGTAATTGCTCACGCGACACTGATCTCGCCGTAATGAAATTCCGTTTAATATTAAGACATGGAAACGATACTTTAATGCCACGTTCATTTTGCCTTCCCTTTACTCGATTCACGAGGATGCCTCAACGCCTACGTAAAAGGACGTCCATCAAAACTAAAAAGCCGAATTTTTTAGATTTTTTAAGCTTACAGCTATAGACACAAACGACATGGTGAATCGTTTGTGTCTCGTCCAATCAGATGTCTCGTCCAATCAGATATTGGACGAGTCATCACTAACGACATTTGTCGTGACAGCCTGTACATGTCTGATCAAGTAAAAACTAGCTATGGCTCGGTCAACTTCGGCAAACATGGTGTTAGAACCGTAAAAAGGGTACAAAACCAAAAAAACCTCCAAAATTACCAAATATATTGAAAATCCAAAACTACCATTGCCGTTGTTGAAATAGAACGCTTACAGCCGGTTTTTCATCCGCTTGTTATTATTGACAATAGTTTAAACAAATTCTTGACGAGAACCGGATAGACAATTTGTAAGCAAATAACAAATTGTTGACAAACATACGATGTGACATTCGGTTCAAAAATCGGCTAATAAACGGTTTTACCTAATACCTGGCCCAATGTTTTATCATACATAAATACAGACATAAATAAGACTGAAAAGACACTATTATATAACATTTGCTCAAATCAATCCCTTTGTTTTTCTACACGACTCCTGCCATACAGGTTGAGATAATTCATGTCAGTTTCTTTTTGCTTTTGTTTGAAAGTTTTGGCCGGATCACACCTCCACATGGCCGGATAACTCTGCCAAGGGCCAGACACCTGCCTTCCTTGCTCTTATAGAAACGTGACATGTATGAATTAAGGAGCTGCCGCGAATAAAGGACCAGCGATGTAGAGAAACTTGAAGTGACTGAAGTGAATAGCGGGATTATACAGTAGCCTTCTAAGAATACGTTTTAGAGTATTACTTTAGCACTTCTGAAGTTCATTGTACTGTTTGAATGTTGAATTCAGCACGTTATAAAATTGACTTTAGCTACTTGGAATTCTCTTTGACCTTTCTGGATTTGTAACTATGAAAAGGGTAGGTAAGTAGGTAGGTATTATTTAATTAGAAACAAAGTATGACCTTTATTTCGAAATGGAAACATATAGCTGCTAGGCATTAACCTACCTGTTTGTAAAAAAACTTTTAATTAGCTAATTATTAATTTAATGGCTATAAATGTTTTTGTCAGGTTATCCAAAAGAGACTAAATTTATTTTTATGGTATTTATTTATTGAACCACCAACGAAAGATACACCACACCCACGCCTAGGGAAAAATGCACGAATTCTCGTGTAGTGTCAGGTCAAAGTGTAAAGTTCCGGGTTGAGGTCCAGCCTGAGTCGCTTTTTGTGATGTAAGTATAGTACGCACAAAATTTTATGAATTCTCGGAAGTACGCGCAGTGGCTACGTTGCTGTAGCGTATTTCAAGGTTTCAAAAGGGCGCGGTGCGCCCAATTTTGCGCAGTTTCGAAGCTAAGTTCGCAGAACTCATAAAGATTTACCCTTATTATTTACCCCTTTGAATATAAGAACAAATCGTTACAAAATTTTTTGGACAAAAAGGGAGAACGGATAGATGCAATACAATATACTTTATTGCACACCAATTAATTAAACAATACATATATCACAGAAAACAAAAACAATAACAAATAATGTACAATGGGCGGCCTTATCGCTAAGAGCGATCTCTGCCAGGCAACCTTAGGATGGACAAGAAGTCATAGAAAAAGTATAGACGGTGGCGTGTAAGTAGAATACTGTTTAGGTAGGTAGTTAGATACTCTTTAGTATAATTAATTGTAAATGTTTTTTTAAAGTCATTTTCAACCTATAAATCTTAGAAGAATATTTTTTGTCACTTCCTGCTATCCTATTTTCAGCAACATGCGTGCAAAGAAGCCCATATACTGCGGGAGGTGTATCCTCATTTTGGAATCATTACACGAAATAGTATCACCGTATAAACTCTCTAGGGAGAAGGGAGTGTCTTGGTGGCTTTGTTTATACACACCATGAGGGCGCATTTACTTGGTAAACTAGTTGATGAACATTTACCGGTACCGATAAATCGGCAACAGGCTTATTTTAACATAATCTATGTACATATACTTATAATAAAATAATGTAACTTAAATTAAATGATGAGGCTATGATTCGCCCTATGATTAATTGCTATCAATAATAAATAATAATAATAAAGAAATAATCCAAGTGCTATCACATGGACCAGTATTATTTAGGTAAAACTTTCTGTGTACGAGACTCGTACTAAGTGCGATGTTTCGGTGCCGAAAACCTGCTGTACTCCTAAATGCGTTGATATATATTTTGGTTAATTAAGTTTTTGTGCGGTAGGATTAGTGTGGGGGAGTTAATCGTGATGGAGTGCGTAATGCGTAGGCTGCGTTTTATGAAAGAATGTAGCTGGATTTTCATAATGACACGGGTGGAAAACAAATAAACCACTAATTTTGAAAAATATGACAAAGTAGGTAGGACCTACTTTGTTACTTTTTAGGGTTCCGTACCCAAAGGGTAAAACGGGACCTTATTACCAAGACTCCGCTGTCCGTCTGTCCGTCTGTCACTGGGCTGTATCTCATGAACCGTGATATTTAAACAGTTGAAATTTTTATACATGATGTATTTCTGTTGCCGCTATAACATCAAAATATACTAAAAAACAGAATAAAAGAAATATTTAAGGGGGCTCCCATACAACAAACGAGATTGTTTTGCTCTTTTTGGCTCGATATTGATAACGGCAACAGGTAGACGCTTAAAATATTCACTGCTAAAAATAAATAATTAAATGAAAATAAAACAAATATTAATGGGGGCTCACATACAGCAAGCGTGATTTTTTTGCCGTTTTTTGTTGATAATGGTACGGAACCCTACGTGAGTCTGACTCACACTTGGCCGGTTTTATTTAAGCCAGCGATATTATTAAAAAAGCCTCTTCAAATTCTTCTGTTCTGTTGTTTATTTATGCCAGCAATTTTTTTCTCTTATCATATAATTACTATTCTTCTAAATAAATAATGCTGGATAATTGCCGGAGCATCATCTAGCCCCAAGCTATGCACACCTTGGGTTATCTTTACTAATATAAGACTCTTTGTTCTGAATAATAGACAAGCCACAGCCCAAACCACTTGTCCTAGAGACTTGAAACTGGCAAGGTATGTAACTCTTGGTATGAAAATGAGTACCTACACGATGAGTACTAAGGAAGAAAACTGTACTGTTTAACTGTACTGAATAAAATTTGACTTGTCTAAGTGCTTATTTTGTAAGCCTAAAGAAATAAAGTTATTGAATTTTTGAATTTTGAATTTTGAAGGAATAATGAAAATTTGCAATCTAAGTGTTTCAAAAAAGAGGTTGTAAAACACACACATTGTTTTAAAGTGTAAATATCTGTACCGAAGTTTAAAACAAAATTGGATGGGTAGAAGTCGGCCTTCTACCGCTAGTGGGGTATTTATCGAATACAACTATGATCTATATAAGTATGTAAGTAGTACTTAGGTTTTTGCTTTATAGTGCGTAAGTCGCACTGGGGCAATTTTGTACAAAAATTTAATAATGATCAACAAAAAAAACGATTTCGGCAGGATTTGAACCCGCACCTCACTCTCAGTACGAGTGCGCTCAACGAACTAAGCAACGAGATCGAAAACGTGCCTCGTCGAAAATCTCTTTGACCTCTTACGACTCTTGCGTCGTTAGCTCCACCTACAGGGGAAACATTTGAGGTTATCCAAACTTGCTCAATGAATAAAGTTTAGTACGATTGACAAGAGATGTCGCTTTGCTTTATTCTTAGATTTTTGCTTTATAATGCGTAGCTCGCACTGGGGTAATTTTCTACGAAAATTTGAGTAGTTCTTATTACAAATGTACTTCGTACTTATCTGGTAGTAAATTACTAAATTACTTCCTCAAATACTCAGCCCAATAATTTAAGGAAGTTTGAAGGCTATTTGATTTGCAAATAATATCAACTTCCCATAATCATTAGCCGCGACGTAATTACCCAGTTTTGTGAAACAGATTGAACATCAAAGCGACCTTAATTAAGATCTAGAAGACCCATAAACAGCCGAAGTTACAAGAGACAGTTTCTTAACAGAAAACACACTTCATAGCCTTGTCTGTTAGTCAAAATCAGAAATGGTTAACAACATATTATGTTGTCTGGACTTTTCTGAATTTTAAAGAAATCACATAATTTCAGACTGTTTTTTCATAACTTGTGTAGTTTTCTTGTATACAAGCGAAAACTCAATTTTTGCACTTGCGCTGTTTTAAAAACGTATCCTCTGTCCCGCTCCTATGAACGCAAAATCCTATGCCTATCCTTTTCAAAAAATGACGCGCATTGCGTTCTGTTAATACTTAAGAATTAGTCCACCTTAGGCTAAGGGCTAGCCTAAGGTGGACTAATTCTTAAGTATTTATTTTTCCTTCACGTAGACCATATAGGCATAAGGTAGAAATTTTCTGACTTCCGAGAAAGTGAACACTCGAGTTAACTTGCTTCTTGCAGCTTTAAAGAGCTTTCGATTTCCTTCTGATTACCATCTCTAACTGTGCCAATACTGAAATATTTACTTATTTCCTCTAACGTTTTAATTGGGTCTTCGTAATTTCTTAAGGTCTTTGCGCCTCTTAATATTGATACCCCGGGTCGCTGATAATTAGACTGGTGTCATCTTAAATGAAGCTTTATTAGCTTTGTAAGCAGATGGTTGTTCCGTGACGAGACGAGACTGTCTTTAAAAAAATACTGTTAGGTTTTCTCATCATGATAGTAAGGTGATAACCAGACTGGCAGTCTGTTATTCCTATACTTGTTACAAACTCTAATTTAATGAGGGCTGCTAAAATCTTAACTAATATTATAAATGCGAAAGTGTGTTTGTTTATTTGTTTGTTTGTCCTTCCTTCACGCCCTTACTAAGTAACCAATCGACTTGATTTTTGGCATAGAGTTAGTTGAAAGGATGGAGAGTAACATAAATTACTTTTTGTACTTGTAAAACATCAAATTCCAATGGGAGATATATGGGAATATCCGTAAAATTTATCTTCCTTCATGTCCTATCGAATTTTATGCGGTTATAATTTTCCAAGAAACTTAACCATCCTTTGTAACCCCTCAAAGGTAAATTTTTGAAACTTAGATGGCATTGTGTTATTGTAAAAACTTAACTAGATACATACCAAATTTCATCTAAATAGGTCAAGTAGTTTCGTGGTAACAAAGATTCACCAAAACTAGCATTTAGAATATTAGTAGGATGGTATTAGTAGGACCAATAAGCGGTGAATAGTATTCATCATCATCATCAGCCTATATCAGTCCACTGCTGGACATAGGCCTCCCCTAATGAGCACCATAGCGCCCTGTCTTCAGCTTGCCGCATCCAGCATCTACCAGCAGTCTTTCGCAAATCGTCATCCCACCTGGTCGGAGGGCGTCCTACACTACGTTTGTCGAGTCGCGGTCTCCACTCAAGTGCACGTTTACCCCAACGGTTGCGAATAGTAATGACTATAATAAAAAAATGTGAACTGGTGATTCTAATAGGGTCTAGACTCTAATGGGGTCATAATCTTAAAGGGTGGCCCCTTTAGATACTATTTTGCCTTATTCGGTACCAGCTTGGATCTGCAATCGTCGCTGTACAAATTTTCCTGTTACTATACCTACTCGATTTTACTATACACCCAAATGGTAATTAATTACTCAGATTGGTAATTAATATCATCTGATACGCACCAATGAAGGGCGCTAATTATAAATTAATGTTGTTTCTACAGGCTGTTTACATTTCGTCAATTATTACTCAGCTATTGATTCCGAAACAGGAGGTTCAGAATCCGGCTTTTAATTAAAAGATGGAAGGTTAACATTTTATTAAAGCTTATAGCCTGTTGTGATCGGAAATTCGGAAAGGTGCTTATCATCATCTCTTTTATTATGAGAGTTTCCATATACAACTCGTAATTTTATTTTTATTCTAGTGTGTAATTAAGAAAAATACCCTTTCTTTGTATCTTTTAAAACTAAGTTTATGAATGTCACTGGCAAAGAGTTCCCTAACACAAGCAAACGGTTGCTCAAATGGAGGGTCCCAAATCTAAATTTATTTTTGTAAAAAAAGGTACTGCAATAAACTTTTTTTTAATTGTTATTATTTCCGATTTAAGGCTTTGACTGCTCTAATAGACTCGTGGAATCAACTCCATAAAACAACTGAACAAAGTTTTACATTTAAAACTATCCGTTGTATTTGTTAACACTTACATTATGTATAGGCTCAAGAGATCACAAAAGAAGCGCGAGTCGCGTCGCCCCGCCTAGGCTGGGCAATGTATGCATTAACCCCCGAATAGGTACTCGAACAAAAATCTGATCAAATAGGATCAGATCACAAAGAGACGCGACGCGACGCTGAGTAAACTTTGATCCAAAACGAAATGAAACTTATATTTACTACGCAAAAAGATACAAATTAGCGGAAACACTGCGCAGCGCGGCGCCGCGGGGAGTTATGTCAATAAAATTTGTACCTTTTTGCGTAGTAAATTAAGTTATATTATGAATCAAAGTGCGCGCAACGTCGTCGGTCGCGCCGCGTCTCGGTGTGAGCTGACCCTTAATACTAATAATAAATAGTAAAAACCATTTATTTCAGATCCAATTGATTCATAGATTATTTTACTAAACATTTTAATACGAGTTGTGACTTCTAGGGCAGTTTTCTAAAGACGAAGATTTTTATTTTAAAAAAATCTGTCAAAATTTGTCATTTGCGTTTGAGCATTCGGCGGTTAGTCTCCTAAGATATCTATCAAGTCATAAGTAATTTATAAAACAAACGTTTCTCTGCAACCAAAAAACATTTTAATCCTGTAAAATATATTAATTTAATAAGGTTCAAGTAATGAGACATACCATACTCTTATTCAAAACCATACTCTTACGTACATTAGATATTCTTTTTGAAATTTTAAGACCACGACTTGCCCGTAAGTCAGTAACAGATCGTTTTATCAAAATACACTAAACGGTATAGAGACTGTCTCTAACTGCCCGAGGCATCCGGAATTTTATTAAAACTTCTCCCTTTGAGATAACTTGTGTTTGATGGGAGACAGACAGTAGGGACCAGACCCCAACTTCGGCATTTCAAATTCAGTTGCTGAATGCAGTTTTTATGTTTGTTTCCCAGTAAATTTATGGTTAAAAACGTTTATTAATTTCTTAAAAACGAGCTATGACATAACCGCATAGACAGGTACTGCTTCATATCTTTTTGCTTTTCAATATCATTTTGAACTTGACTTACTCTATTGCGAGTTTCTATTAGAAGCGATCAGAGTGCTCAATGTCTATATAAAAATAAAACTCAAAATTCCTACATAACATGATGACTAGGTACTTCGCTAATGCTTAACTTGCCGGCAAACGAACACTTCATAATTTATGGTTTGTGTAGTGTATATTAGAAATATATCTGTTACATACATATAATATAGTACCTATATATATTTTATGTATGTAAGATAAATATGGATGGTACAGGCTAATGATGATGATGATGACGTACTTTGCCTATATTACCTAAAGATTAAAGACTGCACTGATTTTGTCTCGTCATACCTAAAATATTAACAAGCGAATAAGTTGCAGTTCAGAGCAAAATTAAGAAACCGAAGCTCGGAAAACTTCCCAGTCCAACAATTAATGCCATTTACAAAATTCCATTTCATCTGCGAAAGCTATTTGATTATTAATAAAGTGAGTTTTATTTTGTTGGGCATTTGCATAATTGTTTCATTTTCACTTTTCCCCGTCTGAATTCGATAATGTCCAAGACTGGGGATCTCTTAAAAAGAAATTAAACTCAAATTTGCCGGTGGCGGAGATTTTTAGTGTTTTCTGGCAGGATTTCATTTGCGGGGAATTGTGTTGTCACGCATAACAATTGGGAAAGAAGATTACATTTTTTTGTCGTTTTGTTGATAAAAATCATAATCCACTGGATCAATTTCAAAGATGATAGGGCAGTGACCTCTTAACCTTTCAGCCTCGTGTTTTGTTAAATTAATGACACCACAGATCGATGTCTTCTTTTGCTGTTTCAAATCTTGTACAACTATTACAGATGAAAACAAGTTTCCAAAATGTATTACAAAACACGGTAAATTAATATTGACAAAATATAAACAGCTTCTGTAAGCTCCAACCCAACAACATAATAAGTAAGATAAAACAAAATGTCATAACGCAGCGGGAAACAATATAGAAAGTAGAAATACTAGAATAGAAATGTTAACACTAGTTTACAACTACGAGATAGTTGATTGGAGCGATATCTGAGGGGACAGAATGTACACTAAATTATTAATTTATTAATTCTAAAATACCTTATATCTTTTTTGGCTTACTTACTGCCTGATTTTTGACATACGCTTATATGATATTATCATAATACTAAGCAGTTCCAGCAAAGAAAAACAATCAATACGGAATTTGACCTAAATAGTAAGTAAGTATTCGAAAAGTCGTATCTTGTTTTGTAGAAATTGTTGTACCTACCTGTTTAAAAAACTTTTTACCCAAGAATGAGCCCAGTGATATCTTAAAATGAGTTACTCAAAATCAGATGTCTGAGATGTCAACTGTGTTTAAGAGAAGAAATTTAATGAAAACAAATAAACAATATTTCAACAGTAATAATGAGCCCGGAAGTACCCCCTTTTAATTTAGTTCACATTATTTTTGTAACACACGGTGCTTAAATTTGTAATTTTCCTATCGGCTATGCAAATAAATCATGAGATGGCTCCCTATAAAGAACCTGAGTATCTGTTGACCACTACAACAAATTCATAAGACCGGTTTCTAGGGTACCTAAAACAGCTGCAGTCTCTTGGGAATTAAAAGGGACAGAACATTCTGCAGCAAGACCACCTGAGTACATTGAATAATGCAAGATTATGAAAGTTAGAATAACTGCGAGGTTTCTGGAAAGTGGACCATAAACACTCAAGATACTTGGTACTTTACACTGAGTGCCAATTTCTTCGCTGAGTAGCGATAGGGAATGAAACTAGCGGGTAACATAAACTTTTTTTTTACTTTCAGTTAGTTTAGTCTATTGTTTCGAGGGAAAGATGGGTTGAAATTGAATCATCGAACCAAGGTGGTGGAAGGTGCATTTAGTAACTTTTCCATGCTATAATTGAAAATAAGCCGTGCAAGATATCTTTCTGAGGTATAAAAAATCTGCTTCTGCTTTGGTTCCCTTCTGTTCTTGGTTCCGTTCCCGCTGTATCGAAAACTAACTACTTATTTTTCCTAACGTGTAACAATGTATTATTATTTTTTCTTGCGTACAAAAACAATCGTTCGTAGCGTTGTTTTTCTTGCACAGTTGATCTTTGATAATCTTATAGGTATGTTAATATGACAAGTTTGATTCCATAATTTTCAGTTGAGGGTATCTCTTGTCTATTATTATTAGATCTGACTGAATCATGTACATTTCTTACTCTCATTAATTCTTCCAGCATATAAATATACCTACTATAAATCAGCTTAAGGCATACCTACATACGGCAAGTCACCCACTTCATTACGAACGGACAGGAGTGTGGAATCGAATCGCGTTCACATCTAATAGCCAGCGAACACCGCTCCAATTCTCTATTATCTATGGAACTTCGACATTATTAATTTTTCTAGAGCTGTTGTAACCACCACCGTCTTCATTCTTTATTATACAAAATAAAACATGCATGTAAAACTTGAAACCTAAAGATAATGGCAAATGCGAGCCATTAACTGCAAAATCTCACAAATTATCACAATGAGAGCGAAAGACAATTTTTTTTTTGGTTTTTAACTTATTCTTATCAGTTCTGGGCTTGTAGTTCTATGCAGAACTAGTGGAACATAACCACTATAGTTAGTGGCTACGTAGTAACTTCAGTTCACTAAACCTAAAATACCTATGTTTGTAATAAAATATTTGCGATATCTAGGTAGGTAGTTTTTATTGGAATAACCTTACCACAAATAGCTATACTATTCGTTTTTAGGATTTTTCAAAGTTCATTTTTTTTAATCGACGTGTGACCCGAGAGCTGGTGAGTATCTGGCACAGCGCATCAGCATTGCCAAACAGCGGAGCAATGCAGCCAGCGTTTTAGGCACGCTTCCGACTGGTATTGATATGGATCAGTTGAGCTACCTATAGATTGTTTGCTACAGTCTGCACTTAGCTTAATTCTTGCCGTTGTAAGTACTAGTTTTAACATAATTGTATTATTTGATTGTAATTTTCTTTGTTAATAAAGATCGATGAATAAAGATTGGTATTTTTTTATAAATGAAAGTACCTTTATACCTGTTATTACCACTACCGCAATTCAAAACATCATCTCTTAAGAAATCTCTATCATTAGACTTGGAAGAAGGAATGTCGTGGGCTGTTCACCCGCTCAAGTTTACATCTGATACCTGATACTCGTAGCTATGCCTATTTATTATGCTAGCTACTGCGTGTTTGCCTTCTTTTTTTTATGTAAAAACAATGAAATGAGTATTATCCAATTTTTAAAAGCATAAATTTTTAAGAAAGGTGGACCAGCAAAGCGTTAAATCCATGTCATGTCAAGTTTTTGGATGACAGAACAGAGTAAAAGAGATAAGAAGAGGAAAGTTGAATCGACATAGTTATGTGGTAAAAGTTATAGTTGCAATGGTAAAGATTATTATTCATTCAGTAATTTTGGATAAGGATTTAGGAGGTATTTTGAATGGCGGCTTCTCGTAAGGGAGCTACACTTTAGGTAGCTGAGCCATAAGGAGTACCTAAGGTAGGTTTCTTGAGGAATAGGTGTGGAGTAGAAGTCGTAAAAAGCACGTTTTCTTTGTACAAGGCCGGTGGCTGATAGACAGATATAGACAATAGGAAAGACAGACAGCGTAGTCGTCCTAAAATTAGATTATCTAATTGACATCGCTCGCAAAAGTTATAAATTTTTATTCGTTTGAAATACAAAAATCTTTTGACAACGAAATTGAAGTTAGGCAAATATTTTGTAACGAGATCTTTCGCAATCGATGAAATGTTACGAGAAACGCCCACTGAACCAGATAAGTGACTAATTGGTATTTCTGACGAATATTTTGTGACAAATTTAAAATGAAATCAGAATGATTAAAAATATTCTCGGAATATACAAAGTAAATGTAGAATTTGAAAGTATGATTCACTAATCCGTGATCATCGAATTAATCGATTGACTCAGTTGAGACTTTTAAAACTAGTAAATAAGCATCACTTTGTTCAACTATCGCATCATCATCATCTTCTGCTATCTAGCCTTTCTCGACTAGTAAACTCGAGTAGACATCTTCAAAGGTTTCCATTTCAAACAATGGGATAGATGGGTTTATACTATAACTAAATAAAGAAATACTACACAATTGTACATATAGTTAGGTTTTAAGTTTACATGCGTAGGAACAGGAACACTAAATATTTAGATTTATACTATACCTGTTCTCCCCCTTTTTTGTCTGTACGCTAATTGCGCTATGAACTTGAAGTCAATATTTATTTTTAGTATATACTAGCAGCGCCTCGCGGTTTCACCCGCGTAGTTCCCGTTTCCGTGGGAATTCCGGGATAAAAAGTAGCCTATGTCCTATTCCAGACTATAATCTATCTCTGTGACAAATTTCATTCAGATCCGTTCAGCCGTTCTGGCGTGATAAAGGAACAAACATCCATCCATCTATCTATCCATCCATCCATCTAAACTTTCACGTTTATAATATTAGTGAGATGAGATGAGATTAGTGAGATTGTTTCGAAAGCTTATAGTGATAGTAATTTTACGTTTATATCTGTAAAATATTAATCCTTTTTTGGCCGTCGTCGGTTACATAGTTTTTTTTTATGATTTAAATCTAACAACTGTGAATAAATAAATATTTAGTGGGATAGGCCTCCAATTCTATTGCTGGTATCTAGAATGAAGTTAGATTAAAACAACCTGCTTTTTAGTTAAATAAAATATTTATTTTCGAAAAACACATGCATAGTCATATTGTATAGTGCCAGTGAAACTCAAACTAAGCAATGCTTGTGCTTGTTCGAAATAAAATCATTATGTAGGTATCTATCTTTACGTCTATGGGATCCGGTCTACCTTTTTCTCAGCTATTGAATTGTTTTCCTGCTCCATAGTTATTTATCAGTGGTATGAGTATAAAGCTCTGTACACTTTAAGCCAACGGCGCTAACAAACAGCACAAAGATGTGCTTTCAAATAAGGGCTTTAATTCGTTATCTTTCGATAAATTTTACAGTGACAAAATGGGTTACCAGTTACCACAAGCATCAAACGCCTGCGAGCTGTCTGTCATCTGATGCCATCATTATACAATACAACTAAAAGTTACGAGTTAAAGTCTATATTTGAATGGACATATTTGTGCTGCATGGTACAGCTACCATGCAGCACAAATATGTGCATTCAAATATAGACTTTATAAGACTTTATACTTTCAGCTTTTACTACCCTCTAAGAAAATATAAGGATGAAAATATTTAGTAACAATTCCGCGAAAAAAAACCTTCTCCGATAAAATATAAAAAATACCTATCAAAGCAAGACGTCTTGCTTTGATAGGTATTTTTTCATTTTGTAGTTGGCGTCGTTTTCTTCTACAACGCCGACTTCATTTTGTTAGAACTTATCGGAGATGGTTTTTTTTCGCGGAATTGTTACTAAATATTTTCATCCTTATATTTTGCAATGGATTTACGCGAAGTAACGCCTGAATCTATTATTTACCCTTTAAGATCAAGTTCAAGGAAGGCAATTCTGAACAACCTACATTAAATTAATTTTAAAGACTTTTACGTCGCACGTTACATGTTAGTAATTATTCTAACCTACAAAGGCTATCTAGAGCGTAAGAGAATTGACGTATCCAACGCGATGATTACAAGAGATGTAATTGCTTAAGTAGAGCCTGCTGACCACGTGGCACTGTAATACATTGACGATAGGGTTAGTATGTTCTAGAACTTTCAAAGGCCTATTAATTCACCAGGTGTTCGCTTTCTAGTGTAGACTAGGCCTTTGCAACGTGTAATCTACTTGAGAAATAATATGGTACTTTTTATTACATTTTCTGGAATTGCCTCAGACAGAATACTAGTTTTCCCTTTAAAACGAATTTCATTATCAAAGGTTGATGATGCATCGTCGACGTCTGTGGTGCGGCGGGCAAAGGACCGTATGCTTAGGAGGTTGCGGGTTTGATTGCCACCTCCGGAACGATGTTCGATCTGCTGATTATTTTTTAGAGGTGTTCTGGATGTTTTGCTATTTATAGTAAAAGTACTTATCTATGTACAGTATTGTATTACGTTTAACAAGTATCTACTGCCCAAAACAAAAGCTGTGCTTAGTTTGGAGCTTGATTGTGCTGTGTGAACTGTCCAGAATTAAACTGAATGCAACTTTAGTTTTTGAACAGGTTTGGATAACTGTAATTGTTTCCCCTGAAATTCAAAATTCAAAATTCAAAGTGCTTTATTTCCTTTAGACCTTACAGGACTTTTGGACACGTCACAAAACTCAGATTACATAAGTAAAACTAGGAAATAAAGTGATCACTTTGATTTTTTGTCCACTTCAATCTTTTTAAGGTAAAGTAAAGAAGCGAACAAGAAACCTTTACCTTGTTAGAACGTTAGTTTTCGAGTTGGAGCAAAAGTCGTCCCAAGCTTTTTTATCCTCTAGATAATCTGATATTTTATAGTAGGCCTTTTTACAAAGGATGTGTTTAACAGTTTGTTTGAATTTATTTATTGACAATTTTTGCAACTCACTTGGAGTTTTGTTGTAGAAGCGAAACCTGTAGGTGTCGCTATCGGCGCTAGAGCCGTAAGAGGTCCGCGGAACGCGCGCGCCTAGAACCGCACTCACCCTGAAGAAGTCCCTCGTTAAGGCATGAAACATTGCTGTTTTTCCAACACAAATAAGGTTCGTAGTTAACCCGCTTACATCCGTAATGTACCCAAGTCAAAGTCATTGACCAATCAATACGTTTCCATACTAATCCAACTCTATATCTACATCACACATAGCTTTGCTAGTTAATTAAACCTCATTTGAGTCGATAACGTCAACAATCTCTCCCACTTCATAATCGCAGTTTTCCATTGTGTATTCTACGTCTGGCTCCAAAGTTAATGAATCGTTAACAATCCCTCCTAACTAATATTTCGCGAGAACCTTAAAATAACAAACAATGGGCTGAAATTCAATAACTGAGCCTCTCGACCGTGACTTGTAAGGTCTTGCACTTTACGAGTTCAGATGCAGGTTAGGTTAGTATGGACTTTATACGATTTATGGACGACATTTGTGTGCTGGGTCCTGTCCAGCAAACATCGTGAGAGTTCTGAGATGACAGCTAAAGTTGATGGAAGTAGAGCATCTGATTGTGCCTACCCCACCTAAGTCAAAAAATGTTAAGAGAATTATGACTTCATGGTAGTTTACAAGATGAAACTACACGAGACTCTTGATTATAATGCTACTTATCAACAAAGAAAATTACAATCAAATAATGGAAACAAATTTTTACTAGAAATTATTTACAATTGAAATATTTGAGCTAAGTGCAGACTGTTGCAAACAATCTATAGGTTGCTCAACTTATCCATATCAATACCAATCGGAAGCGTGCCCAAGACGCTAGCTGCATTGCCCCATTAAATCATTATTGAATTTTTCAGTAGGTACACAGCCACCCGGCACATTCCAATAAGCCTTTTCACCCACACGTGAACAAATAATAGAGTAATATCAATGTCATCATAAATTTGTCGTCATAAATTTTACGTGACGTGAAATTGTAGGTGCTTATAATTTGAAGGGATTTGTAGACCGCCATATCCATACAATTCCAACGCGCAAAAAATTCTTCAAAAGTGCATTTTTATGATGTTGAACAATGGCGCTTTTGACGAATTACCCCATGGATTAATTAACATACTCACTGAGCGTATCTAATTACCCTCCTTTTTAATTAAAACTTGAGCCTTACGCTTTATTTGCTTTCATTTATACAGATGAAGGAGTTATGGCGTGCTCATTAGAAAGAGGTTTTTTTTAATATACCAATGGTGGAGCCAATCAAATGTAAACTTTAGAGAATGTGGTTATAAAACAAAAACTAATGAGATACATAGTCTCCATTTAATTGTTAAGCTTTTGTTTTTCTTACGTGTTCTTCTGCCATCAACCTGGGAAAATACCTTAAAAGTTAGATAGGTTGAAAATTCTTTATTTTCAAATTGCACACTTAACATAATGTTTTATTAATACTCATAATAGCACGTGCGTTTTGCCTGAAAAAAGTAACAGACCACAGACATAACTATGTCGTCATAAATTTTAGTTGTTAGATAGGTTGAAAATTCTTTATTTTCAAATTGCACACTTAACAAAATACTATAAAAAACAAACTTATCGGTCTTATCGCTTAAGAGAGATTTCTACCTGACAACCGTGGATGGAAAGGATCGTTGGATTAATAATATTGATAATAATGTCTGCATTATTATGTAGCTAATACCTACAATACATTTATAATAATACTCATTACAATTAATAGGCTTCAAAACTTCGATAAAAGTAAAAAAAGGGAGATGAGGCATTGCAATCTCGAAAGTGGATGGCTCAAGTTAGGTTCAACTATGTTCCCTTACCTCATTCATAGTCGGTCCGGCGGCGCGGGCGGTGGCATTAGTGTTTCGCGTTATTTCATCTGTGACACGGTACAGTTTTTGAGTGAGCGCTGGTAGAACGTACCGTATCTTCCTTTTTTTACTTTTATCGAAGCTTCAAAAGAACGTTCACGTCAGCAGAAACTTCTTTATACATACTTATATAAAAACACACACATTTATGTACATAACTACATATATAAAGGTTTTATAAAGGCTAGTCAGGTCTCCTTATAATAAATCAATACAATATATGCCAATCAGAGTAGGTACCCAATGCTATAAATTTAAAAAAATCAATATTTAATTATTTTTCGCAAAATAGGTAATGCAAGTTAAATAAAATACCAAAGCAATTTAAACATAAACTGAAATTTTAGTAATTATTAATCAGAAAATATAACAAGACACTTCAAACTTAGCACTCTTCAAGTGAGACTTGAATTAATCAAGTACCTAACTTTATAAGCACTTGATAATTTTACTAGATAATTTAAGGGTTCACTCAGAAAACTTTTGCGTTTAATAATTGACACGACGACAAATGTTAAAGGGTATTTTAGCTACTTAGCAGTTTTATTAGTTTTTCAATCGCGATAAATTTAATCCAAGGCATACAAAATAAGATCATCATTTTAAGCGTTAATAATAAATAAATATTGCTGGACAATTCACACAGCATTATCTAGCCCCAAGCTAAGCAGAGCTTGTGTTATGGGTACTAGAACTACTAGATAACTGACATACATATTATTGTAATACAATACACACTTTTTTTTTTATTATACATAGAAAACGCCCAGAACACCCTGAACAAATGTCTGCAGATCGTACACACATTTGTCTCGAGGTGGGAATCGAACCCGCAACCTCCTGCGTCGCAGGCAGACCTTCGCCCACCGCGCCACATCGGTCGTCACAATGTAATAATTATTAAAGTTATCAATTTAGTTAATATAATACTTCGTTGATCGCGACTTATTGTAAACTAACTGCTGCTCGTAGCTTTGCGCGCGTTGTTTAATTTATAGGTTCTTAGTTAGTGTTTTATTATAGTATGTGTTTCTCTCTTTGTCTTTGTATGTAACTCGTTATATGGACTGTGTTGTGATGTCTGAAATAAATGTGATTTATTTATTATTATTAAGGTTATTTCTATCCCATGGGACGGACAGACGGACAGACGAACTGACGGACTGACGGACTGACGGACTGACGGACAGACGGACAGCGAAATCTCAGTAAAAGGGTCCCGTTTTTACCCTTTGGGTACGGAACCCTAAAAAAATCAACTGCATTAGTGTACCTTGTCACTTTAACGTATTCACTGTCCAGCCTCGGCGGTGCCGACAGAGGCGGAGCTGGACGTAGGCCTCCCCTGATAATCGCATTATTGGCTTTTATTACATAGGGGGTAATGCCCATAATCCCCACGCTGGGCATGCGGGTTGGGGCTCGCAGTTCGGTGGTAGATCTATTCAGTAAGAGCCGCTGCTGCCCTGTATGTGCCTTAGTCGCCTCTTACGACACCCACGGGAAGAGTTGGGGTGGTGCAAATTGTAAGCCGGTACCACACGGCTACATAATAAAATTATTAATAACGTTTTTTCAATATAAGCCTTCAAATGACGAAAGATAAGAGCCTCTTTAAATATACTCAACCCTATTACACAAAACCTCCAGCCAGACTCAAACATCGATACATATCCAAATACATCATGTTGTGACAATCAATTACTCACGCACTGACGTTGCCCACATTAGTATCAATCAATGTCGCATTAATTAGATCAGACACGCCTACGAACATCCAGACGACGTTTGATATGAGAATGTAGGTAGGGATGAGAAAATTATCGATGTTGGTGTAGGATAACCTCGAAACGTCAATAATCAGGTAGCTTCTGGTGCTGTGCGTCATCGACAAAAAAGTTTAGAGATTGACTATACAATGTAAGTTTATCCTAACGTCTCACGAGAGATTGTCTTATCCTAACGTCTGACAAATGACTATTCTATTCGCGAGAGAATCACCACTCCTAAGGTCTCGCGAAAGTGAAAAAATCAGGATTTACGAGAATCTCTAAAATCAAACCTAAAACTCGTAGAATTTACATCATCTTCTAGGTCTTTGTGGTATTATAAACTAGACACGAAGCTGTTCAAAATGTTTGGATAAAATTAATGGTACAGAAAGGCTATTTGTGGACTTTATTTTATAACTAGCAGGGAGAAGCGAGAGAAGAGCAAATAATTATATTCATATAGTAGAAGAAACCGCAAATCCTAGCAATTTTTGAAGTGGCTATAAAAGCAAAATTACTCATTCCATGCCCCCTTAATGTCTACTTTCAAATAATGTCAAAATCAATACCGTTTCTCAATATCAACATATCTATGTGCCGTCCAATTAACTTGTAAAGTTAAATCTTAAATACTGTTTGTTTGATTTTACTGAGCGTGGGCCGAACCATAAACTGCAGTAGTTATTCGACCAGATTACTTGGCACTAAATTTATGGAACAGTGACGGTACAGCTAGTTCAGGTGCGAGTCAAATGCAATTTAACACTTGGTCTGAAATTACTCGCGTTTTATGTTTATGGTTTAACTACACCATTCTCATCGCGTTGGTGCATGCCTACGTATTTCATTGTTCAAGATACCAATCAGGTAGTTTTACCAAAATAAATTCATGAAGACTGGTGGATGCGTCAAGCTGATGACGTCGCTATGATGCTTAATTATTAAGAGAAACCTATGTCCAGCAATGGTAGTCAATCATTATTTTTGATGATGGTTTTCTTAATTACTTTTAAAATAGGGTATTGACTGAAAAAAAGCTGAGAATTTTTATTTAGCTAATATTTTTATTATTGTTCTACAATGATATAGAAATAGGTATATATGTAACTTTATTTATTTTTGTATTTTTTTAATGTTTATTGTGAAACTTAATGATTGAAAAGTAGTTTTTTTTAGTGTCTAACGCAAAATTTCTAAAAGTGATGTCACCGTCCACCGTATTGTCATGAAGCTTAAATTTTAAAAAATATTAGAAAATTATTTATTAGACACAAGAACACAGACCACAAATTAATATGATGGTTTTTATCATTTATTTGTTTCTAACATTATTTTGATTGGTGGAACAGAAGCACTGTGAGTTGACAAACTGAACGGTGACGTCACAGAAAAAGTGCAGCGTTTTTATCACCCGAAACTGAGTGCAGATTTATTTTTAGTTTTTACCTGAAAAACCATAAGTTAAAAAAAAACAATAAAATTATTTTTATAAAATCTATGCATTGCAAACCCTATTGCAATAATTTGATTGTTCAAGAATCCTGTAAGGTAACTAAAGGAAATAAAGCGCTTCGAGTTATGAGTTTTTTTTAATAGGAACTTAAGTAATTTGTGACTACTAATAAAACTGAAGGCTTCTTAGTCTTCATATTCATTTAAATGAATTGCATTACCAAAATCACATGCATTACAAAAATTATCACATAAAACCTGCAAGTAAGAAGTGACCTAGCTGCACACTCTAAATGCTTTTGTACTTGCCACTAAATTGTAAGGCACACTTATTGCGTTTACTAAAACACTATGGTAACTAAACGAATTCTCTTTCACAATCAAATGTGGCCTAATGGAATTGATGAAGAAATTGGAATAAGAACATAAAAGTTAAAGGTAATGGAGAACTTAGTCGACTCTTGCTTTCAATTTATGGCTTAACTAGTAAAATTCTGGCTTTTTGGATGACATCACAAGTGTAAAGTATATAAACCTTCGATATTGTTCATGTATTGGAACAAAACCATTAATTTTATGATTCAGCTGCTACCCGGTTGTTTTGAATACTAAAGTTGTTTGTTAATTTTTATGCAAAAAAGTTGCGAGCCCATAATAATGCGTTCGCAATACCTCTTAGGTATCTATTATGAAGAACCTTACCTCTACTGACCTACGTTAGAGCTTAGCAATTAGCTACGGCTAATCCTAATCCAATAAAGGTCTTGTTAATGCAAAGTAACGGAAAGGCAACCGCCGCGTTGTGTGAAGAAAAACCATCTGCCAAACAGGCACGTTTCCCATAATTTCCGTAGCCCGTTAAAATTCAAATTCCTCAAGAAACAAAACAGCATCGGACGCCTCAAGCTCCGTCCCACTGTAATCAGCTGACATTCTGAAGAAGGTAATTGGTGAACTAATGAGTTTGCCCAAGGCAGCTCCAGTTTGCCCGATGAAACCACTGGTGTCACTTGTAGCCGTGTTTCTGTATAATAGGCTGCTATGTTCGATGTTACACCTGACGGAAGCTGCGATATGTAAGGGAGATTGTGTGTGGGTCGAATGTGTAGAGCAGGCATTGTAGAAGCTTATTATAATGCGTTTGTATATGCGCAATAATACATCGATGAACCGAGCTATCATTGAAAATAGAGTGAGAAGATTGTAAATTTGGATAAAACTCGCTAAAACGAGAACAAAAGAAAAACTTTCGTCTAGTGAAAATGTATTCTTTGGCTGGTCAATGTTATATTATGATTCTTTCAAATATAGAATTACAAATTAGTTAGTTAGAACATATTGGTTGGTTTTAACTAACTGAGCATCTAAAAAATCAGCATATAGCCTCGCATCAGATAAAAACAGCAAATTTGAGCTTTCTATCAGAGGCACATTTAGCATCCAGAGCTTAGATTCGGTACGGTAAATAAATCGCCTAAGGTGGTAAGCTGTGTACATGTCCTCAAAAGCCGAAAGCTGGCGTGCTCGATTTTCGTTCTGCAATATTTCATGTCAAATTATGACACCTATTTTACCACCACTGTGTACTTTCATGGTTGAAAACCTTGAGGTATTTTTCAATTAAATTTCTGGAAATAACCGTGGGTTGCATTAGGCATAAACTGACATTAGACCGAGGCAAACGATAAACATGGAGTTTATCCATTGAGCGATGACCTATCTCAGGACATAGGACCAATAGTGGGACCGACTATCATGTGATAACCGACAGTCCCATAATGTTTAAATTCTAATGACGTTTTCAAAGCTCTACGATACAGTTATTCTTTTTTTTTTGTACAATTCACACAGCATCTAGCCTCAAGTTAGGCGGAGCTTGTGTTATGTTTACTGTCCACATGAGAGTCACAGTTAACGACCAGAACACCCGGAACAAATATCTGCAGATCAGATCTGCAGAACCCACAACCTCTTGCGTCGCAGGTGGACCTTCGCCCACCTCGCCACAGAGGTCGTCAAATTATTCTGTGGCTCTTCTAACAAAAAAAACAAATTGGTACCTCCAATCTAACTGAATACATAAAATACACATAAAACTAACTGTGATACAAATAACCCAGTTTTAAAAGCATTTATCTCGTCAATACAAAATACAATGTTTGCATACGATTATAGGTTTATTTATCATGCACCCGTGTTTGTACAATCAGGTGTCAATACTATGTTTAGTTTTCATATCTCGTGTTATTTTTGTGAAGTGGTCAGTGTTTGGATGATAAACGCTTTGGTGATTTAAGAAGCTAATTGTTTGTTCAACGAAAGACATGTTTTTCAAAAATTTTGTGTGAACTATTTGAAACAGAAAAATAGAAAGTAATATGCATAATAATGTTAAAAAATTACTCTCAAAAAATTTGTCTTAAATACAAGGCTTCTAAGTATTCTCGATATTCTGATTTCTCATTATGTGTTATTGCGAAGACTACTCATGGGAATATAGAGTTGTATCTATTGACTTATCAAAGTTTCATCAACAAATCACGATTCTTATGAATCTCCAAAACAATACATCAAAATGTATCCAAAGAACAAACGTAGATAATTAAAATTAAAATAACATCCAATTAATAAGACGAATTGACAGCAGCAAAAGAACAAATTAAGAAGCTTACGAAGTTTGTGAACATCATTGACCTAAATACATTGAATGTTGCTCAAATGATAATGATGCTAGATAATTAATTTCCTTGAGATAAAATCGATTCCACGGTAGTAAAAGGTGACCCAAAAATATGAAGAATGTCTCGTTTAATTTTTCAGAGCTTAAGAGTGGTTTAAGCAAATATCTTCACGAAAACCTAATTAACCAATAATCCTATAAGCAAATATAGCTTAAGCAAACAAACTATGTAGGTAATCACATTGAAAAGAAAATTAATTAAGCATAAAATCTCACAAATTGTGGTTTCCCAATGACAGTAGGCAATAATAATAACTGACGAGAGAGGACCTTAGTGGCGCGGTGGGCAAAGGTCCGCCTGCGACGCAGGAAGTTGCAGGCTCGATTCCCGCCTTGGGACAAATGTTTAGACGATCTGCAGATATTTGTTGGGTGTTCTGGTCATTTTCTATGCATAGTAAAAAATATCTATCTGTGTATTGTATTATGTAAATCAGTTATCTAGTACCCATAACACAAGTTGTGCTTAACTTGGGGCTAGATAATGCTGTGTGAATTGTCCAACATTGTTTATTTTTATTATTTACTTATTATAACTATGCAGATTTAAACCATTAACAATTTTAATAATATATTTTGTGACATCCTGTAGCTGAACACAACATTCCGTTGAAAGTGAATTGCTTTTGTCTGGTGCAAAGTAACCGATAATTTTGTCTTCATCAAAATGCAATAAGTAGTCATCAACTAAATTATGGAGCCTTGTGATCTATTGCGAAAGAAAGTAAAAGTTGATGTTCTATTGTTATCTGCAAGTACCTGTGAGCAACTGATGGACGGATACGTTCATATGGCACAAGAAGTCAGGTCTGATTTTTACCAATGAAATCTCATGGACTTTTTTGAAAATATCAAACAAAATTCACAACAGATTGAAAATGGCGGATTTTGAGGACAAAATGTGACTGCTTTAAACATTTTCGAAAACGTTGGTCCCATCCCAACTTCTTACTTTACAGTGCTTTATCATCAGACCTTAGCTGATGAACTAAAGCACAAAATAGCTAAATGGTGATGCTTACACCGATTATCGAGATGAGCTATTGCGGTGCATAAATACCCCTTAAGTCTAATAGTCCTCAAGGATAATAAGAGTTCTATGATTCGATTCATAAACTACGTTCAACTCGCTGTTTCCACATCAAATCGTGTCTTACTAGTCCGTAATCTGTTTCTAGAGTTATTTTATGGTTTGAGGTTATTTGATGGTTTCCTGGTCGCCGACATGTAACGAAGTGGGTGTAGGCATGGCCTGTTCCTCTGGGTGTTCGATTGAATTTCCTTGTAGCCTTTATTGGTTTCTTTGTGATTTGTTAGGCTAGGTATTCTTCACTACACAGTACTACAATTTTTAAAGAAAAACTGATTAGATCGTTCGAATAAAGATCAAAAGCTGAATAAAAAATAAAAACTTTCTGCAGAAAGATGTTATGTCAAAAATAGAAATCAGACCGAGATAAAAATCTAGAGCTAAAACATAACCACAATGACTCGAATAAATTAATCGGGTTAACACACGTGGAATAGTTTTCTCACAATTTGACAAAACCTCACTCAAGCATGCGTCACTCGGTCCACGGATACAAACAGCTTTACAAAGCTTAATGTCTGTGAGGACATAAAGGTTACCAAATAGTTCCGGATCGCGTGACGGGTGATAAGTTATAAACTTGTCACTGTGATATCTTCGTCAATTCAAAGCTTGTTTACTTTGCTTTTATGTCTTTCATCTTCATCTTCGTTCGCAGTTTTAAGATCATTCGTTTCATTTATTTCAAAACTTATAAAACCTTCCTGAAATTAACTGCTGTTTTATCTGGTTCAGACATAATAATATATATTAATTTATTTATTCACTTCATCTTCATGTTATGTTACTCGTACGACTTGCAAAGATGGAAATTATGTCATCAGTATCATGAACAGCTGAGTTGCCATCAATTTTTTTCATTAGCTGTGTAGTATACACAGCTAATGATAAGAAGAAATTGATGACTTTAAAATTTACGATAGCTTTATGCGTAGAACCAATTTTTCCAAAGTTGTGTTACGAAAAATGATTTACATACTTTCTTTAAACTCGCTGTCGCCACTTAACTTAAACCTCGTTTTGTAAGCAATAAAGAGGTAGACAGCCCGCAGGTATTGTTGATGCATGAAACTGGTCCAACTTAAGATAAAACTATGAGAATGTATAATGTCGTTAGTGAGGTCTTGTTTATGAATAGCTGGAAACTGACCCCGCATGCCATGCGTAGCCATGACTTTTTAAAGACACTGTGAATTATGTAATGTGAACTTTTCTGAGCTGGTTTTTAAACTTTTAAGAAAGCAATTATGTAGGTACCCACTGAATCAGATGTTTAATTATTTTCTTGTCGTAGTTGAGTAGGAGTAAAATTTTTCTATTAAAATTACATGCACTTGAATACGAAGTACCTAGAAAATTATCATATAAATGTTCATGGAGGCATTTTATCTAGGTAGATACTAGCTGACTTGCCTGCGATTTCCTTTGGGTAGACATTAGAAATACCGCAACTATAAAAAAAATATATTAATTTTCATGCAGTGTGCATGAAAATTAACATATTTTTTTATAGTTTTTTTATCATTCATCACCTAAAACCATTTTAACTAACTTAGAGGACAAATTTTCAAAAAATCCATTCGTCCTATAAGTAACCTCTCTGCAAAGTTTTAGCCTCGTAGCTCTTGTAGTTTCAGAGATCTTTTGATGAGTCAGTGAATCTTTTCTCTTTTATATAAATAGATTTTATAAATGAAAATTAGAAAAAATCTTGTATTGTTAAATATCTACTTAAAAAGATGATGGGCCGAACACTAGTTCATATTTTTACTTTTGAAAAGCTTATTTTTAGAAGGCAAATCTTTATTCACAAAGAAAAAAAATAGAAGGAAAATAATAAAAGGTTATATTTTCTATTTAATTTTAAACGTGCCTGTAAATATAATCTAAAGTAATAAACAGTTCAATGATCATGTTTTGTTGTAGTTTGGATTAATATTAAATGTTTATCCGCTTTCACTTAATTTAATTAAGTTTTTAATGAAAACATCAAGTTTTACAAAGCTCTGACTTTACTCCTAAAACTACAACGAGCCGGCAGTGTCGGGAAAGTTCCGCTTGCTTACAATTCATAGACTTTAGTAAGAGCTTTTATGAGCAGAGCGATTAATTTTAGAATTTTGGGAAAGCTTTAATACGGGTTAAGTATTACTATTTGATTTCGTTTTGTACTACCAATTTCAAACAATCAAAATTAAAACTCATGTTCGATGATATCTGTTCAAGTTTTAAATTCACTGTCATCGACATCATTTAGATGCGCTTTTGTTTTTCAGTAAGACGCGTAATTTTTTGGATGGTTCCTTTAACTTTTGCATTTTTTGATATTCAATTGTTTTATGCAAGTCCCATATGAGTACTTCCGAGGACATTTTTTTTTTTTTTTTACTTATTTATTATCAACTTAAAGTACATTTCCTTATATAATTTCTGCCAAACTGTGAAACAGTTTGTCGGCAGTAGCTCTCGTGGACAATTTAGATAGTACATGTACTTAACTACTTAGTTCTGTGAGGGCTGGTGCTGCGCCAGATTTGGATTAAGATCGCAAGAGGCGCAAATATTCAGGTCTTGACAGAGCCTACGCATTGGCTCCCCTTGGAGTCGAGACCCTAGTTCCTTGGGGTACGAGACTCTCCGGGTTTTTTAAAGAATATCTAAGCGTCTGGTTGAAGCAACGCGAGACCCGAGAGCTGGTGAGTATCTGGCGCAGCGCATCAGCATTGCCATACAGCGAGGCAATGCAGCCAGCGTCTTGAGGACGCTTCCGACTGGTATTGATATGGATCAGTTGTGCCTGTAGATTATTTGCAACAGTCTGCAGTTAGCTCACTAGTATCAGTTGTAATTATTTTTGTTGATAATAGTTTCTTAGGTTCTTGTAAAATATTACTTTATTCATCGCTCAGGTCGTGATCAGCGCGTAGCTTTACATCACTTGACAAATTCATAGCACCTCGTCCAAACTTAACCAAACTCGGCTTAAGCAATCAATGAAAAGTTCCGTAATGGGCATTAAAGTTTGGGAAATTTGCATAACGTTTGAATGTTTTGATACTTCATGCTTTAGGACTTTTACTATTTCTTTCGATAAAGTGTCAACCTTGAATACTCAGACTAATCTATGATTTAGATTAATAGATTAATTGCTGTCAACTAAGGTCACTAAATGATAAAAGAAAAAATATAAATTAATGGGCTACTAAATTCTAATGCCGGGTACAGACCAAGCGAGCGAGAGCGAGCAAATGCAAACGATTGGGATTTGACAATCTGTACGTTCGTTCCATATTGCTTTGATGTAGCGACAGCCGCCGGAGCACGGCCGAAGACGAACGAAGGCCCTAGTTTGGACTCGCTTGCTTTCGCAATGACGTCCACACTGGTACTTTTGCGTTCGTTTGTTAGCCTTCGCTCGTTCTCGCTCGCTTGGTCTGTACCCGGCATAAGATGGGTAGTTTTTCGCTGCAGTGAAATTAATAAAAAATGCCATTAAAGTGTTTGTAGAGTCTATCCCATCTAAACCTAAAAAAGAAGATTATTTTGCATCGCAAAGTGTCTCGAACTGTTTTCAACGTTTTCATGTCACAGACAGACGCATAGAACATAAGAAAGCTTTGGATTACCTTCGGAGTTTCAATACATCTATTTATGCAAATGTATAGAAACAAAATGTCAACGGCACGTAATCTTATACGAAACATCGTAGAGCAGAAGACGGTGTTGGTTTTTTTGCGGTATAAAGAACTTTAAACGTAGATCCAACAATTCAAAACTTAGCTTTTTTTTGTTACATTGATTGAGTTAGAAAAAAGTAATAACAGATTTATTGAACTTCTTACGTACCTAATATCTTACAAAATCATTTTAGATTAAGTTTTTATCAGACATTATAGAGTTAAAGTTGTTCTAATTCTTTAAAGAAAATTTAGACGAAAAATTAAACAGAAAAAGTAAAAGAAGGAAAATTGGAATCAACAATTTTGACACCACATAACATAACATACTAGCACGCTATACCAACAAAAAAACATAAAAAATAAAAAATCGTGATAAATTCAATAGTATAATATAGATAGAGTATAAACAGAGTTATTGGTAAATTAGTGACAATACGTGAACTGCAGGTTCAGCCCATCATCACAAACACGTTTGTGACCACGCCAGGTCTTAATTCTTAATTTTGGTATTGGTAATGGGTAACCCCCGCAATTCAATAATCGTTCGTTAGAAAGGTTTTATTTGAAACTCAACTTAAAACAGCTCTGCCCTGAATTAAAAGAAGATAATGAGAGTGAAAGATCGGTCTTAAGTAACTCGTTGGGCAAAGATGTTTTTTCATTTAGTATCAGAGGTGACTTATATTTTTTTTTAGGCTTGGCGCCTTCACTAACGTTTTTGTGATGATAGGCTGAACCTGCAGTTCATGTATTGTCACTAATTTACCAATAACCCTGTATAGTACATTCAATAACATAACTACAAGGAGTTTGTATAGCATTGAGATGAAGGTCGAATATGTTGGTCTATTCTAAATTCAAACACCAAAATAGTGATTAAAAGTGATTTTTATTCACTGTTTTAGTGTAAGTAAATAAATAAACTTTGTCGAGGGAGAATGATAAACATAATATTGTGGTTAAGTTATGATGGTACACCGTGAATTTGTGACGTAAGTCAACAGCCATCGGCTTTCTACCTAAAACCTTCTACTGTCTTGCATGAATGCATTATGTCGCAACATTGCTCTATTAAAAATGTGTCATTCTTATTTCGTAACGAATAAATCGAATCTGTCACAGTTTGATTACAAAAGATAAGATATAGAGATAATCTTTGTATGCAGGTGTCTATAGGCTTTGAGTGACAAGGATAAAGTATTATTGATTTGTTATTCGATTTAATTTTATTGATTGACCCAATTAATATGAGAGGGTGTCACGAAAATCAAAAAGAGCACTGTAATTTATTGACCTATAGAATACATTAGATTTCAGGACGTTAAAGGTTTTATTCTAAAACAAAGTTCAAATGGCTTTCAAAATATATCGTAACGTAAACGTAACGTACGCCACACAAATCCAGTGTACATTTGATGCTAGACAATATAAAATTTAACTTTCAGCACGTTTATAAACGTCAAGTTAATAAATATGATAAAAAGAAATTACCTAACGAATATTATACATAGATAGATAGTTAATGATAATGATCATAATTGCAACTTCAAACACACACATACAAAATACAACAATTAACCAGTACCTACACTTGTAAAATCATACATTGTTTAAAAATAATATAAAAATATAAATTCTATGTAAAGTATTGTATTATGTACAAGTTACCTACCCACAACACAAACATTATTTATTTGTTCCGTATTATACATACCTACAAATACCTCAATTCTAAACCGTTCGTACCTCAAATACAATCTAGTACCTCAAAAGGCCGCCCATTGTACTTGTCTCATGTAATGTCTTTTTGTAATGTTCTTTTTCTGGTGTACAATAAAGTGTTTTTGTATTTGTATTTGTATTTGTAAGTACTGATAAATTTACTCACTCTCTCATCATCATCAGCCTTTATCAGTCCACTGCTACTCGCTCTCTCATCACACATTGAGAATTTGTAAACGATTCTAAATAATGTTTAATCAAAACTTGTGATTATTTGAACTGACTTGTTGCTTCTATATTAGTTAGCGTTTGCTTCAAGTTCTCTCACAGCTTATAAAGTAACAGCTAGATATCAAATTGATACTGGAACTAACAAAGGCTGAAAGTGCACTTATTTCGAGCTGAAATCCCTGTCTAAGGATTCGTTGTACGAATCGGACGAATTGCTTAAAATAATTGGTTTGGCTCCAGATCATACTTTCAAAGTTTCAACGTTAATGTTGGCACCCATTTCATAATCTCAATCTCGCTACTAATACCGTTTCTATACCGTACTTTTACATTTTTATTCAAAAGATCCACTCGTTTTCTGAGTGGGACAAAACATAGTCAAAGTCTGACCACGTTGCGTTTGTCTCAGTCTGACCACGTTGCGTTTGTTTCAGTTCGATATAGTGCCATGCTTATATTGCCATGCCCATATCGCGAATTATAATTCGACGTAAAAACGCTTAAGTTCAAGTAAACTGTTTTTGAACCAATTTTCTTTATTCTAAGCTGTGCCTCTAATCAGTTCCAGGATCTTTTAGAAGTTAGATTGAGTTACAACTTTACCCGACTCTCGATTGGAGATGTTTGCTCTGACGAACTTAACGCTTTTGACTCGTGTTATGTGTTGTATTGATTTAAATCCGGCTTTGCTTTAAATACTTTTTCACCGTACTCATTAAAGTTTAGAAGTAGAAATCCTACCAATGTACCTACTTTTTTCCTCACAATAGTTGTAACAGTTGACATTTTAACAGAGGCGAAACGAGTAGAAAACATTTTTTGCACATGATATTGAGAAACTCAATAACTCTTGGCTGAAATATTGGAAAGTTCGAAATACTAAAAACACCTTTTGCTGTTGTTTTTCATGACTAGAAAATTTCTGTCGAGTTTGATTTGATGTTTTCTATGAGTTATAAGTACTATCAAGTTACACACGCGAAACAACGAATCCAAAATACCAACCAACGTCAAAAATCAAAAGTCAAAAAGTTTTATTTATTTATTTTTAAGGCAATGCCAGCAGGGGCAATGCAGCCAACGTCTTGGGGACGCTTCCGACCGGTATTGCTATGGATCAGTTGAGTTGAGTTACCTGTGTATTGTTTGCAACAGTCTGTATTAGATAGCTCAATTGTTTCAATTGTAAATACTAGTCCTAATTTATTTCTATTACTTGATTATCTTTTTCATTTTTAATATAGATCTTTACAATAAACATAATGAAACATTAACAATGAAGAATATTATTAATTTTTTTAGTATATAATGTGAATCTCTTCTTCATTGTGTACTTCATTACTGAAGATCGTATCCACTTTGGAAAGCCTTAGTTGAGGAGTTGACCAGCTGCTTCACGCCATCCTATTTTTGACTTGTCTGAAAAAAAATGAAATAAAGCTAGGTTTAAAGCTAGTTGTTAAACTACTTTGGTCACATAGCCCAGATAACCTGGAGAAACTGGTTGTTGTGGGCAAGGTGGACGGGCGAAAAGACCACAAGGCCGATCACCAAGCCGCTGGTCTGACATTGTGAAAGAGATTACGGGACTCCCAGTGACCACTGCTCTCATAATGTGGATAAACGAACTAATTTTCTCTCAAAAAGTAAAAAGATTATAATTCTTGCTCTGGATCTAGATGCTACCTTTTCAACCAAACTCAATAGCGGCCATTTCATTGTTTAAAATTTTTATGCATCAGTGACTCCCTTTGAATATTCCTACAACTTAACTGCTATGCATAATATTGTTGTTTATTTTCTTTTGTGTGTTATGCATAAGTTTAGGTTATGATAGGACTGGCATACTTTGTAAAGTAAAAGTCCTTAACAATAAATATGATTAAAAAACAAACAAAAAATACATCATAATAATTATATGTCCTTAATAAATTAAATGACAAGTACAGCCCGTTATTTTAAAGTACGATCCGATTGAATACGCCCCCATGGCGGTACAAATCAGATACGTTTGAGAACTAAAATGTCTCCCGACTAAGGCCTAAATTTATGGCATTCTGCCTTACAGCTCGAATAAGAGCTTGTCTGACAGTTATCACGTAGAAATGCTTGAATGTTGCTATTGTTGGTTAAGGCGAGGCATACAAAACATGTCTCTTTTATAGATAAACTAGCGTCTGCCCGCAAGTGCGCAAGCGCTTTATAGAGATAAAAAGTAGTGCTGCCCCGGGGAACGTCTTCCTCCCTTCTAAGTTTCATTAAGATTCGTAAAACTTTTACGCCGTAAACTCCCCTTATAATGTATACCAATTGAATACTCTACACTAACGGATAAACATTAAGTTAAGGCCTCATAATATACAGATAAGGAACGAACAAAAAACAAGTGCCTAAGACTCTGACAGAAAACATAATCTGAATCATTTATTTGCAAAAAAGAAATGATTTTATAATGCATTAGATTTTTTTTGACAGTGACGTTCATAAGCGCTTTGTTTGATTACAATCCAGTTCAAAGGTTTTTGTTATCATGTAGTGCCTACCATCTACCCAGAGTGCGAGGTCAGTACCATAGTATCAAAAACCTTAGCATTGAGCAACGGCAACACCTCTTGTCAATCGAACTGAATGTAACTTTAGTCTTTGAACAGGGTTGGATAAACATCAATGTTTCCCCTGTAGGTGGAGCTAACGGCGCTAGAAGACTGTAAAAAATCCCAGAGATTTTTGACTAAGCGAGTACTGATATCGTAGCTTAGTTGGTTAGAGTAAAACCGTACTGAAGGTGGGGCGTGGGTTCAAGTCCCGCCGAAATCAAAAATTATTGCGAACTTATTTCATTTCTGAGAAATCCAATTCAAATTCTTGAATTCATTACGTTTTGTACGAAATTTGAAGAAAATGGCAACAAGTTGCTAATTTTGCTGTGCGCTGTCCCTTAAACTTTTGTATTTATGCGCTGTAAGCTTTAAATACTTGTAATAGTGTCCATATAGTATCTTGTTTGGGTGATATAGACGAGCTTTCGTGTCGATTCTAACCGTTGCGTTGGTTGGGAAGGGTTCCAAGTATTGGATTGAATTTATATTCAAACTGAAACTCAAATGCGGTTTTATCTCTTTAGCAATTCAGCTTGACCAATGGTTTGGTTGCTTATAAATTCTGATGGATTATTTCGTTTGCGGTTGCCTCTTGAGTAACCGCTTCTGGTTGTATTGAGATTATTAGGGTTATTATGTACCTACTTCATCATCATCAGCCTGTATTAGTCCACTGCTGGACATAGGCCTTCCCTAATGAGCGCCATAGCGCCCTGTCCTCAGTTTGCCGCATCCAGCATCTGCCAGCAGCCTTTTGCAAATCGTCATCCCTAAATAATGTTTGTTAATTTGTGATTTTTGTTCGATTGATGATTTAATATGGGGATATTGCCATCCACGTCATCCATAATAATTGTTTGAATCGGTTATTCGATTGTACTCATCAGAGAACAGTGAATAGAAGTACTAAACCTGTTTTTAGTAACATCACAATCAGTAAAGCTTTGATTTTCTTTACCTTAATACAAAAAACGAGAAACCAATTATTTCTTATTTCATTGGAAATTCAGGAAATTGTTATAACTTCCCAATGGCCTCTATTCTGACATTGACAATGACACAAACCGGTAGGTTTCGACTACGGTATAGTCAAATGGTCATCCATTACACCACACATTTCGAATCTGACATCAATATATTACAGACAGCCAACAAAAGGCTCAAACGATAAATCGCAAGACGACATGTTAGCCAGACTCAGGACATACTTAGTTTGTGCTTAGTTTGTGCTAGGATTACCGTGTAACTTGATACGATATGAAAGAAGACGCATAAATCAATGACGGCTTTGCTAGTAAAGTGTTTTACCTTTCTAAGTTAGGTCTGGGCTTCTCGCAAGATCGACGTTACACGAGCTTACGAAAGTCATATTTTCAGGTAATTAAGTAACAAACTAAGAAGTACAACCTACTTCTGATTAATTTGACGACCGCTATGGCGCGGTGAGTGAAGGTCCGCCTGCGGCGCAGGAGGTTGCGGGTTCTATTCCCGCCTCGGGACAACTGTTTGTAGGATCTGCGGATATTGGTTCTGGAGGTTCTGGTCGTTTTCTGTGAATAATAAAATAAACTGATTTTATTTTATTTATTTTATTATATTTTCTTAGGGATAAGTAACACTTAATTATTAACAATATAAACTTGAGTAAACTTAATGATCTATGTATTGTATTATATTATGTATTATTATCTAGTGCCCATAACACAAGCTCTGCTTAGCTTGGGGCTAGATAATGCTGTGTGAAATGTTCCAGCATTATTTATTTGTTTATTTTTTATACAGATACAAGCTGCTCAATCACCAGCGGTGTTCCTTTCAAAAGCGTGTCTTTCAACTTCGACATGTTCACTCAATCAAAGGTCCATGAGGCGCGTGCATCATGGGAGCTATCTTATGGTATTCAACCATTATGCATTATGATAGCTTACACCTACACCTGCCAATAAAACCTAAAGCTACGCACTCAAAACCAGTATCTAAATAAACGGTTTTTAACATAATTAACAATCGATACGATTGTGAATTATATTATCTGTCAGCGGTTTCGCGCGCGTTGTGTCTATAGAACAAGATAAAGTTAAAAACTACAACCAAAGAGATTAAAACCACTACGTTAACTACAACCCGACTACGTGAAAGTTATAAAAGTTTGAAACATTTACATTGACAAAATAGAATGACGTATCGGTCATACATATTTGATAGGCATAGAGTTGAATATGAAAATAGGTCGTAGGTATTGTAATTTTTCTCTATGGGGCCTGCAGCCTGCGGCTACCTAAACTTTAATACGCGTTTTGAAGGCTTATTCGGGGTCGGAGCCCTAAATCCTATAGCCTATAACCATCGGGGTATTGAGACGAATCAATCGATACATAATTTGTTGAAATCGAACCAGTAGTTTCAGCGCTACGTGGGAACAAAGAAATCGGCCACATACATACAAACATACAAACATATAAACATACAAACATACAAACATACAAACATACAAACATACAAACATACAAACATACAAACATACAAACATAGGGTGCTAACCTCATAACCCTCCCCTGTTGGTAGTCGGGTAAAAATAGCCTATATGTTTGATTCCAGGCTTAGAGCTACATATTAAGCAAAATTTCAGTCCGATCCATTCAGTAGTTTTGGCATGAAGAAGTTACAAACATCCACCCATCTAAACATCCAAACTTTCACATTTACAATAACTAGTTTATGCTCGTGGCTTCGCACGCGTTGTTTAAGGTTATATCAATCCCATGGGAACTGATGTATAGGATTAAAAGTATTTTTATGTTGTACCTATGTTTTATTCCAGGCCTAGAACTACCTGTATGCAAAATTTCAGCCAGATTCGTGCAGTAGTTTTGGCGTAAATAGGTAACAAACATCCAAGCATTCAAACATTAACATAAACTTTCGCATTATCAATATCAGTGTGAATGAAAAATTATAGAATATGCTCTATATTACCAATATTTCAACAGTTAAGGTATCTACCCACTATTACTTACGAATCACCATTTGACTCATCCTTTCGAAAGCTACACTGAGAAGGGTATATACCTAGAAGCAAAATTAAAATAATTTTAAATCACAGTTCTAAATGATTCACTTAATTTTATATCCTTCTTTATGTCTGTCAACGTAGAGCCTGCGGGCAGCGGTCAAAGTCATAAGCCTGTTTTCCATCATAAAATAATTTCTCAGAATTAAACCGCAAAATGAGTAATAAACAGATGTAAAAGATAAGAGAAGCACTATGATACAATTATTATAATTAGGTAGTTGCCTATTCGTAAGCAAATTACATGCTTTAAACTTCAAAAGAAACAAAATAGAGTGGTTTGTTGAAATGAAATAATAGGTAAGTACCTAAAGCAAGTGAGTAACATCCGGCAGGTTATGGGTACATCTGCAAGTAACGTTTCAATGCGAATGACGATCTTAATTCAAAAATTAAAATTTTCTTTTACCTTTCAAAGATCTTACAACATTCTTTGCGAACAAATGAACATTCTCGCACGTATTACGTTATACAAAAACAAAATTAACAGAGCTCCAACTAATAGTTCAAAGTTATACTTAGAGGTCACGCAAATTTTTATGAATTCTGTGAACATAGTCTCAAATGCGAACCCTCGCATGGTACAGTTGTATTACATAATCATTATTGTAAGAGATTAACAGCCGGCTTTTCTTCCCCTTGTTATAATTTGACTAGATAACTGATATACCTACTAGTAAACTTTTTACACTGAATTAGGTCATCACCAACGACGCAGTATAACTGACATAGTCATGTAAGTCATCAAATACTACCATACCACCAGTACTTACCTACTCTAGATAGATCAACTTTTTAATTTAAATAAAGTCATCAGTCAACCAGATTTAATTTTAATTTAAATAACAGTGACAGTTCTGATTTGCCCAGAGGTGAAGTTTAATCGTGTCATTAAAATTCAAATTGCAATGTGATTGATCGAATTTGTATTCATATGAGTCTATGTATGCCTAATAAAACCGATTTTAAAAAGGTTAAATTATTTGAAAATATTCTTAAAATATATTAGAAATTTTTAAAATTTATTTGAAACCTACGTAAAAGTTTACAATTATTGTTAGTTTAAAACAATATAATTTACTTTCCTGCCTAAAATAGCTATATATGTATAAATATAAAGAAAATATAATATAAAATATATAGAAGGTATTAATTTTATTTTAATCTATTAAAATACCATCCACTGTCATCCTAACCCAACGACGAGCGAAGTCTATTATCCATAACACAAGCTCTGATAACTTGGGGCTAGATAATACAGTGTGGATGGTCCAATATGACCAGTATTTTTGTATTTTTTAACCATTTGAATGCAGAATTGTATATTATAGCTAAACTACTTCTCTGTGACCCGGAACATCTATGAAAGCTTTTGAAGTAAAATTCGCGGAAGCTAACAATGAATCTAAAATTAACTGCTCCAACTGGCTGTTCTCCTTTAAAGAGACAAAGTTACAACATTACCAAATTCCTTAATTGGACCTGCATTCAAACAAAGATACTTCTTAAGCAACTTGATCTTACATCACGATAAAACAAACAGGAGTCTTATTCTGCTAGCCAATCGCTTTACTATGACAATGGTATCGTCACAGAACCGTCCATAGATGAGAGAAACTCTAGAGTCTTGAATCTTGATAGTGCCTGCGGTGTTCTTCCCGCGGAGAGATGTTATATATTATGTTGTGTGTACTCCTCTTTCCGCAATCAGACTCAGATTGGTCCGTTGTGCGTAGTTTTGTTCTGCTAGCGTTCAACTCAGTCCAGAAGCACAGAATCTTTCTGGGATCTTCACAGGCTTCGCGAAGTGACCTCGGCTGATCGAGGATTTCGTGTCGCGCCGTTAGTCCCTCGCATTCCGGGACTACGTGGGCAGCTGATTTTTCGTCGCTGAGACACCCTCTGCAGAGAGGGCTGTCTGTTGCTCCGATGGTGAAGAGGGCGCGGAGAGATTGATAGAAGAATGGTTTCAACCGGGACACTTTTGACACGCTCCTATAGTTTCTATCAACAAAGGTAAAATGCCACAATAATATGTCATTCTAAGACGTTACCATTGTCATGGTGACGCGGTTTATTTAGTGGAATAAGGGCCCTGATCAACAGACAAACGACACAAGAGAAACAAGATTTTATCTAACAGTAGTCGGTAGTAGGTCGGTAATTAGAAATGGACCTCGCATACCTATTTATCATGATGATCGAATGCGAAACCTTGGGTTATTATTGGCTCATTAAAATTATATAGTTCGGTCTCCTATGGTACTATTAGAAAGCAAGGTCGGCATACAATTTTGCCCCGGTGTAAGCGGTACTTGCGGTGGTGTGGCTTAGATCTTGAGTGACCAGCGACCATGTTGTATCAATTGGTAAGCAGATATGCCTTCTTTAATATAGATTTATTTATTCTTTAATATAGATTTATTATGCCTTCTTTAATATAGATTTATTTATATTAAAGAAGGCAAGGAATCTAATTCCAAGTACAATATAACAATTACAGATTTTTTAATTTTTTGGCATAAATCTGGCATCTTTGCTGAGATAGGTATTTGTTTTGTTTTTGGGTAAGAAGCAGCTTTTGGTGGCGAATAAGTGCACCACAATAGCATTTTTTAAATCTTGCACTTTGATCTGTAATTTTTGTAATTATTAATTAGAAAAGATACTTTTTAACTTTTCATTTTACAGGAGGCGTACTATATCCAACAGTAGAAATAAAAAAAACATAATAAATTAGGTGTAACTAGTTGATATACTGATTCTCATGAAGATTTCATGAGTCTTAGCCAGTATAGTAATACCATTTTCATCACATGGCTATGTTAGTCCACAGCTGGACATAGACCTCTCCTAAAGAGCCATAGCACCCCGTCTTCAGCTTGACGGATCCAGCATCTGTCACAGTCTTATAATATACATAAAAGCTATGTAGAGTTTTAGTGTCACGAAAGAGAAAAAAATCCTATCACACTACTGGTTTTGGCAAGCAGTGTCGTGACACTGCTTGCTTATAATCGCTTATCCCAATGGGGATAAACAAAGCCTTGTTTTATGAAAGAGTCGATTTAAATCGCTTCCTCTCGTAACTCAGCGCAAAACCTCGGTAGCTGTGTGTGATCCAGATAGAGTCAAGTCACAAAGAGGCCCCGGCGACAAAGCCTGAGAACTGGAGCGGTTACCGGTACGTAGTCGCTTGCATTTGTTGTACCTGTAGGACTTGCTGAAATTTGGCGAGTGGTGGATAACAGGGATTCCTCAGTTAACTGTTATGGGCTGCTTTTTGTTTCATTGTTTAATAGGAAGAGCTTGTTGGCAACACTTTGAATTTTGTTTAAGATTGTTTCAGTAGAATTCAATTGAGTCACGATCTTAAGAATTTACAGTTTGTGCTACTGTCAAAGGTAGATTCATCTAGAAACTAGCAACGTTGAGGCTTTAAAAAATCTCTGCTTGTTCAATAATAGATCCACGTATCAGCTTACTAGACTTATGATGATATATCAAGTGTATTCAAATTACACAAGGGAGAGTTGTCTACAATTCCGAAGAATTATATCCCTATTACTCATTTATACTCAGCGGACTTCAGTGAAAGAACACAATAAAAAGATCGGCAGCGCTGTGATATTATTAGGTATTTAAATCTCACTAATATTATAAATGTCAAAGTTTGGATGGATGGATAGATAGATGGATGGATGTTTGTTACTCAATCACGTAAGAACGGCTGAACGTATCTGGATGAAATTTAGCACAGAGATAGATTATAATTTGGAATAGAACATAGGCTACTTTTTATTTCGGAATTACCACGGGAACGGGAACTACGCGGGTGAAACCGCGAGGCGCTGCTAGTTTCAAATAATGCGAAGAAACAATGAAACCTGATGAAACTGGCAGCCCCAAATAAGCACTTGCTACATTATAACCAACTAAGCAAATAAATCAAATAATTGGCATCTCTGCGTAGGCTGTTATTGCGTTATGCAAATGTTAATTACAATCAAGAGACAGGTTTAGGTTATCTACAATTGCATTGTAAGGAGTTGTGAAATACCAGAATTACGACGCCCTTATGGTATTGGAAACTGTATGTTAATTTCTGGTAAATAAAGTTTGAATAGTATCCCGCTGTAGACGAGACCTTTTTGCAGTATGCGAGCAACCAGTACAAATAAATAATTAATATTTATAAATTTTATTAATAATTAGATTACTTTATTATTAAAACATAGTCAATGGATTTTTATCGGCCTTATAAAGTTTTAGACAATTTCCCTAGGCCAACTGTACATCGCAAAAAAAGGCGTAAAAGGATTTCCACGTTACGGGAATCGACGTACGAGGAATCGGCATTCAGGAAACAACACAAATACTGGCAGATTACTAAAAACAAAATGCTAGTTATAGGTCTGGGATCAGCACTGACATAGCATAGGAGTGTATTATGCATACCCTGCCTAACCAGGCTCTAACCAGCCCAGCTCCTTGAAATACCGTAGCACTTTTGAAGGAAGGAGTACTTTTGGTGATTGACAAAGCTTTGTTTCATCTTTTGCTGTAGGAGTGAACGGGTTTGATGCCTGAGTTCGCTTCCAATAGGTATTGATATGGATTCGTTGAGCTTCCTGTAGATCGTTTGCAACTAAGCTCAATTGTTTCAATTGTAAGTACTAGTTTTAATTTAATTATATATATTTGATTCTAATTTTCTATGAGTTTGAATGATTGTTTTTCACTTGCTGTGACTAAACCTTTGGAGGAATTAAAGAGGGCATTGTACTGTCCTTTTTCAGTCCGTGTGTTAATTTTTAAAGTGTAGTCGCTAGTAAATAAAGGTCAATGAAAGTCAATGAATGGTGTGTGTTAACACTAAGTTATAAAGTTCAATCATCCCCGTCATATTAAAAGTAATCTTTCATATAAAACCGTTCAAAAATCTTATTAATAAATCAATACATTACCGACATTTTTCTCCACTGTAATAAAATCATTGAAAAATGTGCATTTTAACGCGAGCTTCATTATAATTCCTGTCATGCAAGCTCCGCATAAATTGATCGGCAAATGCCAATATCCAGTATAAAGATTTTATACATTTTATACGTTAGGAAGCGAGAAGAACTTGAATCTATTTTTATGTAACCTGTAACTACCTGTAATTGGAGGGTCACAACTGGTGATGCCTTACGTAATTTTTACCGTGTCTTTAAAAAAAAAAAAAAAATAATAAGTGTATCCGCTGTTGATAGTTCTAAATAAATAAATAAAGAACTGTCAACTCATGTTGATACTGACTCACATTACAAAAGAAAATACCGTAGAGACTCTTTTTGTAATTATGAATACCTAATTAAAGGAGAAAATTAATACGCCAATTTAAACAAAACGAAACAAAAACATTGATGTCTGGCTTGATGTTGATTTGTAAAAATATCACATTATTTATTTATTCCATTTCATTTATACACTCTCGTAGTCATACACAACTGCAACTTGCAACCAGCTCCAACCAGTTTCAAGTAAGATGAACGAAACACAAGAACCCTTTCCCACCAGCACTCCACAAAGTAACGCAGCAGTTGTTTCGTTGACTCAACTATGAGTGCAACTCTGGTTCACACTCGGATGTTTCATTACCTAAAAGGATATTGGACTGCTTAAACATGTTTCAATTTTTTCAGTCGTGAATATACAAACTTTTGTAGAATATACAAACTTTTGTAGTTTGCATATTCATGACTAAAATAATTGCTTTTTGGTCATTGTTGGATGTTTTGTATGGTGATTCTTCTTCCATGGTAGAATGCGTAGGTAGGTAGTCACTTTGCGTTGCGCGTAACGAAGACATAAAAAAGTTGGTATCAATCAGCGCAAAATCTCTGCAAATTTAACTGAAGATGAACTTGGCTTATTTAATTGAAAATGCCATCAAGCGAAAATTAAGTAAATAAAATGCAAATGGGACAGAATCAATAAAAGTCAAAATCAAAAAAAAAAAAAAAACTAAACTTTCGCAATTTGTATACGCCCTAAGTATTTTAAAAGCCAATACGAACTACGAGACTGCCTTATCTGCGTATTATGCTTACGCTTATAGTTGGCTCAATTATGCCATAATTCTGTGGGGCGACAGTGTAGAATTCAAACAATTATTTATTATGCAAAAGAAATGTGTAAGAATCCTCACTAACACTAAACCACGTGATAGCTGTAGGCCACACTTCATCAAAAACAAAATTTGTCTTCATCAAAGACAAACTGACATGAGAATTAAATTAAGGACATCATAAATAACTGACATTCTGACTACTAGTATAAGTTTTAAATTATCAAATATGTGTATGCATGCAAAATTAATTTTACTTCCAATTTTAAATTTTTATTAATATTAGTTTGACATTTCTTTCATATTCAATTAACTATTATTGTATAAAGTGCCTTAATTTTTGCAGTGCCCTTACAGGGTGCATGTACTGACCACCTACACCTAGCCATTCACATAGACTAAGAATGAATTGTACGTACATGTAAGCAAATAAATGAAATTGAAATTGAAAAGAAGAAGCAGAGAGAAGCAAAAAAATTATCAATATGATAGATAGATAGAACATACTTTATTGCACACTTAAAACTAAAAAGAATTTACAAATTAAACAATAACAATATAAGTGACAATTGGCGGTCTTATCGCTCAAGAGCGATCTCTGCCAGACAACCTGGTATGGATAGGATTATTGGATATATATGGGGTAAAATCGGTGTGCATCTAATGGTATTAATTATAAATGTATACATATTAACTCAATATTTTATATATAAGAAACATATAAATACATAAAAATACATACATACCTGACCTATAAATATATACCTATTATCTACTTACAATAAAATATGAAAACAAGGGCGTGTTCAGTGACAAGAGGATAAAAAGTGTTTTTTTACCATATCCTTGAAAATTGGTAGTGACTTAGCACACCTTACAGTGACCGGCAATGCATTCCATAGTTGGACAGCCCGATTCTATCTATCTTTTGCGCATCAATTCGTTCAAAACGACAAATTCGTGAAGTAGAGAAGTGAAATCGGCGTGTAATATTTACTGAAGGTAAGTTTTGATTGTTATATTATCTCACACTCGAAGTGAAAAGTATTGTTTTTCATGCGGGCCAAAACCACCCATTATAACTCGGTCTTGTCATCCTCCCTCGCTACGCTCGGGAGTATAAACAACCTCGTCTACAGTAGGGTGGTTTGGTCCCTTGTATAAAATACACTATTACATTTTTATTGCGATCGCAATGATTGTTCCATACTCCGATTAAAAACCTGTATTTTTTTTGTATCCTTGTATACAAAAAAAATACATTCGTTGGGTTACAAAACCCAACGAATATTGGTTGAAAATATTCAACGTCATTAGTATCATCGAACACGATCGAGACAAACCCACCCATTATAACTCGGTCTTGTCATCCTCCCTCGCTACGCTCGGGAGTATAAACAACCTCGTCTATAATGAAGTAGTTAGGTCCCTTGTTAAAAATATACTCTTTTTCTTCTTCTTAAAGTAGTTTCGTAGTTAGACCGCTTAAATTCATAATGAAAAAGTTATAGTTAACAAGTAAAACAGTGTTGAAGAAATACGGACTATTTTCAATGCAACCTCCATACCAGATGATATTGCTATAACAGCTATCGAACTTTTGCTCTTGTTTTCTCTGCCGCTGTCCAGAAAAAAACCACAATATTATGCAGTTTCAAGAATCTTACTTCAGATAGTTTAGAAGAATTATGATGCTGCTTCAAATTGCAAGCTTTTGCTGCGTCAGCATTCCGAATTTCCTCAGCTAGCACCCACAGAAACCCTGCACTGCGAATGCACACGTTACCGTCACACGGTGTGCTACATTGCAATCTACTGCAATTAAAACTTCAGTCGAGTTTGTTTACGAGTGCACCTTTCGCCCGAAATTTGCCAAGTTGTCCTAGTTTCTCGGTACGCAGAGCTAGCGGATTTTTTCTATTATTTATTGATGATATTGATAAAATCTTGATTACTTTTGAACAAGGGAAAAAAGAAAATTAATTGACCTGGTTAGTAGTTAACTTTTGAGAGGGAAGTAAATTATGGACATTTTTAATTTCTTTTCCTAATTGATTTTTTAGGATAAAGTTAAATTGAGGCCAATGCGGAAACCTTCCTATGCCTATTAGGTAGACAATGATGTTATTATGATTGCACATGTAAATACTTAGACGTTCTGGATCATTATCTTGCCAAAATAATAAGTTTACATTTTTAAATATCGGCATTTCTATACTTATACTTTCAGGGTTATAGACATTTTTACATGTTGACATTTGTAAATATCGTCATTTCTATATCTCGGCATAAAGCCTTCGAAAATTTATAAATTAATTAATTAATTAATTTAATAAATTCGACATTTTTATACCTAGTCATTTTTCCTGATAGACCTAAGTCGCCAAAAGGACATAAATGACAACTCTACTATGAGTGAAGGACAACTTTATTCCCTAGTAATAGCTTATAGCTTCGCTCTGGCCAGCTATAGCCTTGATAATAATTAAGGTATGCTATAGCAGGCTAGAGCGGCTTATACATTTGTCCGCTACACAGACACAACTAATAACTTAGACGTTTATCACAATGGACCTGCAAGTTTGAGCTCTGAAGGTCTTGCTTCAATATTGTTCGAAACTTCCCGAATAATGTGTTGCACTAGATAGTGAAATGTTATCTTGGAGTATCTTGTTCAAATGCAAGCTCGTACGGAAGTTATATAAGGCAGTTACACAAAGTACAGTGCAGCAGTTCCAGCAAAAATATAACTGAGCTCACATTGTGGAAGCTTATAAATAAATCACAGAAACGTCTACCACACCTCGACGACTACCACGCTACAGTGGTGTATCCTCTAAGCCGAATTTCGACCACGGTGGCCAGTCTCAACGGAGTCTTGCCAGGTGTGCAGGACATTTATAGTGCACAAGTGCGTGCGCAAACACAGGTGCACTCTATTCCCTTACTCTCTTAGTCCGACGGGACGGCGGCAGACAGGACCGGAGAGAGGTCAGACGGAGGACCAACGATTTAGCGTGCTTACTGAGGCACGGAGGTGTAGTGTCACGTCGCCATCTTCCTGACTCCTGGCTGCTACTGTGATTTTTTCTAGCAAGTAAGACCCCATAACAACTTTTAACCCGACCGGGATTCGAATCCAGAATCAATATCAGCGGTTGAACACGCTGACCGCTAGACCAACATAATCATAATCATATCGTCGAATATAATGTATTCGGGAATTATAAGCACGATTATTATACCTTCACCTTGTATATACAGACAACCTAACCCGATGTTTTATAGTAAATATTATAACATCACGAAAAATCCTAAATGACCAAAGCCGCTTAACAAAGATAAAAAATTTGACTCATTTTTAATTAATATTAATTCAAGACTCATTTTAGAGAACTGTAACTTCTAACAATGCACTTAGTAATAAACTACTTACAATATCACTCTATTTGGCAAAGTTTCTGAGCTCTTATGGGACCTTAAAAGTACCCCGATATTGCTTTTAAAGTTATGAAATATTATCTCATACATTGTCTACACTTGCGCCAAGCGAGTTGTTCAGACTTTGAAAATTTATATCTGGTACGATATTTTGAATTTCAATGGTAATTGTCGTTTTGAAAGCTTTTTTATTACATCTTGCTATTTTGGGTTTCAATTATTTATGTTTATACTTTAAATTGGTTCGGAGTCTTCAAATCCAGGGTGAATAAGTTCCTTCTGGGAAAGCGTGCTCCATCTTAGGTCTCATCATCGCTTATTGAAGTGAGATGGTGGCCATACACTTGACCATCACAAATAAAAAAATATAAAAAATAATCGTGTTCCTTTTATTGGTGAGCATTGTATCTTCTTACTGTTAATCGAAATGCACTGGTCATTCAATGAATTAGTGAGTAACACCACCATACAATATAGACTCTTTTAAATACATACAGTAAGTGGTATTTAGTGTATCATAAAATTTTAACGTGATATCAAAGATAGTGAAGCAGGTGTGTTTTTAATAATATAACGTTTTCCAATAACACGAAAGCCTGCCCACCAATCAAAATTTTAACGAAGTGTTTATTTTGGGAATGTATGTGAAATATCACGAACCAAATGCTGTTGTAACTTTGGCTTTCGTTCTTGTCTTTGTGATAAAATTTGTTAATAATATTTTACTTATCTATAAAAAACTAAAGCCTTTTTTACTATAAAAACTATCGTAGTTTGACGAACTCATTACGGATGTAAGCGGGTTAACTACGAACCTTATTTGTGTAGGAAGAACACCAACGTTTCATCCCTTAACCGAACCGCACTCACCCTGAAGAAGTCCCTCGTTAAGGGATGAAACGTTGGTGTTCTACCAACACAAATAAGGTTCGTAGTTAACCCGCTTACATCCGTAATTAACTAAAGCCTTGTTATTTAAGTATTCAAGTTTGAAAAAATATTCAGCCTATCAAAAATAGTCGCAACTATTTTTGCATGTGTAAGCACTACGGCAGATTCCAGGATTCTTCTTGACAGCATCCGCAATAAATCAGTACCACAGTCAACACATCCGTGTCTGAAAAAAGCGCGCCGTGACCATTAAGCCCAACAAAGTGCCGTTGACGTCATAAAATATATTTTCCGATAGCCAAATTGCTGCATCGGCGTTGGTCACAAATCTTCTTCGATAAATTTTGCCAAGCAGCCCTACTACCTATCTGTTTTCATTAATACCTCGCTTAAATTGCTATACTGTTTGATGATTTATCTTTCCTACAATATTTTTTCGTTTGTTTTAACATTAAGGGCAGGATATTCGATCCATTTTGTGAAAAGGACAGGCATAGAATTTTGTGTTCACAAGAGTGAGATAGGGCACAGCAACGCAAGCCCAAAAATCAAGTTTTTGCTTATTATCAAAATTAAAAAAGGATTTGAGCCGTAGAATATTCTTCTAAACGTCGTCGTTGCCTATTTTCTGACATGTTTTTTGAGAGTAAAACGTTGATACACTAGAATTACAACAACAAAAACAACAAAAAACTATCCTTTCTTCGTAATTTTTATCATCAGGTGAAGTGATAAATATCGTGTTTTGAACCGTAGAATAATCAATAATGTTAATCCAACTACAACATAAATTTTAGTCCAATCAAAACAAAGGATATTTGATCGTTTAAATGGAATCGAAAATTGACTAAATTCGAATATCCTGGCCTTAAAACCGTAGTCCTACAGCCACGCACGCTGTGCACGGCCACGCAACGCATGTTAGCTGCGTGAAGGTCATTTGTTTGACAATTTCGTATTCGTGCGTAGTGGGTTCATGGGTTTGTGGACGTTATTACATACATTTTTTTGCAAAGCAAAGCTAGACACACGTGTGTAGCCTCTCCGTACGTGGTGCTGGTACAGCGGCTTTACACTGAAATTTTTCTTTACTATTTGATTAACCATATTATTAAAAGTGATCATGAAGCATTTAAAAAAAAAAAATGATGCAGTACAATTCACTCAGCATCATGTAGGTACATCATGTAGGCAGGTAATTTACAATTCACTCAGCATCATGTAGGTACATCATGTAGGTAAAACCAATACAGAATTTATTATTGATTGAAAAATGCTTTACACATTTGAAAGAAGAGGAAAGAGAAAAAGAAAAACGGATAAAAGGTCGTATTTTTAACCGACTTCAAAAAAAGGTGTAGGTTCCATGTTCAGCTGCATGTAGGTACGTTTTTATATATAAGTAAATTTCCGTAGTAGTATTCTCCGTCAATTATAGACCGATTTGAAAACTTCTGTCGCTATTGTTTGTAAAAGTAAAAGAAATATACCCGAGAGATTATATTATAGTATTTATCCCGAAAAACAGTGTAAACACTAAAGAATTTGTAGTATGTTCCAGTATTTTCCAACAATCAAATTATCAAGATCGATTTGGTTCGAGTTACAATAGTAAGAGATGCAAAGTTTGGACGCGGCCACAGCGCGGGCGGGTCGACGCGGCAAATGCGTTTTGTGAGTTATGCCAACTGGATGTGGTAAGTGGTCAAATCGTTGACTGAACAGATTCCTCTCACCTGTCTCGAATCTACGGAATTCTGTGGAGGAGATTCTGTTCTTGTGATGTAGTCATCATCATCTTCATCATTCTTCTCACTATATAATATAATAAACGTGAAAGTTTAGATGGATGGATGGATAGATAGATGGATGGATGTTTGTTCCTTTATCACGCCAGAACGGCTGAACGGATCTGAATGAAATTTGGCACAGAGATAGATTATAGTCTGGAATAGGACATAGGCTACTTTTTATCCCGAAATTCTTACGGGAACGGGAACTACGCGGGTGAAACCGCGAGGCGCTGCTAGTATAAAATAACTTAGAAATTAAGTTGGCAAGTACTTATTAACACTTTCATGGCATACGCGCACATGTCCCACGGGACCACCGCATTTTGGGGCGGCGATGCGACCCTGCGCGTCGCACCACTGAGGCTGGGCAGTTAATGCGGTAAGTCACTCAAGTTTTTCCTATAGGTTCCCGAAGAACATTCGAGATCTTTATGTAATTTCAAACAGATAATCATACTATACATAGATCATTAATTTCATAAATATTGTAATGATTATTGGTTGACCATGACAATATTTTTATATAGTTCCAGAAGTAAACAGGCTGCTACTAGGGCGGGGTCTATTGCTACCTACTTTTATTTTCCATGTCCCAAGTGTTTCTAGTGCTAGTACCTATCTATATACTCAGGTATATTTTTAAGTTGTACTGTGTTCCACTATTTGACGTGTATTTTTTACCAATAAATGAACCGTTGAACCATTTCTTTTTTATAAATATTTTAGCGAGTTACACTTTTGTTATTCTGCCTTCTTAAATTAGCAAACAAATCCCCATCTATTGCTTTTTAGCGATCTGAGTTGATAGTTGTACCTCCAAAGTGAAAGGTACTTTAGTTGGCATTTTATTTGTCATGTATTGTGTCACAATCGGTATTTTGCGGTGGCCAAAGAACTAATCTTGACTTGCGATCTGTGTAGTTATTTTGTTTCTCAATGCCTTAACCGTAAGGATCTAAAATTTATGTTCGATTCGTTTTGGATCGGAGCGCTAATCTATGGATAGATTTCTGGAGTTCTTGATTGTTTGTCAGTATTCGTTTGTATACAAACGAATACTGACAAACAATATGATGCTGAGTGAATTGTACTGGATCTAAAATTTATGTTCGATTCGTTTTGGATCGGAGCGCTAATCTATGGATAGATTTCTGGAGTTCTTGATTGTTTGTCAGTATTCGTTTGTATACAAACGAATACTGACAAACAATATGATGCTGAGTGAATTGTACTGGATCTAAAATTTATGTTCGATTCGTTTTGAATCGGAGCGCTAATCTATGGATAGATTTCTGGAGCGACAGTATTTATCAGTAGATCATTTATAGTCCTAATTTTCTGGTCAACAAGGGCGATATATAAATCATCTTTTTCCATCGTTTATTTTATTCCGTTTACTCAGTCTTAGGTGTCTCTTTTTGAGGGTTACAAATTGCGCTCCCTGCAAAACTCTACCCCGTTTACCAACCATACAGGGTAGTTTTTTTATTTTAAAAACATTGTTAAGATAGATAGATAGATAAAGACTTTATTTGCAACTTCAGACACACACATACAAAATACAACAATTATACAGTACACTAGTAAAAACAAACAAACAATAATACGATTAAGATTAAGAGTAACATAGTGTAGGAAACGTTGTGTGATTGTTGTATACATTTATACGTAAGGTAGGTATGCAACAATGTTTTGACAACTGAAGAAATAATGTGACAGATAATTACCATTATTATAGTCTACAACTTAAACGAATGCTGATAAAAACAAAATAAATAAGTGAGATAATTTAGTTCGTTCAGTTAAAAACGATTATTTATTTCTTACAAAATCACTAACTGGTGTTAATACAGAAAAATCGTATTGTCCTGGGGCGAAAACGTCTTAAACCTCAAATTACAAAGGACATTTTGCTAGTTATTAAAACAGAGATCTATTAACCTGTTACAGCATTTTAACTCTTGGTCCCTTTCAATAAAGATGAACTTAAAATTAAACCTTCAACAGATGGTGGAACAAAAACCTGTTAATTACGAAGAAGTTTTGCAATACTAGTTCAATAATTGGTTGTAGGGCGCGCGACAGAGTAAGCAAAAAGTGCTGCAAAAACATTGTTGCTCGTCTTGATACTAGTACTTGATGACTGGAAGAATAAAATGGAGAGAGAAGATAAACACGATTTTATTGTCTACAGTGATAGGTAATGATTTCTTTTATGATCGATGTTCCAATTTTGATTGTTGTCAAAAACTAACTGCGCCTTGCGGTGAATAAGTTTGTTCATCCCACGGGAACACTAAACTTATCCGGGATTAAAACTAGCATATGTGTTCCAGGATATAAGTTATTCTGGTATAAACATCATCTAAATCGATTTATCCAGTTAGTGTGAAGAAGTTACAAACATACACACACTCATATACAAACTTTCGCCGTTAAAATTTGCCTCCAACTCTTGAGTTGACTCGATAGGTATTAAGCAGACTTATTCGTTTCAAAGTCTTAGAGATATGGAAAACCTTTTCGTTCGGGTGGTCTGGTCTACCTTACCTACTCTTTAGCCCTTTGCGATGGTTCCAAGCATCGTTCGTCAGCTGCCATCAAGGACAGCAAAATATATCGGGACAATGTTCTTGAAGATAATTATTGCCTAAGACCAACTCGTCTAGAGCCCCAAGGCCTAGCATGTGATGGATCATCATGATACCCTGTGGGGGTATGGTTACTCTGGTCATGTGGTTAGTAATTATAGCTCGCAATGCAAACAGCGAGCCGTGACGATGGTGGTAAATTACGAACGAGTATGCGAAGAAGGAAGTTTGTGATTTCACTAGACTGTGCTACTTTTCAATTGTTAGGTTTTTTGCTATCATTCCGTGGCTTTAAAGCCGATAAAAAGGTTATGAACTTTCCTCATTACCTCCCATGATTTTATAGGGTTACTAGCAGCGCCTCGCGGTTTCACCCGCGTAGTTCCCGTTCTCGTGGGAATTCCGGGATAAAAAGTAGCCTATGTCCTATTCCAGACTATAATCTATCTCTGTGCCAAATTTCATCCAGATCCGTTCTGCCGTTCTGGCGTGATTGAGTAACAAACATCCATCCATCTATCTATCCATCCATCCATCCATCTAAACTTTCACGTTTATAATATTAGTGAGATTAGTGAGATTCCAGTTTTACATCTCTATAGCAAAAGCCGATAATGAAGTCCTATTACAAAGATTCAAGCCTCCAAAATCTCCAAGCATCATTCTTATGCATCAATGGATTAACCCAGTGGATAAGAGAGAGAGAGAGATACATTTATTGAAACAACAGAGATATACAGCACAGAACAAAAAGGAGGAAAAATATAACAAAAGTTACTAGGCCTTACCTACCTACTCACCCACAGATTAGATACAAGAAAGAAATAAGCTAGATAAGTGAGTACCTAGGCAGGCAAGCTTGGTTGTGGGTAAGTCAGCCCCGGGTGGGGTGTGTGCACTGCGCTGTAACGGTGCAGGCCAAAGGGTTCCACCTCAGCTTAATAATACCTCACATTAATGCGAGGTAGCGCTGATTTTCAGGTGAAACCTGTTTGAGGTGACCTCACCACTGACCACTGATTATTTATACTAAAGGTACTTAATTAATTAATAGTTGAAATGAATTTAGTAACAAAAAATCAAATAAAAATATAAACAGAAATCATATTTAGGTACATATGTTTAACACAGATAAAAAAATACAGATGATAGCCTAAACACAAAAAAACTTGAGAGGTGTCAAGGGACACCCGGATGGAACGAAGTTCCTTTCGATTAATTAGTGAAGGAAATATACCTAATAAAATTTTTTTTAAGTTATAATAATATTTTTTTATTATTAACAAATATAATGTAACTAGTTTTTTAGATGTGCGCGAGCTGCAAGCAGCTATAAATGTCAGCCATTTTGGATTTAGAAATGGACATCTTTTTCGTAATCTACGTGTCCGAGTTAGTCGAAAACGACATCCATGAGTGACAACTGCGATAAAAAAAATGTCAGCCATCTTGGATTTGAAAATGGACATCTTTTTCGTAATCTACGTATCTGAATTAGTCGAAAACGAAACCCATGAGTGATTTTTGCGATTAAAAAATGTCAGCCATCTTGGATTTGGAAATGGACATCTTTTTCGTAATCTACGAGTTCGTGTTACTCGAAATCCATACCCATATAAGTGGGTGGGTGCGAACACGAAGCGCGGCTCGCTTCGCTCGCCTTGCTGTGTTAAAGGGGTCTCATTGCGGTTCGCTTCGCTCACTGCAATACGACCCCGCTTGTGCTGTCACACAGCACACAGGCACCAGCCTCTCACAAAGCAGAGGTATCAAAGAGTACCTATCCATTAAGATCTTGTAAACGACATTTTGCATTGACAATTTTTAGGGGAAAATAAATGATTTAGTTAGTACTAGTTAGTTATTTCTATCCCATAGGAAGTTTGATATTTGATTCCAGGCTAATAACTACATCTATGCATTGCAGTCCTATCCAATCAGTAGTTTTGGTGTGAAGAAGTAAAAAACATCCATCCATCCATCTAAACTTTCGCAGTACATTCACAAAAACTTCAACCTCTTTCATACCATGAATACATTCATCACGATAGAATGTAGTCAATATCCGTGTGGTCTGCCACTGTCCCTATAAGGTCAGTGAACAACCGATCAAGGTGCTTCTAGCTCGAATGAACGCGACTTGAACGAATCATGAGTGTTTATAGCGTCGCATCTTCGATACGTAATATTATGCCCGCCTCTTTAATTAAAGCAATGGTGTAAAAAGTGATAGAACACAGTGTTATTTTGTTATGTTTGACGTCTGCAGAGATGAATTGACGAAAAGTGGAAACAAAACTGACGGAAGAAATCAACGAAATCCAGCCCCTCTAGCACGGGGATTCTTGTCTAGGGTAGAATAAACAATAATGACATTGCATCGCCATACATTGCGTACATTATTGAAATTGATGGAATGTATTTCAAATAATTTACGCATTGTATGACGAAGTGACGTAATATTTCTCTATTCTACCCTAGACAACAATCCCCGTGCTAGGGGGGCAGTTCTAGGTACCTACTGTGTGTGTACTGGAACCCTCGTGTTCAAAGCTCGACTCAACGAAGAAGTCCTGTTTCTGTCCGGTTTTTTCCGAGATCTAAATCGTAGTTAACTGTGTACACAGACACACATAGTAACACTCATCATCATCAGCTCGTATACGTCCACTGCTGAACAAAGACTCCCCCCAAACCACACCACGAATAGCGATCCTGACCTGCCTCCATTCATCGACTGCCTTCTTATCCCTGGTAGCACTCACCTTTACTTTATTAAATATTTATTCTTAGTTCATTCAAAAGCACCGCATCTCTTTCCTAGTATACTCATCAAAATTTTTTAATAATTACATAAAATAATTGTCCTGCTAAATTTTCTCAGCCATTTTGCCGCTTGTGACTATTATTCAAATACCTTAGATCAATTACTCTGTTGCTCGCTTTTTTCTGCATCAGTGTCATTAAATTGAAGCCTGCGGACCAGATAAACGAGTTACTAGTATCGCTGCTTCACTGAATAATGACTATTAATGGACAAGAGGCCTTATTTATGTATATTTATGGTTCATATTAGTTTAGATATTATAATTTATAGGTCAGTAGACAGATTCTGTCCAAAAGAGATATACCACACTGAGAAAACCCGATTTGTGTTCTCCGAGCCACTTAAAAATTTACTTTTTCACAGTTTTTCTTTATACCAAATAAACCTTTGGACATTCTCAAACTATACTCAAACCATGCAGGAGACGGTAATTAAAATATTTTTTCTAAATTTAGAGTAAGATAGACCACTTATGTTTTTAATTAGGTTTCGGGTCATTTCACCCGCGATAAAAGTGGTCTACTTTTTCCCCCATCACGTAAAGTGAATCGCTAAGACTATACCTACTCATTCTTCTGTGGTCACATCCAGCTGCTGATAAAAATAGGCCTTAATATAGACAGTAATTTTTTCAAGTGAGCTTTAATTTCTTCTGACGAGCAGCGAAATTAATCTACAGGTTGTCGCGAGGAATTTTGTACCTGAAAATTGAGGACGTTGAATGAATTGTTGCGGTACTGGATTTCTATTTTTAAACTACCAGATCTTTTATCCGGTTTAGAATAAAAACCTCGAAGTAAATTACGTTGGTTTAACAAATTATAATTCGATTGATTTTATTGTACAAATCACTATAGGGTTAAGAACAAAATTAATTTACTCTTGTTTCTTATTATGGATGCTATAGCAAATCCGCATATTGGTCAAGTCAAGGCTCATCTCATCAAAATCAAGGTAGATTTGCTGAACAAGTTAACACTTTCAGGCCCAAGACAAAGATGTCCGTCTGTACCAGCACGTGGCGGGCGACGGCGGCGGCGGCGTGGCGGCAGCGGCGGTGCGGTGCGGTGGCCCTCTGCAGGTCGCCCTAGCGAGCCTTGGCATTGAATACAAAGGTTGTGCTTGGCTGTCAAATCACACGACGCGACGATGGCTTTGACTCGGACTTATATATAAGGTAACCTACACCTCTTTAGGTATCTACTTGATAATTACGTCTTAGCAGTTATTTGTAAAAGGAGGAAGAAATTTCTAGTGTTTCATAATATGGTATTTGAAGAATCAAGTGCACATTGAGCTTTGTGGTTTGTTTAGCACCACAATGCGCAACACTAACGAGCCTAGCATCTGAATAAAACATTGTTGAAGATATGAGAAGTTATAAGCGATGGCGATTTTTGACTCATGTGTCTTCTAAATTAGACTAAATTCAATGTTTAGTTTTTACGCGTTTAACTATACAACAATCTGTCTGATACCTATCACAGGGTTTCTTAAGAATGGATATTATAAAACTTGAAAACTGAATCATATATTTGTCTATTAGATTTACACTTCAAAGTCTATCCTACGTCGATACAGAGAAGCTTTTAGATATTCATCATGGTTTGTTTTTCTATACGTAAGATGATTTAAGTGGCGTCAGTTCGGCTGGGAGTCAGCCGAGTACTTTCTTGCATGGCTGAGGAGACCTATCCGGGAGCGACATATACTTAGGTATATTTTAAAGTTGTACTGTGTTCCTACCACTATTTGACGTGTATCTTTTTACCAATAAATGAACCATTGAACCATAACACCTTATTAACTTTCAAGACAACTGGTACAGTAATTCATATTTTTTGCATCTACGTAGCTCAAAGTCAGGAGAGTCTACATTCGTAATTATGTTCTTTGACTTGTACCAAACGGTCACCGACATTTCACTTCGCACAATAGACTTGGGTTGGCTGTAACCTAAATATCAAGTTGTAGAATGAATATTATAAAGGAAATTCGAGAATCATTGTTATTTTTACAGTTCTATGCTAAGGGTTTCACTAATAATCTCACTAAACTGTAGTCAGTCCATGTTTTTTTGGTATGACAAAGCAAGTGTACGTACTTTCAACAAAGTTGCTTGGATTTTTAGCTTCATGTTATAATTACCAATAAATCATTCCCTTGACTAAATATACTTGACAAAAATTCTGAGGTAACGACGGGAAATCACTTATTTTAAGTTGATTTGTGTAACCATAGAAATACTGCAGTACAAATATCACAAACAGATTATTTTACGTATGGCAACATCTGCTACCAGCTAAATAAAATGCACATGTCTGATTGACTGCTAACTACTTTTAAATAACCCTTCCCATCGTAATTATAGTTTTGACACATTATCACTTCCTCCCTCTATTCACACGAACCTTAACAACACGAAATGATCATTTTAAAAAAAACTATTTCAAATTAGACCTTTCTTCCACGACTAACTTGTTTTTATTTAGGCATTTTTGTATTTAACTACAATTTAATTGCACAAAAATACGTATACTTGCCTATGAATGTAGGTACCAACTAATTATAAACCATATTAATAATTATAAAAAGGGGTTATTAAGAAGTAGTTTAATTAAAACCGTACAAAAGAATTAAAATATTGTCCTACTCAGTAATTAGGCAAGTCTTCTATGACATTTAAAGTACAACCCAGGTCATGTAATGTCCCCATTCTTTCTTTTACCCTTGAAAAACCCTTTTAATTTACCTTATTTCCTTTGGTTGACAATATTTTTTGTTGCCATAGGTAGAAAACCGGTTTTTCTGATTTCAGATGACTGTAGAAAACAGTTTTTGTAGTTTCTGAAAGCTGGTGTTTGATTTTATGTGCAACAGAGTATAAATCAACGCGAACCGTCTGTGCTATTGTGCTAGAGCCCTCCATTGCAGGCAGGGCAGCAGGGTTCTTAAAAAAAAACATCCAAATTTAAATTTTTCAAAAGAAAAAGTTTTCGTTTTGATTATTATCCATACACAATTATAGTGTTAAAAATGTAACTAGCGCAGAGCCATAGAGAATGAGTTTATAAGGTTTGAGGCACATAAAAGTTTGCAGCAGCAGCTTAAGATAATGGTAATAAAAGATATAGATAATGCTTTTCGAGCATTATCTTATTGTATATTTTTTTGCACCAATAAATAAATCTGAATCATTCAAAAAAGTTAAATAAAAGGTTTTTAGGTTGCACTTGATCATCTTGGGCCTGTTTCAGCAATGCCTGCGCTTACAACAGATTACTAACCAGTACCGGCGGCGCCGGCTAGTACTAGCAAATATTTAATTCCACAGTTGGATAATTTCAAGAAAATGTCCGAGTAATTATAGGGTACGTATAATTTGCGTATTCCGGTTTGTAGAGTCCGACATGTGTTCGATAACGGCCTTTTTGATAGTTTCTTTTTGGTTTATTGCATACAAACTAGGTCTTTGCTTGATGAGGTTTTAAATATAATTTATCTGTCATTCTTAAAACCGCAAATTGCTTTCAACAGTTTTTTATATAAATCTTGATCCTCTACGGCGATAAACTGCGATGAGAAAACTAACCTCCTGCTGGAGTGGCAAGACGTCGAAATCCGGGTTGTCAAAAAAAGGGCAAAAGTGACAAGACATCGAGATTCGGTGTGTGAGACTAGTGTCGATAATTTAAAGAAAAATAACTTGTTTCCTTGTCTATTCTACCTCAAGTTGCTCCAATGGGTCGACAAAATCCGTGTCGCCTTTCTAGGGCATTCTGCCAAGCTAGGCTAGAAGAAGATTTTTACGAAAAAAAATGTTAAAGTCAGACCTTGTCAGTTGCGTCATTGTTATGTGTCGACGCGTAATCGATCTCGATTATTTAGTGTTTTTGGGTATGTAAAGTGATTAATGTGCGAGTATTTTGTGAGGAAATGTTACTAGTTTATTATTTTACGGGTGGATTTCGTAAAATCATAATTTGACGTGTTTAAATGCGTTACATTGTAAGTGACACGGCCCAATTGATTATTTTCCGGAAAATTATAAAGTGCCTAGGATTTTTATAAGTTTACGGGCTTTACAATCCTACGGTGACACAGATATACCTGCTGTTCATTATATTTACCTACTTTATTAACAATGACAATAACAATTAAGGTATATAGGTAGAAACAAAATTAGAACAGCTAAGCATCTAAAATCGAAACAGTTGAGCTAACTGCAGACTGCAAACAATCTAGAAGTAGCTCAACTGATCCACAATCAATACCAATAGCCTTTTATTACACAAAACTTCATTATCCAATAAGTTATTCAACACACATTTTCAATTTTAACCATTAACAATACCAAAATCAACTTCAATTACCTAACCTGACAGAATTTATATTATTTTCAATAACAATAAAAGTGGCAACGCCGCATTATGTAACTTAGATTACAAAACTGACATACGAAAGCCACTTGTAATTATATCTCAATAGTGCTTATTACGTTGGCCTTGTCAAAGTTTGAAACGGTAGCCTTTGTAACAATAAGCTAATCACACGGTTGCAAGGTAGTATCGGATACTACACACAGTTGGAAAGATTGCAAAGCCAAGTCGACGGAATCACAATGGTTATATTTAAAACGAAAAACAAGAGAGTAGAATAGGCTATTTGACTACATTAAAAATAAATTCCAAACTGTTTTCATCCTAGTCAGTGACAACGTAACAAAGCGTTATCAGGTGATTTTTAAATATGCCTTTTTTTATGTAAAAAAATTGGATTAAAATTACACATTCTTTGATACAATATGATCACGTGACCGAAAACGCTATGTGTTTGGTTGGATCGCAAGTGACGTCACACATCCTCAGATTACAGTGTCAATGAGTTCTTCTTGTTAGGTGTGGTGTGGCGGGGGACGTCATAGCTTGGAACACGGTAGCCATGACAGAGATTATCGTTTTGGCGCGGCACTATGTTAATCAAACCTTTAAATTAGTTTTCATAACTAATACGACTGGCCTTGACGAAATATTTATTACACATGCATTATTTTTATCAGACAATACGTTAGAATTATTTCCCAGTAGTAGTCAAGTAGCCTATTAAGGAAATCTAGACTAGGTATAGTGTCTGTCTGATAATCTTATGCGTCATATTTACATAAATTACCCAGGCATAGTTTAGATACTTGACAGGCAGAGATTTTATATCTATAATAGCGACATAATATAGCTACCTCAATAGCACTTATTTTAAAATCAAACAAAGTAGCTACCGTTTATAGATCTTGAAACAACACTTATAGAACTAGTTAAAGCCGATTTGACTGCATTCTGGATCCAGAATCAAACTCAAGGCGAGTTGCGGCAGGATTCCAGAAACCAATTGACAACTTGTTTTGCTGTCAAGTCGTGAGATGACATTCTCCTAGGGCTCAAATTATGGGCTTTGCTCAAGGGTGGTCGTTTAACCCTGAATGTATCAATCATTTCACAAGTAGAGTCGACGCTAATAGGGCATTGCACCCTATTTGAAGTTTCTCATATAGGTTCTATAGAGCTAATAAACTACAAAAAAATACAAATTTGAATACATTTTTAAGTGGCATTAAAATAATTTGAAATTTACATTTTCAAGTATCGCACGTAATTTGACGAAAACGCCTGGATAAGCAGTTGGCTGTCTGAAGACCACTGAGACCTAAACAAATGCGCTAAAGTTGCTGATGACAGTTGATACCTACACAGCCATTGCGCCTAGTTTTCATGCTGTTAAAAGAACAGAAAAAAAAGTGAAGACAGAATAGATTTTTAAAATTTTTATTTATGATATCAAACTAACATTTTCCGACTGCTTTTTGCCTAAGCTATCTCAACAATATAATTTTTAGTTTCTTCTTAAAGAACCAATACCATATTTTCAAAAGAATTAAAGTTTGTTCGTAAGAACTACAGAATTCAAAGCGTCACTTTCCCAATAAAAAACAACTTTTTTGAGGATAAGGTATAACAACTTTTCCTATGAAGAAAATGCGAACATGCGTTCGCATTTTCCATTATTTCGGATTATGTTCTGTCAGTGAGACTGGTAAGCAATAGAGAAATACAAAAATGTTAGCAGTGGGTCTTTACCCAGATGAGCCGCTTTCCTAATAAACACTCGCTTCTTTAAACATGTGTGTATCATTGATGATAGATAAAAGGGCCATTCTATTTGCGAGGTGTTTTAATACTATCATAGACCTTGTCAGAACAATGGGTCGAAAGGTGAAGAAGAATCATTAGTTAGTGAAACCGAACTATTTCGTACTATTCTTCATGTCTGAATTAAAAAGCTAATACCAGTCTTCATTTGGGTTGAAAAGTACCTAGACATAAACGAGTTTCATTATCTAAAAGTGTAATTTTTTGAATGTTATTTTCTGATGTACAACACTAAAGTTTTGTATTGTATTGTATTTTACCTCCAACCAGGTGGAATGACGATTTGCGAAAGACTGCTGGCAGATGCTGGATGCGTCAAGCTGAAGACAGGGCGCTATGGCGCTCATTAGGGGAAGCCTATGTCCAGCAGTGGACTAATATAGGCTGATGATGAAGATGATGATTGTATTTTAGCATATAAAAGTTAAAATCCGGTCTCGGCATAGCTTTTAACAATGACAAATAATGCAGATTCACAACCTTATCTATTTCAGATACCTAATCTGAAATAGATAAGGTTGTGAATCTGCATTATTTGTCATTGTTAAAAGCTAACCTTAAATTAATTTAGACTTATTATTAAAGCTTATAGTGAACGATAAAAGGGACAACCATGTCAAGGCTAACAGAGGCTATTTGATAATGAACAAGCCTTGGCCAGCGGCAAACCTTTTGTTCTAGTATCTATTCTGTTTAGATGTAAGGTTAAAACCATTTTGCATTCACGATTATTTTATCTGTGGTTTTATCTATGTTTTGTTAAATTCTTCCGAATATAAATAATTAAGAAGAACAGTAATTATTATAAGCAAATAGCTTAAGAATTTGAGTTCTTGTTTGATCTCATGAAAGTTTTTGACGTTTTTTTTAAACTTAGTACATTTATTTATTAAAATATAATGGAGATATAATATCTTGGTATATTGGAAAGCTTTGGAACAAAAATGTGCAAACAAACGTCAAATTATTGAATATCAACCACAATTATTTTCAAACTATGAACTTTTCTGTTTTCTTGGCTTGTTATATCATTGGTCAGCCAATCAGTGTACATAAAACTGGCTGTAACGAAATATTGTACCATAAGTACGGGAATAGTTAAACAATTAATTTAAATTCGAATTTCGAAATTACTAATTTTGGTTCAAAGTTAGGCAAGTTAGTACTGAAGAAAACGTCAAAGGGGAAGATAAGGTGAATAAAAAAGATGAACATTAAGTAGGTAAAGCGCCAGAACTTCGCTCCACTATTCCAACTACATTAACTAAATGCCTCCCGAAGGTATACTAGAGGGTTGTTTAATCTAACAGTGAAATAATGCACATTATGTTCATAAATATACGGTCTTTTATTGCTTTTTTTATTGTCTTTACCTTTTTAGGTAATTTATGCGCTCGGAAATTTTCAGCAATTGTATTAGCTATTTAATTTAAATTGAGTAACACTTCATGTGGGTCCTACGAGTATCTGGGTTATATTTTGCACATTTAAATTTCTAATGAAAAACAAACAAAAACACGTATTATTAAATTAAGTCACTATCCTGTACTTCACATTAATATCTGAAAAAATATACCAAAACATTATCAACATTTTCCACGGACATTAATGCGGAAGAATTTCCATCGGGTTTGTTACGTACATGGCATTTTGTTGTTACAGGACCGCCGTGGCCAGGTAACAAAGACCTCCATCTCGTCTTAGCTTCACAAGAAATTGGATGATATCTGGAGCGTGGAGGATAGAAAGAGGTCCAGAAATATTGGTCAAGAGTACGTGAGAGCATGCTTCATTTGTTGGTGGACTGCAGCTTGAGGCGCTAGCACCCGGTCCATTGTTTGTGAGGATAGCCAATTATGTCTTTACAACACACTTTTTTGTATGCTACGGTATATTTTTAATGATACAGTGGTAACGTTTATGTTAAGTTTCTGGAGGCACGAGATAATACTTTATTTATAAATAAATAATGCTGGATAATCCACACAGCATTATCTAGCCCAAAGCTGAGCAGAGCTTGTGTTATGGGTATCTACTAGATAACTGATATTATATTATGATATTAAATTATACAAGATACTTATCACAATACACTACATAGATAGATATATTTATTGTACATAGAAATGTCCAGAACACACGGAAAAAATATTTGCAGATTGTACAAACATTTGTTCCAAGTCGGGAATCGAACCCGTAACATTCTGCGTCGCAGAACGGTCATAAACTTTAATAAAAACCAATCATAAGTGGATAGAATATGATATTCGACTACGAACACGTTTGAACTGGAGGAGGCCAATTACCAGAAATGGGGGACCTTTCGGGTAATTGGCCTCCTTGCCTACTTGCATAATATCAATAAAAATTCAATCAAAAATATCTTTTATGAAAATTAATTTCTACGTACAAAATAAATGAGTGAGTTATTTTTACAAATCTATTTATATTATCTGAATATTTATTAGACTTACCTACCTATTGAATTACTATCAATTATTTTTTTAAAGCATGAATAGCATATTCAGTGTCTTAATATTGTAATAAAGGATAAGGTATAAATTACATTTTATTTATATGTAAAATAAGGATGGAAATCGTAGAGCAAGCTAGCATTGTGACATTTAATTTTAATTTATTACGTGAGTAAGTGCTAAAAGTGTAATTTTTTTGTGCCCCCGATAAATAAAAAAAAACCATACCTTGTGTATATTTTAATGTTCTACTAGTAATACTGAGATTTTTTTTTCTAGGCTTAAATGTATTCTAGGCATCTACAATTCGTTATTATAACCTACCTAGTGCTGAAGCTGTTGCTACAAAATCCTACGACTCTACCTCCAGTCTCACTTTCATGGGTAATGTTGTGCACATAGAAAAAAGAACCACCTTGGGCCCTATACCAAGGCTCTCCTTTATATTGTTGTTAACTGAGAAATTATATATACAAATAAAAGTTACCTAAGGGCACGAAAACCTTATAACACATGTATTTTTTACTAGGAACTGTCATTTTTAATTGACCGCAAAACCATTTTGACAAACACCACATGGCATCATCAATTACTTGACGCCTCGAGACCTCAACGTTTAGTACTCTGGTATTTTCATAATTGCTGGTAATTTTAAAGAATTGTCGTCTCTCCCACACTATTATTACAAGCATAATGTCCCGGACCCAAGTCATATGGCATCATTATAGTCTGAGATAAATTATGATGCCATACGACTTCGTCTGCACCTGCCATAAATTGATGCACGTGAAATAATTTGATACATCGAGTGCCAATGAAGGGGTTAAATTGATAGGTTGTGGAAGGCATCTCGAAGATGAAAACAAAACAAAATTGGAAGACTTTCGGATTAACACAAACTAATGTTGCTTTTTCATCTTCAACGTTCACTCGTCTTCAGTTAAGCGTCTAGTTACGAAATGCGTACTTTTCTCGGAGGGATTTAGCTGAATTTCGTTTGATAGTCCACACTAGTAGCTGCCCGGGGCTTCGCACGCGTTATTTCTATGGATACGTTTAAAAAAAAATGCTGGACAATTCACACAGAATTATCTAGCCCCAAGCTAAGCAGAACTTGTGCTATGGGTACCAGATAACTGATATACATAATATAATACAATACATCGACAAATATTTTTACTATACTTAGAAAACGACCAGAACACCCTGAACAAATGTCTGCAGATCGTACACACATTTGTCCCGAGGCGGGAATCGACCCCCCAAAAACCCTGCGTCGCAGGCAGACCTTCGCCCACCGCGCCACATCTGTCGTTTAAAAATATTTCTATCCTGAAACTGATATATGGGATAAAAGTAGTATCTATGGTTCATTCCAGGTCTTATTCTACATTTATGCATAATTTCAGCCCGATTAGGCAGAGATGCAAAAATAGAGTTTACTGGCCACAAAGTGTAACTACGTATCTCTACCTAACGATACAATTTTATTTTGTATAGTTTAGGCAGTAGCGTATTGCAATGGCATTAAAAAAGCTTTCAAGGAGCTGGGCTGGTAAACAAGGAGCTTGGCTGGTAAACAAGGAGCTGGGCTGGTAAACAAGAAGCTTGGCTTGTAAACAAGGAGCTGGGCTGGTAAACAAGGAGCTGGGCTGGTAAACAAGGAGCTTGGCTGGTAAACAAGGAGCTGGGCTGGTAAACAAGGAGCTGGGCTGGTAAACAAGGAGCTGGGCTGGTAAACAAGGAGCTTGGCTGGTAAACAAGGAGCTGGGCTGGTTAGGGCCTGGTTAAGCAGGTGGAGGGGACAATGCACAATACACTCCCATGCGAGATGTCAGTGCAGATCCTGGTTACCCCACTTCGAATTAGAATGACTCATTAAAAAAAAGTTTATATCACAAACTGCCCATTCAAAATTTTGAAATTACCTTTGTTCAACTAATTAATAAGATAAAATAGGTGTCGGCGCTAGTTTGGCCCCGGGCCTTAAACGTTGATTTGAACAATTTTGGCTCATGCAATTAATTGAACTGCCACGTTTTACAATCGGCCTAGACACCTACAAACGAACTGATTCAACTTGTTTAGACACACATTGACTAATACGCATAATGACCAATGAAAAAAACATTTTGAATACGCAAAATGACCAATCGCAAAATAACCAATACGTGAAATGACCAATGGAAATAACTTCATGAATACGCAAAATGACCAAAACGCCAAATGACCATTAAGTAAATCAACCAATTTTTTTACCTCGACGCAAAAGGATGGAAAATGAATCAGAAAATGTCAATTATGGGCGGCGACATATCGATTGATTGGTTGGTGTCTGTCGGATAATTGAAAATTAAACGAACTCACCTGTGACGTTCGATAACAATTATACGAGGCGTTAACGAAGGGTTCAAGGGACTTACAATAAGTTATAGAATCCTTCGTTAATAGTGAAGTATGTATAATGTCTTGTGCCCAGAGAAAGAACCCTAACTGAGTATGAGAAGTCGTTTAGTTCATAAAAACAACGTTTTTCTCCACACGGATCCGGTACGGTGTATAATCTGGGAGATAGTTAACAATCACATCGTGGCAAATTGTCCCCGCGAGCTGTCTACTGGGCACAGATAAAGGTTCGGTCGTACTGATAGCGGAGTAGCTTGCTACAACGACGGTGAGTAGGTAGTATAGTATTGTCCTGAAGTCTGTCTGTCCTGTCTGTCTCAGCTCTCTACGTGCCAGTTCTTGCGGCTTTGTTAATCTTTTATCTACACTATAATATTATAAAGAGGAAAGATTAGTATTTTTGTATTTATGTATGTAACGAATAAACTTCAAAACTACTGGATCGATTTCAAAAATTATTTCACCATTAGAAAGGTTGCTTTTCAGGAAGCGACATGGACTATGTTTTATCCCGGAATTCTCGGGAACAGGAACTACGCAGGTGAAACCGCAAGGCGCTGCTAGTAGCTTTATAAAGATAGGCATTTGATGAAACATTAATGATAAAGGTGGAGTAAACTTGGTCCTGAAAACGCTAAAAATCACACCATAGTACATTATTATCAGCTGAAGAAGAAACACAGACTTAGGAGTGAGAATCCTCTATTGCTATTTTCATGATAGTCTGTCTTTATTATTTGCTTTGTAAAAGAAACAGGTCTCAAATCTTGGCTTTTCAATAAAATAAACTAACATAAACAATTGTACATTCAAAGAATGACTCAGACTAACATAGGAAGGAATAAATAGCAAATTGACCAATTCGTGCGATTCTAGAATCTGGAGCCATTTGACTCCGCTGACAAAATAACCAAACCTGAAACTTAACCCTTAGGCATTCGAGTAATGTTGAGTAATGCACCAATTGGAGTACGTACCCACAATCCAAAATTACAAGATACTTTACTTACAGTGATATGGCTTATAATGCCACGCTTGGTAATAAATAAAAATAATCCTGCTGATAATCGATCCTAATCAATAAGCTTCTAACGAGTTGTAATGTACGCTTGGGGCAAGTTAGAGTGTAACCTACATTTTGACCGATGATGACCTCATTGTCAAACAGGGTTATTGCTAGTTGGGTTCTTTCGGTTGCAGGGTTAGAATTATTTTCTTTAGCTTGCGGCTCTGCACGTGTTATTTCGGGTATGTTATTCTCGGATTCAGAAGAGGCTTGAAAGAAATAAAAAATCTTGCGTGAGATATTATTATGATGGTATGATCTGCAGATATTTATTCCGGGTATTCTAGGTGTTATCTATGCATAATAAAAAAGTCTATCAATGTAATGTATTGTATTATGTATATCAGTTATCTAGTACCCATAACACAAGCTTGGGTGCTAGATAACTGAATTGGTGGAAACCTTAAATGGGTACAATAATAATATTGTGTGTATTATTTAATAATTATAGTCAATAAGTTCTGACAAATTTTATGTTCCATTATATGAGGCAATAAATAAATGATAACTGATAATACTGAGTGTAATGTCCAGCATATTTTTTTTATAAATTGTCTCACAGGGTTATTGCTAGTTGGGTGTTTTCGGTTGTAGGGTACGTGTGTCTGTAGTAACAAATATTTTTTTACTATCTATCTATCTATCAGGATTAGAATTATTTTTGATAGCTTATGCTTGCTGCTCTGCACGTGTTATTTCGGGATAAAGAGCAGCTAACACGTTGTTATCGGATTTAGAAAAGGCGAAATAAAATCCTTCTTTCGTGAGACATCTTTGTACGATCTACAGATATTAGTACAAAACGTGTATAAAACGTGATGTATTTTTATAAGCATATTTGTTATCTAGTACCCATAACACAAGCTCTGATTAGCATGGGTCTAGAATTTAGACCCATGCTAAGCAGAGCTTGTGTTAGACTCTAGATGATGCTGTGTGATTGTCCAGCATTATTTATTTATTTATTCTATCTCATGTGGGAAAGGCCGAGTCAACAACCATAGAGGTCTAGCTAGAGGGACTAAATTTATTTATCGAAATGAAATGACTTCGGTTTGCTAATTTTTAGAGCTATGTCGATGACTTTGGTTATCTGTCGGATGTATTCGTTACGAATCCGATCCATCAGAGAAACTCCGGGTATAGCTTCCATAGCTCGCTGAGCTTGAGACTAATATAGGTTGATAATGATGATGATGACACTATATAATACTTGATACTGATGATACTTAGGATATAATAAGCGACAATAGGCTATTTGACTACATTAAAAATAAATTCCAAATTGTTTTCATTCTAGTCAGTGACAACGTAACAAAGCGTAATCAGGTGATTTTAATTAAAAATATGCCTTTTTTATGTAAAAAATGGGATTAACAATACACGTTTTTTGATACATCACGTGACCGAAAATGTGTTTGGTTGGATCGCATAACTAATTCATAATTTTCATAACTAATACGGCTTGCCTTGAAGAAATATTAATTACACTTTGCATTATTTTTATCAGACAATACGTTAGAATTATTTCCCAGTAGTAGTCGAGTAGCCTATTGGCGGTCTTATCGCTAAAGGGGTATGGAGATGGGTCAGTAAGTAATTTACTTAAATTAAACAATACCATAGACAATTCTGCATCATTCATTATTCATCACAGGACCGTTACAAATGTGCACCAAGCGTATAATAACCATAATAGCTTTTAATAAAGACATAATTTTTGTTACCTACGCATAGTTTAATGGGGAAATTAAGCCGCCCACTTTAATCAGACCCCCACACGCTAAGTATTCTTTATAACCACCGTAATTTTGAAGTGTCTTGATAAAACGGTGGGCTGAAAACATTTGTAGCATGGCTTAGGGCGTATCTCATGATTGTGTATCATCAGACGAAAATAATTTTTCTCAATCATTATAGTCATTCGATGCCTAAATTTGAATCAGCTTTAAATTGTGAGAATTTTAAATTAAATATCATTATATTTCGATTAGCCTAGTTCAAATAAATTCCTACAAACTTCTTTCCACTTATTTTCTTTTCAAATTGTTACCAAAGAGGAAAATGGATCCAATTTGGAGCATTTTATAAACTTTATGTAGGTCTTTATGTAAGTTTTGATCATAATCATCAGCCTATATTAGTCCACTGCTGCACATAGGCCTCCCCTCATGAGCGACGTAGCGTCCTGTCTTCAGCTTGCCGCATCCAGCATCTGCCAACAGTCTTTCGCAAATCAACCACGATGACGTTTGCCGAGTCGCGGTCTCCACTCAAAAACATGTTTAACCCCAGCCGCAATGCTAGAAAATGAAAGATTTCAATCAGTGCGTCCTACCCGTCATGACCTACGGAGCTGAGAAGTGGACACTCACGGTAGGGCTTGTCCACCAGTTTAAAGTCGCCCAACAAGCTATGGAGAGAGCTATGCTCGAAGTTTCTCTGAAAGATAGGATTCGTAACGAATACATCCGACAGAGAACCAAGATTGTCGACATAGCTTAAAGGAGTAGCAGGCTGAAGTGGCAGTGGGCCGGCCATATCTCGAGAAGAACCGACAACGGCAAGGGTACAATCAAATAAAAGAACTAAATCAAAACTAGATTGAGACAGTTGAGCCAACTGCGGACGGTTACAAACAATCTACAAGAAATCTAAAAAAAATGTTAGTTTAAATAGAAATTAAAACCTAAAATACTCTTTTTAGTGTTTTTAGGGTATCTCAAAGGAAAAATGGAATCCTTATAGGATCCCTTTGTGGTCCGTCCGTCCGTTTGTCAATCCGTCTGTGTATAGTAGTGTAGTGTGTAAAAATCGTGTGTATAGTGTTTCGTACCCAAAGGGTACAACGGAACCCTATTACTAGGACTCCGATGTCTGTCTGTCGCCAGGCTGTATTTCATGAACCTGATAGTTAGACAGTTGAAATTTTCACAGATGATTTATTTCTATTGCCGCTATAACAACAAATACTAAAAAATAGAATAAAATAAATATGTAAGGAGGCTCCCATACAACAAACGTAATTTTTTGCTCGTTTTTGCTCGATATTGATAACGGCAATAGGTAGACGCTTTGGTTTATTCACATTGGAAATAAAAAATAAAATTAAAATAAAACAAATATTTAATATTTTGCCCATACAACAAACGTGATATTTTAGCCGTTTTATAGATTATGGTACGGAACTCTTCGTACGCGAGTCCGACTCGCACTTCGCCGGTTTTATTACAAAAACCATTTCAGAGAATTCACACGAAGCGGATAATTATCTTAATTCTTCCTGATTTTCAAAATCTAAACCAATTATTTACAAGGAAAATTATGGAAATAATAGAAGTACAGTTTATACATCTTTCCCAAAGAAACGGGTCGTGTTTTAGTAGACAATTTACCGGTCAGCTGTCTATCAAAGCTACGGTACAACGCCCACACTATCGTAAAGGTAAGGCAAGGTCTCAGGTCAGATGAGTGATGCGGCCCGCCATAGCCTTTGACTCTAAGTAGATCGCATACCAAAAACAAAACCTACTTGAATTAGTTTGAATTGTTTTTATTTACACCAAGTTGGTATTACCGAGGAGGTTTGCTTTGGGAAGAATGCGTTTGGTTTCAACTGAATTTTTCAAAATAAGTAGGTAGGTACGTGTATCTTCCATAATTAATGAGGTAACCAAATGACTAGAGATAACTGTTCTAACTACTCGCTTTTCAAATGTTTTTGAAAATGGAACCTAAACTTGCATAAACGTACTTCCACAGTGCTTATCATGGATACAGTCATAATTATTATGTTTGAATTCGGAATATTTCAACAGAATTTTCTACAAGTCTGGTAGGTAGCAATATAAAAACAAAACTTTATAATTATTTCGATAGCTTCTGTTTCTTTTAACCCGTAAGGCGATTATTATCAGTTGTTTTGTAATTTTGTGTTTATACGAAGTTAAACTTAAACAAAATTGTTGTACAAAGCAAAATAAATGTTCTATTCAAATACAAAACCAACACACGAGCCTAGGGAGCGTCCTTTTTGTGCCTAAAATGTCGTTTAAAAATTTCGTAACCGACAACAAAACTTTGCGACAAATCGTCCCCACGAGGCGTGACGTCAGTCTGAGTCCTTGTCAGATGCTGCCAACATTTTACGCAAAAAAAGAAACACAATGATAATCGGTAGAGGCCTTTGGTAGGAACATACCTCTTCCTTTCTTTTGGGTAGTACTTCTAATGGTCTTGATAAGTACCTGTCTATGTGGATACCTACTTCAAATAATGTATAATTACTTATCTAAAAAACTTCATTAACTGTAATGGTGTAAAAAAATCTTTGTAGTCTAAAAACTAAATAAAAGTTTTTTAAAAGAGCCCATGTTTGTTATATTCTAAAACACAATAATACGTAATAACAGAACCCCCATTAATATTCCAAAGTGTTCCCACTGCGCCTAAACTTTTCGCACCACATAATACAAAAGAACCTATATTCAGTGTTTCCCACAATTTGGCGACATTTTTACGCAAAAAGTCACCAAAGAATATAAATAAATGTCGGTTATCGAGGACTATAAATCGTTCCGTGGCCGCCGGCCGTAATGATTCATTAAGTGCCTCCCTGGGATTACCTTTTTGTAATTGACCGATGATGCGAGCGGCATATCACTGCTTCTCTTTTAGTTTTGGTGTAAGGCAAAAGATGAAAGAGGTTTAGTACGTGCCATTTTTTGAGGTGTACCCACTAATAAATAAATAATGCCAGAAAATCCACACAGCATCATCTAGCCCCAAGGTACCTAAGCATAGCTTGTGTCTTTTGGGTACTAATGACTGATATACAACAATGTTACACATTACATTAATATTTTTTTGGTTATACATAGGAAATACCCAGAACACCCGATACAATATTTGCAGAAAGTACAAACATTTGTCCCAAGACGGGAATTGAACCAACCTCCTGCGTCGCAGGCAGACAATCGGCCGACGTGCTACATCGTCTAAAAAGGGTGTAACAAAAATTAAGGACTAAACTTCATGAGGAGATTCAGGTTCGATTACAGACAACGGGAAAAATATAAAAAAACTCACTTTTATTTTCCTTAATTTTAGTTACACCTGTATACAATAAAAAAATTGTAGTAATAAAACGGGGTAGTAAAATGGGTTGCCGTCTACCAAGCGTGGTGATTTTGCCAAAAATCCCCTGTTTCTGTGGGAGGCACTTTCAGCAGTGGACGTATGTGTGCTAATGGGAAAATCTATTACGATACTAAACCGGTCAAGTGCGTGTCGAGCCATGCGCAATATAGGGTTCCTTAGTTGGTTCATAGAGGTTCATATGAAAAAAAAAACTTGTTCATTACTAAATTATGTGCAGTTAAACTTAGGAATCTTTCCAACATTTAATTAAGCAAAACCAGCAATGTAACGAGAAAATGTGCGAAACGACACTAGTAATTTTTCGTAGTGTCGATTCGCCCATTAATGGACGGAAATAATGGGCGAAATGACATAACTCTAAATTTTAACTTGAACAAGATAAACTAAAATAGAATAAAAATATCTTTACTTAAATGAATCAAGCCTTGAAAAGGAAAAAGAACTTTAGAAAGTGGAATACAAACATGAGTCTAGATCTAATAACTATCTTTAGGTTAGGTACCTACTATCTATTCTTAGGAATACTATCTTTAGTCTACTCGCTCACAACTTGTAACATAGACCTAAAAACTGTTCTGTAGGTACATTGACCGTGGAAGACTTCGACTTTTTGACGCAGTATGATGTAAATAGCAAATAACTGTTGAGCATCTCTGACTTTTAATTTGACAGCACGTGTCAAGTTTTGATTGAGGTCTTGAATAAAGTGAATATTACTGTGGATATCTACTGTTGTACATTTTTCTAAATTAAATTACCTACCATAGAATAGGATATGAGCGAAAACTTCAAGAATCGTAACTAGTATTTTAAATGCGAAAGTGTGTTTATTTGTTTGTTTGTCCTTCCTTCACGCCCTAACTAAGCAATCAATCGAATGTATTTTGGTATACAGTTAGTTGACAGGAACAAAAGAAAAAAAGAAGAAAAAAATTAAAAAAGAAAGGAAAAAAAGGAAAGGATTAGCAAGCTGAAGTCGGCTGGCCATATCGGGAGAAGAAGCGTCAACCGCTGGGGTGAGCGTGTTCTTGATTGGAGACCGCGACTCGGCAAACGTAGTATAGGACACCTTCCGACCAGGTGGGATGACGATTTGCGAAAGACTGCTGCTGGCAGTTGCTGGATGCGGCAAGCTGAAGACAGGGCGCTATGGCACTCATTAGGGGAGGCCTTTGTCCTACAGTACTAATATAGGAACTAATAGAACTAATATAGGCTGAAGATGATGATGATAGTTGACAGGATGGAAAGTAGGTAGGTAACCTTTTTTTCTGTCCTAGAAATGTGAAATTTAACGCGGGTAAAACAACGGGGAACAGCTAGTAATGTATAATTCAGTCGTCGAACGCAATAAATAGACTTAAATATATGTTGTTTAGCAATGGGGTAGTCAAAAAAGCACAGATACAGAACATCCAAATATTTCCCCACCTAAAATATTTTACAACACAACCACCAGTTTTGATATAAGCATCCTTTAACATATAAGACTGTATAGGAATGCTAATAATTAAGCATCTTCTTAAGGCTTGTAATCCACAAAGCATGTATCATTCTTCATTAAATATTTTTTTTTTTTTTTTTTTTTTGCCTCGTGGAATCCAGTAATAGCCAAGTGTACTCGTCGTAGTCCGGTTACTCAGTGCGTCGCGGACACTGTTAGTGTTGTGTGTCGTCCGAGTGTCATTCCTACTGTCGAAAACTTAGTGAGGGTAGTTTCAAGAAATGTTGACCCCGCTTCGCAGAGGCGGCAGCCTGAGTACGCCAGTCATCCCGTGACCACGGCAGTGTGTAAACCTGTCGAAACGTCGGGAAAATAAGGTAAAAAACGCGATAAATACCCGTTAAATAGTATTTATAAATATGCATTCTTCATTAGCCTGGAGGCTACCTTTTAGGCTGGGTATTGACGGCGCGATTTAATCCCCAACCGTGTCCGCCATTTTGATTTCAGCTTCTTTATTTGTGATACGCATTCCTCAATTTAATCTCAAAACACTATCAAAGCAAATGTCAAACACTCATATTTGTATATATTATATTTTTAGTGACTTGCAAGGAGCTCTTCTGTTAGATAAAAGTTAAGATGCTCTTTAAAAGAAGAATCTACATAGCTATGTAGATTTTTTTTCATTAGAATAGCCCATTTGCGCATTCATAGCGTTCCATTGCTTTAGATCAAAACATTAACTGCCATTAAGATCTTTGGTTTTCATTATTGTTATTATCAGGCAGCCAAAAGCGTGTAGTAGGAAGGAAAATCTTAGAACAGTCTGTCTGGGGGACCAAAACGTCAGTTCGACGGAGTTACCGGACCTCATAAATTACTCTAAATCTTTGAGACCAAAGAAAATACCCACCTTTATATAATAATGATGGAAAAATCACACCGTATCATCTAGCCCCAAACTAAGCAGAGCTTATTTTATGCTTATGGGACAATATAATGTGTATATCTGATATACTTACAATACTTTATAATACATTTTTTTTGTTACTATCAATAGAAAATCCTCAGAACACCCGGTACAAATATCTGCAGATTGTCTCAAAGACTGATCTGTCTGTACCAAATTCTTATTGAAATAGAGACTCGGTGTAGAGTCCGCCTTATTATAAAACAAAGACTGCTCATCGTCCCAAGTTTTATGCCGAGCGGGGCTATAACTCTCGTTTAACACAAACAGAGAACGAAATAAATCCATTAAAGTTACCTCCGATGTATAAATTGAAACATCAAATACGTTTATTAAAGAACATTGTAATGCTTTTTATTTTACAATTCATGAGTTATGGGGGGTGTTTACTGTATTATTATCATTGTATCCTGAACACCACTACTTGGCCCAAATTTCACTAAATTCACCATAGATGCATAGATGATGTGATGTCCTGGCGGCCAGTCTCAACGGAGACTTATTATGTGCACAGGACATATTTTGTTACTATAATGTTAAAATAGATGAACCTACCAGTCTCTGAGCTAAGAGGAATTATATAATATACAGTATATACAAAAGACTTGAACGCGCACTCACTTTTCTACTACACACAAGATTCCTCTTAGCTCAGAGACTGGTAGGTTCATCTATTTTAACATTATACCGTATTATTACGTGATACGAAGATCTATGTTAACATGTTTATCGGTATGGGGTAAGAGGAAGGCAAAAGATAAGATATACCAGAGAAAAAGGGAAATCTAATGGGGAAATCTGCAACTCTCTGTGACGACTGTTTCAAGGGTTTGGTGATTTCATTCGCGCCATGTTTACTCGCGTAAACTTCGTCTCGCGCGAATGTCCATCGCGCAAGTGTCTCCCGCGCACATGTCTCTCCCACAAATGTCCGTCCGTACGTCTTTTGAATGCATCTGAATTTTAAAATTAAGATTGAAGTGTATTTTGTAGGTTTAAGATGTGTGATTGATTTAGGTTAAATCAATCATATAAATCAGTACTAAGAAATAATATTTAATTTGATTTTGTAAACTAATACCTTACCACTTCTTACTTTCACAATATCCGTTAATTTTAATCAAAAGACTCCGACAACCAAACAATTTTTTTATAACAAAAATTAATTTATACTTCCAAATATTAATCGCAAATAACATCCGTTCATTTTTACAGAACCGCATAAAACAGGTTTTCTTAATTACTGAAGAGATTTCCTTGAAACGAAATTAGATTATCGACTCAGCTCAGGTTAATTACGATCACAGAGCTCGATTACGATTATTATCTCGATAAAATAATACATTATGAAATGTAAATATCGTCGTAAACATTTTAAATTTGTATATCGCTGTCTTTACTGCACCCACATTCAGAGCAATTATTCCGTGATGGGGTAAAAATCGTAAAATTAATATTTGAGAGTCATGCGCCTCAACCTGATTTGTATAGAAAACAGACTGTTTGAACCGATACCTAGTACTTTTCTAGACTTGGATTATTTCACTTACGTAAAGCCCGCGCTGGTTTGCTTATTTTATGTGGCGATGGCGGAGAGGTTAAAGTTTCAGACGAGACGTAAGTTTATTCCAAACGCACACGAAAATTTAAACATGCATTTAAAATCAAGCTAATTATAAAGCATATTAAGCTCTACTTAGAATAAGGATATTTATCAAGCTAGAGTAAGTTGTATTGAGTTTAGTTTTATTTGATTGGCAGTAGGTATTTGAGTTTCTTTTATAAACTGTGAATCTTTAATTGGTCGTAAATTAAATTAGGTACTAAGGTTTGAATTGTCTATATTTAAGGACTGTTGATTTTGTTGAAACAGTAAATAAATAAATAAAATTACAACTACAAAATTTTCACTCTGCGTTAGGGACGGATATTAGAACCTATTTTGCCATTGTAGATTTTGCAGATTGTAAAACCAGGTTTCCTGTGTAAATTCATCCTCACTAATTGAGACATTTATGCTATACCGTGACCAAAAAATTATTTAGAGGCCCTCAATATAAGTAAATGTAGATGGTCGGGTTATATGGTTTAACGCTGTGTCTTGCTACTGTTTTTATGATTTCATTCGTGTAAATAAATAACAGAAATTCTGGTATTTTAAACGGACTTCGAAATACGAAGGAGTTTCTATGTTCAGCTATGTTTATGTATTAAATGTATGTTTGTCGATATCTTCGTTATTAATAGACCGATTTTGAAAATTCTTTCGCTGTTGTGTAGAAAATAATACCAAAATGATTCTGTAAAATTTTTATATCTGAGAGATAAGTACTTTTCCCGCAAAACTTGAAAAAGGGATACGAAGTAGTTTTTTTTTTTTTCAAAAGTCCTCAAATTATTTTGATTAAGCTACGATGGATTAAAACTATTCCAATGTTTGTACAAAGGTCATTATGCTATATTGTTTAAATAGTGAATAAATTAAGATTACCTTTCCTACACAAATTTCTTAAAATTCACACGTTAAAGGAACTTACAAATTGAACACATAATTTAAGTTTCATCACCAACAACAAAACTGTAAAGTAGGCAGGTATATCCATGTTCCAACAATTCAAGTATTTTTATGAAATAGGTACAAAGTAGAATTTATATCCATCATAAATATGGTGTTGCCAGTAATTTCATCGTAAAAAGTACGTATGAAACAGCAAATTGATCGGCTTACAAGACTGTAAACGAAATATACGCTTTATGGTTGGATAAAGTTAATCATCTTTTCATAATAGAACCTCTCCTTAAATCCCCCGTTTGTTAAATTTTATAGAAATTTAAATAGAAAATCGTAAAGTTTTATTACGGAATTTAAAAGTACCGGAGTTTTTGTGTCGGGCGTGTCGGCCTCTAGTTTTGGTAGGATTATACTCGGGCTTCCAGACTTGCTAGTCAACGATGTCTATTATGCCCTCCAAAATGTGGACTATTTGAGCGTAAGGGGTGGGTTATATTTGGAGCGTTTCGATGTGGTTTGCGGACTCTTTATTATCTCAAACCTTAGACTAAGTACTATGCTTACTCTATACCTCCAAGCACCAAAACGGCTCAAGCAATTTTCATAAATTAAATTCAAAATACTCGTTACGTATCATGGAGTTTAACTACATTTTGTAGGCCTACGCTCTAATATGACGAAAAAAAGTGAAAACAACGAGAGAGACCATTCGGTGTTTTTTATAGTTTTCAATTAATTTATTAATAAATCCGTAATTATTTGTTAACAAAACCAGTGTTGAAATGAAGTTGATGAAAAATCTATGTATGTTTGTAGATTACTTTTTCAAAGGCAATTTTCTAAATCAAGGTCAGGACCCAAATGTCAAAATGCCGCAGTTTATAATTTTTAAATAAAACTTCGGGAATTTCGTAGAGCTTTCAATCTAGTTTTAGTAGCTTCCCTAAGTTAGTTGTTCTCTAGAAAGTTGGGGTATGATTGGCACAAGGTATCTAACCTTTCTTATGCTTTATGCCAATCCCATATAAAAACTCAGTTGGTTCAAAACCATGACCAAAACACGAATATCACGTGTAGAATCTCATCAGGTGTATTGACAATGATGCTTTATAGTCGTTTAGTCACTAACGGCCAATTTTATACTCAAAACCTTTTATTGCATTACAATTCTAATATCATCCATAAGTTTATTCTCAAAAGATTGAAATTCCAATATAGCTGGACCAAAACAATAAAAATTGTCGGCGGGTATTATAAAATTATACGACCCAATGTTTGAAAACATACTTTAGAATCGTTACGTCATTGTTGGTCATACTCGTATAAAATGTAATAATCCTTATCGGACTCCGGCTTTTTCGATTTGTTTTTGATCGTTTATTTAAACATCAAAAGAATATTGTTCATATATTCCTAACTAGCAGCGCCTCCCGGTTTCACCCGCGTAGTTCCCGTTCCCGTAGGAATCAGGGATAAAAAGTAGCCTATTTCCTATCCCAGACTGTAATCTAACTCTGTGCCAAATTTCATCCAGATCCGTTCAGCCATTCTGGCGTGATAAAGGAACAAACATCCATCTATCCATCAATCCATCTAAACTTTCACATTTATAATATTAGTGGGATAATTCCTAATACCGTGTGGTGCCGGTTTAGAATTTGCACCACCCCAACTCTTCCCGTGGGTGTCGTAAGAGGCTACTAAGGGACATACACCGGGGAACGGGCAGTAATGGTACGGGCGCCCCTTGCAGAACAGATCTACCATCGAACTGCGATCCCCAACCCGGACAACAGCGTGGGGACTGGCAGGCATTACCCCCGATGAAATAAAAGTCAATATGGCTATAATCGGGGGGAGGCCTGCGTCCAGTAGTGGACCATTACAGGCTGGTGAGGTGAGGATTCCCACTTCGCAATTGCTTGCTAAATAAATAGCATCCCCTAGGCACCAACCAAAAACCCTGGTAGATTAGAGTTTTAATTTCAAACTGCCAGTAAAGAATGTACCAAAGAGTTCCATTTAATCAAAAAATAGGAATACCTATCTTAGGACTGATAACCTGTGCATCATCGTTAGATTAGAGAAGTAGGTATAGATAAACTTTCACCTCTTGTTAGATCTCCTGTATTAAAATAATAAGTGCATTGACTTTGTGGTGATGGTACAGCGGTAAATAAAAAATACCACAGTACCATCAATGTTACCACGGCAAAAAAAAATTACCACAGTACCATCAGTGGTACTATCTAATGGTACCACGGTGAACAAACGGTAGTGCAAAGTAGTACCAAGAAATAACATAAATTTTAACATAAACAGGCAAAAGCGTGCCTCTTCAGTATGGAGTCTATATCCTATTTGTTTTAGTGACACAAGGGACCCGTTAATCAATGAGAAACTGACCTAACTTGGACGTTTTAATATCGAGTTCTGAACTTGTGTAGAATCCACTAAATCGCGTTTAATCCCTTATTTCTCGGACAATTAAACTGGCGATTTATAGCAAATCGAAAAAACTCTAGGAGCATGAGAGTTACTTAGATAAAGGGCGGAAGCGTTATATCGGATTATACGTACGTGAATACTTTGAACCGACTTCACAAGAATAAATAAATAATAAATAATGCTGGACAATCCAAACAGCATCATCTAGCCCTAAGCTAAGCAGAGCTTGTGTTATGGGTACTAGATAACTGATATACGTAATACAATTACATATAGATATTTTTTACTATTTATATTATGTATAGAAATACCCAGTACACTCGGAAAAAATATTTGCAGATGGTACAAACACGTCAATAATGTGCCAAGGTAGGAATCGAACCCGCAACCTCCTGTGTCGCAAGCGGACTTCGCCTGCCGCGCAACATCGGTCGTCTAAACTAAAAAAAAGGCGACTGCTGTATATTTTTTGTCAGCGGGTTAAATTGAAAATTCGAATTAAGATTTTTTAGGTGTTCGTCGATTTTTCCGTCATTGTAGACCAATTTCAATAATTTATTTTTGCTCTATGGAGCTCTTTCTTGTTGTATTACTATGAAATGTAGGATAGTAATCGTAAAATGCAGTCATAATATGCATAGTTACGCATTTGCTCTCCTTGGAGTCCAGACCCTAGGTCCGTGGGGTACTGAAGCTCACCGGGTTTTTAACTAATTATCTGAGCGCCTGGTCGAAGCGACGCGTGACCTGAGAGCTGGTATCTGGCGTCGTCATTCCATGACCACGACAATGTGTAAACTTGTTGAAACATCAGGAAACAATAAGTAAATAAACAAGATAAATACCCGTAAAAAGTTATTATACATAACTACTTTTTAGAACCAGTTCTGAAGAATTTCTTTGATTGTCCTGTTTTTAGAGTAGGTACTTATTATGTCGAGACGATAAAACCCCATAGAAGAATATTCGATTTGGTTCCCATGAGACTGTCTATGTATAAAACCATCGGTATTGTGACTGGCAGGATCAATTAGAAGTTGACGTTGCGGTGTCGAGTTACAAAGAGGGTCTTACATTAATGGACTATCAATATTAAACGTGCTTTTTAATACTTTTATTGAAGCGGGATAATTTGATTATTTCGATGATGTTCACTTTAAATTGTTTGGCGTGTGCTCGATGAATAGATTAAGTAACGTGAACGAATGGAGAAATTCGTTTTGTAACTAACCTAACGTGGGTAGGATTCTTTGTCCTGACGAGATGATCGTGTTTCGCTTGGAAATTTTAGTTTTGATTATGTTTTGTTTTTTGTATTTTCTTCGCAATTAGTATGTAGGTTATTATTTAGTTGCAAAAATATCCAGTAGTCTAAAATTCTTCTCAGATTTTGACACCTGGGGATCTATCCTGCTGAACTAGTCGCTTCACTGTGACATTGGTATCTTCACACAATGACACATTTTAGTATTCAACTCAAGAAAGAAACCACACATGGCGGGATGCAAGTCAAAAGTGTCAAGGTTGAAATTATACTATCAATCTCTCCGTGCAAATAGTACCGCACGCACTATCTAGATTTTCAAACATCTAAAAATAGTACGTGACAATTCTGCGGCGATACCATTGTCATAGTAGTTGGTTGTCGATTGGTTAGAATAATTGAATTCCTGTTTGTTAACTTTTTTTTTCGTACATCATGACAGATCTTTTAAAACATTTGCATATACTATGATCTGGTTTACAATTTGTCGTTTTTGATCACTTTGACCTGGTATTCATGTTATTTCTAAGCAATTATGTCAACGGACAAGTATAACCAGCTTAAAAATATTCTTCGAAAAACTTCAGTAATAAGCATTGCCCCATATTCCCGGCACACATCTCAACGATTCATAAATAAAGCTGTTATGCTGTTTCCAATCCAGTTTAACAGACAGATAACGGATTGTTAGCTATAAAACTTGCTGATTTAATACCAGTGGCTGATTGACTACAAGTATCTCGTAAATTTTGTAGAAGCACTCCGCATTTTCGATTTTATGTGAAGACAATTGTGAGCAGATTGTTGAATAGGGCATTGTTATTGATTGTATGCAGAACAATGCTCAGCGCTACATATTTCTTTTTTAAGGTGATGAATAAAGAATTCTCTATTTATCTATCTATCTATTTTTAGCCCATGACAAATAGAGTCGGTCCTTGCCCGTGGTCCCGTTCAGCTGGTCCAGTTAACAGTACCACCAAAAAACTTTTTCTCCGTAGTCCAGTTAAATTGATAACTGGACCATCGTTTCAAAAAAATCGTAGTCTAGAGGTAGGTACTTTTATTTTCTTCATTTATTTTTTCCATTATTAATTTATGAATTATAACTTCACTGTTATAATTTTTGCGTTAACCGATTTATCGAACGCAGCTCAAAGTATAAAACCTCTTGTCAAATTCTTAAATATGTGATTTAAAATAAAGATTAGTCGACTAATCAAATCATTAAGCTTTTATGAATCGCTGTCTAATAAATATACATATTCAAATGCAAATGCAAATGGTTTGCATTTTTCTATAGCCAAATGCTTGCCAAATCCTTTTTCAACTTATCGGCGTTCGCAAAATGGATTGTTTGGATTCTTCCTATCCTCTACCATTGCTGTTATTTTGTAATAACAGTATACACATAAATCTTTCTTTAATTTTCACGCAGTCACAATTCTAATTAAAGTTTTGTGAACAAAACAAAAGTCGCTGTAATATTGTCGAAAATAAATCAATCCATGCGTTGCGTGTTGTATGTCGTCACGCAATAAAATTGGTTTATTTCCAACATGAAATATGTTTTGGTACACCTATGTATGTATGAGCTAATGCATTATTACCAAAACGTATTTTGGTTTTAAAATCTGTCTTCGGTTAAGGGTAAGACCTTGTTCTTTTAATAAGTAAAGTTATTGATAGTTATGAGTAAGGTATGGATATATTATGTACTTTACTTTAAATTATCAATGTTAATTAAATTACATTAAGACAATAGGTAGGGTTACTTAAAACTTTCCAATATTTCGCCTGAGTTGCTTGCGGTTTGATCTCAAAATAACACAAAATCATGGTAAATATCTCTTATGCTTATATATTAAAGGTGTAGATACCAATAATATGAAATATGTGAGGATACTTTACATTCATTTGATAAACTGAGGCCAAAGACGTGGCTTTGTTATAGACGGTGGTTGTAATTAGCTACCACTGATCATAAACCAATCCTGTACATATCATATGGACAACCAGTAGACAAGCTTATGTTGCTGATGACGTAGGCACTTACGACACCAATGACCTAAAACCGGGTAAGCCATTTGCTGGTTCCCTTTACTAATTTAATAAAAATCCGTCATCAAAAGTTATAACAGCAACACGTCTGAAAATTGTTTACAGAATTCTAAGGTTCCGCGAAAAACACTCATCACCTCAAGTGTGCCAAACTCTAAAACACATTAAAACTTGTGATGAATCGCTATTTTCGCTCGCAGCTTCAACTTCCAGATACGAGGCATTTACTTACGTGTGGAAATGTAAATACGTTCACAACTTCACCGCGTGCGGCTATGGTGGCTCCAAAGGCAGAAGGTATACTTTAGTTAGTACAACAAAACATGGTTAGGGAATGATAGATATTAAGAAAATATAAATCTTTTATGGCAATAGATGTGTATATATATTTTTAGTTGTAATTATTTAGTTGTTATTGTATTTTACTATAAAAACTATCGTAGTTTGACGAATTCATTACGGATGCAGCGAGCGATAGCGCGCAGTGCTCGGAGGGACGCGGAACGCGCGCGCCTAGAACCGCACTCACCCTGAAGAAGTACCTCGTTAAGGGATGAAACGTTGGTGTTCTTCCAACACAAATAAGGTTTGTTATTGTATTGTTGATAAATAAACATAAGTTATAGAGGATCGAAGATACGAGTAGTATTACATGCACAAACCTAAAGTTCACAAAAATCTTAGTTCCTATTTTCTATTTGATTGTTTATTCCACTTCTTATGCGTAAATAAAAGCCGACAGGAATATTAATATCTGGTTAAGAATTTTACTCTCAAATAGTTGCAAGTTTATCCTGGCACTTTTTGACTGCTGCATCGTGATCATTTGAATTGTATATTGATATTTTTCGTCTTCTGAATAAATTTATGACTGAATAAAATACATTTGACTACTTTGTCGAGAATTTCCTTAATGATGAAGAGATGTTGAGCAGCAGTTTCTCTCTCTCTCTCTCTTATATCTGGAAAATCTGAAAGGTCGCTTTTGTGCACCACACTTAACTTGTGTAACGAATGTATGAACTCCGTACAATGTTTACCTACTGCATCAAAACCAACACTTATTCTGTGCATCTGCTAAGGAAATCGCGTTCTCCAAGTGTTTGCACAGACATGACGGCTTTTCTTAGTGGATTATTTAAAGGATTTGCTTAATGCTCTATGCTTGCTAAGATTAACGAGTGTTTGCCTTAGCGATTTCAACAGTCTTTTAATAATGTTTTTGCGGGCAATTTGCTCAAGCCTTCTTTCATCGATGGTATTAATGCATAACAATTTGCATTCCACATCGCTGGTATAAACCAACGTAGGTAGATTAACTACGTAATAAGGTACCTATAAGTTCCTTCTAATGAACACAATCTTTTGAAGAAATTATATTATTATTATTTGAAGATGGACGAATAATAGTAGATGTGGAGTAGGATTAATTATGCTGGTGTATGGAAAAGGATATATATAAACAGTAAAGGTCAAAAAGTATAATTGGACAATTTACACAGCATCATCTAGCTAGAAATTAAGCAAAACTTGTATTATGTGTACTAAGTAACTGTTATACATAACACAATACAATACAAAAAATATTTATTGTACACCAGAAAATAACATAAGAAACAGACACACAGGGAAAACAGGGGGGCCAGCTTTGTTAGTGTTAATTTGGATGCATCTGGTATAGAGTAAATGTTCGTGCTATAGCGACACTGCCGTTGGTTGCGCGTATTGTTAATCCTGTGAATTTTAAGAATCATTCTGTATGACGAAATCATTACCTATACAATTTTTAATAAATGAAAGACATCACATAAGATAAGTACAATGGGCAGCCTTATCGCTTAGAAGTGATCTCTTCCAGGCAACCTTTGGATGGAAGGAATTGTGAATATAAGAAAGGCAGGGGGTGTACCTTAAGGTAATCTAAATAAATATGTATTTAACACTTAAAAGACCTTACTACTTAACACATAACGTAACATAGATATATATTCTTTCATACATAGACAATTATTATGTTTATGAAAATTGTTTGCAGTAAAGGCTCAAACCATCATCATCATCAGCCTGTATTAGTCTACTGCTAGACACAGGCCCCCTAATGATCACCAAAGCATACCCTGTCTTCAGTTTGTCGCAACTAGCATCTACCTGTAGTCTTTCGAAGGTAGTTGATCGTTGTTGTTGGTACCGTACCTAAAGGGTAAAAACGGGACCCTATTACTAAGACTTCGCTGTCCGTCTGTCACCAGGCTGTATCTCATGAACCGTGATAGTTAGATAGTTGAAATTTTCACAGATGATGTATTTCTGTTGGCGCTATAACAACAAACACAAAAACAGAATAAAATCAATATTTAAGGGGGCTCCCATACAACAAACGTGTTTTTTTTTTGCCGTTTTTATAGATAACGGTACGGAACCCTTCGTGCGCAAGTCCGACTCGCACTTGGCCGGTTTTATTATTTTTATTTCACTTCTTGATAAAGTTCTTTCTATGGTTTATCGATATAATTTTCTGCATCCCTTAGCCTAGGGCTCTGAATTTGTGTCGAGTATTACAATCATGGTTTTAGGAATAATACTCTACCATTATTCTCAAGCTATATCTTTGTTCTCTGTCTTTCGCTTTATGATGATCATCTTAGTCATTACGTAAGCTAACACGTTGCTTGTGGAATATGCCTAGATGATAAATGAATTCAATGACGGCGGACGCAAATTGAATAGATAATGTCAGGTTGATCTGAAAGGTCAGAGTTTGTTCATCGATACGAAGCTCTAATGATGGGAAGTGAGTAGGCAAAAACAAAGTTGTAGGAGGTCTTTATGATTTTGTAATCTACAGGACACCGTCTACTGAAGCTTTGCTGATGCTTTTGCAGCTACAAAAGCTTCAGAAAGCTTCAGTAGACGGCTGAAGCTTTTCTGATGATGATGAATGGTCATAAGGAAGAGTAAAACGTCGGAGGAAGAGTAAAAGTATAAAAGTATGTTGACGATCTCTGTGGCACGGCGGACGCAGGAGGTTGCGGCCATGTTCCATTCCTGCCTTAGAACAAATGTTTGTACGATCTGCAATTATTTGTTCCGGGTGTTCTGAGTATTATCTGTGTATGATTAAATTGATTAAATTCTGTGTATTGTATTAAGTATATCAGTCATCTAGTACCCATAATACAAGCTCTGCTTAGCTTGGGGCTAGATGATGCTGTGTGAATTGTCCAGCATTATCCTTATTATAAATTATTATTTTGTACGTAGCTGAATAAGGTGTTCAGCAAATTTTTAAGTATAAGTAAGACCCAAACAGTCCCGGACATTTTTATGATTATGTCTATAACATTGTCTTAGAAGTTAAAATCTGACAAATAAAATCTAGAATGCCTGGATTTCATAAAGATGAGGATAAACTTCTCTATTCACTATATACACAAAGCTGTTATTACCACCCATATACAAAGCAAGACAATCTTATCAACTCGAATGCAGATGTCAAATAAACTTTAGTAGACGACAAACTTATTCAAATAAACGCCATAGAAGCTGACCCTAATCAAGTACCAGAATAGGAGTATTATCCAATTGCATTGTGTGATAGTTAAATTGACAGAAACAGAAGACTATTTTGCTTACAATACCACATTCTTATTAAAGACGCCGGCGACTTAAGGACAAAGGCACAATAACATGTAATTGCAAATGATACACTGTATCACATACTGTAACTTCGCTTCCCTGTGCCATTTAAGTCTACCCGTCCCACGCTGTTGCAGGTATTGCTAGTTTGAGAACGATCGTGAACATGTTGAAAAGCGTAGGAGCTTCTTGTAACTTAGTATCATCAGCTTTGATATGTTCACGGTCCTAAAAAGGTTGGTTGCAATTCGCAACTGTTTGAGACATTTCTTTAAGATGATTTGAATATTGAGATGCTTATAGTTTCTGTTTTTTAATAGGTATAGAAAAGCTTACTCATAGAGCTCCAATTTTAGTTCGTGCAGTATCTTAATCTAAATTTATATTTCCTTTGTTTATTGCTTTTGAGGTGCGCATGTATCGGTTTAGGTACCTTTTTATGTGTGGTAGGCGTTTTATTCTCCGAGCTTATGTTTCAAGAAGTAATATTTTATTAAACTTGTTTGTATCTTGTGTTTATTGTTTGACCATAATCTGCAGATAAGGATACATGGATTTCGTTTCAGTTGCTTCGCCCAATGGTTTATGCGATAATGAAAAGGGTTACATTTTGTGAATTTTGTTTAAATTTCTTTGGTATTTTATTACTTTTATGTTTATTTAGGTTCCTCCCTTCGATAAAAGTAAAAAAGGAAGATACGGTACGTTCTACCAGCGCTCACTCAAAACTACCGTATATGAAATAATGATAAGGTATCAGATTATCAGAAAATTTAGTGTACCTATCTACTTACGCGGGAAAATATGTGATGCCTTGGGCTTTGTTTTTTGTTTTGGACCTATTTGTACACCTGGTGAACGAACACGAGGGCATTGTCTTGGTGTTTTAGTCGAAATCACACAAAATTATACGTAGTAGCAAGCACGCTAAACACAAACGCCAATGCCCGCGCCGCCGCCGCCGGTCCGACAAGGTAAGGGAACATAGTTGGACCTGACTTGAGCCATACACTTTTGTGATGGTAATGCCTAATTTCCCTTCCTTAACTTTTATCGAAGCTTCCTTTATAAAATAGGTACATATTTGGGATTTTTTTCAAAAACTCTAATGCGGAGTTTAAAATAAAGATTACTATTTTATTCAAATAAATACCAACCCAAAGGTTATACAATTTATAGACATGTAAAGTAGTGGTGACACACCTCCCTGGCAAACGTATAGACACCTAGATAGATAACTCTAGGTATGTACATGTATCTATACACAAAAGTCATGCAAGAACATATGAAAAAAACGATCAACATAGAAATAAGAATAGATTCTTCCAATGCAGGAAGTATTAGATACATAGATATGTTTGGTTGGGCACCAAATAAAGTATCCATTGTAAGCCGCAGGTTTGAATCGTGCCACCGGTTAAGGCCAGCCCACACACATTGGGTTAAATACCTTATTTATAGCTCACTTGTGCTGACCTTTCATATAGGTAGGTAACCGAGAGGAGGAAAGTGGTACAACTGAGAAAGTGTTACATTTAGGACGGTCTTAATGATTTAAGTTCCTACCTACTTAATCAACTAAAACTCATATTTAACTCTTAACTCTTAATTAAATTTTAGGTTGACATTCTATTTTTCATGTATTTATTGATTTAATTATTTATAATTATATTATGTAATCATTTTAATGGAATTACTGTTAAAACGTATGACCTGTAACATAATCGTTAGTAGTAAATAAACTATGAACTATAATTATATGGTGATGATTAGTTTATAAAAACAATTTAACCTACAATAGTCATAGAGGTAAATAAATAGCAATGATCTTAGATAAAACGGATGTTTATTATTCATAATATCAGCCCCCCACACACATCCACAGCTGGACATAGACCTCCATAAGACGACACAAATTAGCGGTCCTGAGCCGCTTCCATCCATCGACTGCAACTGCGATGTCTGCAGTCCATAGAGTTGATGGTATCGCAACTACTTAGCTAATTCTAAATTTACACCAAAAAATGTTTTCTAGGAGATGAACTTTAATTTTTTATATTTTAAAGTTATGGCCTTCCGTTTTCTAAAACTTCTGAATAAGGCATGTATTTATGAAAGTATTGGTTAGTATCTGTATGTTGAACATTGTGTGCCCTGACTATTTCGTGTAGGAAATGAACTTCTTTCATATGTGGAAGTTTACAAAGTATACATACATGTACATGACTCATCAAATGAGGCATGTACAGTGCGCGTCAGAATTAAGTATCCCCCTTGTCTAAGTGAGGTAGGGAGAAAGGGGCATACATAATTCTGACGCGCACTGTAATATGTGTATGTATGTGCGTTTGTTTGTTGTACTAAGTAGATGCATATTTTTTTCTGAATCTAAGATGATTCTGGGGATATAAATGTAGTTTGATTGACACGAAAATAGAAGAAACCAGTTTACATTTGCTTGGCGTCGAAACCCTAGGTCAGTGGGCTGAGGCACTGAGGCTCTCCGGGTTTTTATAATATTATCTGAGCGTCTGTTCAAAGCGACGCGTGACCCGAGAGTTGGTGAGTATTTGGTGCAGCGCATCAGCATTGCCTTACAACGGGGCAATACAGCATCTTGGAGACGCTTCCGACTGGTATTGATATGGATCAGTTGAGCACCTGAAGATTGTTTACAACAGCCTGCAGTTAGCTCAATTGTTTTAATTGTAATTACTACCTCTAATTTGTTTCTATTAATGGTAATTTTCATTATTAATTAGTTGATTTAATTAGAGCTAATTTAGAGAGAAAAAAATATAGATGAAATAAATTTGACTTACAATTTTTACTAAGGTAGTTTTAAGTCGCTATTACAGCTGAGTGTTCTAAAAGCAATTTTATGACTTTTAAATAGCAGGTATGTAGTTTCGTTTTGTCGTTAAACTTCCGAAAAACAACCACGCCGTAGTTAATATCTATCAAAAGCAGTAGTTATTACCGTAGGAAAGTATTAAAAAGTCCTAAAAGTGAAAAATTCGGCGTCACTTTTAAATTTTACTGCCGTCTTAAAATAAGTAGTGTACGTACTTATACCCACATGTTTTTGAGGGAATGATAAAAATTAATGGTAACGGTTTTACTTGGTGTGATTGGACTTTCACTTGAGTCGAATGAGAAAGAATATCTTTATATTTTGCTTTAAGTTTGGTATATTATAAGTTTAAGATGGGGGCCGTGGGGATGGGACGTAAGCATATCGACCCGAGTCATACAAGCTAACTAAGAAAACCTATGGTTTTTGTTATTTCAGTGCGTAAGTCCCCTCTGGGTAATTTCGAAGAAATAAAATAATACCTACCCAAAAAAAATCGGCAGCACTTGAACCTGCGCCCTACCCTCAGGAAGAGCATACTCTAACCAACTAAGCCACGAGATCAAGTATTCGCAGAGTCGAAAATCTCTGGGACTTCCTACTCATGTCTTACCTGCTACTGGCGGATTAAAATTATTGGGAAACTATTTAATTTCTAAGAGAACCTACCAGAAGAAGGAAAAAGCTCTCTTTTGGGTAATTTTAGCACCTCAATGTTCACCAATCTGCCTGTCAAGCGTGGTGATTAGACGCTGGCAGCAAATCCTCGCTGTATGGCAATGGTGATGCGCCGCGCTCTATTCAAGCCTCGGGTCACGTGTCTTTCGAACAGAGGCTCTGATAAAATTACTTATCGTTATCTGATGAACTTATTCACTTTTAATTTCTACATAAATATACTCCAGCTAGGTTAGAAAATGAATAACAATAAAATAGGGAACGGCGTTCATAACCGTACTGTACCTGCGAGGATAATAAAATATTTCCGGTTATTTATATATATTATATATTTCCATTAGGCTGATAATAATAATCGGCACTAAAACACTAATACTTAACGGCATAGGTATTTAGCATGATTTGAAGAGATAGTTACTTCATAAAACTTTATGTTTGTAATTTTATGAAGCCAGTAGTTTCTAAATTTTGATTAGATTTATTAACTCTTCTTCCTCAACAGTCTTTAACGGCCGACAGCTGGACGTAGGCCTCCCCCTGGTAATAATAACTCCTCATTTTGCTCCAACTCGAAAAATAACAACTAACAAGCTAAAGGTTTCTAAGTCACTTCTTTACTTTAGTCTACATACCGAAGCGACAGAAATCAAAAGTACCACATTATTTCCGTGTCAGTGTTTTATTTTAAGAATTGTTTATGGACATTTTTGTATTTATGGAAATAAAGAATTTTTTATTTTGATTTTTGATCATAAGTTTGAAAAACGTCAGAACTAAACTCTAATTCAAAGAGACATAAAAAGTTTTAAGAGATAACAATACACCTACCTAGGTAGTTTGATAGGAATCGTTCAAAAGTTGAACAATGACCCCGAAGATGAACCGATCAAAACTGATTGACCTTGACCAGATCAGAATGTTTGAGGCATTTCGAAACAATGGTCATGTAATCGTAAAAGTTGAATTCTTCAGAGATGTGCCTTCCATTGAAAAATAACACATTTTATCTTCGAGACCTATATGATCTTTTGAGATATATAATAATAATTTCTTATTATTTGGAAGCTTCTGTATTATTTTAATAGCGATTATTTGGATGTTCAGAAAACAGTGTGTAAGAAATTTCCAAATAATGATCTTGTAAAACAATATTATTTATTCGCAGAGCAAAGAGCACTTTATACTTATTATAAATCAACTAAGGATTCTTTCTAAGAATCTACGACCGACATATTAAATTCTTCTCCCTAGATATCTAAGAGTTATGAAATAGTATCGTCAACCAAAATTCGATATCTACAAAATGAGACTATCACCTCACCGTGATGCAGCGGTTTCGGAGAACCTTCTTCACTTTAATGTGAGTTTATTGTAAAAGAAACTGTATTGTTTCCAATCTAGGGCTTCTTTTACGAAAAAATACACGTGTCTTTGTTTATTTATTTGTCTTACTATTTTCCGACTTACGAACTGGAGATTTAACGATTTTGTTCCTGAGGTATGAAAACCAAAATTTGTTTTGGAGAGTCTTAAGAGAAATAACATTGATAAGGTTGATCCTATTCTTTCTTTTCTCCAGTACCGATGCATTTAATTGCTATCCGATATCACTAATGCACCTGTCAAGTAAACAAAGGCGATAGATAAGACGAAATGAAGGTACGCTCGAGTTTGAATGTAAATGTTTATACTCACATAAACATACGACGACTGGCATACGATCGAAATCAGCAGTCATCAGAATGACTGCTGATTTCGATCGTATGCCAGTCATTTGTCATGTAGCAAGATATTTACGATTTAAAAGTTCTGACTGGCAATGTTTTGGTGACAATCTACATCTATTATCAGAGTGTTCTGGTCGTTTTCTATGTTTAATAAAAAATATCTATCTATGTATTGTATTATATTATGTATATCAGTTATCTATTACCCATAACACAAGCTCTGCTTAGCTTGGGGCTAGATGATGCTGTGTGAATTGTCCAGTATTATTATTATTATTATGTTATTTAGCCGGTAATAATATTTGTATCTTAACCAAAAAAAGTTGTTTCTCTTCGCCTTCTCTTTCGTGAGAACAACGAAGTTTAATACCAAAAATGCAAAAAATTTGCATTAGGTACTTCTAAAAGCATTATTTGAACAAATTTGAAACAGGCATATAATTTTCACTCGCGCCTATAAACTGTGCATTCAATGCATATCAGATACTATAGTGTGTAATATTATTAATAGCATAAACTCAGATAGGGCTTTAGCTTAACGATTGGAACCTTGGAGGTTGAAAGTCTTGGACCCCACAGTTTTTCTGATGAGTCATCATAACCAATTAATTCCTACTTTAGGGATCCCGGGAACTCTATGATAAATGCCAAAATTCAGTTTTGACCTTGTAGAATGTGTTCAGTAGAAAATTCTTAGAAAGTCAAAGCAATACTTGCATTGATTAATGAAGCTGACTTAAACTCTGGAGATGCGGAATGGCCTTAACATAAACAGCAGTAGGTAGTTATTTTGCAAATTAATTTGATCTTTCTTTTAGCATAGAACAATATTCGATGGAACGGGCACTTACAAAGACACCTGGAGGATCATAATGGTTAAGCTTGCCCTTAATTGTCCTACAACAAGACGAGGACGCGAAAGACCACCACTTGATCGACGACATTTGAAAAATACCTAAAAGAAACTTACCCCGACAAAGAAACCGCACAAAACCGTGCCCTATTAAGTTATTGACGGTACTGCTGGATATTGACTGAGTCAAAACAAATAACGGTTTTAATGGCCAATTTGAAAGCCTGTAAAGGTCTAACTAACAACGTGACAAGCCAACATTGTAACTGAATCTTTGGACGAATTCGTGTGGTAAAACTTTTTTCATCAAATCACTTAAACCTTAAGTCCAAGGCTAGGCTATCCAAGATCAGGGCAATGCATTTTACCGGGAGCTTGTAACGAGGTGGTAGAGACTCACAATGCTATCTACCAACTTCAGAACCTGTTATGATCCATTATCAGATCTTATGCCTGAGGTGGCATTAAAACGTTGGCCGGCCGGGCCTGCTTTGTTTATTAAATTGTGTCCAAGGCGCTATAAATATCGTTTGAAGGCATTACAGACTCATGGCAAACGAATTAGCTCACTTCATCGCGTTGTTGGCCCAATATCTTTCACCATTCCTACTGAAACAAAAGCGAAAGGTATTCTATTAGGAATAATATATTTTACGATTGTTTTTTTTTTGTTTATTCAAAATCAAATCAAACCTTTAAGCTCTAGTAAACCAATGAATCATTTTTCTCATATTACTTTCCTGGATTTAAAAGTCCTTTGTTTTAAAGCGGTAAAAATTTTCAGATTAAAAGCTACATTTACTCAGTAACATTAAAACAAAATAAAACAATTACAACAAATATATACACAAATATATATCATGATCCGTTGGGACAACACAAAATTCAATAAAGCAGATGCAACGGATAAATGATCCATTGGGAACTTTTTATGTGATCAGATGCAACCACAAACTGGTCATATAATCCGTTGGGAATAACCCTAATGAAGTACACCAGCTATTTACGTATGTCGTCAGCCACAAGACTGGACATTGTGGGGAGCGTTCATTTAGTGGAATACCGATCAGTACACCGATACTGTATGAGTAATGCGGTGTCCTTAAGAATAACGTCTTAAAAGCATAAACATGCTTGACTAAAGAACGGTTATCTAGATTTCAAAGCAGGTCCAGGGTTACTTAAATAGGGCCAATCAGACGCAAAAGAACGAGTTACTGCTTGGAATTTAAACGTAATCTCAATTAATTTAAGGTCTGTTATCTTTAAGATCTAACCGCGAAGAGCAATTGAATCTGAAACAAATGATATCCGCAGTCGTAATGCAGAAATAAACTGTGTGAAAAGGTAAAAATCCTGATGTAATGACGTAGATAAGTTCGAACCAATTACAGAGAACGGTGGGCGCTGAATCAGCAGATAAAAACGGACGCCTCCTTGGCAAATATGCGATGGTGGCGGTAAGGTCGAGTTCACACCGTTGAAAGGCAGAGGATACTCCAGTGCATGTTTGGATACAATTTTTCTACGTTCTTTCCTTAGGTTTGATATTCACTAGCCAACATCATGCATGAGATCATTATAAATTTTGAAAAAAGATCCTAATTAAATTTCCCTTGAATCGCTTATTATTTGAATCCAGTGCGAAATATTTTTTGATAGCATTTTTTGAAGCATTCGTGATCGTGAGCTTGATGCTCAGGATCACGAATGAATACAGATCACGATAATGTAAACCAATTTAGAAAAAAGGTGTACGTTATATATATGTTCCTCTTTATGTAGGTACGTTTTTTTTATTTGTGTGTCTGTCAATTTCTCCGTCATTTATGAACCGATTTGGATAACTCTTTTGCTGGTGTATAGCTGATGATACCGTGTTGGTCCCGATTCTCAAGAAATAAGTCGTTATTCCGCAAAACCTAAAAATATAGATAAAACTTCAAACTTTTTTTCGTTTTGTATTTGATGTCGATTTTTAGTTTATTCAAAACTAGCGGTCCACCCCGGCTTTGCACGGGTATATTCTATAGCCTATATTCATCAGGGATAATGTAGGATTCTAATGGTGAATGAATTTTTCAAATCGGTCCAGTAGTTTCGGAGCCTATTCTTTTCAAACAAACAAATCTTAACTCTTTATAATATTATATACCTAGTATAGACAATCAATGTACAAAATTAAATCGAGTAGAGACTTTGTATGTGCCTAGCCTTAAATGGGCTGCCTTTGCAAATACGCGATAGCGCTAAGTCGGAAAATCTGAGCAGGAGTATTTTTCCTCATAATATTCTCTGTATAAGATGAGGTTGATAAAAAAATTCAAGGGTACACCTAAATTTTTATTATAATATAGGTAGCTAAGACGTAAAAGTAAATTTTGTAAAATAATATGTTAAATAAATTGCCAGGTAATATTAACAAAAGTTAAATTATATTGATTTACTGGTGTTAATCAATATTTTTTACTTATTGCCTACGTTTTTTTTTTGTTATATACGTTAGACGTATAGGTATTTATTTTAACCTTGATTGTTACGGGTAACAAACAAAATAAAAAGGAATACATACGTCTAATGTATAAAACAAAGATAAAATACGCAACACAAGATAACTATCTTCGGTAATTTGAATATATTCCTTAGGTTCCGTGTGTTAATTGTAACGTTTAACGAGCCGGAACTATTTGAAATGTCAAGCCTTTGAAAAGAAATGAAAGATATTTTAATTTTGAAATCGTGTATATCTATGGATCAACTGGGTCTCAAATAAATAATTTTTATTTTTTATTTATTTAGTACTTCGTGTACTAGTATTCTACTTTTTGTTGAGCATATAAAGCGGCCATGTGTATATCTATGGATCAACTGGGTCTGAAATAAATGATTTTTATTTTTTATTTATTATTTATTTAGTACTTTGTGTACTAGTATTCTACTTCCTGTTGAGCATATAAAACGGCCATGTGCTCGATGGGAGCTGCTAACATAAATAAATGTATGAAAAATTTATATTTAATTGTTTTACTATCAACCTTTTTAATCTCGGCACGAGATTTAAAAGGTTGGTAGTAGTTGATAGTAGATGGAAGGTTGATAGTAATAATAATAATAATAAGTTTCATTTTCAGAAAAAGGTCATAAAGTAGGTATACATGCTTAGTATCGTAATTTCCTTAAAATTAATTATTTTATTCAAACAAACAATTTTATCTTATGATACTTACGGTATAACAATGTGTACGTGGTAGTAGTTGAAAGTTGATAGTAGGTAGATATTATAATAAGTAGGTTCAGGATATACCACATTTTTTTTCAAAGTTACTTGATTAGTATTATTATAACCTGCGAAGACTACAGGTAGATGCTGGATGCGTCAAGCTGAAGAAAGGGCGCTATGGCGCTCATTAGGGGAGGCCTATGTCCAGCTGTGGACTAACATAGGCTGATGATGATTATTATAACTGTGTCTGAGTTAACGTTTCACATAAACTTTCAATTTCTTTTTCATCTACATAATATTGTGACTTTATGACCTGGATCCTTCATATTCTTTTGGAGGTTTTACGATCTCTACATTTGTTGCAAATCTATCGACAAATGTCAGTCCCTGACCTATAAATCAAAAAGGGACCTAAATGGAATAGAGGAAATGTATTAGAGTAAGTATTGTATGGTGCCGTGCTTCCTACGTTCAGTTGTGGACGTGCGTGGACCTCCCTATGTGTGCTGATGATTGAGGTATAAAGAAATTGTGTGTTTTTGTTAAAGGTACAATTATAAGCAATGATTTTAAAAACAATACGTTGTAAGGTTTTTTTTTGTTACTGTGCTTAGCCGCACTTTGAGTATCTCTAATAAATGAAATAAGTTCCTAAAAATTTTCGATTTCCGTGGGACTCGAACCAATACGTTGGTTCTGAGCTGGCTGATTTTTCAAAGAAAGAATTTACCAAAAAACTGGCAGTTAGGTAACGTCAGGTACGAACGAAGTATTAAGAGTCTCACTGACCGACGCGACCTGGGTGGCGGTCAGTACAATTTGACGAGAAGGTGTTGTCAAATTGTACTGACCGCCACCGCAGGCTGCGTCAGTCTGTGAGACCCAAGAATCGCCCTAAGGGCCTTGGCGCCGAGTGTGTTAAGAAAGCTTGTTCAGTCACAAACCTATGCTTGAGTGACGTTTATGCCATAGAAAAGCGTTACTCAAGCATTGATCGATGACTGAGTAAGCTTTCATAATACATAGCGTTGTGCATAGTTTACGTTTTTTTTGTTTTCGTTCTCTTCCCATTCAATAAGCGCCTTACAGCGCCCCAACTGGAGAGAGATGAACAACAAAGCAAACCCATACTAACTATAATATAGATTTCAAATGTTTTACGATTCTGTCATTTGGATATTCCAATGCAGTACCTTTTATTGTCAGGATAAAATCGTGATGATCTTGAACTTTAAATGCTCTAGATCACTTGAGCTTTTGATTTATGGGCTTGTTACGCAAGGTACGTAGGTCGTGATGTACCTTATCCGTTTTTGTTCGAGTATTCTGCGGAGTATTTTATAACCTAGCTGTATTTTTCTTAGTGAAAATATCGTAATTTTTATATGGCTACACGATAAGTTAGAACTTTAGCTTCATCGTTAAAATAGAGTTATGCATCAAATTTTTATTGTGGTGGACCTACCAACTCACAGTATTTTCATAGGCGTAGGTAAAGTTTTGATCAACAATGTAGGTACCGTAAACCGTATTATAAAAAGTTCAAAATTTCCTCGTTTTTGAAATATCAGGAACATTGAAACTAAAAATAAATTAGTTGTAATTATTGTTATTTTAATTTTCTTTAAATAACTGTACGTTATTGTTTATCCAAAATTATATACTTTTTATTATACATACAGAACGATCAGAACACCTTGAACAAATATCTGCAGATCATACAAACAATTGTCCCGAAGCGGAAATCGAACCGGTAACCTCCTGCGTCGCAGGTGGACGTTCGCCCACCGCGTCACAGAGGTCATCGAAAATAATGGTTTATACTAAATAACATTAATTCTATAATAATTGTTCATCATAGTAGTTATCTATTCGAAATCACTTACTTTCTATAAGGTACATATTCAATTGAATTTATTGCTCAGCCGTTATACCACATTACATAAATTTGCAAATCAATAGGTACATACCACATTAGCATTGCAATGAGCAATATACGTTCCAATTACCTAGATATTTCTTCAGCGAACTGCATAAAAACCTTATTAATTGACACGTGTGTAGGCACACAATCGCATAATTACCATCGGTCGGAAGCGTGGGTGGAACGCTCCAAACATTCCCAGGAGATACATTAATATATTAATGGCTTTTGGCGCTAAATGTACCTAATAAAATAGGTACATTATGATACCTTTTATTTTAAGTACGCTTTTGTATTCTTTCAAACATACGTTTGAAGTGTTTGCTTATCTGAGGCTACTCAACAGTTTTTATCTAAACCTGCTTACATCCGCAATGAATTCGTAAGTTAATTTTTGTAGTAAATGATATTCATGTAGCCAACCGATGAAATATAGCAAGGGACAGACCTTCAGGTAGATAACGGCTACCAATTTTGTCCGTGTCTATAGATTCCAAACGTGTTCGCATGAATTATACAGTGCCTTGATAACCTGGGGTAGGATTGCATTAATTAAATAATTATGACATATTGTCCGAACATTTCAATGGAAGGGTGAGGCTGATAAGCGACAGCACGTATGAAACCGTTCATTATTAATTCCAAACACCCGACCAACTGTTTTTGTCAAGCCCAATATAACCCGATTTCAAATTCAAATATTGATAGAGGATCTTTATGATTATTGCTACCAGCTTTATCTTTAATATTATAGTTTTTACTTCAATATAAATTAACAAAAATGTTGTAAACGTTTATATGAATTACCTTAAAGGTATCACATTACCAGTTATAAGAGTTTTGGTTTAGAAATGTCGTGTTATCTTTATGGAAACGGTAGCAAACCATATTTTTATCAATTTATTTAAACCAGTTTAAAGAGATAGGCGAGATTTTGTTGCTTTAGTTCACCTTCTTGAAGTTAATAATGTGGTCGCACGAGTTATCTTAAAATCTTGTAGTCTAGTAGGTTGTGTAGAGCCATAACAAAATTCTTGAATAAATTAATAGATTAGAAGTAAGTAACAGAATGGATATGACTTGGACCACATTTAAGTTAAATTTACGATACGATTTTGGCATAAGCTTTTAACCACACTGGTTTTGATTTTTGAGTTTTATATACCGAAGACAGGGCGCGATGGCGCTCATTAGGGGAGGCCTATGTCCAGTGGACTGATATAGGCTGATGATGATGATGATGATATACCGAAATTATATTATTTTTATGTGTAAGCAGTTCATTACTGTATTGTCAAAATTACCTACACAAATTATTGGTGTTCATATTTTGTGGTTTCTGTGGCCGCAGCCTGCATTTTTACAACAAGGTCTGCATTATGTTGCGGTATCTTTATAATTTGTTGGTGGTTAACTGTGCTCCTTTTTGAGTAGTGTTAGTCATCCAGCCTTTCCAGCATTTTACTTTGTAAGAAGTGTTAGTCATCCAGCCTTTCCAGCATTTTACTTTGTGAGTAGTGTTAGTCATCTAACCTTTCCAATATTTTACTTTGTGTGTATTGTTAGTCATCCAGCCTTAGTGTCATGATATCAGTTCAAATTGGCTAGTACTAGGTTCTTAGATGGGGTATAGTTTTAAAATGTGTTTGCTCTTGCAATCTCATTATTTCTATTTTCACTTCTTATTATCACTAAGGAAGGTCTATGAAATTGTTTTTTGTCAATTTTCATTAGTACAATACAATACAAAAACACTTTATTGTACACCAGAAAAAGAACATTACAAAAAGACATTACATGAGACAAGTACAATGGGCGGCCTTATCGCTTAGAAGCGATCTCTTCCAGGCAACCTTACCTAGTAAGTAAAACAACTTAAAAACTTTACCAAGAGCTTTTTCCGCAGCAGCTTCTATAATGCCGTCAAATAAATTATTTTGAGCTAAAATATATGGCATCAGACGCGATATATTTCAATGTTTGATTTACAGCTCAGCGAGCTATGCCGCCTTTGCCGATATCGTATCGGACAGCTTAAAAAGAAATATTGAAAAGTAAAAAAGGTGGCCCTTTGTTCTTTGTCGCCCTCGCGTATGCAAATGCGGTCCCGAATGATTTAGGACTTACATTATTGGTTTTACTTCAAAATTTTTTGAAGTAAAACTTTCTAAATCCTCAAAAAATAGGAAAATATTTGTGGCGGCTGATTTGCTTTTGATTTAGTAATCGATGTTAAAACCCCATCAATATTTTGCCACATTACCCGTTTTATGAGCAAAACAAACGAGTTTCAATACATGCATCATTAATTTCCTCCTTGTACTGACATGTTTACATGATATCTTATGTCTTAGGTCTTGATTCTGAGCTCTATAATACTAGACATAAGACTTGTTGTAGCACTGAGTAAGGTATGACATAGAACAAATGATTGTGCCCTGTTCACTTTTCATGCGTTTATTACATCTTGGCACGGTATGAGAGCGGTATTGATTCGGTTTTATCATGTTACTAAGAAGCATTAGGCTTTGGTCATAGCAATCAAATTATGCAAGTCAAATCGAATTAAAGTCATGACTTTAATTCAATTTGACTTTAATTGCATAATTTGAAATCTTTGTTAACAGTGTTTTTTGTTTAAGTCGCGTGCTTTGACCTAGTTGTTTGATAATCTGGTAAATTGGTAATTATGGAACCACATTCGTGATCTTTATATATTGTGAAGTGAACCCCTTAGATTCCCCACAGTAACACTATCACTTCTAAGGAACCAGATCGTAAATTTCACAGCCAAATTCTACAGACAATAGTGAATATTTAAAATTTAACCAATAATTTCCGTTAAATGACTCATGTTTAAATAAGTTCCTGTGGCTTATGGTCAGAAGTCGTAACTCTTATGATGACATTTCCAATTTATTTTTTATGAATCATCTATTCTTTGGACTTCCAGTGATGTTACAGACAATAAATGTTTATTTTTAAGACTACTAGCAGGTTAAATACATATAACTGATAATTTCCTTCAAAGTTTTTATAGCAACAATACCTGCTCATCATACAATTGTATCCTTATTAAGACATTTATTAAGAAAATTACATTAACAGAATTAAACAATTACAACTTGTATTTACACTTGAATCTATTTCTTAAAAATCTAAGAATTCAGCAGAAGCCAGAGTGCACAGAATACTGACAGCATTGCCACATTGAATGGCAATGCTAATTCGTTGACCGAAATAGAAGCCAGCATTCCTATCACCTGTGGACTCTAATAGGAGTTTTGTAAGATCATTGTATATTGCGTGTGCACCAGGACCCCAAGGACTTAGGGTTTTTCCAACGGCTTAAAAAGTAACCTCGGTCAAGATTAGCGTATTTTCGCCGTTTGAGATACTCCGAAAGGCCGACCTAAGAAGCCTTGGAAGATTCCAAGGAATCAGAGATAAACAAGGAATCCTTAATTATAATATGTTATCGATAATCGAGGAAATCCCTGTACTGTCCGTAATATATTTCACTATATATCCAGTAGGTATATTATAATCTTCCCACATTTCACTTATTTTTCTGAATGAAGTTTCCACGAAGCAATGACTGTGTTTGCACCTTTACATCCATTGTAACATTGTTTGATTTATAGCTCCTCGTCCAAACCTTCGTTGGTATATGTGAGTTTGAGCGATAACATTATGAATCTTACTTATGCATTAGAAAACGTACTTATGCATAGATAATGCATAGATAATAAAAAAACTTAGAAAAATTCTTTAACAAAGAATATTACAAACCAATAATAGAAACAAATTAGAACTAGTATTTATAATTGAAACTACTGAGCTAACTGTAAACTGTTGAAAACAATCTACAGGTAGCTCAACTGACGTTTCCGACTGGTATTGTAATATGGATCACGCGGCAGCGCTGGCTGTCATCAGCCTCTAGCGGTCTAATGACGAGCCAAGGAACTTGATAGTGTAACGAATGTTTGATTTGATACCCGCTAAAACAAATATTGTATTTGAACGAGTTCAACCCATAAAAATAAAATTGTACTATTATTACCGCCCACATAAATACCCGTTTCATTTTGGATAAAATCACTGCAAATAAAAATAAATTGTCGCAATTGTGCCGCAATAAAAAAAAATATACTAACGACAAACCATCTGCTGCTTTTACTGTTTCCAAAAATATAATCCAAGGGTGTAATAGAGCGATTGTGATAGGGTTCCGTTTAATTATTATGTATCTTCTGGTGCACAATTTTTTTTAATGTATTTTGTTAATGAAGTACACTATCCCACTTTATCACTTAAACGTCTGGGTTTTCCTCGAGTTCTGCACCCATTTTGGTCTTCAAAACATTGTAAAAAATAAAATAGCAACACCAAAAACAAGTTGACTGCGAGGGCGACTTTTGATCTCTGAGGTCGAAGTAGTAGCTACCACGGAACCCCAAAAATTGAACGTGATCTGCATCTGTTTAGGGATGCAACAAAAAATTTGGTTTACAATTGTAATTTCTAGGGCGTCATTGAAGTGCAAAACTTTAATAATAACCGCAAAAACTTTAGATTTACTTACTGGGCCAGATAATGCTGTGTACGTGAATATATTATAATGTTTATATTATTTTATAAAATTAGTATCGATACTATAATGACATAATATGGTAGCTTCTAGCAGGTAGCTAAAAACTGCTTGACTCATAAAAAAATTCCTACACAAATTTCGCACTTGAAAAAAAGCATAGTCCGGCACACACGAGTAAGGGATAAATGGATAAATAAAATAATAATAATAAATAAGCTAAGCTGCTGCCTTTAATCCGGTAGTTTCCTTCTGTTGACTCATACGACTTCCCCGGGCTGAGTTACAGGGGGTCGATTCTTCATCACGGCAAAATCTATATAAAACAAACATTTATAATTTAATTTATTTCTTTCTTTATATTGTTGGTAAAGATAAGGTCATAGGGTCACTTGTAAATAATAATTACTGGTTACCACACAGCCGCAAGTACACCGGTCTGTGACAGTAGTAACAGATTAGGGTAACTCTGCCGTAAACGTCCGCTATTGTCCTCACCCTTGTACGCAGGACCACGAGTGCTAATTGTGTTTTTGTTTGCTATTTTACGGCCGAAAATCGCTTCGGATCTCGATTGTGCTGTTGGAATTGCGCTTGAAATTTTAAATGACTTTGTGGTAGGTAGGTATTCGATTTTCAATTTTGTGTGGTATTTTGTTGTTTCACAAAGAACTTCGCGTTAAGTTTTGTGTAATATATTTTTTCAGTAGTAGTAGTGATCGTCGTGAAACAAAACCGCTTTAGTTAGGTTTGTACTTAACTAAAGTAGTTAATCTTTGATTTAATCTCGAAAGTTTTTTTAGTTATCTTGCACATTAAAGTTGAAAATCCAATTTCCATATTTTACTTAAATTTTAGTTAAATAAAGTCATAGTTAAGCGTTAAAATGTTATTACCTGATACAGTCATTTGTAAGCAATTTGATAAACAGGTCATCCAATAATTATACATTAATACTCCTCGTTGAACCACAAAATACTAACACAACAGAACAGTTTGTCGGTTTGTACTTTATAAATTGTGAAAGTGAAATTACTACCACTATACCACTTTTTGTGTTTTTACAGACAAAGAGTGATGATGGGATCTAAACTAGTTTTAAGGATTTTTTTGTCTCAAAATTAAAAAATCATGACTCAATATAGTGAGATGCTGAAAAAGAATAAAAAAATTACAACTAGTATTTGTATCTATGTATTACCTTAAAGTCTAAGCCGTCAGCAGAAGGCAGAGTGCCTAGAATGCTGGCAGCATTATGAAAATAAATTGTCAGATGTTTAGTTGATTATTAGTCGTCTTTCATAGAAGCAATCGTGAAGGGGCTACGCGTTCTGATATAGTAACAGGTTTATGCCTCAAGTTGATAAGTAACTTATTTTCCGCCAATTCCCATCTATTTCTAAGTAAAAAATACCGGGCTTAAAAACAAGTGGGGCCCCAATGAATTGAGAACTTTTCAATATTGGCAATCCGGGCTAAACCGTCCCTGTCATGTCGCCCATATGCCACCGTTAACAATAGAATTAGTCGTCATTCAAAGCACCGAAGCAAATTCGCAACATATCTGGATAACATGTAGCAAGTGCACTCGGTGACACTTTGAGCCCCTCCGATACTGACATTATGTGACAACATCGATGCTGGGGCGTGCGGCAGTACAATGGACGATTATTGGTACCTTTACCCTATTCATATGTTCGGTTTCTGGAATGGTGATGAATTTGGACTGTTGAACAGAAGTGGTTTAATTTTTAACCCTCTGTTACGCACTGATTATATTTTCCTGAAAACCTGTTTCGATCACCAAGATAAATGATTTAAAAGTATGTAGGTATTTCGTAATCTAGGTAGCAATAATAAATGAAATACATACATTATTGACTGTATTAATCAAATATTATTATTATTATAGATATGGATTATTATATTAGACATTAATAGGGAGGAGGATATTTGGTCATTCCGTGAAAACGTATCAAAGTCCATAGCTTTATTTATTTAGGCTTACAAAATAAACACTTCACAGACAGACAGACAAGTCAAATTTTATACTCTAAACAGTTTTCCGCGTTTATCTTGTTATCTCATAGTTTGAATAACTACCATGTTTTAGAAATCGTATATTTTCTTATATCATCTAGAGTTTAAATACCTACCAAATTAGTACTATTATTTACCTTTCAAATTCAACCTAACTTTTAAAAGAAAATCATTCGACACTCAAATTTCAATAAAGAGTTTTTATGAAGAAAAAAAAACTTATTTGCATCTCAAAAGCGTTGCGAGTTAAATGTGATCGTTTGGAATGCGAAGCACGTCACTTCCCATTGCTGCAACCCCATGCGATATAGAGTTAGATACACTGTTCATTACCATATCATATTCATTGCTTTGATTGAGCGGGAGTGCACATCTGGGTTTAGAGATTCTTCGCTTTTCCTATTATTTGCAGGTCTTTTTGGTAGGTTTATTCTTTACTTTGTAGGTATTTCTATTTTTAAAGTTCCGTACCCAAAGTGTAAAAACGGAACCTTATTACTAAGACTTCACTGTCAGTCTGTCACCAGGCTGTATCTCATGAACCGTGATAGTTAGACAGTTGACATTTTCACAGATGATGTATTTCTGTTGCCGCTATAACAACAAATACTAAAAAATAGAATAAAATAAATATTTAAGGGTGCTCCCATACAACAAACGTGATTTTTTTGCCGATTTTATAGATAACGGTACGGGACCTTTCGTGCGCGAGTCTGACTCGCACTTGGCCAGTTTTATTTTAAATAACTGTGAAGTCTACTGTATTTTTTATGCCATCATCTCACCACTCCGATTTTCTTATTATTTGAAGGACATCAATTTATCTCACTAATATTATAAACGTGAAAGTTTAGATGGATGGATGGATAGATAGATGGATGGATGTTTGTTCCTTTATCACGCCAGAACGGCAAAACGGATCTGGATGCAATTTGGCACAGAGATAGATTATAGTCTGGAATAGGACATAGGCTACTTTGTATCCCGAAATTCCTACGGGAACGGGAACTACGCGGGTGAAACCGCGAGGCGCTGCTAGTTTTTTATATTTTCAAAGAAATAAAATAAACAATAATATTATATTCACAAACTAGCAGTCCACCTTGGCTTCGCACGGCTTTATTCTATAGCCTATGTTCATCAGGGATAATGTAGGATTCTAATGGTGAAATCATTTTTTTTAATCGGTCCTGTAGTTTCGGAGCCTATTCAATTCAAACAAACGAACAAAATAAATTCCTCTTTATCTAATTATTACTATAGAAAACGTAATATTGGAATGACAAAACCACTACCAAATCTGGAAAATTAAATCAAAGGAACAAAATGGCTACCGTGAAAAGTTTGCCGATGTCATACAAAACTATTAGGTAACCCAGTGATCTGAAGCAAGCCAACCTCTTTACTCTGCTGATAATGTCAATGATATAGGCAAATGAAGTAGCAACCTTACGAGACCGTTTCCTTGTAATATCAGTCACCCTAAAGGGATAGCCCTGCCGTATAATTCAATAGATAACTACCCAAGATTGGAATTGGATTAATTAGATAATTTCAATGCTAATCAGCAACAAATGAAGCGCCTGCGATGGTCTACCATTAATTATCCTTACTTTGATATAGTCCAGCAGAAGCTAATAAATTGTGTAGATAGATATGATATTAAAAGTAGCTGGTAAAAGTATGAAAACATGTGAGTTGTAGGTATCTGATTTGTAGGTTTATTATATCTGTTGAAAACTGAGATAAACGAGAGTGCCAATCGTGATCTGAGTGTAGATCTTATCAGGCGCACACTGTAATTAAGCGAGTGCTGTATTATATAGGTACTGAACATTCCAGAATCTGACGAAAATGATGACCAGTGACCCCGCGTAAACAGGAACAGGGTAATAAAATGATGGTGAGATTTTAAGAAACCCGTTATTTACTAAAAGAAAAAGCAATTCATGTAAGTACATAGGTAGGATGTAAAATGATTGAAAATTATCTGTAAAAAGAACAGCGAAAATAAAAAGGAATGAGAGATATCTCAAAGTGTGAGACAACACTCGATGCACAAGCGAGTTTCTCATCTATGCCTGGTTACTTGGTTGGTAAAATCAGGCTTCTACTCTTACATTAATTATGATAATCTCATTGATTGAATTAAACGAGTTTATTACAATTATGCCTGGCCACAGAATATCTATATTGTAACTATATACTAGCCTACTCTCTCTCTCTCACGGTAGCTGTCTTGGCTTGCAGCATAATACAGGGTGGAATAATCCTACTCGGAGGATAAAAACTAATTTAAAATAATGTAACTATAATCACACTTAATTAATAAATGCGAAGGTTAGGATGCTCATTACCATTTCACGATGCATTTACTGAACGGTTCGGGCTGAAATTTGTATTATTGTTTGGTGAGAAAACTAACGTAGGTACAACCATAAAGAAAATGTCTAGTTTCTTTCGATTTCATGATCTTTCGGTATAGCGTTCATTCGAGATTGTGATCATTCGGTCTACAGTTTTTCGAAATTGTGTGCTTTTGGTGTTCCGCTTTGCGGCCTGATGTACTTTCGGTATTTCGTTGTGCAGTTTCCTGATCTTTCTAAATACCGTATTTCGAGCTCCGGTATTCTGTAGGACAGTCGATCACTATTAGGCTTTTTTATACCAGAAATCGCTCCTTCAACTGACTGAATAACTGAATGGAACTGACAAAAATACAAAAAATATCAACCTGTATTTTCATTCTACGGAGAAATCTGTTTAAACAATGGCAATGTTTCAAAGTCGACGGGCCCGGCAAGATGACAAAACCAACAGTGTTTTTCTACCTACATCGAACCCATACCCTTGGGTAATATGCTCGATAGCTGCCTAAAATATTCACACTGAAATGCACCGATTCACATTGAATTGCAACGGGCTGAGTAGCCTTTTGGTGTATAGGACCCATTAAGTTAACAGGACCATGAAGTCAGTAGACAAGTTTGTAGAGATTTTGTGATACTTGATTTCAAATTTCAAAATAACACTCTTTACTCCGTTGTAAGCTTGATTCCCGTTTTCTAGCAATAACATTTACATGACTATCCAAAATAAGTTTCCTAAAATGTAACGTAAAAGTGTCATGTTTTTTGTCATTTAAATCTTCAAGAACTTCTAGAAAACCAGTATTTTGTTCATAAATTTAATTTTATCTGCCTAGAAATCTTCCCACTTCTGTATTTTGTTGAAGTGGATCCGGTTTGCCCAGTTACGAAGGTGTTTCAAGAAAAGCCTTTGTTTCGATGTTATCTTAAACAGTGTTGCCTGTTGCCAGAGGTATGACTTTTCGAAGAAGGCTTTTTTGATTACTTTTAAGTAATCAAAAAAGCATAGCAAATCATTGTCCTAAAATTATAAATAGGCCAAACATAAAATTGTAAAAATGTGAAGTGCGAAACCCAGTGAAATTTTGGAAGCTGATTTACTAAACTTGGACCCCTCCAGTTTTAGTAACCAGTTTGTTTAGTGCGACAATTTTGAAACAAACACAGCGAATCGAACAATATTGTTAATTAAAAAAAATTACATAGCCACCGCAGAAATACGTTTTTTTTTCTCATTCGGAGTACACACGGTTTTACATACTTTATAGGTAAACTTACACAATACTACATATATATAATACAATACACTAATAACCATTGACGTGCCCTCGCATATAGAAAATCGAGATGAAAAAATACAAAAATGTAGCCTTATTGTTAATTCAGGTCTAAAACTACATCGACGAAAAGTTTCAGCTCAATCCGCTCAGCAGTTTAGGCCAACACAGGTAACAAGCATCCAAACATCGAAACATCCAAACTGTCGTATTTATCATACTAGTGTGATATGTAGGTACATAGGTGCAGCATTCTGCATTGGACCGCTCTTGCCTCCCGTTTATCAAAACCTTTATGCAAATTCCTTGCAACAAAGCAACCGTGAAGGTATAATTACGCAACCCATATCACTCGATCGATACTATCAAGATCCGATCCGAACCGAGACCAATTTTATCCAAGAAACATTTAGCTCTAGATAAAATCGCTGCGTGCTTCATAATGGCCTCAAACTGGATGCTGATTTGAAAACAATAAAATGCAAAGAACGACGGCAATTGTTAGTGTGAATCAGATAAATGGAATAGATACTGTTATTCTATGGTTTGGTTTTATTGACAAATTATGCATCTGATGCTTTCTTGCGCATAACGATCCCATATCGAATTTTACTAGTATTTGTTGCATGAAACTAAGTAAAATGTACAGTGGCTTTCATAGATCAGTGAGCCCCTGATAGATTCCAAGTCTTACAATTACATTACAACTCATCATCATCATCATCGTCAGCCTATATTAGTCCACAGCTGGACATAGGCCTCCCCTAATGAGCGCCATAGCGCCCTGTCTTCAGCTTGCCGCATACAGCATCTGCCAGTAGTCTGTCGCAAATCGTCATCCCACCTGGTCGGACATTACTACTGGTTTTATCGTATTAAATTTGTTATTTTTGTATAAAAACCTTGTTAACTTCATTTTACCGAACGATACTAGTTTTTAAATATATCTGTATCAATAGAAATTGCCTATCTTTAAACACAACTGTGCCTCGATTAAATTAAAGAAACATGTAAGTACGAACAAAAATGTAATATTTTTTTCATGTTCGTAAGAGAAATTGTGACATTAGTACCCAAATTTACAGTAAATTCAAAGAATGGCATTATAATGAAGTGCATTCATTAAAAATTTGTTCCCAAAACCATTAAATCGGTTCTTCAACGTGATTTCGGAAGTTCAGCATACGTAATTGCGTGCCATGCATCTTCGTTGATCACTATCAAGGCAATTCCGATAACGGTTTTTGCGGAGCGATATCAGGGAGAGATTTATCTTAGAAAGTTAAAAATCTTTAATCATTCCGTCAAAAATCTGTACAAGATAATGCTGACACACGGTGCGGTACGGTGCGATGGAATCGGAAACGATATTGAAGATTAGTAACTGTTCCGTTTTGATTAAATTAACAAAATACGTATTTTATAAATAGATTTGTTTTAATAATAATAATCATTTACGTAGTTCTAGACCTGGATTAAAAAAAATACAAGGGCACACCTTTTTCCGGGATAAAAATCCTCGAAAAAAGTGTGCTTAGCCGATGCAAGATTCAAACACAATAATTCATCTTAACACGAAAATACCCAGATAACCATAACTATAAAATCTCAGGGACTCAGTTTTCGGACTTTTCAAATACTATAGGTAAGTATTTTTTTGCCTTTCAATGACCGTGTCGGACCGTGGGTAGCACGCGGCGATTATTAAAAATCTTTCGTGATAAAATCGAGTTAATGAAGAACGGTATTCGATATCTCGATCAAAGCAACTCTTAAATTGATTTCATTCCGACGCAAGTCGATCGAATGCCCTGATATAATTTTGCGGAAGTAAAGTCTTGGTTATCCTTCGTTGCGATATTCGTTGCACCACAGATTGGAAAATAGCTTCTACGTGATCTCTGCTTATGATTGTATCTATTCTGTACGCAAGAAATAAATATTTTTTAATAATGGACTGGCTAAAACTGGTTTCTGATACTGTCATAGAGTTCCATTTTTGGCAAGATTAAAATTCTAAATCTTTGAATGATTTAAAGATTAATAATTTAATTCAATTATGTTTCAATATACTTCTTTTTTGTTTCGCAGTTTTAGTGTTTCAGTTTCGATAACACGAAAAACTTCGACACAAACTATTGATTTTTAATCAAGTTAGTTATCGTCTGGGCCGTGTACGTGGCCCAGACGGGGCACAGATTTGAAACGATACATACATTTTGTATGAAGCAGTTTATATTAAACAGTGCATGATACGTGTCCCGTCCGGGCCCGTCTACTAACTTCCCCATACATAACTGCTCCGGTCCGCCCCGGCCTCGGCCCGACCCGGACACGACCTGGTCCAATATAAACCATCCCTTATCCTTCCCCCGACAGTTGTTATGTCAATAATAATTCTGTAACTGTATACCTACTATTGAATAAAATGATTAACCTACGCGCAGGCCGATTTTGATACGATAGGCTTACACAGGGTGGTTTTACACGCAAACTCTTCATTTATCAAAATATCTTTGTTGTACTAAATACAATTAATGTTTTGGTAGGATGGACAGTAAATGAGCTCTTTTAGTTTCATGTTAACATTGGCCTTCAATTGAAAGCAGAGTTCATTACAACGAATGTATATATTTCAAACCTATTCGTTTTAAACATTTGGTAGTGATAGTTAAAACGGTTCTTGAGCAAACGGGTAAAATGGTAAGAAAAAATAACATTATGTTATTTCAATGTTATTCTGCGTAACCCTGTACGAGTGCTTTTCAAAACAAAGACACTTAATCCCTTAGATGACGAGGAAAAACTTTTGTTTCCGACATAATGAATCTGCGACATTTTCCGCGAAACAATATCCAAAATTGCCAATTTGCCAACCTTTCGGCGACATTTGATTCGAAAGAGAACACAATGGAGCAGCCTGTATTGTTAAATATAAATGTCAACATTGAACTTGTGCGTATTTCGGGATGTGACATAAATTTTACGTCTACCCTTGCTGGGTGAGTCGAAATAATGTCCATATGTATGCCGGGTCGTGTTACGTAGGCCAACGGCGCTAATTCCCCACCGTTTGTTTTGGCCTAAAACTAGGCTTCCAGCGATTTTTCATCGTCATGAGTAGAACTTTTTGAAAGTAAGAAAATACATTTCTTTCGGAGTAGGCTTTGCACGTGTTTGTTCGGGATAAAAAAGTGGGGGGTATTGTATTTATAATTGTTAACCCTGGACTAGATTTACATCTATGAAAATTTCAGTGTTATTATATAGTTAAGGTTAAGTAGTTACAGCGTTATTAACATCAAAATATCTTAACATTCCAAACTTTTGAATTTATAAAATTATAGTGCCATAGAAATAAACTATGAAAAGTGTCAAATAAGGGGCCTGCAGATGATGAATTGCCCATACAAACGTAGTAACAAAATGCTTTAATAGTTTGTATGTTAATTCAAGCATATTTTGACCATAAAAAATACCATGATATGGTATTTTTTTTTTATTTGAATAGTATTTATAGGTCTCTGTTTGTTTTTTTATAATGCTTACAATTAAATATGAGCCAATCGCATTTTGCAAATTTTTTCATTCGAAAATGACAAGATTTTGTCTCATTTGTTTTGAAATAAAAACAACGATAGGTATGTTAAGTTTTGTTTAAACACAGTTTATTGTATATTATGTCTAGTCACAGAATAACAACACTATCTGGAAAATACAAAAAGTTTCAGTCATCATTTCAATATTACGAATTGAAGTTGCGAAAGTTATGGTCGATATCTGAAGACAGGGCGCTATGGCACTCATTAGGGGAGGCATATGTCCAGCAGTGGACTGATACAGGCTGTTGATGATGATGATGGTCGATATCTCAATATTTGAAACTCTTTGTTTTGACACAGAAATTATTTTGTCATTCTAGTAGCAAGAAAATGATGCCATACCGCTTCAGCTTTTAAATTGGTCTCCACTCCATAATGTAACACTAGCAGATATCGAAAGTGCCCTACGACTGTCATTTTCAATGCCATCTATGACAGTTCATAGTGGCAGTAATTACAAGGTATTGTTCGAATCCACGCCCGTTCTGTATGGTTGCCCCAGTTTTAGGGTCATACCAGCCACTTGTCAGCTTTTTAACCTGTTATATGACCTTAGTAAACAAGAGACTTTGATTAAGGAAAGCTTTTAGTAATTAACCATTTGTTTTCTCTTGTTTATGATATTTTTCAAATGAAATTGATTAACTTTGTTGTGATAAATTAATTACGTGTTAGCTCAAAATCGTAGGAAGCATTATTTAGTTTGCTTTTCAATTTGGATATAACAAAATAGCGTCGATAATGTTCAAGCCCATCTGGTTTTAACAAAACAACGTTGACAGCAGCAAACGAACTCGAAAATCGCTACGCAATTTAAATTAACCATCGTGCATTTGTCACAAACGAGTTTTGCAAATCAGTAGCTCACTTTATCTGAAAATAATATGACCATTGGATTGGAAACACTGATTGTTTTTACAAATGAGGGCTCTGTCCACAAAAGCTTTTCAACTCTATTTTGTTTAGTTTTACTGAAAAGAGTTTTGTCTGTTTTTTTCTGGCGTGCTGCGTAGCGTATTTTTTTTTATTGAAATGCGTCAAGCGTTTTTCCACAATCTCGAGTAAGAAGATGTGACCTTTGATGGAGGACGCTTTCCCAATAGGAACTTATTCACTTTGGATTTGGAGACAATGAGATTGTGCTCTTCCTCTATCCGTTAACGGATAGACCACGACAACGAGATTGTGCTCTTCCTCTATCCGCATAATTCGTAAATATTAAATACTAGCAGCGCCTCGCGGTTTCACCCGCGATGTTCCCGTTCCCGTGGGAATTCCGGGATAAAAAGTAGCCTATGTCCTATTCCAGACTATAATCTATCTCTGTGCCAAATTTCATTCAGATCCGTTCAGCCGTTCTGGCGTGATAAAGGAACAAACATCCATCCATCTATCTATCCATCCATCCATCCATCTAAACTTTCACGTTTATAATATTAGTGAGATTATACTAAATAATCCATAAATATTATACATTAAATAGATAGACATTTTTTAATAAACATAAAAAACGACCAGAACACCCTGAACAAATGTCTGCAGATCGTACACACATTTGTCCCGAGGCGGGAATCGAACCCGCAACCTCCTGCGTCGCAGGCGGGCCTTCGCCCATCGCGCCACAGAGGTCGTCAAAAGCAAATGGTGTTATTCTTTCCAACTCTGCGTCTATAGTTAGCCAGGACATGCAAATTACGTTTATCGACAAACTTGTGTTTTATTACCGAAACAATTTGCATTTATAAATAATACAAGATCAAAATTGAGTTGAACTACGTTGTGCTGTGCAATAATCCTTTGAACGCATTTACACTAGTTGCCGGCAAGTCCTTTATCTTTGACGTGTGACTATTGGTTCTTTTGCCTTACCGGTAATTCGTGTAAATGCGTTCAAAGGACTATTTGGCTTATTGGTTTTTCTAAAAAAAATTGGACATCAAAATTTTACTGAATTTTTTTTTCTTTAAATAAGTAATGGTGTACGATTTTTTTATTATTTTTTATTTCAATTTTATAGCTGCGTAATGCCTTATGAGATATTCCAGAAGGAAGGAGGACGGACAGAGACCCATAAGTTGAAAACTAGGATAATTTCAAAACTGATCTCGACATCCTAAAAAGACGTCTTACTCTTTTTTAATATAAAAACTACATACATACACAATTACAATCACATTCAAAATATTACTAATACATCCGTAATGAATATGTCTTATGCCGGGTACAGAGCAAGCGAGCGAGAGCGAGCGAAGGCGAAAGTAGTAAGAACTAACGCAAAAGTACCAGTGTGGACGTCATTGCGAAAGAAAGTGAGTCCAAACAAGGGCCTTCGTTCGTCTTCGACCGTGCTCCGGCGGCTGTCGCTGCATCAAAGCAATATGGAACGAACGTACCGATTGTCAAATCCCAATCGTTTGCATTCACTCGCTCTCGCTCGCTTGGTCTGTACCCGGCATTACTCTATTGGCGTATGGACTCAAAGTAATATTAACCGGTGTGAAAGAACCTGGTTTCTGAATAACTTGCGGTCTATGAGAGAATCGTCAGCTGTCGATCGATGGATGGGCTTGCGATCGTTTCGCTTAAGTGGAGAGTTAATTTGCAATACAAATGAGTTATTTTTGTATGTAAACGTCAGATAGGTTTATAAATAACTGTTGCGATCGGAAGTGAAATCAATATTTATTGTATCTCTGTGCTTTTTTAAATGAAATATCGATGACGTCATCAACAATAAGGTAGGAACGTCCTTAATGATAAACTACGAATAGATCGATCTTAAGGTCAACTCTAAGCTCCCATACAAACGTACTTTCCGATGCATTTGGAAACTACCCCCTTTATTGCGTATAATCGTATAAGAAATTGCAATATTTTTACAGTTTAATCATGAAATGAAAGCGACAATTCATTTCAATTCATTTTCAAGCGATTTTCTTACTTTCACTCTCATATAATTCAGATTTTTGAAAACATAGCTATTACAAGGTTTTGTATTATTTAGAGCGCTCTCATACTACCGCGCGGTACCGTAGATGCGGTGCCGCAAGAGATTAGCAATGACGTCGTCGTCCGTTGCACGAGATGCGGAACTGATGCGAAACTGTCGCGGACGCGCCGCGGTACTCGAGTTGCGGCTCCGGAAATTCGATTCTGCGCGGTAATGTGAGTCGGGCGATAGTGCGTAAGCCGCTGGCTAATCTCGGGTGGGACGCGGGTTCGAGTCCCGCTGAAATCGAAATTTTCGGGAACTTATTTAACATAGCTATTTCGGAAAGTATGTTTGCACCCACCTTAAAGCGCCTTCAGTTATTCCGTGACCGCGTCATGACGCATGAAACTTCGCCGAAATATAAGGAAGCTGAAACTTGAAATCATGGTAAATATCCCGCTATAATTTATAAATCACTTAATTGTTAATTGATTAATTGCGCAAGGGGCAATTGTAATGCAATTTCGAAAACAATATTGTCAGTGATAAAGCACTTCAAAATTATTACACACTCGTGGTCCGCCCCGGATTTGCACGGGTATATTTTATAACTTATGTTCATCAAGAATAATGTAAGATTCTAATGATGAAAGAATTTTTCTTAAGGTCTTGGAGCCTATTCAATTCAAACAAACAAATATTTCCTCCATATGATATTAAACTTAGTTGGTATAGATTACACACAGTTATCACAAAGTGTACTTAAATAAAACAAATCAGAACATTATGTTAAGTATAATATAATAAATATGTTGATTAACAAAATTGTGACAATCACTATTCTACAAGCCCGATCACTTAACAACCGTTTTTTTTTGCTTCCGTTTCAAAATAATTTATTATCATTGCTGACATGTTTATTTCCACATAAAAGTGATCGATATAATCTAAAAGTGAATTAAAATCACACCATAAAAAAGTTTTAGTATCAACAGTAGGTGAGGTGACCACTTAAATGGGAGAGTCCAATTTCGTTTTATAGATATTCTTTGTTATGTAAATTGCTACCCATCAACGTTTATTTTTAATTAATATTAATGGTTTTTTGAATCGGGCGAAATATTTTACTTTGATCGCTGAATAAGCAAGTAGAATTGAAACCGCTGCAATAATCTGCCAGGTTCAATCCCACTAATAATATAAATGTGAAAGTTTAGATGGGTGGATGTTTGTGTCAACATTTTTCATTCCATCTTTCACAAACACTATGTTATGGAAGTGCCATAAGATTTGGTTGTCTACGAAAACGAATCAGAAACGTTGACGTTAGGTTTCCATGTACAGTCGGCTGCTCAGATATGTATACACTTCTAAGTTTTCACTTTTATTTTAAGAAGAATAAGAATATTATTTAGGTATTTGTAACTCCATCAACAGATACAGACATAATTTAGAAATATTTTACTCGGAACTTGTCATATAAAAGTCTACGCATAAATTTTTCATACTAAGTAGTCATCGTTCGTATCAGAATATGATATATGAATTATCACAATGACTATACACTTACTATTCAGTCAAATTTCAAAACATGGGAGTGTATACATATTTTCTCAGCTGACTATACATACACGTACAGTACACCACACTGCACATGCGACTTACTTATGTCAAATGCCTTTTTCGCATTTTAAACTCTAAGCCAGACTAGCCTAGCAACCATCGAAGCAACCAGCCTACCTAGCCGCCAACCTAGCTATCGTCGTAACATTATTTCATCCATGCTATCGTGCACTGCGGCCGTGACCATAGGCTTTGACATTCTATTAAATTTGTTGCGTAGTTTGTGATAAGTCTGCCAACATGCAACTGATAGTTTATTATGAGGTTTGAATATTCTGCGAGTTTCCCATGCTCAACTGCGACGCTCAACTGTGAATAGTTAAGCAATGGGGCTTCCCTATTGTGCAACTAATTTTGACTTTCTAGTTTTTGTTTAATGGCTCCTGCCAATAAAGCTGTTTTTGTCTAAAATCATTTGTTTTTATTTGTATTTATACTTTATTAACAAAGAAAATTACAATCAAATAATAGAATTAAATTCAAACTAGTATTTACAATTGAAACAATTGAGCTAACTGCAGACTTCATTACGGATGTAAGCGGGTTAACTACGAACCTTATATTTTGTGTTGGAAGAACACCAACGTTTCATCCCTTAACGAGAGACTTCTTCAGGGTGAGTGCGGTTCTAGGCGCGCGCGTTCCGCGTCCCTCCGAGCACTTACATCCGTAATGAATTCGTCAAACTACGATAGTTTTTATAGTAAAATAACTGCAGACTGTTGCAAACAATCTACAAGTAGCTCAACTGAACCATATCGATACCAGTCGGAAGCGTGCCCAAGACGCTAGCTGCATTGCCCCATTAAATCATTATTGAAATTTTCAGTAGGTACACAGCCACCCGGCACATTCCAATAAGCCTTCACCCACACGTGAACAAATAATAAAGAAATATCAAAGTCGTTTGACTCCTGATTCTTATGACGTGTAATTTTATTACATTTCTCGGCGAGTATTTATTGGCTGAGATATTAATTTTGGGAAGGGAAGAAGCTTTGCCCTGTGTTTTTGTGTGGAACCAAATTATTCACGATATGAAACTTGATCATCATCAGATTCAGATAGTTTATTGTCACTCAACATACACAGTAAAAAAATTACCAAATACTGTAACTTAATTTGACATTGAAATGACTCGTCAAAAAACGGTAAATACAATTTTGCTGTAGAGGGATAATAGTCAAGGTATAAGTTAATGCTTAAATCTAAGGTTCTTGTAAATCTACTTTAAGTTAGGTGATTTCACGAAGAAGTCAGGTAATTATGAGGACTTGAGATTAAACTGACTATAATCATTTTCTAAAAACTCTTTGATGCTATACAGCGTTTTGTCAATAAGATTTCGTAATTCGATATTAAACTTATTTTCATTTGAAATCAATTTCAACTCTAGAGGGAGCTTATTATAAAGTCATCGTAACAGCCCACTCATGCCTAAAGCTGGACATAGGCTGACAATACCATAAAAAGCTATCTTGAGCCGCCTCCATCGATCGACTCCCTACGTCTGTTACAGTGTCATCGCTCCATCGAGTGGTTCGTCTCCATGTAAATATTAATTAATATTAGATTAAAATGTTTTGTCAGGTTGACATTAAATCTTTAATTGCTAAATCTACAGAACTTCCTCCATGAGCAATGTCAGAGGATAGGGGTGGAGACTGGTCATCCAGTTCCAGCCCCATTTTCTACGATTTCTCCGGAAATTAACAATGTTGGTATTAGTAAAGTCACATAATCTACCTAAATAATAGGATTCTTTCAGTATTCATAACATTTTGTTACAACTAGTGTTATACTTGTTACATTGTCTTTCCCATCATTACATACGTCCACGCTGAACATTGTATGCCCTAAACAAGGTAGGGGTTTTTCAATGTCCCAAAACCTACAAAACTTTAGCCCGTTTATACATCTATCACGTCTTATTAATATCCAAATGAAAGAAAATCACGCGATTTTATGCAAATGACAAAAATCCTAAATTGGAATAAGGTTAGAAATTTCGAAGCATTCAAAAAGTACCAATATGCCAAAACCGTTTAAAAAGTACAAGCAGTTTTTTTTAGTTTGTTCCGCCTTTTTTTCCACCGTTATGGATGGGAGACATTTTTAGGCCAACATTTTGCTTAGTCAAGTCAGCTGTTTTATCTAATACATTTTAGCGATCAGTACAGTTTCACAACAGGACGTGTCGTTAAAGGTAGAATACCTTTGCTAAAGGTATTCTACCTTTAACGACACGTCCTGTTGTGAAACTGTACTGATCGCTACCTATTCAAGTTATTATTTTTTCTTCTTCCTCTTTTTTATAGATCTTTTCTTTCGTTATTCTTTTTTTCTTTCCAATTTTTAATAACCACTTATGTTCATTCATAAAAACAAGTCAATTTTTAATCGATAAAATTGTCTTCTTGATACAAACAGCTTGCCCATTGGCTACTCAACTCATAGTTTTATATCAAGGATATACCTAAGCTCTTTATAGATAAGATTCAAGCTCACTGGAGTTAAAAGCTCAAACTGGTGCATATTCAACTTCTATTCCTACATAACCGGTGTTAATCCGCACTAGACTCCGCTGCACCGGGGTCATTAATCTCTCGCCGATGTGCTAATCTATGATAGGTAATTGACTAATGGCTTTGCTATGCATATTCCTGCTGAATAAACGGCTTCACGTTGATAGGGGCTTGAATTTAATAGTACAAGTGAAACTATGCGGAGTTTGTGGTTCTGATTTGATATCTGTGATGTAGATAAATAACAGCCAATAAACGACAAACAAATTCATACATGGGCAAGACGCTGCATTGCCTCGCTGTATGGTAATGCTGATGCGCTGCGGCAGATACTTCTACCTCTCGGGTCACACGTCGCTTCGACCGCTCTGGTACATTTTTGAACACCCGAACAGCTACGGTAACCCAGGTAAGCCAGGGTCTCGATGTTGTAGAAGATTTGCCTATACAGGGTTATTGGTAAATTAGTGACAATACGTGAACTGCAGGTTCAGCCCATCATCACAAACACGTTTGTGAAGTCGCCAGGTCTTAATTCTTAATTTTGGTATTGGTAATGGGTACTTTTAATTCAATAATCTTTCGTTTGAGAGGTATTATTTGATACTCAACTTAAAAACAGCTCTGCCTTGAATTAACAGAAGATATGAGAGTGAAAGATCGGTCCTAAGTAACTCGTTGGGTTTCAGACAAAGATGTTTTTTCATTTAGTATCAGAGGTGACTTATATATTTTTTTTTTATTTAGACTTAGCGCCTTTACGAACATGTTTGTGATGATGGGCAGGACCTGCAGTTCACGTATTGTCACTAATTTACCAATAACCCTGTATATTATGTTGAGACGCATCCACATTATTGGTCAAGTTATGGTGAGCCTTGACTAGCATAGGCTTGTACAAATCGTCAAATGAAATCAAAGCAACGATTTTTATGATTACCTACTACGCTAGAGAAAACAAGTGGCTGCACACATAAGAACTTTTTTGATCAAAAGCCTTGTTAAAACTTAAGCCCCGCAATTGCTACAAGTTTCAAAGTAGCAAACTATCCAACCCTAATAAATGATGCGAGATCACATCAGCCCTACACGGCTGATTTCCCATGACGAAATCCCGTACTACAATGAAATATGCATGCGTGACATACACCGTGAAACAAAGTTAGCTAGTGTTGTGCCACATGGCTCAGTTTCCCATGTCAACATAATATTCATTATGATTGATACCCTGTTATATAGGTAATATTATAACAAAGTCTATTGTTGAAAATCTGTGAGGAATGCGGGTTATTGAGGCTATCCAAAAATTGATTAAAAATTCTTTATACTAGACGATCTCTGTGGCTCAGTGATCTAAGGTCCACCTGCAACGCAGGAAATTGCGGATTCGGTTCCGTCTCGGAACACATGTTTGTACAATCTGCAGATATTTGTTTGAGTGATGTTCTGTATTGTAAGCATTTTGAAAATGTGTATAATCTATAAAATGTCATGTATAGAAGCTATCAAGTAACAACCCATAACACAAACCTTGCTTAGCTTGGGGCTAGATGATACTGTGTGGATTGTACAGTATTATTCAATTATTTGATTTCGCTTTCTTATACAGTTATACAGATACTAAGGGGAAACCTATATCCAGCAGCGGAAAAACCACAGAACAAGATAGAAGCTTAGAGCTCGCCGATTTGTATTGAAACCGAGCGTGTAACATTTAGAGTAGGTATTATGACGTCACGATTGTAATTTATTGATGTAGGTACGTCGCGCGAAAATGATTCAAAACTATCGATTACAGCGCGGCGAACCGATTGTAGGCATCGCCAACCACACCCCTCTCCACGTTGTTTTTCTGACCAGACTACACACGCGGCGAGAGTATGGGGGATATATACCCTTTCGCCTCCAGGTGCGGTACGTACACATTTAGCTTATATCTGGTTCTGAGGGAAAAACATAGGCAGATGATGATGATACAACGTGCTAAATATATTTTATTTTATGCCTTTCAGTCTGTCATTCCATTTCTTCTCTCGCAGTCAACCTCTTCAAAACTATGGGAATCTTCAAAGTGAAAGTTAAATCTTTATAATTCTTGACTAAAACTTTTCACGAGCTTTCATAACATCTTCAACTTCAAAGTATGCCGTTTGGGATGAAAGAGATCGATTTTGTCATTAGCCACGTTCAAGGGAGTCGGCTACAATGTCGATAAAGTTTTGATATAATTTTTTGATATCGCCTGAGGCGCGCTTTGACGTTGACACAGCTTATTTGGTTAGCGGCTGTGCTAGTTTTAGCTTAATGTTTATTTAAAAAAAAAAACTAAAAAGTTGGTTCTAATTTTGAAAATAATAAGAAACAAGTCAAAAAGTGCCCCACATAGGTACAGTCAGCTGCTCAGATATGTATACACTTCCAAGTTTTCACTTTTATTTTACTCGGAACTTATCATATAAAAGTCTACGCACACATTTCTCATACTGAGTAGTCATCGTTCTTGTCAAAATACGATATATTAATTATGACAATGACTATACACTTACTATTCAGTCAAATTTCAAAACATGGGAGTGTATACATATTTTCGCAGCTGACTGTACTTACGTTATATGATGATGATGAATTAGTGTGGTTTTTCTTCTTCAATTGAGTGATGTGTGCTTGAAGTTGGAAGGTAAGTGACTTGGCAATTTTATAAAAATATGCAAGTCTATAAATATGTAAAAGAGGAGGCCTATACTCAGCAGTGGGTGTCAACGGGCTGATGATGATGATGATGATGATGATGTAAGTCTGATTTTTACCTTCTCTAATTCCATGGCATATCAATCTGTGGGAGGGACGCGGTGCACGCGAAATGCATTTCGTTTTATTGGATCTCATCAGAGAAGGTTTTACGTAGAATGGTTACGTAATATTTTTATCTCAATAAGTAAGTGCGTGTTATGAGAAAAATATCACTGTGTAAGTTTATCTTACTACAACTGTAACATAATTTACAGTATAATGTGCTTTAGGGTTCCGTACCCAAAGGGTAAAAACGGGACCCTATTACTAAGACTTCGCTGTCCGTCTGCCCGTCTGTCACCAGGCTGTATTTCATGAACCGTGATAGTTAGACAGTTGAAATTTTCACAGATGATGTATTTCTGTTGCCGCTATAACAACAAATACTAAAAACAGAATAAAGTAAATATTTAAGGTTGCTCCCATACAGCAAACGTGATTTTTTTGCCGTTTTAATAGATAATGGTACCGAACTCTTCGTGCGCGAGTCTGACTCGCACTTAAAACACTAAAAAAATTAAAAAATTACAGGCCAAGTGGCCGGTAAAATTTGAAGTGTAGTAACCATCTACGCATAAGCTTTGAAAACAGTGAAGCGTTTCGATAAAGTCCTATCTGAATCCAATATCGCCCTTTATAAGCGGAGTTTTCTAGTGAAGATCATTTCGATTGAAATGCTCCTATGCTGATACTATGGTAACCTCTTATTGGAGTCTTGGTCCTGAGGCTAAGAACTGAAGCTGGATAAGTAAAGGCATTAAGGTTTGATATATTTATATGAAGGTTGATTGATCTTATTGAAATAACCTTGAAGACTATTCAACCAAGAGATAGGACATAATCAATGTATGAAGTTTTAAATTTTGAGGACAATGGGTTTTGGAGCGCAGTGGAACTACCCGAATAATCTCATCTCACTATCTCACTAATATTATAAACGTGAAAGTTTAGATGGATGGATGTTTGTTCCTTTATCACGCCAGAACGGCTGAAGGGATCGGGATGAAATTTGGCACAGAGAACTGGAATAGAACATAGGCTACTTTTTATCCCGGAATTCCCACGGGAACGGGAACTACGCGAGTGAAACCGCAAGGCACTGCTAGTTAATTATATTTATTTTGATATAAGTATATCTTTTATTTTTTTTATTTGACATAATGTTTCCACAGATATAATCTTATAACTGCCCAGCCTCGGCAATGCGATCCGCAGGGTCCCTCGACGGAGCTGCAAACGAGCTTGTGCGTCTTGGGCAGGAAAAGTGTTAGTGTATCACTTTCAACGCCCAGCCTCGGCGTGCGAACCGCAGCCAGGGGCAGGACGCAACCAAGCCCGCGCCGTCGACGTCTTCGAAACTGCAGATGGGCTTGTGCGTCGTTGAGGATAATGGCTTTTGGAGCACAGTGGAACTACCCGAATAAATTATATTTGATGTAAGTATATCTTTATTTTTCGTATTTGACATAATGTTTCCACAGATATAATCTTATAACTGCCCAGCCTCGGCAATGCGATCCGAGGGTCCCTCGACGGAGCTGCAGACGGGCTTGTGCGTCTTGGGCAGGAAAAGTGTTAGTGAATCACTTTCAACGCCCAGCCTCGGCTTGCGAACCGCAGCTGCAGGGGCAGGACGCAACCAAGCCCCGCGCCGTCGACGTCTTCGAAGCTGCTTGCAGATGGGCTTGTGCGTCATGCATGAGCATTGAAAGTGTTAAGGTCCTGCAAAATAACAAGATGTCTTATCATTCAACCTGTTATCATTATTATCATATCTCGTGGACGTGACTTACAGTACACTCACCTAAGAGGTAACTTATTGGGTAGACTAATTATTAATTTTATTTATTTAGGAGTCAGTATAACATCCTAATAGGTACAAGATATTGAGCAGATAGACAGTGTGATAGACAGTAACATGTGGGCAAACTTTTATAGTTTTGTCTTGATTTTATTTATTTTTAAATTTTTATTTTACAGTGCGAACGAAGTAGTTCATACAAGACATAAATTGTATGAAAATATCCGTAGAATTAAGAAATTTCAAAGAAATATTGTTGCAATCATAGTAATAAAGCCCAAGTTCTAGCTTTCACATTATCAAGAAGTCGCCGTTTGTTTACACTGGCGCGGTAAAGTGGTTCCGTACATGCAAACATATTTGCATTTCATTACCTACCTCACCTATGTCAGTAATAACTATTGTAACTTCTGTGTCTTTGTCCATAGTAACAATGAGTTAATCTGTGGGTTAGTGTGCATGTTGTTACAGATATATGCAGTAACGTTTACTTGGTACATTATTTAACTAGAATGCACTTACCTCGGTGGTTTTAAGGGGTTGGGTTGACACTTCCATGAATATAGTAAGCGATTACTTCTTGAGAGTTATCAGTTTTTATGTTTTCATCAGTTGTTTGTTTGAGCTTCCTTAATGCTACACTAAACTTTTATTTCTATACGAGCCTCCTTCCTCCTTCTGGGTTCTTCTAGGATCTTCTCAATTAGAATTGGTACCTATACACTAGCCAAACTCGATGTAGTATGTTCATAAACCATATTTAAACTCAAATTCACTCTATTGTTGCGTTTTTTTTACGCAATTTACGTTACTTGTCAATTTCAGATCCTTCCTTCAATAAATATTGCTTACAATACAAATAAATTTAATAAATTTTAATTTTAATCTGACATTTGACGCCATGCATGTGAGTTTTAGTAATTTGTGTTGTGGTTTGTTTTCAAACATTAGTGTATAGTTTCATCATGCTTGTATGTAAAGCGCACCTTCCTCCAAAAACTCCAATTAATTAATTTTACATATTAATGTAGGTATAAATAAACAGGTGACGCGTATATTTTACTAAAATTGCAAAATTTCTTTATAAATCTAAATTTACAACGGCAAGGGAGTCAAAGTATCGAATCCAATTTCCAGTAGTGTCCAAAAAATGTTAGTGAAGAGAAAATCAATAACACTTTATTTCTTAATTGATAATACATATTATATGGTATAAATTTCGACTTATTTAAGTGCTTATTTTGTGAGCCTTAAGAAATAAAGTTATCGAAATCAGAAATCAGAAAATCGCTGTTAAATTTAATAGAAACTACGATAGCAAGGTACAAAAAAGAGATCTAATTAAACCAGTAGAAACTTTACTAAACTAAAACATGGCTTGTTACTGATAAAGCCCCGGTTACCCTGAATCTAACAAGCAAACTACAAGATACTGTGTGGTCCTTTACATAGTCTTAGACGGATACTTTTCTGTCTGCATAAATTATTCGTCATTATGTACGCGAATGTTTTATGTCCAGGATGTCGTGATGAAGGAACTGTGGAATAATAGGGCTTGTGTAAGGTGACTGATGGGAGTAGATTTCGCGCCGATGCAGGTGTGGGTGTTGTTAATACATAGGTAAAACTACAGGTCAGTGACCTGGGGGGAGGACTAAGTAAGAATCGGAAGGATAGGACGACCTATCCTTCTGATTCCGACTCAAGCCTCCCCTGTTTATATTGGAAAAAAGATCCATAACTACTTAGATATTTTTTTTCACAATTTTTTTTACACTGGCAACTCTGCACAGGTGCGATTGAGATTATACCAATTCACTTTCGGAAATGCATAGAAGGAGCAATCAATTGAGACGATTTTAAATACCTACGCTTCTTTTTTTTTTTCTTTTACATTATTAGTAGAACTTTTTTCTGATTTGTATGTACACTCTCTATCCACCCACATTCATTTCATAATTTATCTTTATACCCTTGGGTTTGTTGTAAAAAAAACCTATTATGGTAAAGCTCGCCTTTGTACATGTCCATTAGTTGTTAATTTTTATGTATGATGTACCTTGTCTCTACACTCAGAAATATGTACATCTGAATCGGCCATCGTGTTCCCTGGGTTAAAAACAGTCTATAAATGTATAGGTACCTAATGGTACATTTTATTCACATAATCGACATAGCTCTAAGAATTAGCAAGCGGAAATGGCAGTGGGCCGGCCACTGCCATTTCCGCTTGCTATATCTCGCGAAGAACCGAAAACCGCTAGGGTTAACGTGTTTTTGAGTGGAGACCACGACTCGGCAAATGTTATGTTGGATGCCCTCCGGCCAGAAAGGATGACGACTGAAAGACGAGCAAAAGACTGCAGGCAGATGCTGGATGTGGCGACCTGAAGACAGGATGCTATGGCGGTCATTAGGGTAAGCCTTTGTCGAGCTGTGGACTAACATAGACTGATGATGATGACAAATTTTATGATTCAGGCTTCGTCTTGAACAAAGCCTTAGGTTATTTTTTACATTGCGACATTTAATGCAATAGCGCGCGCGAATTCCTCGTTTTCTAAACAATTCCACGCAAAAAACTTTGCGTTTTAAATTCAAATTAGAGTGCATTTCCCGTTCACTTGATGTTTTATTTTATATGCAAATGATTTAAGTTTTTCTGAGATATTGTGCAACGTTTCTTGCCATCGGTAGATACAATGCCGCGATGGGTACGCTCTGCACTCGTATAGTAGGTACGATGCGAGTGTATAGCGTAGCTACGAATTTTTTTATATTACTTAACTTTGAAGTAAGATGCGGTAGTTAAGATGAGACATTTTGACTTTAAGGGGCATACAGAATTTTCTTTTCCATTCATCACTTATTATCAGAAAACGAATCATACGATCAAAAAAAATCTAAGAAGATTAGAAAACGTTTTTGACCTAACAATGATTTAAATGGATAAAATAATGTTACTTTTTGTAGGTTTTGAGGTATATACAATTTTGTTCGTCTTTTTCATTCATGAAAATGTAGAATGAAAACCAATTCAAAATATATGATGATTTTTAAAAAATAAAACCAAAATAAAGAAACTGTCTATTATAGTAAAGAACATAGCATCAGTTTCCCTCGTTATTTTACACGACCGCCAAGAGAGCCACTCTTGCGCACTTGTAATGTCTAGGAAATGCGTTTAGTTGCACATTTGTTTTTATAGCACCGTACAAAGGTGTCAGTTCTAGTAAATGGTAATGGGGTAATGTTTGATAATATAACCCATTCTCTGATACTAGGAAGTTGAACTTGGAAGTAACGGAGATTTCAAACTACCGGCTTTCTGTGTCAGCTTCTGTTTGTACCAAGTCAACGACTTCTTTGTTGTTGATAAAATGGTTGTTATTTCACTGGCCTTTTTGATGTTAAGGCCTTTTAGATCTTAGTACGTATGTACCTATGTTTGGTTTTACACAGGTTTTTATAGGATTTTACCTTAGAGTAAGTTTACCTATCATCAACTGCTCCTAAAAAGGTAAACCTAATCGATCGGTTTTGTTTAATGAAACAAAATTTTAATTAATTTGTATTTTCAAACAACATAGATCAGGAACAAGTGCCAACAAAATGTCCAATAAACTGCCTGTCAATTTACATTTTCGCGGCTAAATGATCAAAATAAGTTAAGGATCTATAAAATATGATGCAAAAACAACCAGCACCATACATCAATCCAGTTTCTCTGTTTTTGCTTACCACAGGCGATGCTATCGTACAACAAAGTGTTATACACAAAACAGCGACTAAACTTGAGACTTATAACGAGTGAGATAAGGTTCAGTATCCTTAAAAAATATCATCTGATGCATCGCTGACGCGTCGCGCTGATCTAAGTAGATAACGTAAGATATTTTGACGTGTGAAACAAAAAAAAACTAAACACATTGAACACATGTAGGTAAGAAGAGATAAGATCGTCGGCTTTAATGAAGCCAATTAAATGTTTGTAGAGAAAATGAGAATGGACAGTATGGTAATTATCGAGTAAATAGATTAGGTATGAGATACATTAGCTATGTAACTGATATATTTATATACTGATTAGAGTTTTGTCACAATTACACGAATCTGGACAAATATTATCGTGCGGGACGAACAAAGACTTTTTAATGAAGTGGGCCGAACATTCGGGACTAATATGGCATAAATCATTCAAAAGGACATACAAATTAAAGAACACTGTCGTATAATTTGCCAAGATTGTTGTGTTGTGTTAATTGTACAGTAAAGTATTTATTTTTAAATATTATTTTTTTCATATTCTTCAACTCCTTTGTACGAGTATAACAGCAGTGAAATTGTTTTGAAATATCTCAAAATAAAGAAAGTGGTGTTTACCATGTTCAAATACAAGACAAAGAGATTCAGAAAAAAAAATCTTTACAAAATATATTAAAGCCTTACCTTATTTATTTATTTTTAAACACATTGCCAAATGGGTAGAAGGTTTTCAAGACAAAGGTATATTTTAGACAGACGATACTGTTTTTGAAGCTTTCAGATCAACCACAGAACACTATTTCGCTTACGAGCATTATCAAAACATCTGGCACAAGCTAAGACGGTGTTTCCTCACTCGTAATTAACCCCATTACAATAATGTACGGTACACTCCCCAGTAAACATAAGGTGTCGCATAAACTCAGGGTGGTTATAGCAAACAATATTAATTTGCAACTTGTTGATGATCGTAGCTTGGTCCGATCCCCTGCACATTAATCACGTGACCTCATCTCGTAGTTAGCTTAGATTAGATAAAAGGCGTAGAATAGACACATTGTTTATCCTCGTCTCATTGTTAGCTTTCACTACTTTCTTAATTGAAGAATAAAATGTTGATGTACAATTTCAACAGAACGCGTCTTTTACTCTTCGTTTTCGATCAATTTATAATAATTAAATGTTCAGGAACTTATCTTGGATTAAGATTATTTCATTTTGTATATGGAGGTGACAAAAATACCCTCATTTTTGCTCAGTTGGGTAAAAGAAGAGAGAGTTAATAATGAACTGGGTTTTTGACGATTCTTTCTTGACTTGCTCACATAAATTTAATTTACTTTCGTTGTTATATTATTTTACAGATATACGTTTCGTAATTTCTATAGAATTGTAGCTTCTAACAATCTAGCCATGAAGAATCAAGTCAACTTCATGTTTTTCGCTTTTGGGACATGAAAATTTATAGACAAACAAAATACTTTGTCTATTCTACCTGTTAACTTATCCCATGTACTGACATTCACCCTAAGGTGAGACGCGTCAGCTTATTAGGGGAGCCTAGAACTTTGGGGTCTACTTTATGGGGGCGAGGGAATATGTTTACTCGGTCCAGCTCCCGTAATAACATACCTGCAGACTGACGTGGATTGGCGAAATAATGGAAGGGATAGAGAATTTGCAAACTTCAATTAAGTGTAAATGTATGTGTGTATGTAAATGTTCGTATGAGGTTGTTTACCTTTTGTGCCGATAGATCAAACAAGAGCAGAGCTCGACAGAAAGTAATAAACAAGTTCATGAATCCTTAAAATGCGGATGTATAAAGTGGTAAATTTTAAATGACAGACGAAATATGTTGATCGAAACATCACCAACGTATTTTATCTTATGTGATTGGAAAGCCCGTTCATTCAAGCCTAAACAAGTCAAGCGAACATCTGAGTCGGTCAAAATGAGGATACGTTTAAATCAGCTAAGCGTATTTTGTTATGTAAAAGTCGCCTTCCAGAGATAAATAAGGTTGAATCAATATATTCAGATAAAGTAGATCGTGTCACTCTCATTAGTAAGGGTATGGATAAAAATGGTTTGGAATTTTTGACATATGCTTGATTCAAAGAGGGGGATTACCGTGAAACTGCCGCGGGCTCATGGGAAATATAAGTTGGCCCCATAAGTGGGGGTGAATCCTCAATCAGTATTAAAATTCAAAGGGCTGTCTGCTACTTGTCTTGCTGCGGGCGTTTCAATTTGTTTAATATACGATTGCATGTAGAATTTTTAGATATAGATTTGCATTTTTATTACCTACTATTTTTATGGAGATTAAATTAGCTACTAACAAGAGAAAATATGACCTCAAGGGTAAAATAGGGTTAGTTGCCGCAGTCGTGATACAGGTGCTCCATCATAAAAAACCTATTTTTTTACGTCGCTCATCAATGTGTTGATATACTCCAAATAATTTTCAATGCAGCGCGGCAGTGTGTCTCATAGTTCATGTCCGGTGATACATGAATCACCACTGTAGCGCTATCCCTTCTTTACTTTATAAATCCGGAATATTAAACTTTGATTTATATAATTTACTTGACCTAAAAGCATAGACCACATTGCGCATAATATCAGCGGCTAATATTCCGGAACACGGCCATTAATTCGTACAAGTAATAAGATGTATTAATATCACATCATTATTAATATATCACCGCTAGTATATAAATTTGTACGAGACTAATAAATCGTGACGCTTTTACTGCGGTACTAATAGACTGGGTAGCTTCAGTCTGAAACTGTTATGGTCAAAAATTAATTTAATAGGTATTTTAATGACTAGTTCCAGAAAAGAAGTTAGAGAAGGTCAAGTCGACACGAGAATGCTAAAGAATATACTTTTCGGAAGGGCAATGAGGACTTTGCAATGCGATTTTTAAAAAAACGTGGTTGCTATAGGCTAAGACAGATGGCGCTGTATGAAGTGTCAAAAATCCTAGTGGAAACGGTGGAAACAGAAAATTATTTCGTTTATTTATTTATTTAGCATTCACACTTGACTTACAGAAAGATATTTTTTGTTTATTTTATAATACCTACTTGACATTGACACTTGACTTTTGTGCAGCGCCATTTAGTGTCAAAATAGAAAGCGTGATGATTTCGGAAGGACTCGAACCTGCGCCCCACCATCCATCAGTACGGGTGTGCTCTAACCAACTAAGCCACAAAATCCTAGTCGGTTACGTCGAAAATCTTTGGAACCTCATACGGCTCTTGCGCCGTTAGCCGCCACCTACAGGGGAACAATAATTACAGTTATGCAAACCTGGTCAAACACTAAAGTTACATTTAGATCGTTTAACGAGAGGTGTTGCTGTTGCTCATATCTAAGGTTTTTGTAATATATTCTCAAAAAAATTCGATTTCTGCTGAACAAAATATTAATTTGGCCGTCCGCTATTTATTTTCTGACCAAAAATAATTTGATTGCCGGCCAAGTATTGCTGGAATAGTCTAAAGCTACCTTTAGAAATCAAGTATGTTTCTGCTTGCTTGCAATTCATCTCGACTGATCGCTAACCGTTTCTCTGTTATTTATCTTTGATCTTTCGAATATAATTTATTTGAATGTTTGTATTTATTTAGGGATCTAAAGAGAACCAGCAGAGCAAACTCAATGTTTCGCAAAATATCATTATGATTGATTGAATAACTACAGCGTATCAATAAAGTTTAAGTCTTAAAATAATAAAATTTTGCTAATTTTCATCGTTAAGTAAATGATTTTTAAATAAAATACCTAACTTGTTCTTTGTGTAGGACGTGTACCTCCGGCCGGGTAGGATGACAACCTGCGGAAGGCTACAGATAGATGCTGGATGTGGCAAGCTAAAGACGCTATAGCTCTCATTAGGTAGAAGCCCATCTCCAGCTGTGGACTGATATGGGCTGACGATGATAAGTAATAATGAAAAGCAAAAAATCAAATAAAATTCAGTCTGATTCCTTTGACACTTCTTCGACACTTTTTAGAACCCCGTATTCCATTTCGTATTTGAATCCCAAATTGCCAAAACAAATCCTTGTGGGACCAACTGAGTACCCAATTATAAATAATTGTGTAGTCTCATCAGGTGGTTTCTCTATACATAACTCGTTTATGAAAAACTGTATGAATGGCTTGTTAGCGTTTTCTAGTCGGTCTTGAGAGTAATGCGTGAGGGAAAATCGTTTAGGGGTTGTAGGTAGAATAAGCGGAGCGACAAGCGAGCGTTATTTATTACGAAGCTTTTATGTTTTGATGACTGGTTACCCTAGAAATCAATGATCTGTGATTTTTAGAATAATGACTTTACTTAATTTTCCACGAGCGTTAGATTAAAAATACATAAACACATTAAAAACATTAAAAATATACTGAATCACATAGTGTACATATTTATCATAAAGTAAATTGGTTTTTTATTGAAGGAAGAAAAAGTATATGTACGATTATTTATGTCGTCGTGTTATTTATGTGATAATGTGTCGCTTTAATACCTCTTGCTTATATATTGAGATTTTTATACGTATTTATTTTGAGAATGTTTACTTGTCTCACTCTTGTGAATTAACAACATCTGAAAAATTTGAAAACTCCGGCCCGTGCGGTCTCGCTATTGTATGCAATATGTGATTCCACCACGGCGGAGAGGATATGCAGTATTAAAACGAAATTTTTCGTACAAAACAACGTTATATGCCCTCTTCCTTATGAAAGGTCATAATTTTCGATCGTTGAAGCCGAAGGGGAGCTTGCTCAGCAGGGGAGTGACTTTTGCAATTGGTCTTATGCAGTAAGACATATTTTTCTTAATGTCAAATAGGTGTGGGGCTTCGCTTGTTTACGGCCATTACTGCGGCTATTTGTAGATCTTTTGTTGTTTAGTGAGTTGTTTAGAATATAAAAATACATTTGGTAATGCTTTTACTTAAAAAGAGTACCTTTATAGATACCTAATAGTTTCACAAATATCACTTGTTATACAAATGTTATTAATTTTTCTCATGCGAAAATTATCAAGATCTTACTTAATAAATTTAAACTAGGGTACCAAAAAGTGAGAAAACACACACGCAGAACAACGTACACTTCAGTGTACGTTGCTCTGGTTTTGTAAATGTTGGTTTGAAATCTCAATTTCACGGTGAAATAGAGATTTCGAACAAAAATTTACAAAACCAGAGCAACGTACACCATAAAACACTTGTTATCTAACGGAGTGATGTTATTAGATAACTAAAAATAATCATAATAGTGATTATTATGATTTTTTTATACATATAAAAGCGTGGAAATGGAATTGGTATATTAACTGACACATAATATTTTATTTTCATCATAATTTAAATTCAAACAAGCCTAATGTGACACCAATAGCCATTCCTACCACAATGTTGGAATAATTAATGCTTGATTTAAATAGTTGAAGCGAAGAAAAACAAAATAATTCTTCTTTTATGTCTTGATCCAAAATGTTTCTTATTCTAATAGGTAACCCAATAGATTAAAAAGTACTTATGATTTTTTAATTGTAATTTTATTCTCATGTAGGAAATTTTAATGACAAATTCCTAATCCTGATTTTGCGTAGGTGTGATTTAGCACTATCTATCTTCATTTTTATTTTCATTAGACCATAACACTTGTCTTGGAAACATGAAATACTAACGAAATAATATTTTGTTTACATCAATCTTTCTAAAAGGTCGGAATTAAACCTATTTGGGTTTAATTTCGACCGAGTAGATTCGTAGTAATAAGAATTCCCGTTAGTTTTTTTAAAGTTATTTGAGATCCATACAGGGCGTTCAAAAGGTTGATATAAAACAAACGCACGCCGCAGGTGTCATTGCGACATGGTGTCAAATCGGGCACACTCGTCGCGTCAGTGCTTGAGTCAACTGTAATGTTAGGGTTCAGTTTAAAAAAGAAAACCGAAACAGTACGATACCTATCTGTTTTGGGATTTATCTAACGAATGTATTGAGTTAATAATATTGCGTAGTTACCCACCTATAATTTTGGGAGCTACCAAAGCCTTCTACGTTTAATAAACCGCATTGTTGCAAATGTATGTCCATTATTTTAACACTAACCACGATTTACCAACCACAAGTACTTAAATAAAGTACGTTATGCTTAGTTTATTTAAGTTTAATAATAGACTCTAAAAAGGTGGGTGAGATGTTACATAAAAAATAATTTTAGTCAATACTATCCAAGAAAAAAAAATGTTCGGCTTTTTTTTCGCAATGTTTATTTCACCTTTCCACAGAACTCTGTGTCCATTCTGTAACTCTCACTCTATTATTTTCACTTCCACCACCTGCCGGGTGGCCATTACAGCCGGACGGACGAGCGTCATTCCAAATAAATATAATTTTATTTTGATTGCTCTTTCTAATGTTGCCATAACGGTTACCAACTTACAAAATTCATAACTACGTGTGCTATATCGCTAAGTATGGCAGCATAATATGATAAGTACAAGGGTTTATTTTACGTGGGTAGATTTCAACTTATGTAGTAATATGTTAGCTGGTACTTAATTTATATGAACTATATGGATGTACCTATCTAAGGTGTAACTGAGTTTCGGGAGCCAGTAGCGTTTTCCGTTGTCATGATTTAAAATGCATAATTGCTATACTGTCGCCAACGAAACGAAAAACAAAAGAGGTAACATGTTAAGCTACGTATACGTTTTTTTTTTGTATGTTCGTCAAAATCTCCGTCAATTATGGATCGATATGGATAATTATGTACAGAGAATAATATGACAGATATGATGAATATGATAATGAATGAACATGAATATAAATATATATGAGTGTTTGTCCCAAAAACTAAAAAAAAATCTGTAAATACTAAGGAACTGGAAGTGGGTTTTTAGTTTTGATCTAACTGCAGACAATCGCACGCATACAGTCTAGGGTAGCGGTCATATATCGTAATATATCGCGTAATGTAAAATTTTCTGCAGCAACCTTATTTAGGTGCAACAGCCCGACTGAACCTATAATTTTTACATTATGAGCAGTATGTCGCCTACTGAGGCTTCGCGGAGCCCCAGGGCTCCATGAAGCATACTTTGAGTACGGCTGGTCTAGAGATAACCCAATCGATAACGTTGTAGTCGAATCAGTGTCACATATTGGGTAACAATTTTAATCAATGCCAGACCAAGCTATTACTATTCCGATGGTCGCGGTCGCTTCAATTTCTAATGCATTTTAATTGTTCAATTGATTTTACAGTTACTTTGAAACTCGTACTTGTAAAACTTTATTGATATGCCTTGAAATTTTGACACCTGTTATCGGAACGCGAGAAATATCTAGCTTAATTGTATTAAATTATCATTTAGTTAATTAAGTCACGTACCTACTTAATAACCCTATTTAGGAATCTAAAATAAACTGTAGCTAGATGATGATAATTGAGACATTTTGACTAAATTAACAGTTTAATCGGTTTTTACTTTAAGTATGTTTAAAAGGGCCTGCGGATGATGAATTGCCCATACAAAGTACTACAAAATGCATTACGGATGTAAGCGGGTTAACTACGAACCTTATTTGTGTTGGAAGAACACCAACGTTTCATCCCTTAACGAGGACACAAAATGATTTGTAATTCGAGCATATTTTCACCATATCATGCAAGTATATTAAACATCTAGTATCCATAACACAAGCTCTGTTGAGCTTGAGGCTAGATTGTTCTGTGTGGCTTGTGCAGCATTATTTATTTATCTTATTATTATAATTCAGTACAAAGAAGTATTGTAGTTAAGTACTTATTTTAGGCACTTAAAAATATCCTTCTGCAAGCAATCCTTAACTAAAATTCTCGAAACAGAATATTTACGACATCGATACAGGTTGCCCATCTTTTTTTAGTAGGTAACTTTTTTGTTGTCTTCTTATTTGATTTCTCGTATCTTTCCACAATAGCTTTGGTAAGTTCTAGCCATAGTATTCTACACTTCCACCCTAGACTGCAAGCCTGTAATTATGGCTGCCGTTCTTTCACCGACGGTTTATCTAGACAATTTATCTTGTATATCTGCCTCTGTTCTGTTTGTATGCTAATGGGTGTAGTCGTTTTAGACTTTTATGAATCGGGATTTTAAATACAGAATGCTTTAGAGTTATTTTTATAAATGAGCTTATTTAATCTATTTCGAATTTTGAAGTTTTTCGGGCACGTATCGAGGCGAAACAATGACTCCATTGAACGGCTTGTCGTGCAGGGAAAGGTGGAAGGTAAACGACCGAGGGGTAGATCGCCTATGAGGTGGACCGACCAAATAAAATCTGCCGTAGGAGTCCCCCTGCATGAATGCTCCAGAATGACCACTAACAGGGAGAGATGGCGATATATCGTGAGGCAAGCGACACAGCCCCTACAACAAGACTCGTCATGACGACCACGACCGTTCTGCCAAGAACGCTACGAATGAGAAGAAGAAGAATCTATTTAACTCATTTCCTTCCCATCTCGCAACCTTCCTATAACTTCATTCAGTTTGAATGGTGAAGGAAAAATTAGCGTAAAAAAATTTACCTACTCTATCTTACCTCTCTATTGACATGAGCTGCATCGATGGTCATAGTAATAATCTGCTTACAAATATGCGATCTGCTGTAGCTTGACATTAACAACCGGATGTGAATGTGGTCGTTAGTGTCACCGTTTTCATCACATTATATCATTTAATTTTGTACAGAACAGCAAAATTATCAGACTACAATCCGTACAAGTAATAAACATCAATATTTACAACAGCAAGGTCCGGAATGAAAAATGTTAGTATTTCACCTCGTAAACAAAAGGTAACTACTATTTGTTGATCAGACATAGTTTACAAGAGACACAAGAGTAGATATAACATCTTTAGCATATACAAGAAAGCCTTGTTAATACAATACAATATCTTTATTGACAACACCAAGTGATAGGTCAAAAGGTAAAGAGATACAATACACATTGAAATCGAACAACAACTCATCATGACCACTACATTTGAATTTTGATGTCAATACACGAGTTACGATGGGACTCCAACCTCATAATCTGCGCGTTTTAAGAATAGGATAGAACCCCGCCAAAGTAATTTATACATAGTATTGGTGTTACGCTAATACGAAATACATACTTCAATGAAGTAGCGTAAGCAACGAAGTTTTCAACATCAACTTATCCATCAATATCCAAAGACGTCATAAACTTCAGTCAATCATCTCCCAAGCACCGACGCTAATTTGCAGACGCTACCGACAGTGCGTGTCATAGTTCGAAAAGATCCCATCTGATTTTGATCGTGTGCGGATCTCGTTGGTCGATTATTGTATCATTACGCCAAACTTTCACCTTTAACGTGCAAAATGCGAATGTCAGTTGTTGGCGTCATCATAACAAGCCAAAGGCGACTCACGACATAGTACTCTCACTTACCACCATTATGTTAGAGGGAAAAGATTTCAATCAACTTGTCAGCATGCGAACAGTAAGCTATTTTCATGTTGCATATTTGAGTATAGAGAAGAAGGAACCAAATTGATTAATAAGGTACTCTAATTAAGGCCCGTATTACGAAAGCTCGCTCAGTCACCGATCTATGCTTGAGTGACGTTTATGCCATAGAAAAGTGTTACTCAAGCATCGATTGATAACTGAGGAAGCTTTTATAATACGGGCCTACGTGTTGTAGCTCAACCCATTCAAACAAAAAATGGCGTGTAGAGACAAACACGCAATTTTTGTTTTTTATTTTTTTCCGTGTGTTTTTAGGCCTACCAAACCTTAAGGTTACACTCAGTTGTGAATGTTTCCTCTGTCCATTATCTTATTTCGTGAGATTACTACCACACTAGCGGTCTATAATTTGACAAATAGAGAATAAGATGCATTAGTGCGCATTTTCTACGTAATAGGGTACTTCGAACCTTGGGTGTATAATTTAGCGGTACGGTCGCAAAGATGGGTCTACCGCACATATAATGTTTAATAAAAAGTTTTGATGGCTTTTTATTTGAGTTATATGTTCTACTTTCGAGTATATTTGAATAGACGGATAATTTGGATGAAATTGGCGATAGCACCTTACTGTCTTTATATGTTTGTTTATGGTTGCTGAATGTTTCATTACTTTTGAAAGTCGTATGTTGAAATATGGGAGTTTACGAGTTGAAAGATGGGTTTGCATCTAAAATAGTTTAGTGCCACTAACTGTCAGTCAGTGTTGTCTAAGAAGCTCCGCGTATGAGTCAGTTGTGTCTAGGCTAAAATTTAGTGACGCTTATTGTCTTCCTTATCATCATCGTCATACAACCCGATAGTGGAAAAAAAATTGAAGCGAACTAAATCAATAACATTTTGTTGCTTGTTTGATAATTACTATTCATAAAGCTGTGTATGTATAAAATTTGACTTGTCTAAGTGCTTTTTTGTAAACATAAAAAAATAAAGTTATTGGATTTTGACTTTTGAAAAAAAAAATATAAAAAATATAGATAAATAATCAGCCGGATTTATATTTTGTATTTTTATCATCATCATCATCATCATCAGCCTATATCAGTCCACTGCTGGACATATGCCTCCCCTAATGAGCGCCATAGCGCCCTGTCTTCAGCTTGCCGCATCCAGCAACTGCCAGCATTTTTATGCCTTGCCTTTATTTTTTCTGTTGGCGAATCATGCAATCAAGTCTCTATAATCGAATACGAAAATGTAAACAAAGCGTAAACGCATGAACACAAATCAAATCACACCAGCGTTATCAAATAACGCTATAAATTTACATTGATAGCTCCCCCTGTATATTTTACAATCAATCATTAACATTTTACGAGAAGGATGTTGCAAACGTTACAATAATCCATATCTAATAAAGTCACATCAAAGTCGACTATAAACCGTACTCTGTTTACGAGATCTATAAACCTATCTCATAGTTTTAAGTTCTACATCTCGCCTCACAAATTGTGTTTTATTGGGTCATGAACAGTTTATGGGGAGTGATATATGGGGTGTACATAGTTGTAGAAAGAGTTGGTAATGTTTTTCGCGGAATTGTACTTTGTTGCTTTGTGGGTAACGTTGATTCTGAATATTATTTGTAGAATCTATTTTGAGGGGAGCTTTGTGGGTCCGATTCCGAGAATTCAGTTTTTCGTGTTTTAACAATACAAAAAGTATTTTAGAACAGCACTTGATTGCAAATGTATTGCTTGTTTAGTATAAAACATACCTGTAATATTTTATAAGAGCTATTAAACTAAAATATTCGTACAAAAAACTTAAGAAAACCAACATCAGACCACCATAAAATTTGTATTTTAAACGTTAAATTTTTCCTAGATTATAGAGACTTGCGAAAAATAAATCAGATCGAGCACTCGCTGTCAATTAAAAGTTAAATTCTGGATAGGGTTGGCATTGGCAGTAATAGGGTTGGCAAGTTTGGCCACGATCATTGTAATTCGTGAAAAATAATTTAGTAGTTAGGAACGAAATATTTTGATTTTTACCTAAGCGGTCTGAACATATAATTATTAGTACTATGTAACGTGTATTTTCACGTTTTTTTACCTTTCCTGATGTTTTGACAGGCGGGTATGTCGTCCAAGTGCAGTGCAGATGGACTTGCCTAGTTTCAAAAACCAAGTAAGGAGAAGAACAGATGCGACCACCAATCCGCAAACCTAATGTGATTATGGCAATACCACATTTGTTTGGAGGAGGCATGCGCAGCTGTGGACAAAAGTTTCACAGAAAGCTCTTTATGAGGATGGTAATCTTAAAATCTTCTAGAAAATACTCCCTAACTTAAAAATCCAAAAGCTACCAAGGCATTAAGTACATCCTTAGCAACCCTAGCCTTTAAAATAATAGCACGTCCATTCGAGATGCAGATTCCACGATCTCGATACAGATACCGTTAAAGGATTATCTTGAGTGACAGCGAGTAACACCCAATTAAACGTGTGATAAGTTAAACGCGGGCTCGGCGCATGAATCACGCCCAATCGCGTGCAGCGAAAATAATTTGAATTCAGTATTGCAGGCTTCGGCAGAACGTCCATTGGTTGATATGTCATGCAGGGCAGCTAACATGGAAAATACATTTTTAATTAGGAAATGCATGTGGTTCATCTAGTAAAACTTTGACAGCGAGTTGGAAGGTCTAAAAGCACAACATACAGTGCGTAGTCAACATGCTACAATAATTTATATTCATTGACGTGGCGCGGTGGGCGAAGGTCCGCCTGCTACACAGGGGGTTGCCGGTTCGATTCCCGCCTTGGGACTTGGCCTTAGTTCGGGGCTAGATAATGCTGTGTGAATTGTCCAGCATTATTTATTTTTATTATTTATCGTTACGATACTCCCGAAAATTGTGCGCGGGCCGCACCGCACTCACTCTGAAGAAGTCCCTCGTAAAGGATTGAAACGTTGGTATTCTTCCAACACAAATAGGGTTCGTAGTTAACCCGCTTACATTTCTAATGAATACTCATGACATATTAGTTTGAATAGCTGGTTAAATACTATATGCTATAGTATCTACCTAAGTGCTAAAAGTTACCTTAGTATACTTATTTACCACATTACATTTAAACACTATAAAACTGTTCTATTTCTAGGTGGGAGAAGCAGTACAAAGACGCATCGGACGCCATCTCTAAGAGCTGGACGGCATCACAATAACTATCATTGTGAACCAACGCAAACCTTGACTTGCTGCTGTCCATGGATTTGTAATCTGTGTTTTTATAATTTCTAACCCAGCGGGGCTAGAAATTATAATTTCTTCGAGCCTTCTAATAATTATAATTTCTTGTTGGCCTGTGGCAATATTGCTACTATATATACTATTGCTACACCAATCCATGGACAGCAGCAAGTCAAGGAAGAAATTATAATTTCTAGCCCCGCTGGGCTAGAAATTATAATTTCTTCGAGCAGCAGGTACCTACCTAGTTTATAATAATGAAAAAAGAATTACGTACTTATGAATCATGAATTTATCAGTTTCTTTATCTAGCAATGTTTTTAAAATTCATGAGTTTTAACGGTATACCAACAACCTATGTTGATACAGTTCGCTGATTTCTTTTCGAAATTTTAAAGTCATGTATAATTGACAGCCCTATTACAAAGTGATGTTAAACTCCGAAGTTCGGTGTTCATGCACCGCTGAATTATAAATTAATGCATACGCCGCCACTGCAAAAACTGTTGTTGCGCAGTTTTCTCTTTTTGCGAGGTGTCGTTTTAATTCCTGGCGAAGAAACACAACTTGGGCTTTAAAGATGAAGTAGAACAAGCAGATAGGTAATAAAAATTCAGATTAAAGTATTTGATTGGTTTTGTAAGTATTAAATTTAGCGTTAATCACCAAATAAAACCGGCCAAGTGCGAGTCGACTCATGCACGAAGGGTTCCGTACCATTATCTATAAAAACGGCAAAAAAATCACGTTTGTTGTATGGGAGCCCCTTAAATATTTATTTTACTCTGTTTTTTAGTATTTGTTGTTATAGTGGCAACAGAAACACATCATTTGTGAAAATTTCAACTGTCTATCACGGTTCATGAGATACAGCCTGATGACAGACGGACAGACGGACAGCGAAGTCTTAGTAATAGGGTCCCGTTTTTACCCTTTAGATACGGAACCCCAAAAATGAAATAACGAATCGCTCGATACCACATTTATCAAAATTAGATCACAAATACAAGTACGACGCACGGTGGACGAAAGTCCGCCTGCGACGCAGGGGGTTGCGGTTTCGATTCCCGCCTTGGGAATTATCTTTGTACGATCTGATCAAATATTTGTTCCGCGTGTTCCGGGTATTTTCAATGTATAATGAAAAATAGTATGTATGTATTGTATTATGTATTACAGTTATCTAGTACCCATAACACAAGCTCTGCTTAGCTTGGGGCTAAAATGATACTGTGTGGATTGTCCAGCAATCTTTAATAGTTATAATTAATTAATTTAAACGTATAGCTGTTGACAGCTATACACATAATTCTTTCTTTTAGATTTGCCTCATGTACAATCAAAATTTTGTACCTAATGTATAGCAAATAGCCAATTACACGTTAGAGAGTTAAAGACCGAAGTAAAGGTCATACACAAAACACCCTTATAACGTAATAAGTCCAAAGATCTGAATCGCGACCCAATTTCACAAACAACATTACACCTGTCACGATATTATCCGAATTCTCAATAAACTTCTATCGTTCACAATAGAAAAAATTGTATGTTAAGTCGAAAAGGTTTTTTAAGCTTAAGAATCCGGCGACAGATGCTTGAACTTCAATTCGTGAATTATTATGTTCCGTAATACCAAAAATGATGACTGAAAAGTTGTTGAATCTTCGACATTGTGTTGTTATTCTGTAACTAGACAATATAAGCTATGTTTCTAAACAAACAAAACGTACGATATTATTGTTTTTAATACAAAACAAATAGGACGAAAACATGTCATTTTAAACGTAAAAATATGTTAAATTCGATTTTGCATATTTTTGCTTACATTTCATTATAGGTGTGTATTATTAAGAAAACAACCAACCAGGGACCTAAATGTATACTATTCGAGTACAAAAACAACATGATATAGGGAAATATGCTCGAATTACAAATCATTTTGGTAGTACGTTTGTATGGGCAAATCATCATCTGTAGGCCTCTTAATGTGCCCCTAGCAGATCAATTCAGTCAAAACTGAATTGAATGTCTTCGAGGGGCACATCGGTCTAGAAATTAAACATGAAACATTTTGAAAATCATTTTTAAAGATTATCTGGAGTACCTAAGGACTATTCAGACTATAGGTGGTATTGACGAGCCCATCGCTACTCCTACAGAGTTATTGGCAATTACACCGTATCCTTTTAGGGGGTGGTGGGAAAGGCCATTTGCAACTATTTTGACCCCGAAGAATAATTTGACCTCGAACTAGTTGCAACTGTCTTCCCCCAACACACCCTAAAAGAATCCGGTGTAATTTCCAATAACCCTGTATTATTTATCGATTTCAGAAATATTATACGACATTATAAATTTCGAATACCCAGAGAGAGATACCATCTCATTTGCAACACTTGTGTTGATACAGAAATAGTCGGTATTGTGTTCAGCCTTAGCAAATAAGATACTGCCTACGCGTTCCTTGAGATGACAGGCATCGCAAATGCTACATCATTATTTGGTTGAAAATTACGTCATGCTTATATACCTCATCTTAAATGAAAGCTTTATTTTGGTGTAGTATAATACAACAACATAACAATAAACATCCAACTATGTCTTTTGTAATTTTTTTGAAAATCAAGTCCTTCACGCTTTGCTCCTATAGAAACGTTTCAAAGTTATTTCTATCTCAAGGAAAATTTTTATGGATTAAAAAATAGCCTATGTTTGATTGCATGCTTAGAGCTACATCTATGCATTTCAGACTGATCGGTTCAGTGGTTATGGCTGGAAGAGTTAACAAACAACCATTCATACATCCAAACTTTCGCATTTATAATATTAGCGTGATTTTGCTAATGCCAGACAAAATATAATTATATCTCACTAATATTATAATCGTGAAAGTTTAGATGGATGGATGGATAGATAGATGGATGGATGTTTGTTCCTTTATCACGCCAGAACGGCTGAACGGATTTGAATGAAATTTGGCACAGAGATAGATTATAGTCTGGAATAGGACATAGGCTACTTTTTATCCCGGAATTCCCACGGGAACGGGAACTACGTGGGTGAAACCGCGAGGCGCTGCTAGTTAAAAATAATAACAATAAACTGTAAAATAATATTATTGTTTATTATATCTGTCTTTTTCTATACCTAAACCTTGTATATTAACGACAAAATAAGTGAATAATAAAATACCATTGGGTTGTTATTACTAGCATTCTTGTGTGTTTACGTATGTTATACACACACTCACTAAAACATCAAAGGTCAAACAAATATCATTATTTCAAAAATAAACCATTTTAACTATAGAAACTTATTTTTTTTATCGATGCTTGTGTTTTTTGATCATTGTCCTATATGGATAAGTTTTTCATCAAGCAACAAATCTACTTACTCCTTTTCATCTTTCAATAACCAATTCTAGGAAGTAGCGTCGGCACAACATGACCTTTTTAGCGCGGTGGGCGAAGGTCCGCCTGCGACGCAAGAGGTTGCGGGTTCGATTCCCGCCTTGGGACAAATATTTGTACGATCTGCAGGTATTTGTTTCGGGTGTTTTGGTCGTTTTCTATGTATAATAAAAAATGTCTATGTATTTAATGTATTGTATTATGTATATCAGTTATCTAGTTCACATATCTCAACTCTGCTTAGCTTGGGACTAGATAATGCTGTGTGAATTGTCCAGCATTATTTATTTATTTATATTTATTATATTTTCGTACATCGAGGGCTATGTAACTTCTATTAAATCTGATAACAGAACTAAACATCACTTATCCTCATTAACACACAGCTACTAATTATCATTTCATCTGAAAACATCACATCCAATCTCTCACAAACTAGTTATCTTGCGGTCAAACTAAAAAATGTCACCTACAATTGGCTGCACCAGTCGATTTGATTCTAATTCTACTTTTTAAGTGGCTAAATCTAACCGCAGAATCGAATGTGTCCATAGGCGAGAGGTAACACCTTTCTAAGTAGATTTAAGGTCGATTCACACATATCAGTGAAGCCGTAGTTCCGACACAGTACCGACACAGTAACGGCACAGTAACTGTGCGGTAATAATAATAAATAAATAATGCTGGACAATTCACACAGCATTATCTAGCCCCAAGCTAAGCAGAGCTTGTGTTATGGGTACTAGATAACTGATATACATAATATAATACAATACATAAATAGATTTTATTATACATAGAAAACGACCAGAACACCCTAAACAAATGTCTGCAGACTGTACACACATTTTTCCTGAGGTGGGAATCGAACCCGCAACCTCTTGCGTTGCAGGCAGACCTTCGCCCACCGCACCAGAGAGGTCGTCGTGGTACTGTGTCGGAACTGTGGCTTCACGAAAGAAATTTCGAAAGAATATATAAACATTATTTCATACATTCTCTATGAACGCATTCACCCTTATCAGTGTCAGCGACGACACAGTGCTGGGATGCGTTCTTATAGAATGTATGAAAGAGTATTTCGCACTGTGCCGGTACTGTTTCGGAACTGTGGCTTTACTTATATGTGTGAATCGACCTTTAGGCTATTTGTAATTTGATATTATTGTCAGTTGAGTTGGCATATAGATAACACGAAATACTTCAAAAATAAACGACAAAGAAAATGTACATGTGTAATGTGTGTGTTAACTTCGGACTGACTTCTCAAAATTAACAGCCATAATGTTATTACAATTATTCGGTTTTGCATGTTTCTACCTAAATTTACGTATTCTTTAAGGCCAAGGCCACGACATCGGGCGATGCGTCTTGCGGCGCGTCCTGCGTCTTGCGACTGACGTCGCTATGCCAAGACACAGTACACATATGATACACATACGACTTATGGTACACTCAAACAACTTCATTGATTTGTTCTTGCCGCGGACGCAGACGCAAGATGCGCGGGCGGGCATGTCGTGGCCTTGGGGTAATATTTTGTCAACTATGGAAACACACGAGCTCTTGAAAGGCGTAGAGGCGTAGACAACATAATAAAGAATAAACATTAAAACTTCTTTTAAGAAGAGATTAAGAAAACGCGGGCGAAACCATGGGCTGCCAGAAAAATATAAATCATGACGCAGTAAAAGTCTTCGGAACAAAACACTCCAAGAACCAGTTACCACTCCTATTTAGGGCGAACGACGGCATTATTTCGTTGCGCTCTGTATTTAGTATAATCGGATTACCAGAACTGCGATTTGACTGACTCGGATGTTACGTTACGCAAGATGTCTCTGTCCGATGTCCTAAGGTATTGAACATGGTAGAATGGCCAAGATATTGTGAATGTTTTATTTATCTTTTTGCTTTTTACATGGAAACGAATGTTCAACAGTTGTTTAACAAATTTTATTTACTGTCACTGAAATGTAGACCTAAAAATGGCCCTAATACTATATATCTTTAAACAAGGGACCAAACCACCCCATTATAGACGAGGTAAGACCGAGTTATAATAGGTATAAAAGGTGGGTTTGTCCCGCGAAAACGATACTTTTTTAATTCGAGTGTGAGAAAATAAAACAATTTAAACTTACCTTCATTCATTATAAATTGATTTTTATTCTCTATAATAAAAAATAATAAAACAAAAATAAATGTCAATAATGTTGATTACCCTCTAATTTCTCAATTTTAGATCCACGAGTTTTAAAATGAGCTTTTTAAAATGGCAATAAGCCATAATTGTAACTTTAATAAAAATATTCGCAAATGCAATTAGGAGTTGTTTTCGCACAAAAACGAATCAGAAACTTCGATTTTCCTTTTCCGATCAGGCCCCTGATCTGTTGTATTTGGTGTGTTCTACCTTGATCAACTACACGAAGCAACTTTAAAAGACAGTACCGCTTAGGATTTATAGCTAAATAACACACAAAATAAGCCGCTTACCGATGAGTATTTGTAACGGTCTGGCCATTTCGAGAGTTTTACTGTATTAGCCATATTTAATTTATTTTTATGATTACTTATAGATTATTGACGCCTAGTTAACTTTTGTAGCTCTTAATACCTATTTAGTTTTATAGTAGCTGACAAAGATGATGATGGGAATAAAACGGAAATTCCAAAGGTGAAGTTTTAAAAGGTACTCTACTCTAGAAGAACCTACACACTACTCAATCAAGTATAATATACCTAACACACTAGGTATATTGGAAACGTAAATAACAAGAGTTCAAGTTTCAAATATTTTTAAACTTACGCGATCTAAACACATATTTATAAATACTATTTAACTAAGGTAATTAAACGCGATAAATACCCGTTAAATAGTATTTATAAATATTCAAGTTTCAAGTTTTTTATTTGGTAACAATAATAAGGTTACATGTCAATAATTAAATAAATTAATATTTTAGCTATACGTAAAATACATTTTTTTAACACTAATCACATCACATCACGCTAAGGCCCGTATTATGAAAGCTTGCTCGGTTATCAAACGATGCTTGAGTAACGCTTTTGTATGGCATAAACGTCACTCAAGCACTATTCGATGACTGAGCAAGCTTTCATAATACGGGCCTAAGTTTGGATGTTTAGGGATGTTTGTTACGTCTTTCAAAACTACTGAACGCATCGGGCTGAAATTTCGCATATACCTAGGTAGTTCTAGGCCTGGAGAAAATGCTACTTTATAATGCTATAACGTGTCCATAGAAACAACGCGTGTGAAGCCGCGGACAGAAACTAGTGAATTTATGATAGTTATTAGTTTTTATTATAAATAAAAAAAGACCACCCGAAACAAATACCTGCAGATTGTACAAATATTTGTCCCAGGGCGGGGATCAAACCCGCGACCTCCTGCGTCGCAGGCAGACCTTCGTCCACCACGCCACGGAGGTCGTCTCTATGGTTAGATTAAATTTCATTCCATCATCACTAAGCCGAAAAAAAACGAGAGCAATCGTACATTCACTTATTAGAATTACATCAACGACATTTTAACGCTTTCAATAAGTAATTCATCCCACAAATCTAAACCACGATGAAATTTAATACTTACTACTGCTACTCATTTGGACAGAACTTAGTTTACGAAACTTAAGGAGCTGTTTTGTCTGTGAGCGTAGATAGATATATTAATAGAGGAAATATTAATGAAAAAGAAGATAATAGAGGGTACGACACAACATGTGTACTAAGCAGAAAGGGGGTGATTCTCCCGAGCCCCGAGATGGGTTATATCAAACATTTTGGTCTACGATTTTGTGATGTTCGAATTTTTTTTTAAATGAAGACTTTTTTTTCGTATTCGTGTTGTTTTACGTGTATTCTTACATTATTATTTGTCTTCTTATTCAAAATTTATATAATTTTTTGTGAATATTTCATGACTAAACACTTGTTTTGCTGAAAAATTTGCAAAAATATTCCAACTTAAAAAAATCGTAAGTCACAAGTTTATCACCTGAGAATCTGCCCCTTTTGGCTTATACATACGTGGAACCCTGTACAGTAGAAATAATCGTAATCATGTAGTTACAGGTTTGATTATCGCCGCACGAAAAAAGGTATTACAACTGCAGCTCTGGTTGTTTAAACACTATGTTTATTAATTATCCACAACACCAGCTCTGTTTACCAGATGACGCTGTATGAACTGTCTGTGTAGACTAGCGTCCAACACATTTTTTTTCAACAAATGTAAAGTTTGGTCGCTCAGTTCCCGTTCTAGAAACAGGAGCTTAAGCCAACCGTAACGGGTCACCCGAATCACACGCCCGTCCGCTCGCATTAACCTCTCCAATACATCTACTCGACAACTGAACACTCAAGGATTTCACGGTCTACTGAACATCTTTTAATGAATAAATAATAATGCTGGACAATAAATAATGCTGGACAATTCACACAGCATTATCTAGCCCCAAGTTAAGCAGAGCTTGTGTTATGGGTACTAGATAACTGATATACATAATATTGTACAATACATAGATAGATATTTTTTTATTATACATAGAAAACGACCAGAACACTCGGAACAAATACCTGCAGATCGTACAAATATTTGTCCCAAGGCGGGAATCGAACCCGCAACCTCCTGCGTCGCAGACGGACCTTCGCCCACCGCGCCACAGAGGTCGTCGATTTTCTAGAAGTCAATGATTTTTAAAAAAGCTTTACATAAATAATAGATTCAGGCGTTACTTTGCGGAAATCCATTGCAAAATGTAAGGATGAAAATATTTAGTAGATAACAATTCCGCGAAAAAACTTTCTCCGATAAGTTCTAACAAAATGTAGTCCGCGCTGTAGAAGCAAAATGACGCCAACTACAAAATGAAAAAATACCTATCAAAGCAAGACGTCAACTAGTTTCGTCTCTCCACGAGACATCATCAGGACACCACAATACTCGACCTTAACACTGAGAGCGCCAAGCAACAACGGCAGAGTCCCACCAGAGATGTTGCCACTCCGAGTCAAGTCCGTGACTTGGCGAGGGCTGAGGGTTTGTTTACGACACTAACCCGAGCTTTTGACTCGGTAATTAGGTTAGATAGGTATGACGAAACTTCATGGATATTAAACTTATCATACAGCTAGAATATGAACCTTCAAATACTAGCAGATTTTACCTGAAAACTCTGAATAAGCCTTAAATAATTCTGCTGGCAATAAATTCAGATAACGAGGCCAAAGAACGGCTTTATTGCGGTGCAGACGATGACTGCGGTCTAATTTGTAATACTCTACCAAAATGTTATAAATAAAACCTTCGTTTCTATAATTTGACACACGTAGTTCTTAAAATATAGAAAATATAATGTAATTGAATATGTACCTATATTTAAACTTGGGTAAGTTCTATTTATTAATAACGACAATAAAAGGAAAAAACAATCAAATAATATAAATAAATTATAACTAGTATTTACATTTGAAACAATTGAGCTAATTGCAGACTGTTACAAACAATCTACAGGTAGGTCAACCAATCTATATACCGGTCGGTATTTAATTTACAAACTTTGAAAATTCTGAATATTGATATTAAAATAACAGAAATTTAATCGTACACCTAGGACGGTATCCATTCTCTCATATTGTCCGAAATTCCCACGGGATCACGCTGGCGAATAATGTCACACGGCCACATGTTGTCAATCGATGGGACGTGAACCCGCGCCCTGCCATTATCGTACGGGTATACTCTTACCAACTAAGCCACGAAATCAAGTGGCTCTAATCCAAGAAATCTAAAAATAAAAGAGTGCGAGGGTTTACGCACTATAACAATAAAATAAAACCAACCAAGTGCAAGTCATACTTGCGCATGAAGGGTTTCGTACCATTATTTATAAAAACGGCAAAAAAACACGTTTGTTGTAGGGGAGCCCCCTTAAATATTTATTTTATCCTTTTTTTAGTACATATTTGTTGTTATAGCGGCCTAGAAATACATCGTCTATGAAAATTTCAACTGTCTAACTATCACGGTTCATGAGATAAAGCCTAGTGACAGACGGACAGACGGACAGCAGAGTCTTAGTAATAGAGTCCCATTTTACCCTTTGGGTACGGAACTCTAAAAATTGTACAATATTTAGAAGAATGTACTACCTATTTGACATTGAGACCGTCAAACAAATTCGCTACGTAACGTGACGCGACGTAACGGGAACCATTCCTATCTTCTATTCTACTTGAGAATTATGTTACTACTCTAAACACCGTAACAAGTAACAAAATCCGTTCACATTTCCCCAGAACGATGATCCGATTAAAATCAAATCGTTTAATTAAGGAGTAGTCTCACGACACAGATTTGAATCCACACGAGAGATGCATTGCTCACGATCCGTTTTATCGAACGCATCAATACTCATTCAGTGTTTAATGCTCGACCGGTAAACAGTAGTAAGGTTTGTTAAGGTGCCGTTTCACTGTCGCGAACGCTGTCAATTTTTTTGCTTTAGAATTTATTCGCGCAAAGCGTTTTTTAACATTTTTACCGTCCCCTCCTTAATTTTAGTACGTTCAGCAGTGGATGTAAGATGTGGTAATTCGGAGTATTTGTCCCAAAATGCAAATGAATTAAATTTGATTTTATCAAAAGTTTATAGAAAATGGTTTACGATTTGCGGCAAATTACCTTTTCGCTGCTTATGGCACGCAGAAACAAATAAAAATTACAAAAATGTTTTCGCCAACCCGTGACGAACAACCATAAGGGATCTAATATACTAGGTACCCACTGAAATGATGACACTACCGAAGTTTAACAAACTGTGTGGTAGTATCAAAAATATCTGTAGCTATAACCTAATAGATTATTTATTTAATTGCCTCAAACGATCAAAATATATTTAGATAATAATAATAATAATAATAAATAGACGAATAATAAGAAGGAAAGCAGGAGACTTCCGCTGTTAGTTTTTTACTAAATTCTTAAAAGACCTTGTTCGCGCCTTCGTGCAATTCCCTCACCGTTCGCATGCAGATTCAATTTCCCCGTTCGTATGTGAGCGTTCCTGTTCACCACTTACCAAAGTTCTCATCGTAAGATTCGTGACTGCTGGATCTACGGTAGCAGGCAGGAAATCAAATCCAATTTACTTCATTTGCTCGCCAGTAGTTCACATAAAGCGGATTACGTTGAGTTTGCAAAGTAAAGTACTATCTACTGGCACATTTGATTTGAATGTGCCTCATCCTATACATCTGGCCTGGTCAGGCGTAGGGTGGGACTATAGTTTAGAAATAATTGTTGCGTTTCCGATGATTAGATGGAGCTGATTTTTGACAGCTTTCAGAGGAAATAAAAGCATCGTTGGAAACTTTACAAATCCACTCCTGCTCCTGCTGCCTATCGCAGAGATGCGAGAGAGTATAAATCAGCACGCGATAATAATGAGTTGGAGTCATTTTGAAATGAGTAGAAGTCATTTTGAAATGAGTAGGAGTCATTTTGAAATGAGTTGGAGTCATTTTGAACTAATTGTAAGGTAAAAGCGGTGAGACATTGCTTTGACCAGGTTTCGACGTAAAATATTAACCTCGGCAAAGTTTTGGCTCATTCAGACCATCAAATATTGGCTGTGACAAATCGGCAATAGGGTTTTGCACATCAATAAAACATTTATCGAAAAAACATAGCTAAGTAAAAAAATGGCATAAAAGAGAACGTTATAAGATCACGTCTACTAAAATAATAAAACGTTTATTCTCATCTTGAATATTGTTTCGAAACTTAAGATACTTGACGCGCGGAGCTTGGAGTGGCAACATCTCTGCCGTTGTTGCTTGGCGCTCTCAGTGTTAAGGTCGAGTATTGTGGTGTCCTGATGATGTCTCGTGGAGAGACGAAACTAGTTGACGTCTTGCTTTGATAGGTATTTTTTCATTTTGTAGTTGGTGTCGTTTTTCTTCTACAACGCGGACTATATTTTGTTAGAACTTATCGGAGGTTTTGCGCGGAATTGTTGCTAAATATTTTCATCCTTATATTTTTCTTAAGATACTTATCAATATTCAGAAAAACACAACCTGACGAATGAAAAGTAAACAGGAAGTATGATTGAAGATTAAAACGGCGCGGCGGTCGGTGTAATCGGTTTTTAACTTTTAAAACTGAATCATCACGCCTTGTACTCAAACTAACATTGGTCCAGCGTGAAATGGATCAGCAAAATTGAAACCATCTTTTCAACTATCTTCAAAAACAGAGTCAAATGTTCGGCTGTATGAAAGTACGTTTACACATTTCTCATTAAAATGACTCTGTTGGTTTTGTATAGAAAACGATCCCGAGGTAATTAAAGAAAAAACTGATTCCCGAGGAATTAAAACTATCCCAAAGCTGATATAAAAAACAGGGAAAATAATAGGAATTCGAAGTTACTTTTTTTTTAACAATTACTTCTTATTTCAATAAAAACAACACGTAAAGTACTAGAATGGTACTCAAATTTTATCGTTGATCAAAAACTAATTTAATGTTAGGTGTTTTTCCAGTAGTTTTGCTATTATAAAAATTTTCGTGATTGCAAAAGTTGATGCATTATCAGTCTGTCTATAATGAATTCAACTACGAAAAAGCCTACAGTATTTCATCTGACATACTCTTGGTAGGCTACGTTAGACAAAGAAAACGTTCTTATATTTCCCTTCGTGAACCACATCTAAAGTTTGTTCAAAAGGTTACGTTAACCTGCAAAGTTACAAGTTTTCTGAGTGTCATTTGCCATCAGGGACACAAACGTAAACGAGAAAGGTAGGTAATAATGTAAAAGTTTTTTAGCGCTAAGTAAAACTCATTTGCTCCGTTTTACTGTCGGTGAAAATAATTTGAAATTCTTTATTATTAGTCGGTCGTAAAACGTACGAGTCTTATAACTTTCAACATGAGTTAATTTCGTGTTATAATTTTGGTTTAAAAGCTTTTAGTTTGACGCTTGAGGAATAATTAGACCTATTTTCCATTGCATACGGCTAAAAAAAAATTGGCAGCAATCAGTTTTTACTAAATTTTTTCGTGCATTAGATTTTCGTTTCACCACAATCTCACCTGATAGTCAGAAAACAAAACAAAATTAAATTACATATTTTAATTAGTAATTAATAGTTTAAAATATATGTAATGAAAACACATCATGGTGGGTACAGACCAAGCGAGTGAGAGCGAACGCATGCAAACGAGTGGGATTCGACAATCGGTTCGTTTCATGTTGCTTTGACGTAGTCACAGCCGCTGGAGCACGGCCGAAGGCGAACGAAGGCTTTGGGCTCGCTTGCTTTCGCCATGACGTCTACACTGGTTCTTTTGCGTTCGTTCGTTAACCTTCGCTCGCTCTCGCTCGCTTGGTCTGTACCAGGCATAACACTAACTCTAACAAAACTTACAATCCAATAACTACATTTTAAGGTAGAGCAGAAACTGTTCAATGTTAATTTTATCAACAAACAAGTGAAATCAAGATTATAAAAGTCTTTATATTTATTTTATATCTCAAAATACCTAGCAAAACATTTGTAGAATGACGATAAAATCAGATGATTATAAGAATAACATTGAAAACAAAAGCTCTCACAACGAACAGACTAGATTTAAAGACAAGAAAAATATTTCTCATTATTACAACTTCCATTTTATTTTAAGTTTTTTAGTCTCAAGAGAGGAATAAGCTCAAGTATCTTCCCTGACTTTTTTTAAACAGCTAACAGTATTTTAACTTAGAAGGAGACTCGTTCTTTATGAACTAAAAGCTTACTTTGTCACTATTCGCAAGATAAAAGAGTAAAGCATATTGTTGAATGTTTCTTTAAGATTTTGTGCAAAATTTTGTCAAATGACATTTGGCGTGTTCTATGATAGTGAAGAGGTTGAATAAAACGTGTGAAACAACTTTTTTTTTTTCATACGGACAATAAAGCATTAATTTTGAGGTTGCTTGCAAAACTACTTGAGCGCGAACAAACGCGATCATTCATGTATTATATGAAAATGTGCATTCGTCATCAAATCAAACCTTAGACCATTCAAAAAAGTTGTTCCAAGAATCAAGTTTATTCGGTTTTAAACTACAAATTTTATACTCATCATCTTTTTTTTTTTTTTTAAATCATTTATTAAGGGTTTGTTCAATGATATGAACATGCCACCCTTGAAAGTACACAATTATAACAAAAAGAACACGAAAAATTTATAAAAGAAACAATTAAACTAATTGTTTCCTCATCATCTTTTGCTATCGTCACTTGTTTTTTTTAACAGAAACAGCATCCGTCAAAAAACATTTTAACAGAAAAATAATGCGGAATTATATTAGAGTTATAAAATTTAACATTTATCAAATATGCAGCTGTTTTTTTTTACGGTCACGATAAAACGTAGCATTCCTCGTGGGATTCTACGTTACTATAGATAGGTACGATTGTTCCAGAATGCCGCAATATGCAGACGAGTGGAATCGCCTGGACGAGCAACTTTTGTGGTTATAAAGCTTATTATTATGCCTTCCTGTTTTACTGGGAGTATGGCTAGGAGCACTTATTCAAGAGTTCAGTTTATTACTTACTAACTGCTGCCTGCGGCTTTACCCGCGCTTTTTAAGTATCCTATGTCCGTTACCGCGACACTATTTACCTTCCTGCCAAATTTCATTAAGATCTGTTCAGTCGTCTAGGCCGGAAAAGGTAACAGACAGACAAACATACTCAGTTACTTTCGAAATTATAATATCAGTAATATGGATTTTTTATGGAGAAAAATATCAATAATTAGTTTGCGTCCTCAGACCAAGTACTTAGTCTGAGTTTGCGTCATACCGAAAATTCAGTTTCTTAGTTCAATTAAGTAAAACCCTATTATAAAGGTAACTTTGATGTGGTGTCTTCCTATTCTGATACAGTGCGTATCATTAACAATTATTTTTTTTCCACTACGAGTTTACCAAGAAAACCTATTGCAAATCCGAAACTTCATTGCAAATCCATGTCGCTAATAACATTATTTACAAAATCTATAATAAAACATCATTCTTCATAAACATATTATTTACTAAATAACTTGTCTGTGAATATTTTGCAAGTGGATTGATAATTACATATAGGAGTAAGAAATTAATAAATCCCAAAAATTTACGATCTCGACGGGATTCGAACCCGCACCTTCCCCTTCAGCGCAGGGTTGCTCTTTTTCCAACTAAGCTACGTGATCTTATCTAGTCGACCCGTAAATCTTTGGGAGTTCTTTTCGGCACTTACGCCGTCAGCGCCACCTACAGAGGAAACAATGAAGTTATCCAATGCTGCTCAAAGACCAAATTTACATTTAGTTCTTTGACGAGAGGTTTTGCCGTTGCTTGATTCTAAGATGATTCTTGATTTTTTGGGATTTATTAATTTCTTAGAAATTACCCAGAGTACTATAATAAATAAAAACCTTAGAATATAGGAGTAAGTTAGGGATGTCAGGCACTTTTCGGAAAGTCACCTATCACGTAAACTGAGGACTACCTCAGTTAGGTGACTTTTTATTTTTCTTTAGTGCCGTAGGAGTCAGAATACTAAACTTGTCTGTTGCTGAATAAAAGTTGCCGGTCGGTACTCGACGGACCCAGGAATGTAAAATATTATTCAACGACCTGGATACGTATTTTTAAATGAATTTTCATATGTGTATGAAGGTGTAATGTCATTGTATTTATGCATTGTGTAATATCTACCAAGTAGGTATGAATATCGTCCCTTAGTTGTATCACCTAGGTATTGTAGGTACCTACTAGATGAACTAGGAACTTAAAGAAATAATAAAAACTCAATTCAAAGACCGTCTATACTTTTTCGACCATTTCTTGTCCATCCTAAGATTGCCTGGAAGAATGAACCCTTATCGCTCTTAGCGATAAGGGCTCATTGTACATTATCTGTAACTGTTTATGTGTTTTGTGATATTTTATTTAGTTTTGTGATGTGCAATAGCTGAAGTGGCAGTGGGCTGGCATAATCTCGAGAAGAACCGACAACCGCTGGGATAAACGTGTTCTTGAGTGGAGGCCGCGACTCGGCAAACGTAGGGTAGGACGCCCTCCGACCAGGTGAGATGACGATTTGCGGCCCACTGCCACTTCAGCTTGCTAATCCTCTGAGCTATGTCGATAACCCTAGTTCTCTGTCGGATGATGTTCTTGGCACAGTAAACTAACAGAATATGATGCAGACGGTGTGTTTTTCATTTTTAAAATTACTATAATTTTTAGATAATACGCATAAACTTGATTTTTGCGCTTCCGCCGCTCTGCTCTGTCCCGCTCCTATGAACGTGAAATCTTATGCCAATCCTTTTCACAAAATGGCGTCGTATGGTCCCCTTAGTATTCACTGAACAAACCAAACCGCAAACGATTCTTTTTCTTCCCTGTACAAAGAGTTGCCATGTTTTACTTCTAAAATAGTATAATTATATTTTTCTGTATTTTTAGACATTGTTGCCCACACTAATTACTAGGTCATGATAAAGTTGTGGCCGCATGAGTCACTGCAATGACTTTATTATTTGCAAATGATAGCTATTTATGTGAATTTTGTACGCTCCGTTGATCGCTAATAAAGTAATCATTTTAATAAGTAGTTGGAACTTTTTTCCAAGTTTGTTACAAACTTGCATTTGAATTTGACGTTTGCAAATACGGTTTTATGAGTTTTAATTTTGTACACATGACAAATCAAATGGTAGGGTACTACAGGATGTATCTAATAGGCTATTTGACTACATTAAAAATAAGTTCCAAATTGTTTTCATCCTAGTCAGTGACAACGTAACAAACCGTAATCAGGTGATTTTTATTAAAAATATGATTTTTTTAGGTAAAAAAACGGGAATAAATTTACACATTTTTTGATACATGACCGAAAACGCTATGTGTTTGGTTGGATCGCAAGTGACGTCACACATCATCAACAGTGTCAATGAGTTCTTGTTAGGTGTCTGGTGTGGCGGGGTGACGTCCTACCTTAGAACACGGTAGCCATGACAGAGATTATCGTTTTGGCGCGGCATTATTTTATTCAAACTTTAAAATTAGTTTTCATAACTGATACGACTGTCCTTGAAGAAATATTAATTACACTGCATTTTTTTTATCAGACAATACGTTAGAATTATTTGCCAATAGTAGTCAAGTAGCCTATTGCATCCATTTTATTGCATGTTTTATTTGATGTTTCTATGAGGTGATACGGCGCGGGTCCAACTCGTGCGGGAAATCACATGGAAGAAGGATCAGGGTAAAGTCTTTTCCCATATAAATAAATAATGCTGGACAATCCACACAGCATCACCTACCTCCAAGCTAAGCAGAGCTTGTGTAATGGATACTAGTTGACTGTAATACATAATACAATACAAATTAATACGTATATTATTTTTAATTTTTGACAATATCTATATATTTTCTCTGTCTACTTCTAGTTCCATCCCCCTCCACGTTGATTTTCTGTAAGAAACAGAAAAAAAGATTCAGAGATCAAAATAAGATAAGTACTCAACGAAATGGCATCGTTAAACACCTATATGGAAATAGATTAAGACACATAACTTCGACTATCACCTCTACGTGCCCTAAAACCCCATTTAAACAAACTTGACGACTGTCTCACATCGCCTCCTATAAAACTCAAATAAATCTGCGTTCACCATTTCAGAAGTTTTGACTCCATCTTCTGAATTCCCGTGAAACTAAAATTAATCCACTCTGATTCCCGAAACACATCAAATAGGAGTGACGACCCAAAAAGTATTTTGTGACAGGATAGTCGACAACTTACTCCAAATACATTAATGTCTACTCCAAAATAGCCGACGACTGTATTAGTAAAGAATAGGGTTGTTTTTTCTTTGAGTTTGGGCAATTGGTTGAAAATCTAGGGTGGGTTTCCGAGATGTCACTCATTCAAACTTTAACGATCGACCTAATAGCGTTTTTAAAGCAGTTCCTAAAATCCTTGAAACGTGACTCGAGCGTCAACAAATTTAAAACTAAATCTGTCGGATTATTTTATAATACTTTTGATATCCCTTTGAACTTGGACGACTCGATTGCTCTTGATTTGTTAAGCCTATGCAACATTTATGACTTGGGTCGTTTTAAGTTTATAGCTTAATCCACACCTTGCCTCTACCTTCAAGAGTACTGTTGGGTACCTACGACTACATTTACTACTGTGTACATTTATTACTGCCAAAAAGTATCGTCGGTACCCACTATTTATTTTAGTAGGTACTATTTTAGTAGTAATATGTAAATGTATGTGGAAGAAATAGCTTCTTAGCGATAAGGCCGCCCATTGTAGGTGCTTTTACGGTTTTATGTCTATGTTTCTTTTGATCTATTTTGTAGTGTACAATAAAGAATTTTGTATTGTATTGTAACCTCCCCGGCGCACATGTAGCACATCATATCTATTTACATATAAATAAAAAAAAATACTGCACAATTCACACAGCATTATCTAGCCCCAAGCCAGGCAGAGCTTATGTCATAGATACTAGTTATCTGATATACATAATATAATACAATGCATACATAGATATTTTTTATTATACATAGAAAACGACCAGAACACCCTGAACAAATGTCTGCAGATCGAACTAACATTGGTCCTGCGGCGGAAATCGAACCCGCAACCTCCTGGGTCGCAGGCAGACCTTCGCCCACCGCGCCACAGAGGTCGTCAATATTTGTTTTATGCATTTCTTTTCGGTATATTTTAAGATTTCGACTCCTTTAATTTTAAGGTAGAATAAAACGGACTTTTTAATGATTTACCTACCTGTTAGAGCGCTCTCACATTACCGCGCGGTAGTTCAGTAAGAGTTTCGCAATGACGTTGCCCGTTGTACGAGATGAGGAACAGGTGCGAAACTGTCGCGGACACGCTGCGGACCTCGAGTTGCTGCTCCGCAAATTCCATTCCGCGCGGTAATGCAAGACGGGCGTTGAGCCATGTCACACTAGTGAGCGTTCGCGCAGTCGTCGGTACAAGGAAAAAAGGCACTCGCTAGGAGTAACAAAACGGATTTTAGCAAACGACGTTAACGTGAATTTGTTATACCGTTTCATGTTCGCTGCGAATACATTACATTACGCCCCGTACTACCAGTACGTACTCGGTTTAATGTTATGTACCTCCCTCTAATATACAAATAAAAATAAAACTCTACTAGCAAATAGCCTCGGGTTCGCGTGGGTAGCAGAGCAGTTAAATAAATCTTTTTAACAGGAATATTTCCGTAATATTCATGTAAAATTAGATTAATATAATTGTATTGGTAAAAATAACATACGCCAAGAATATTCCCATTTCAATGTTATCTTAACCGGTTCCCTAATTAGAGTTAGGTAGTCTAAAAATCGCTCTTGAGGACTTCCCTTGAAGAATGTTATAAATCTAGGGAGTCAAAAACGATTTGGAACAGTTTTATAGTATTTTTAACAAACACATAAGTATATTTAGGAAATTGAAGGAAATACGTTCCCGTGTTGAGTGTTAGAATCTAACACTCAACAGGTCATAATTTTAAGATATTATTGAGATTTTTCGATTTCTAGTAGTCCCTAAACTCCCTACGGCATTGTGTTTGACAAACGCGGCATCAGATCAGATGTACAAACATATCTCTGTTCAATAGAAACTGGTTACTACACGTTAATAGCGTAAATGCCGTATATGCAGGTAAAAAAAGAGTCCATAATTGAATCCTCAAAAAATCAATTCAATAAAACATTTTGTTTTTCTATCGAGGTTCCCTGTTAGAAATTAAGCTATAAAGTCGAAGAGGCGAAGCTGGGCGCCGCAGGTAGCAAAGAGTATAACACATTTTACAACTATTAGACAAGACGTGGCCACAACGTAACAGGTTTGACACAGTAACGCATCTTCGTAAAGAAAAGTAAAAAGCGATTGTGAGAAATGTGAGTGCATTGAAAATAGGGAAGTGAATCTGTAATCTAGAGTCCTGAAGTCTGAGTTCCTAATTTCTGAAAACGAAAAGTAAGTTTTCAAATTGCCGATGGGTTTCAGTATTCTTTCTTCTCTGTGATTAAAATTTGCTACCGCTTACAAGCCAAACTGTAAAGTGATAAAAAATAGGTATAAAAGTATTCTCTTCTCTGGCTATTTGAAGTTGGGATAAACGTGTTCTTGAGTGGAGACCGCGACTCGGCAAACGTAGTGTAGGACGCCCTCCGACCAGGTAGTTGATTAATAAATTGTGTTGTGTGCTCGTTTGTGTAATTTACAAAATAGTAATTGCTTTGTTATAGCGCCTTACTATTGTGAAATAGGAGCGGAGTGTTTATGAGGCCGCACGTGCCGTGCGATAAAAAAAACTATTAATTAGAAACCTTGCAGGTACTAAATATTTGCGCGGGGTCACAAAGTATTTTGCAAGGAGTCATTAAAGGACCCAACGGCCCAATTGGTCCTCCAGGCTGTGCGAATTATCACTTAACTATTATTTATTTATAGTACGCAGCCCAAAATATTAAAAAACTAACTTCGTAATGTAACGTTCTAATGAGTACTATTGATGTACTGAGCCGAATCCAGCTACTGCCTGAGGGGTGACAGGGGTCATCATCACTTACAGCCTTTTTTCCAGCTAGGCCTGCCATCATTTTGACATTAACCTTGGTCACATTACACCGGGCTGTAGTTAGTTCAAAATCCTAGGAGTTGCGATACTGCTTGGTCTTACCTTTACTATGTTGTAGCTTTATGACCGCCGTAGACAATCTAATAGTCACTATCCCACTCCAACGGGAACCCACCATGATACCAATAACTGTTCTTACCAAAGTTATTACATGTAATATTTGTTTAAAGCCTTTTTTCGGTGCTTAAAATTAAAATAAGTTGCCGGTTGTATGGCTTTTTACGGCCAAGAGTGGTAGATAGTCGAATGTTAGCTTTTATGGTTATTGCACGGAGTAAACTTTGATAAGTCTGGCTATGTAGGTATATTATTCACTAAAAATTATAAACAATTTTTTTTCATACAAAACATTTATTTGCTTTCCTTTTTCAAGAATCTCAGTGAATGGCTCCTAATTTACAAAATGTTTTAAAGATAACTCTAATATCTTTTAATTTCATAACCGAGTCTTATAAAATGCAGCTGTTCATCATCATCATCATCAGCCTATAGTAGTCCACTGTTGGACATAGGCCTCCTCTTATGAGCGCCATAGCGCCCTGTCTTTAGCTTGCCGCATCCAGCATCTGCCAGCAGTTTTTTGCAAATCGACATCCCACCTGGTTGGAGGGCGTCCTCCACTACGTTTTTACGAGTCGTGGTCTCCACTCAAGAACACGTTTACCCCAGCGATGGTCGGTTCTTCTGGAGATATGGCCAGCCCACTGCCACTTCAGTTTGCTAATCCTTTGAGGTATGTCGATAACCTTGGTTCTCTGTCGGACGTGTGTGACGCGAATTCTATCCTTCAGTGAAACTCCGAGCATAGCTCTCTCCGTAGCTCGCTGGCCGACTTGCAGCTGTTGCAATTAAATAAATGCCAATAAATTCAACAAACACGGATAAGCATAAAACCAAAATGCTGTGAGGAATTAACGACTTTGACATAATACCTACCTGTAATAAAATTGCAAACCTATACCATCTCGAAAGTAATGTAAAAAACTTGAAAATAAAACAGAATAAGAAATGTTTGGTCCTTTATATAAATATCTCCTTTCTTAGGGAATTAACCGAGTTAAGAAGGTACTCATAGGTAATAAAAATGTATAAACGCATCATCCTTCTTACTGACTTATATAATATAACATTATCTCCTTGGAGCTATTTATGGATCGAGGTGTAACAAAAAGCACTAAAACGTGTAGTAATTAAGTGAACCTAGTAAGCAAGATACTCTATAAAACTCTAAAACTGGACTTTAATGGTTATGGTTAGTGACGAAAACATATTTTTTTATAATAAGAGATTTGACACATGTGTTACTATCTCAATTGAAATAGTCATTTTGTGAATATCGAGGCCAGCCCAAAATTTAATCCACGGGTGAGATTGTGTGTGCACACCCGGACGGAAAGCTAGCTTAGTCATTTTGATTTTCCTATCTACCTAATCATAGTCATATTATTAGTCATATTATTACTGCTTCATCAGCATTACCTGTCGTTACAAAGTTAAGCAAATTATTTTTATGTTCGTATTAGTTTATTGTTTTTATAGGTTATGTAAATATTTAGTAGAGTTAGTATTGTATAATTATTTTATAATTTCTCTTTTCAAGTGCCACCGTCTTTTTTTGTTCGTACATGTCCAGTCCATCCCAAGGTCGCCTGGAAGAGATCGCTCATAGCGATAAGGCCGCCTTTGTACTTCTTCTCGTAGCTTTCATTTCTGTACTGTTTTCTGTGTTTTTGTGGTACAATAAAGAATTATCTATCTATCTATCTATCTATTATTAGTTACTATTTTTAGTTACGGCTGAAAATTAGAGTAGAAGAGTACTACACGAGACTAGTAGAGAATTAGAGGAGGCCTTCCTCTGATGTAAGGCACATTAGGGGAGGCCTATTATTATTTATACTAATAATAGGCTGATGACGATGATTAGGTAGATAGGAAAATCAAATGACCAAGCTTGCTTTCCGTCCGTCCAGGTGTGCACACACAATCTCGCCCATGGCATAGATTTTGGGCTGGCACGTCCGCAAAATGACAATTTTAAACGTGACTGTTAAATCTTTAATAATAAAAAAAATTTTTTGGTCACAAGCATTAACACAACCATTAAGTCGATTTTAGAGTTTTAAGGAGTATCTTTTTACTAGGTTCATGGTAATTACTACACGTTTTAATGAACCGTCTTCAGCTTGCCTCAATATTTTCACTGTTAACCACAACTCGTATCGGACCAAATTAGGAGAGACTTTATAACTATTAATATATATATAAGTGAACATATATAAGTTCTAATAGCAGTTCAGTATTACTCCACATTTTAAGCTCAGTTTTGTGTAACGATACTTAATATATTGCTTTAAGGAATCGCTGGACGAATAAAAATTATAAAGATTCCACAATTTATTGCCCTCCAGTCTTTCGTAATCCTCTTACGTCGAACAAGTTATTAAGTGAGGGCCGAATACTGATATATTTTCTCATTCCCATCGCGTGTTGGTCTTGTAATACTAAACATGGACCTTGTTAGAGCTTAGGGCTTATTTAAGGATTGAAACAGACTTGCCACTACGCACTCGCAACGACTACAACGTGGCTGACAGAAGTTTGTGGTCATCCGTTTGTGTCGAAACTTAACTAAACCGAACTTGGATTTTAGGATTCAAGGTTAATTTCCAGTAAGTTTAGTCAAAAACAAACAAGGTAAAGCCAGGATTGAATTAAAACTTTTGATTATCTACCCACTATTAGGTCGTAAGCCAACCAAGAGTATTATAACTTAAAATAAACCCAGGAGAACTCTCAGTATCAACCAATCAAGCTCAAAACTATCAAACAGACTTTTAAAATCCTTCAATTAGTAGTCAAAGCTATCAATATGCGATCAACTTTGATGTTTATTTCAAGAGTAGTAAAACATGTCTGGATGATCGGCCTGGGGCTAGGAAACATGATTGCATCTGCATTTACTACGAGTACCTATTTGTCAGTTTGGTGCGCTTCAAGTTAGCTTATACAAGCGACTTGCCACTGTATCTCGGGATTCTGACATGCGAATAAAAAATGACGAAATAGTTAGATTTTCTATCACTTTGTTGATTGGTTAGTTATAATTATAACTATAACTATGGGGCCACGTTTTATATTGACAGTGATCCATAACCTTATATAAGAAGAATTGTTTTTGTGATTGTTGTCGACCATAACGTAATAATAAATAAATAAATAAAAATGCTGGACAAAACAAACAGCCCCAAACTAACCAGAGCTTGTGTTAGGGGTACTAGATAACTGATATACAATTCGATACAATACATAGATAGATATTTTTTATTTTACATAGAAATCGACCAGAATTGTTCCGATATTTGTTCCGAGTGACAAATATCTGCAGATCGTACAAACATTTGTCCCAAGGTAGGAATCGAACCCGTAACCTCCTGCAGGCGGACCTTCGCCCATCGCGCCACAGAGGTCGTTACGTTACATGTTAATAATTAATATTAATCATTTCTCTTCTCTTTATAAAATTTATACTGACAGAAATTACGATAGCTATCTGTTCGGAATAAAAACACAGGTGGCTCGTTTGCTACAAACGTAACAAATTTTTTCAAGTTTAATTATGAAGTAATGGCACATTTGCAAGGGTTTTATTTCTCAATTTTATCTGGAGTGTCGGAATGAATTAACTTGCTTGTGCAGCTATAAAATCGTAAGTGCAGATAATATGGCTGAATAATTTACTTGGAATTATATGTTTTACTCGACTGCGGTGGGTGATCAAAATAATTATCGACGGTAAAACGAGATTAGAGATCGAGTCAACGTTCTTTAACTATTTACGTTTTATAGATTTAATAGACGGTGTATCAATACGTTTGAACTTTTGAAGAAAAGAATAGAAGATATTTTATTTAGCTTAAAACTACTATACACAATAACCTTAAAAACTATGTTAATGAATACTACATAAGTAACAAATTAGATTTGTGCGTAACAGTGTTTATGGCAAAATGGCCTTCACTCAGCATTGTGCTAGGTGCACACTGATGTACATCAGTGTGCACCTAGCACTCCGGTCACGTCACGATCGTCAGGTGTGCGAGTTTTGGATGATGCATCATCATCTTAACAGCCTAGTTTTGGACTTGAGACTAGGCTTTGACTTGTGATGGTGCTGACAAAGTCAATTATCGTGGTCTTTTATTTTTCATGCTAAAACAGAATAAATAGTTCTGTCACACATTTTACGAAGGATTATAAACGAACTATCTAGGGGGAACCATACAGGGTCATTCGATAAATGTTTCAATGATAAAACCGGCTAAGTGCGATTTGGACTCGCGCACAAAGGGTTCCGTACCATTATCTATAAAAACGGCAAAAAAATCACGTTTCTTGTATGGGAGCCCCCTTAAATATTTATTTAATTTAGTTTTTTAGTATTTGTTGTTATAGCGGCAACAGAAATACATCATCTGTGAAAATTTCAACTGTTTAACTATCACGGTTCATGAGATACAGCCTGGTGACAGACGGACAGACGGACAGCGAAGTCTTAGTAATAGGGTCCCATTTTTACTCTTTGGGTACGGAACCCTAAAAAAGTTAATAATAAATATATTTTCTTCAAATTTGTATTAAATTTGCCGAATCGAGTCAATTTCAGGAGATCAGTCTAGATCATTGTAAGTAGATCTCAATTTGAAACTAAAGGATTTATGTCTCTATCTTTGAATCCCGATTGCTTTCATCAAAATGACTCGAGGCGATAATTCTTTAGAGTGCCCAGTTAATGACCAGCAATGGCCATCAACCTAACAGTTAAACCTATTTATCAAAGACAAATCGGATAAATCTATATTCTTAATGATCGTCTGTCTTTCAATAAAGAACCTTATCGTCAAGACCTAAAGACCAAAAGATAGTGAAAAAGACTAAACTAGAAAACTCGATCACAAAAAGTCAAATAGAGTTTCATAGCTTGTACATAACGCAGATGAAATCGCAGGCGGACCACCAGTTGTATATTAGTAAGTAACCTTTAAAAATCGAGACGAAGAATCAGTGTTCATTGTGAGATCATATCAAGCGATGATCGTTCAAACAAATAATGAAAACGATCGGTCATTGACCAATAGCCAAGGTACTGTTGTGAACAGAAGTGGATTTTTAATGATATAGCTTCGAAAGTAATAGCTTATAAGCTTTTATATAGAAATGCGATAAAACGATATTGATCGAGACTTTAGGACTAAAGTATCGATCAACTTTATTTCTTCTTCCTTTAATTGAATTCATAAAAATACTGTTTTCAATCCAAAATATGATTAGGAAGAAAAAAATGGATGTTTATTAAGAAATTGCATTATAGAGAATAAAATAATTACATTTAGTATTTACACTTAAATCCATTTTCTAAAAATGTAAGCCGTCACCAGAAAGCAGAGTGCCCAGAATGCTGGCAGCGTTGCCACGCTGAATGGCAATGCTAATTCGTTGACAGAAATAAAAACCAGCACTGCGATCACCTGTGGACTCTATTAGGAGTTCTACATCTTTGTGAATTGCGTTTGCCCCAGGACCCCAAATTAGTTGGTAGTTTTTATAAAGTAAATATATTTATGGTATGCAGTGCTCCGAAATTAAACGTGCAAGTAATTTGAGAAATTAACTTTTTGATTGTAAAACAAATAATAAAGAAAATTTATTATTTTTGTTTATCATCGGTGATTGTACCAAACTCTGACAGTTAAATCTATTCGATGAATAATAACTCTTTGTCTTACTTTTTGTTAAACTAATCACTCGATTGTTCCATTATTATAATCAATTATTCGATTAAGTTTCATTTGACGGCATCTCATCAGATGTACTACGTCATTCATTAATTTTGATGTATGTAAATTAATATCATCGGTTATTTCTATTGTTTACAGATATTAACATTTATTATCCAATATTCTCCAGTGGCCATCCATTTTATCGCCTACTGGATTCCGATTATCATAGCATTCGAATGAAACAAATCATCAAAAGAATTCTGATCGGCTTTGATCAATTACAAATCGGGAAGGAACCTGTTTGCTTGGCTTTTGTTTTTGAGAAAACATCAAATCTAATTTGGTTTACTTTGAAGACTTCGGACCACCGTGTTGTTAATACGTTTACAACCTTTCCGCTCATTAGCCGACAATTCTAAGGCGATTAAGTTGTAACATGTTTCAAAAAACCTACTTGTGTGTACCAATTAAAATTTATTCCCTCTAAAGAGTCTCACGCCTCGAAGGTAGATACGCATCTTTACGATATCTACGAGTTATGTTACAGCAATACTTTGTTTGCTCCGGGATCTCCCATGATGTTTTAATAAACTCTATTATGTATAAAATGATTAATGTTTACACAAATTACGCCTGAAAGCGTGAAGCGTCACTTCCTGTCATCAATCTTTACGATTTTGAAACTGGCAGCAGAAAATCGGCAACGCTTTAAAAGTGTCCTGAAAAGATTGTCCACCAAGCAATTTCTTTTTTGGGTATTCTATTTCGCAAAATCTTTTACAGCGCTTACATCCCTGAATGCGTTGTCGTTAGAATCGTATTTCAGAGTTGGTAGGGTTGAGTTTGGATCGTCGGTGTTTGTTGAAGGTTTTGTTAGAAAAGTGAGGTTCAAAAAAGTGTCAAATTGATCATGCAGTAGGGTCACGTTCCGCTTCGCCGGTCAGGGACCGGAAGTCTGTTCTGTGTAACTAAACCAATCAACGTACCATTGTCTCAGATGATACAGATTGGCTTGCTTACATACGTACTCGTATCTTCACAATTGCTTTGGCTTCTGTTTTTAAAAGTCAATAACTTTATTTCTTTAGGCTTACAAAATAAGCACTTAGACAAGTCAAATTTTATACATAAACAGTTTTATAAATAGTAATTATTATCAAATAAGAAACAAAATGTTATTGATTTTGTTCGGTTCAATTTTTTTGTCCACTAGAGGAAGAAGCGAAAAAGAAACCACTAGTAAGGTTTTATAATACTTAAAATGTAATACAATGTTATTTGCCTATCTAAGTCTAAATTTAATGTGATTTAGATACAGGTAAATAAAACGAAGCGTATGATAGCTCTCCCATAATTTGGTAACGTCAATTACCGGACGATTGCTTTCTCTTATTGAATTGTTTTTTGGAAGTTTAGGAATGCAAAAATGTAATGAAACGTGATCCATAATCTTTAAAATCAGGTTTTATTAATAACTAGTTGCTACTAAGTATCCTATGTCCGTTCTCAGGATACTATCTACCTTCCTGCCAAATTTCATGAAGATCCGTTCAGCAGCTTAGGCGTGAAAAGTTAACTGACAGAGTTACTTTCGAATGTATAATATTAAGTATCAGCATGGCTTATATGATTATTGAGAAGGATAAGTACTTAAATGACTGCAAAAAGTGAAAAATACTTAAATAATACTCATTTTATTTACTTAAATCATATTTCTGTATTTGCTTGGACATCTGCTGGAGAACTCATGTACGTCTATGCTGTAACATCTGATAAATAAGTAATCTTGCACCTAGAAACGGCTAACAACCTTCGTACGTGACTTGATACAATCTGAACGTTTTATTTTCTTATATTTTTACAAATGTTGAAAGAAGATAAGATAGTTACTGGGGCATTCTACTGTAACTTAGTATTTTAAGGTACATTCTACATACCTTATAATATTAAGTTACGCAAGTCAGCTGGCAGATGCGGTTAGCTGACGACGCGACGACGCGGCGCTATTGCGCTAATTAGGGGAGCTCTGTCCAGCAGTGGACTAGCATAGGCTGATGACCAAATAACAACGATAAAATAACTGATAAACATAAAGAAAATCAGATTCATCTAAGACCTTATAAATATTATAGGACAATTACTAAAGAGACGAACATGGAAATTAAAATTTAAGTACAGTCGGCTGCCGAGAAAGGTGTACCAAAACGTGTACCGTTTTGGTAATGACATCGAACCGTGTGGGTGGATACTTTACTCCGAAGCTTACCGTACCTTGAACAATTTTAAGTAGGTAAAAAAAAACAAAAAATATTTTTCATTAAATTACACTTAATTGCAATACAATATTTATGTGTAATGGTTCAAATATGCTCAAAAAGCTAACAAATTAAAAGTTGTAGCTTAGGTACTATAAAAGTAAAACATCAGTCAAATATGTTCTACTTCCAAAGTAATAAGTAATACTCTTTTATACAACATTGGCGTAATTTTATGCTCCGTGTCAATACATTTACGGCAGTCGCAAAACATAGTGGAAAATATGACGTCATTAAAGCATCCAACGTCGGTAATGTCGGTTTTATAGCAGAGGGAGCAACACTGAAACCTTTGATACACGGTGTTGGCAGTCAGCCTGACCACCCCTAACTCGTGTTGGCGCTATACGAGACTGTGAGGAATGATTGCCAGTTGATGTTGTTACCAGAATATTAACTAGATATCTATCACATGTCAATTTCAACATTATCTTGAGAAGATCGTCTTATTAGCTTAACTAGAATATACTACAAAGGTAAGAATCCTATGATAAGAAATCTTATATCATCATTATAGTAAGAATCCTTTAATAGACGTGTGTCAGATAGTAACCTTATACCACGATAAACAAGGGATAAACACAGTTTATGTATTCTAGTACTCACCAATATTATAAAGCACCGTAAAACCTAAGTTTCATAATTATCATGTCTGCGTTGCCACTTCTTCGTCTCAAGCATTGTGCTGTCGTGTGAAAATATAAATCATCAACGGCCCTATAACTCAGTTTATAACAGTGAACAGTTTTTTTTGTATGCGAATAATATAAGCTGTGCTAAGTGTGCTTTGAGTTAAGTAACAAAGAGCTATTCCATGCCTTCAGGACAGGAAAACCATACAAACAATTTTCTCCATTTGTGCAATTTAACACTGTTTGATGTTCTTTTGTTTGTCGACATTCCTCCATGTTCTACGCGCTCTGTGCAATTTATTTTCTGAGATCCTTTACATGCAGTAGGAAGATCTAGTTGGAAAGAATATCCGGTCATTTAGCAGGCCCACAAGGGACCTTGTATTTGTAGATGCCGTAAAGATTCTCATCTATATTGTGGCTTGCGGCGTTGTGTTTTTATTTTGTTGGCCCTTGATGTTATATCAAGATGCGTAAGCTGACTTGACCTTTCTATCTTTTATTAGAAGCGCGCTCTAGTTTGATTTGATTGCCTTAAAAGAAAAGATACCTAATGGATGAAAGGGATGCCGAAATGACAGCAGCGAAAATTGTGTTACATTTCAAATTTAAAATTATTGTTGGACTCATGACTTAGAGTTATTGAGTTAAATTTATTTTAAACTTTGGAAGACCACAAAAAGAAATACGCTCTTATCACGCACATGCAATGCCCCGATTTTAACAATTTTTTTGGCGGCAGATTTAGCCGAAGATCTCAAGAGGCGCAAATATGCAGGTCTCGACAGAGCATACGCACTCTCCTTGGAGTCGAGACCCTAGGTCCGTGGGGTACCGAGGCTCTCCGGGTTTTCGCAAAATTATCTGTGTTTATGTTCTCTATGTATGTGTTATTCTGTATTATTATCTAAATAGTGTTATTTTTACGGAACTTACCGAAGTTAGTGCCGGGTAAACCACGGCAGAAAGACTTTTACTTCACACGACTAAGGTTTAAAACTAAGGATCTACCTCCAAGTTCAATGTTACGAAAATCACATTAATAATATAAATGCGAAAGTTCGGATAGATGCTCGAATGTATATTGATGTAGGATGTATGGTGATGGAAACCTGGAATAAAATAGGTTCTTTTTACCAAGAATCAAGAATCAAAAATTCTTTATTTCCATCTACACAATACACAAAAGATCAAAAAAGATCACAAAAGATCAAAATCCTAAAATTAAATACTGAGAAGGAAACATAGTGGTATTTTTGATTTCTGTCGTTTCGGTATGTAGACTAAAGTAAAAAAAACGACGAAACAACACTAGTCCTTGCTTAGCTGTTAGTTATTAATTTTGCGAGTTGAAGCAAAACTCGCCGCATACGGTACATCCTCGTATCAGATATTTTTTTCAATGTAATGTTCCTAAAAGTTTGCTATTATACTACAAATGTTTTGACAAACTTATCATGATATTTTTAATAGAATTTTAGCGAGTTAACATGTAGCGGGTTATCGTTGGTGTTCTTACAACACAAACTAGGATTGGGTTAATCGCTTAGATACATAATGAATTCGTATATTCTAAGGTTATTTTCGCGAGAACTCATAATAAAACACCGTTTTAAAACGTCAGGTTATAAACAAAATATAAAATATACGCGATCAATCCGGTTAAAACAGTGTTTTATTACATAATGATTTTTTAAAGTTTAAGGATATTTCTATCTCATGTCAACTGATTTACGGGATAAAAAGTGACTTATGTTTTATTCAAGGCCTAGAATTACCTCCATTTTGTTTTGGCATGAAGAGGTAACAAACATCCATCCAAATTTGTAAGTGGATTTAACGTAAAGAAAACATCTCCTTCACTGTATATTTTCTTTACCAATGTAGATACATACTTCTTGGTCATTATCTACTCTCGATATTACAGAAGTATCGATTAGTGTAATAAATTATGATACCTCATAAACAGCTTTGAATGAACGTTGGGATCTAATTTGTCTCAATAGGTGTCAAAGTGGTTTCACACATCGAATCCAATTTGTATCGAAGTGTGAAATGTTGTGACATCACTGGTTAGTCAAATGCTGTAAAATATCTGTTGTAAATGTTGAATTAGTTAACATTAAACTTCTTTAATTTTATCATTAATAATTTCTTGAGACTTATGAGCACCTATAAAGTGCTTACGTAGGGCTTCTCTAGAACTCTGTGTGTCATCATGTTCTTCATCATCAGCCTATGTTAGTCCACAGTTAGTTATATTGTGTGTACAACTGTTAAAATAGTACAATAAAATCTGATGTTATAAAAATCCTAGAAGTTTGCATCGTGGCTCCATTGGCCAATATCGGAAATGGTGCGGCGCCTCCGGTCTAAATTTGTACCACTCCGAAATACGCTTACGGCACATTATCCCGTTTTATCACCTATAAAAGTCAGGCGGAAAGTACTATATTTGTGCCACGGCCCTTATTTTCAGACCTAGGGATTTTTATTTACAAACGAAACAGGTAACCGGAATTCGGAAATTTTTACCTGCGAATTGAAATAAAAGTTTCTGAATATAAATCTGTTTATATTTGAACAGCTTTGTTTAGTGCAGCAAGTAGAGATAAAATGGTGACCTGCGCGTACTTGCCGTTAACATATTGCATGATTATTATGATAGGCCTTGAACATCTTGCGATTCTATTGGTGGATACCACGCTACGCATCCATGTGTATCGTGTATATCTAGGGTAACCCCACATACCTGCCATAGACCGCTTTTTGTATCTGAAGTCTGTCATTTTCTGTACAACCTTCCATTATCATTGTACGAACATCCTGCCATTCAGCGTATGATGGCTCATGCACATAAGCAGGACCACAGTTTTGATTTCTAAACTAATTGTGATTCGGTACGTGTCTCTACAAATTTGATTTGCTTTCTATCTGAAGGAATCCTAATAGCGTTTTCTTTATGGGTCTTTCTGTCCTTAGACTTTATAGCATTAACCATGCATAGATTTTTTGCCATCATTTTACTTTGACAATAAAATGGTGTTTATGTTGATATTTTATTGCATGTTCGTGACGTTTCGCTAATGTGGGTTTTTTATTTTATTTCAAAGGATGATGGTGGAATCGTAAAGTGTTTTATTTGTTACAGTTGCAATGACATACCTACTGGTCGTTATTGTATTCTCGTAACTTTCTCAAATGCATTTGTAATGCCTCGTTTTGATTATTTCTTCATCCTTCAGACATTCCGTGTTATTATAATAGATTAATACATTATTTTTACGATTTTGACGACCTCTGTGGCGCGGTGGGCGAAGGTCCGCCTGCGACGCAGGAGGTTGCGGGTTCGATTCCCGCCTTGGGACAAATATTTGTACGATCTGCAGGTATTTGTTCCGGGTGTTCTGGTCGTTTTCTATGTATAATAAAAAATATCTATCTATGTAATGTATTATGTATATCAGTTATCTAGTACCCATAATACAAGCTCTGCTTAGCTTGGGGCTAGATAATGCTGTGTGAATCGTCCAGCATTATTATTATTATTAATTTCTGTTATTTTTGTTCTACATCTCTTGTTGTTTAATTTTCTTGATCTATCACTCCTATATCTCTTAATCGTCAGTAAAAAGCATGTTGGATAACTTATTTTTTTATCTTTCGCGACTTTAAATCTTATTTGGTAATTTTATACATCCCTCGAGGCCGGTTTTCTTCAATAGCCTTAGCAAGAGCCAAGCTTTAAGGCAAAATTAAAAAAATATTATAAAACAACAAACTTTTAAATGGATAGGTATTTGTTATTTCCAGCACGTTTTGTTATGAAAGCAAAAGCAAGAAAATGTCAAAAGCAGAAGCTTCAAAAGGACCGTTTCTTAATCCAAGAGGCGGTCACTAATGGAATTTCGCAAATTGACGAAAAATTTAGAAACAAAGGGTGGACAGATTTTAATTTTCTTATCCCCGGGAAAGCAATTTCATTGTGCTGACATTCTTGCCGTGCTTATAGGAAAATTTAATTAAGTATTTTTTCAATTTGTTTTATGGTTTATTGGGACTGCGAAAAGAACGAATAGCCTAAACTCCACCCAAAACCTACATATATCGATAAGTCTCTCAGATTACACACGAACATGTATAGTTTTATCAGAAACTAGCGGTCCGCCTCGGCTTTGCACGGATATATTCTATTAGCCTTCATCAGGGATAATGTCGGAATAATTTCTTCTACACAAGCGAAATAAATTTTAAAATCGATCCGCTTCCGAACAACTTCTACACACAGCTAGCTGCTCTTACGGAGCATAGGATGTAAGCCTAGCTGGCTCATAGTGGTCGTCTGGTAGAAATCCCTGTAAGGGATAAGACCGCCAATTGCAGGACAGGATACTACTTAGTTTGTTTTAAGAACTTCTTAAAACCTAAACTTTTATTTACCCATCTATTGTACATGATGTATTTCCATCTTTCCTGCAATAAAGCTTATTATTATTATTATAATTGACGGAGAAATCGAGGAACATATCGTATGTTCCTCAATTTCTCCGAAAAACATACAGCTGATCATAGATCCTCCTTTTGGAGTCGGTGAAAAATATTGTACGATCCAAACACCATCGTACTACATTATATCTGAGACCCCTCAACTGCCCTTTTGCCCTTAAGATATCAAAACATTGCAAAAACTCTTTCTCTTAGGCGTTTGTGTGGTTTCGTTGCGTGCAGGATATTCGTGAATGAATCAGGCTTTTATTTAGCGCATAGGTTTTTTGTGTTCCCACGCTCCAAAAAATATGGAATGGTGACAATATGGTTTAGATTTATATTACGGGAGTCTCCATCTACTAAATTTTTTATTGAAAAGCTGCGATGTTTATTTGGCAGTAAACTAACATGTTTCATTTTATGTAATGGTACATCTAAATGTGGAACCTTGGAATAATCCAATTTTGATGAATGAGGTGGTATAACTTGATATTATTATATTCCAAAGCTACATTTCATACGAACAAAAAAAATGGCATATTAAAAAATATAAACTCTTTTTTTTCAGTCGAGCCTTAATTTTGTACTTAATTCTTATTATCCTGTTTAGTGAAATCATAGCCAGATTAACAGGATAACAGTCCTTGTGTGTGTGTGTGTCCAAGTGTTGATTCTGATTTATCCACTCCTTCAATTTTCGAATCTGAGGATCAAGTGTCATCATCACGCTACCGGATCCAGTAACATGACGCTAAGTAGCTGGCCTGCAGTAAATCTGTCCAGTTATGTTGCGCTATACTAATAGTTGACGCTATTTTCAAACAATTTCCTTTTGCACTTTATTCAAAAAGATATATATATTTTGCACATGCTTTGAAGAAACGATTTTTTTGTTTAAAATCATTGTTATTGCAAATAATAATGAAATTCTCATTAATTTCTTATTTTAGTACCGTGTTTCTACTTTTTAGAAAGCTTTTCAGTCAAGTCTAAGGAATCAATTATTTTTCTATTTCCCTAGGACCGTCTATGACAAAATATTTGAAACTTAATAATAAGTATAAACAAAGTGCTATGTAATTATTTTCTAACTCTAGGAAAGTTAAGCAAGATGAAACAAAAAATGTGTATGAAAACAGCATGCACACTTTTTGAATCGCTGTACCATATGTTTACACCGGCAGTTCACAATTTTTATTAACGGTTTGAGATATTTTTGTTGTGGATTCCTTAAGAGCATGTAATATGAAGCATGTGTCGCATTGCGATTCATTCATGAGAGGAAGTTTGACAGATTAACAATTCACCTGTCCTTTTACTGATTACATGGAAACCCTGCCGTAATAAACATCTTTAGGATGAAGTAGGGCAACAATTTACTACAAAATTATTAGGTCACATTATTGTCCAATCTGTTGAATGGCCTCTTAATTGAATGGAGTTTGATTTATATCGAATTTTTAATACTTATGACTGATTCCAGAATGTTTAAACTTAATTACCTACCTACGATAAAACGTTACTTTAAAACGTGAAAAAACTAAGTAAAGTTAGGTAACCTTTTCTGGTATTCGTCACCAGTTCTTCGTTAAAGGCCCATTCCAAAATCAAGGCAGAAACCCTTTTTTCCACCAAGAATTTCTACAGAATTATAATTGCAAAAATTTTCACCCGCAAAAGCCTAAACTTAATACTGCGTGGCTCGCATAAGGTAACACAGTTGGCAACATTTTTTCTGTGACAACCTCTTTAGTAATTATAAAATGTCGGTCGAATTGAGTAGATTCATTAAAATTTATAATAATGTCCCCTGTGTGGCCAAAGTAGCGTTCGATGTAGTTAATTTGCACAACGAGAGAGAAAAATTACTTGTTTCCAACCTAAACAAGGTTTAATTTGTTTGCATTAATAACGATGAGAACTTATTGCCCTCTGAGATTACGAAAATGTAGACTCTGCATACAAATTTTAGAACCACAGCATTTAATGGAATCTAAATGGCTAATTTTTAAGATCTCATTAAAAATAACACAATTTTTTGGGTTATTTTGTCTACCTACAAATGTTTGTAGGTAGACAAAACAACCCAAAAATTGTGTTAAAAATGGTGTAATATTCAGTTGGTTGGAAGATTTGAGTTTTCCATAGAACTTGTTCTTATTTCGTCTTTTGTATTTTCTAACTTATCGGAGACTTGTTTGCGGTCAATAACAATAAATGTGAAAACCTACATACGCAAAGGAACAAACGCTATACCATTATTTACAGGCCCATTCCCCATTGAGCTTATCAACATTACAGTAATAAAATAAAACAGCTTTGACTTTCCACCACATACTACAGTAGGCTCACTCAGAACAAAGCTTACGGTGTAACCTTTCACTCTGTTACTAGTAGTTAAGACTCAATTGTAAACATGTTATTGTTACGATACTATAGATAAAGTAGGTACTTGTACCAATACTCGAGACAAAATATCAATTTTGTCAGAATGTCCTCAAGTTTTCTTGAACAAATTGTCTTAGCTATAGTGAAACTACCAATGACGAGTATAACTGTACTAAGCTACCTAATAATCGAGTTAAGATAGTTCCTGAGATCCTTGATCAACAACGAAAAGATAAACAAAAGCTTAGTTGAGATGCGACAAGCTAAAACGGCCAATAATCTGCGAAGGATATGCAAAGTCCTGCTGAGGCAGGGTCTTTAAGCCCATATTGACATTTGAGCCTTTTAGATAGAAAATTGTAAACTAAACTAAGCAACAATTATTATATAATGTAACAAGACCGGCAATTAGTCTTATAGCTCATGAGTATCTGCCAGACAACCTGGTACTTTAAGTATTCATTTCAGATTCAATAATAGGTGTTGTTTATGGGACACCAGTAGTTTTTTTCTGTCATTTTTTCATATTTGCAGTCAGGAAATGTAATGAGTGAGACTTCTGGGCCGCTATAGCCGTTATAGCTGTTATGTGGCAATAAACTAAGCACACGGCGGTAACATGCCTCTGAAATTGATAGACATGGAGTTATCATTTGACAGTGTGCGTGCTTGGTATTGTCACGCGAGTCTGTTTGGCGCGCCCATGGAGTAAGCTCGCTCTGGATGGGTCATGGCCGAAATTATAAGTGTTAGTGCTTCAGGTTAAGTTTTTAAAGTAAACCTAATATGCGGATATTAAGCTCAAATTTTGGCGGATTGATAAACTAGATTTACATGTGAAAAAACCTGTTTCTTGCTAGGTAGAACCGCTATGAGCTAACTAAATGGATGCAGTGTTAGAACACAAAAAGCTAAAGACGACAAAATATTGGAAAAAGGTATATAGGTAAAGATGTTTTCGAATAGGTAAAAAGGTATATAGGTATAAAGACGTTGGTTGATCTTATATTAAAAATATGAAGAGGTAGGAAGTAGGGCAGTCAGTAATTCTGGTTGATTGTAGATTATTAGATAAAATAAATAAATAAATAATTCGGGACGATTCACACAGCATTATCTAGCCCCAAGCTAAACAGAGCTTGTGTTATGTGTACTAGATAACTGACATACATAATAGAATACGATACATAAATAGATATTTTTTATTTTACATAGAAAACGTCCACCCAGAACACCCTGAACAAATATTTGCAGATCGTACAAACGTTTGTCCCGAGGCGGGAATCGAATCCGCAACCCCCTGCATCGCAGGCAGACCTTCACCGACCGCGCCACAGAGATCGTCAGATTGTAGGTAGATTGAATTATTTTATGACGCCAGAAATTCAAATCAAAAAGTGTACGTCGAAGATCAAAACCTCTTATATTAAAAATAATTCAAGCGATTTTGTGTTTTGAAATAGATCAACTTATAAGATAGAAACGATGGCTTCTGTGTGGTTAATTCCTCAAACTGAAAAGGTTACGCTTCGTTCTATTCGTCAACTTGTCAAGTAATAAAACTGGTTGTGGTTGTCATGGGGGCAAAGACCCCGTTTTATACTTTTTCTTGCACCCCTCTTGAGTATAAAAACTTAAAAGATTCTTATCGTATTCCTGTAAGAGCGTTTTTAAACTGGTATTTATGATCATCTTTATCATCGTGTGTAAAAAGCATTTTTAATGCGTTGGAGACGAAGTAGTGTTTCGGAGTATGACACTATTTTGCTTTGAATTCAAAATGTTAGTAGCTTAATAAACAATTCTTTCACGACATAAAGTTCTATCATAAATCTACTGACAATATCTCCAATTAATTTCCGATCAGATATTTATTGTTTATGATTGATTTTCTTTAACCATTTTTACCCGACTACCGACAGGGGAGGGTTATGAGGTTAGCACCCTATGTTTGTATGTTTGTATATTTGTATGTTTGTATGTATGTGGCCGATTTCTTTGTTCCCACGTAGCGCTGAAACTACTGGTTCGATTTCAACAAATTATTGTAAGTTACACTTCCAACTAGCCCAAGGGCTCTCCGATTGCAATTTCTTACAAAACAACTCAAAACAAAACGAGGTAAAGTCCCATAATTCTTCAAGGGCGGGAACCAATTCTCATATTTTACGTAATTAAGAATTGGGACTGTCACCACGATTCGACACGCACGTTGGCGTGATCGCGTCCCACCAATTAGGCGAGGTTTCTTGTAAGAAATCGGCTCTAAATGCGCAAAACGTAGAACTATTTAAAAACATAACCTTGGGTTGACAAAGTTTTAAATAAATGCATCATAATTTTGAAATACATAAGCAAGCTTCTACCTTTGGCCTGATGTGAGTTAACCCTTTGGCTTCACTCACATCGGGCCGATGGCCAAGCAGAGAATTTAGGATTTTTGTTGTAAGTGGTTTAACATTGTCTGAAAATGGCTTCAGTACAAGATAAAATAAAGTAGATAGACAATATTCCTAGTACCTAACAATTATCAATGAAAGAATATTCATCACAACATCAAGCTCCAAACGAAGACACAATAATTACAATTTCTTATATTCATGTAAAAAATTATAAAACAACTATAGGTTAAATTATTTCATATCAATTTTTGTTCCAGTATAAGTCCACGAATTCCCCACAAGTAACAAACATAATTATCGATTGTACCCTAACACATTTTGAGCAATTTGGATGCCGATAACATGGCAACCAGGGTACAAATACTCGAACATAAGCGTTACGCGACACGGTTTACCCGTATTATTTTTTCCACGCACTCAAAGAGATATTCCGAGTCGTTTTCTTTTAACGCATTCTAAAAAGACTTTTGGTCTTATTCGTATTGCGACGGGACGAACTGGTAGAGGCTAACAGATTTATTTCTGATGGATCAAGGTTTTAGTAAAGAATTTGGTAGAGAACGTGTCAAAAGAAAGCGCAAATTGTAACTCTGTGAGAGTTATATACAACTAGCAGCGCCTTGCGGTTTCACCCGCGTAGTTCCCGTTCCCGTGAGAATTCCGGGATAAAAAGTAGCCTATGTTCTATTCCAGACCATAATCTATCTCTGTGCCTAATTTCATCCAGATCCGTTCAGCCGTTCAGGCGTGATAAAGGAACAAACATCCATCCATCTAAACTTTCACGTTTATAATATTACCCCCGAGTATTCGGGGATTAGTGTTTATATATTAGTGAGATTAGTGAGATAACTCAATGCGTGGTTTTCAAGCCATGAATCTATTTAGAACTTAACAGGGCTCCTAATACCTAGCATAATTGAATTTTGTAAGATCTCTCACTTTGTATTAGGTTTGCAAAATAAAATATTTGAATACTTGAACTTCAGTTAATATATTAACAAAGAAAATTACAATCAAATAATAGAAACAAATAATAAAACTAGTACTAATTTACAATTTAAACTATTGAGCTAACTGCAGACTGTTGCAAACAATTTACAGGTAGCTCTACTGATCCTTATCAAAACCAGTCAGAAGCGTCCCGAAGACGCTGCAGGGTGGCTGCAATGCCCCGCTGTATGGCAATGCTGATGCGTTGCTCCAGATAGGTACTCACCAGCTCTTAAGTTGATTAAGTTATTATTGTTATTAATTAATTCATCGTTAGTATATTCGTTTCTTTGTAGTAGGTAGTCAACATATTTTATTTCGGTGACCAGAAAAGTTCCTACCGCAGTGAAAAAACGATCGCTCGAAAACGAAACAGATTTGCATTGATGTGGTTTATCTTTCCCCGTTTTCCGTTCCGTGCCTGAACCGTCGCAATCTAAATAGCCTCCTATAGGCGCAAATAAAAACACGAATAACCCTTTAGAGCAGGGTTCCCGTTGTTTCTATTATCATTGCTTTTTCGAGGGGATACGGGTTTTTTGTGTTCGAAAAAATAAGCAAGAGCCGGATATATTGAAGCCCGTTCTCCATCTGTTTTATTAAAACTGCGATATTGATCTCCAGCGCCGTTTCCGAATGGCTTTTAATTAAATGAATCGATTCGAATCAATACAATACCGATTGTTTGATGTTTTAGTTGGAACGATTTATTGATGTCATAAGTTACTCGTGTTGTAACGCCTCTTTGACTTCCATTCCTGTGATTGCGTGCGCTTATCGGTATATCGACATCGGTTCGTTATCGATTGAAAATATGAGGCGATTTGAGAAATTGGCATTTAAAAATTATCACGATTTACTTTCAAATTTTAGGTACAAAGTTTTGTAAGAATCAAAGGCACTGAATGTTACATTGACACATTATTTACGATTATGACTCAAACATTAAACATTTTTCAAAAAGTTACAAATCTAAATTCTCAAAAGAACATTCTGCTTCATTGCAATCGCAAATATGAATTAAACAAAAAGTCATCCGTATGTTTTTGCTAGCAAAAACTCACGGACCTAAAAGGTGTGTATTTTTTGAACGAACAATGACTGAGAAAAAATTCAAGTAGATACAAGGCTTATTTACAACGAATTCAATCAATTACGACGACCATCAGTGGTCACCTACCGAAATATATGGGCACTTGACGTGAAGAGATGAGTTTGGACTTGGCAAAAAATCAACCGTTCGTCGTTTGCGTTGAATAAAAACTCCTTCGTCGAGTCCGATGGTGGACGCAGCAAAAACTGTGGATATCCGTACGCGGGAATGTCATGGAAAAAATAAGTGCGATTGGATACGGCATTTTGCAATGACTAAGGTATTTATAGTTTTTTATACAAGTTTGTTAGCATTTCGCATGTTTTTCAATAAATGATATCCGTAATTTACTTGATTCATTAGACAGACGTGATCGTGAACTATGTTATCTTTTTACCTCGTTTTTTTCTTTTGATTCAACGTTACGGAATTATCCCATCGCAAATCAATTTGCTTTAAGATTTGGATTATTCGACGTCAAATAGATTTGCAAACTAATTTGCTAAGGTGAGTTAGTTTTGCTCCCAAAACCGTTTATTACAATGTTGCGCAGAATTTAATAAAGCTATGATGAAACTGGCTACTCGTAGTATTTGCATTTCGCAAACCGTAGCACATGGTAATTTATATAAGCATAGGTTTTAGAGCAGTTGCGACATTTTATAGCAACAAATTTCAATGTAATGTAGTGGCTGTAATGGTGCCAATGGCAAATATGTAACTTGGTTGTAAACCACAAAATTGTGGTTCTCACTCTCTTATCCGATTAACATTAATAATTAATTTGATCACTGATAAGTTGACAGTTGACGGATCAAAACAGGAATACCTACCTACTAAACGACTGCTAAGGTTACTAAGGTTGTCGACATAGCTCAAAGGATTAGCAAGCTGAAGTGGCAGTGGGCTGGCCATATCGCGAGAAGAACCGACAACCGCTGGGGTAAACGTGTTCTTGAGTGGAGACCGCGACTCGGCAAACGTAGTGTAGGACGCCCTCCGACCAGGTGGGATGACGATTTGCGAAAGACTGCTGGCAAATGCTGCATGCGGCAAGCTGAAGACAGGGCGCGATGGCGCTCATTAGGGGAGGCCTATGTCCAGCAGTGGACTGATATAGGCTGATGATGATGATAATGAAACGACTGCTAAGAATCTAAGTCAAAAACCATTTTCTAAGAACTCTAACACTAGTTTAAAGCTTTTTATAAACATTTTCGTACATCTCACAAACTGCTAATGAAATCGTGTCGATGTAGAAAACAAGCGGCGGCGATCGCATCAAAAAGCGCTTACAACGTTGACGTTTTTTACCACTAATCGTAACTTATACGGGAGACTCGAGCACCCAGGGTTTACTGTGTGTGAATTGAATGAAATCGGAACTTTTAACGATGTAGGTAGCCCTGTAAATAGCCATCGAGAGGCTTTAATAAACTAGCAAGACGACTGCAACATCGTTTTGTTTGTATCAAACATTAAAACTCATATCGCAGTGTGGATGATCATTAATTAACCGTAGATTGCAATCGCAATTGCTTTATAATTCTGCTTTGCTAAATGTTTGTATCAGAGCAAGCATAAAAAATATTCCAAAATATTACATTCAAAAGCAAAATTTCTAAACAAAAATTTTAATTGTTTCTTAAAACTGAAAACCCATACCCATGACGAGGTAAAATTCCAACACAAGGAAGGCGGTAAAGCGGCAAACCTTTTAATTTATTGTCCAAAATCATACGTTTTGTATTTAGGTGTTTTGTTCTCGCGTTTCGCTGCAGGGGTCCAGTGTGGTGATAACTTGAAATTAATATTCTGTCAGCAAATACGATATTTGGATGCATGTTTTATGATATCGAGACATCCTGATCTGGCTTTAAATTTTTCGTGAATTTATTTCGGTTCCCAAAACGCACGTTTTTTTGTTTTAGCAAGCAGTGTCATTCTTTGTGTAAATTCTCAAGCATTTACATCTTGAAACGTGATATTTACAATGACAGAAAAGTTTTATGTTTGTACATTACGCTTTGCTACTTGATATTTACCAAAGCTGTGGCAGAAAAAAAAACGTAAAAATTTATAAATCGGAAAGACTTTTTCAATAAAGAGGGTTGGTGAGTCATCACAGTATTAAAAGTAAATATATACACTTATACTGTCATGGGTGCAAAAAAATTGAACATATATGAATTTTTATCAAATATTCAAAACATAACATCGTATGTCTGTCAATAAAAAGCTCACTCACAGTGCCTTCAGTTATCATGGCTCATGAAACTGTGCCGAAATATTGAAACGTTAAAAACTTAAATCAATGTAAATATTCCGTTGTAAATGACTTTAATTAAAGTCAAAATATTGTTTGTTCGATTTTTTTGCACAGAAGTATATTCAAAGTAAGGTAGTCCATTATATAACTACGTATAAAACATCTATTGTGAGCTCTATCGAGTGAACATCCGAGGGGCTACCGCAGCCATATCGACGCCGACACAATACTAAAACAAAAGTCACTGGTGCTCCGATCGTATATCACATTCAATTGCACAGTACGTATATGGAAGAGGTACTGTTGGTTCTAAAACAAATAAGTCAATTATATTAGGCGAGATAAAATTTAGTTTTGATAGATTACTTACTATACAAAATGACTTTTTAAGATGGGAGTGGATGGTCAAATCCGAAACTATGAGAGTTACAGAAAAGTCGTGAAAGTCATGAGTTCAACTTATGAGAAAAAAAAGCAACAGCCACCCTGTATATAATATGTAATACTTGACAATTCGCACAATCATCATCTAGCTCCAAGATAAGCAGAGCTTGTGTTATGGGCGCGAGTGATAGAACTGATATATTTGTATTTCTTATTATATACAGAGAAAACTCCCAGAACACCTGGAACAAATATTTGCAGATCCTAGAAACATTCGTCCTAAGTAGGAAATCGAACCCGCAACCTCTTGCATCGGAACCTGCAGGCGAACCATCGCCCGCCGCGCCACAGAGGCATTAAATGGTCTGTGTATCTTCGAACTGTAAAAATTGTAGTCGTATAAAATAAAACAACTAAAATGTGATAAGAACTACATTTAAATCTTACGAATCTTATTCACATTGCAAAAAAAAGTTAAATAAAATAGAAACACCAAAGTTATTAACTTATGTATGAGTCATTTTTACAAACAAAGCTGAAATGAGAATAAAATCAATGATTCAAGATGATGATGCTTGGCTAATAAAAAATTGTCCAAGCTCCGTTGATGATACTATCACTGGACCTTCCTTACTGAAATATTTAATATACTGTGCTAGGACTCTCCCAGTGAGTGTCAAATAGCGCGTACTGGTAAATCGTGCGTCGAAACAATATCAATGGTGGGCAGAATGTATTGTCGCTCAATTGATCGCACGCACTGACTGGCCTTGTGATAGATAATGTGTTAGGGTCGATACAAGCTGTTATTGAAAACAAAGAAAAACAAAGGGGAACGAAAACTGTAAAAAGCAGATAGAACAATTTGAAAAAGAAAGAATATGTAGATACCTTATAAAAGAAAGTTAGTTAGATCTTGAAAACCCAAGAAAACACAAATAATTTGCCCAGATTTTGGTTTGGCTTAAAACAAAATTCTTCCGTGTGGGAAACCTGACTTTCGATATTATCTTTGAAGGTAAAATAAATTCTGACGACCTTTACGTTATCTTTCTATCTCACGTGTATAATAGTCCTATACAAACTACGTTCCTCCGAGCCCTTATCTCAAAACTAGGCCATTACATTAATCCTTGTACTAATTAATATTCTAAACGGCAAATAAGTTTAAACAAAAAATTGACCTTCTCGAGATGTTTTGATAATCTTAATTATGCGATATATTTCTGTTTTCGCCGTATTTGAGAGTTTGGGTTTTATTTTGGGATGTTTATTCAGATCTTTTAAGGTTATTATTTGTTATGCTTTCTGATATAGGTAGCTAGAAGTTTTGAACTGAGTTTTATTCTGTATATTTAAGGCTTGATGAATGTTTAATATTGATATAGTGGATACGACATAACTTCAAGAGAAAAAAAAACAAAATTGTAATTTATCTTTTTAGGGTTTCGTACCCAAAGGGTAAAAACGGGACCCTATTACTTAGACTTCGGTGTCCGTCTGTCCGTCTGTCACCAGGCTGTATCTCATGAACCGTTATAGTTAGACAGTGGAAATTTTCACAGATGATGTATTTCTGTTGCCGCTATAACAACAAATACTAAAAAGCAGAATAAAATAAATATTTAAGGGGGCTCCCATACAACTTTTAAACCATCTACCTACTTATGGACATTTTGTACTATCTTTTTCTATTCTAAACATTTTTATGTTTTTAGAAGACATCTTAATTGAAATGACAACTTCATAAAGTGACATCATAAGTACCTACAAGCAAAAGGAAGATGAGCAAAGGGAAGACAAAGAATTAACTATATGAGTCAGATCAATGGGAAAAATAGCTCCCACGTCGTATAAAGAAGCAAAAGATACCGCAATGAGAAGAAAAAAATGGAGGAAATTTCATTACTGCAGAGATATGAGATAAGGGATTTTACCGTTTTAATTAAATAAATAAGTAGTTTATAAAATACTTAAGGACTTAAGTAACAAGGTTCGCTACCATCGTATTGCGACGTCATCGTGTAAGTAAGTGATAACGAAACCTAATTACTTAATACAGACTCAGTTTACTTATGGACACCACGCACTTTATCATGTTAATTAAAGATCTACAAAAAGGTGTACATTTGAGAGCCAGAGCCGCGAGAACATCTTATCAATGAAAGCCATGAAATTCGATACTTTGTTTTAATTAACCGATAAAATCTCTGCAATTATTCCCTAATTTTATGTTTAATTAAAATTTTGAATGTAGTGCAGTTGGTTCTTGACTGTTACATTTATTTTAAGCAAATTAACAACCATAAAATAGGTACACCTTACTTTTGATCCCTTTTAGGGCATGCGTTAATTTGTATAAGCTTGTTATGCAAACCAATTGAATAAAGTTTGCCTCTGGCCTCATTGGTAACTCCACTAATTAGTATATGCATATATTCTCGTTTAGTTGATAAGCTTTTAAAGTTATTTGATGAAAGTGCGTGGAGCTTTTCTACGTTGCTATCAAGACTCCTTGTCTGCGACGTTGTTATCAAGTCTTGTACTGAAATTCATAGCATTATAATTATGTTGGGAGTTTTATTTCTCTTTTATACAAACAGTTTTGGCTTCTTTTGTCCTAGCTTGCTTGATGCAAAAAAGCCTGTTTACAAGTGGTTTTCAAAATGTAAAAGCTGTCGTTGAATTACACAAACTCACTATAATGAATATGGAGGAATCTACTAATACCTATATACAAAGGTACAACGCAAAACAAAACAATATAAATCATTGTTTCTGTCCCCTTTAATATTCATTAATACATTCGCACCAACATTTTATTGACCTAATTTCAATTTAAATGAGAAGGGACTGCTGTAGATGATATTGGAATGGACCGTTTTCACCAAGTAATTGCACTTTTCGTGCCTAATCTAAACCTCTCTTAGTTCTGCGTTTTTTTGTTTTATACAGGATTATTGGTAAATTAGTGACAATACGTGAACTGCAGGTCCTGCCCATCATCACAAACACGTTTGTGAAGGTGCCAAGTGTAAATTCTAAAAAAAAATATAAGTCACCTTTGATACTAAATGAAAAAACATCTTTGTCTGGAACCCAACGAGTTACTTAAGGCCGATCTTTCACTCTCATATCTTCTGTTAATTCAGGGCAGAGCTGTTTTTAAGTTGAGTTTCAAATAAAACCTCTAACAAACGATTATTGAATTGCGGGGGTACCCATTACCAATACCAAAATTAAGAATTAAGACCTGGCATCTTCACAAGCGTGTTTGTGATGATCGGCTGAACCTGCAGTTCACGTATTGTCACTAATTTACCAATAACCCTGTATGTACAGGTTCTTTGTGTCTTGGTCGTTTGTATGATTCAATTTATTGGAATAATATTGTATACCAAACTTATTTTGCTAAGCAACAGTTTAGGTAAAATCTTTTTATTAGTAAAACAATAAATCACACAATTCACTGTTATAGAATGTTTTCTACAACTGTATGGTGTTATTTTCAGAAACTGTTGTTTCTAATCGTCTTCTTTCGTTTATTTTTCAGCCAGATACTCTTTTGAAAGAAAATAAAAACTCAGCGAGGAAAGAGTATTTTTGCTCTTCGATATCTCAGTGCAAAAGCCGTTTTTACCCGCTAGAGGATACAGTAAAGATATCGAAGAGCAAAAATACTCTTTCCGAGACGGGGGGACAAAAAAAATTGTTATTTTCTTGGCTTTTTATCTTGTCTGGGATTTTATTTTATAATTTCATTCTTGATGTTAACAACAATCATGACTAGCTTCTTTTATAAAGTTACGATTGGTATGCGATCTATATTTTTTTACACCAAAACCGTAAAAGTTGCCGCATAACTTTGGGACAAAACCTTAGGTAGGCCCCATAGCCCATTTCATTAATGCGGCGAGATCTAATTTGTTAATAAATGGGACATTATGCCCCATTTGGTATACGGTAGAGGGTGGTTCGAATCCATTGAATATAAACTGTCATCGGGAAAATTATAATATTAAAATGGGGGTATTAATGCTTCCGTTGCGTGGTACTGTTGGTTGTTTTGTATGCGTATTTTTTTATCTGAAGCTTCGACTTTGGTTTCCTGGCAATAAATTTAAAAAAGGTGTGCACAGTGATAAATCGATTACTAGCCTTAAATTATCGTTTTAACTCTTTCCACGAGCGCATTTTAAATCATTTAACTTTTAATAACTGTATTTTAACAATTGGATTAGCCTAGGTATGCAAAAACTTAACTTTTTATCTAGCTAGGTAAAGGTTTGCAAGTTTTGTTACCTGATGTAGGAATTTCAAAGGTTAAATACTTGCATGAAGGTTGTTTTACACGCTAATAATAGTATAGTATTAGTAATAACCTTGTTGTTTTCTGTTATTGTTACCTATACATTTTCTTCACCTTTTCATTCATAAATAATGTCTTTGTTGAGATAAAATATCTTGAAATCTAGTACCTTGTATAAACCTATACTATCATCAATCTAAGTCCTTCTCTTGTGGAGTCTGAAGCACACATGCGTGTGGGCGAGCCTAAACATAATAACCACTTTTACAAATGCCTTCTACTCTTGCCTACCGCACGCAGTGAGCAGTCACTTTTGAAGTATCAAACCAAGTTATTTTAATACTAAGTTTGGCCTGCAGCTTTGCGTGCTCCCTAAAAAATATGTAAAAGATTAGGTAGGTAAAATACTATGTTAGCAAAATTTATGTTAACGTTGAACATTATGGGGTCAAATAGATAAATCCCCATTTTGGAGGGGTTTCCCAAATTTTTTAGTCGTTTTCAGAAGCTTAGATTTTTTACACAGACGAAATATTGTTGAACTATAACGATTCTGGTGTCATCGAAGCAATTCGCATAAGTTCGAAACAATTTTGGGTTCGAAGCTTTCATTCATAGTAATTCACAATTTGATTCGTTCGTTTTTGAACTCGAATAAGAGCCTTTCTTACCGCCAATATGCGTCGTTGAAATTTGTGTTGTTATTACTGATAATCTTGCTCATACTTTTTTTTTGTCTGATTTTGGTAAGTTTTCATTCTTTTAAAGTTATCATTCGTGTCTTTGTTGCCATAAAATATTTTTGATTCTAAAACAGAGTTAAAATATAACTCAAGCCCACAGTCCCCTCCTTTCTTCGAAATTATGCAATGCTTTGTGTTAAACATTACAACAACTCGTCCACTAGGCCACAGAGGTAATCCAAATGTCGATGGAATGCTAATATAAATTAATTTTTTACCCTATTTCTTATATCATCCCCCTGTCTAAAAAACCTTGGGGCTCAAGCCGCTTTAATTATTATCAACCAACATTCAAACATTACCAAATATAGTAATATTATCCAAGATTGTAACACTCATTGTTGTCTTAGGGACATATTTATTTTTGTCGTCGCTCATTTCTTATATTGTTTTTATCCGGCGCATTGTTCGTTGGATTATTTTGTAAAAGTTGCTTTGACGAAAGTTTTATATTATTCTTTTCTTCGCCGTTTTATAAAATCAGCTTTTGTTTTCTACTACGTTCATTTGTTTTTTTTTTACATTGTTGCAAAAAACAAAAGAATACTAGATCATTTGCAAAGCAAAAAGTTATGACTATGGCCATCTGTTGATAGAAAATTATGATAGCTTAATTTCGTATCACTCTTTCACAAAGTTTCATCTCATTATGATTCGCCATGGGGCGCCACCGCGCCTATAAAGTCTTGGCCACACAGGACGTTGAACGGGGTTCAAATTCGTACGCTTTGTAACTGAAAAAATACGAGTACTATACTATGTAACTAGTTTTCTTTTTCTTTATGGGCTGGCCTTATCTCGCGAAGAAGCGACAACCGTTGGGGTGAAACGTATTCTTGAGTGGAGACCACGACTCGGTAAAAGTACTGTAGGGCGCGCTCCGGCCAGGTGGGATGACGACCTGCGAAAGACTGCAGGCAGATGCTGGATGCGCTAAGCTGAAGACAGGGCGCTATGGCGCTCATTAGGGGAGGCCAATGTCCAGCAGTGGACTAACATAGGCTGATGATGATGAACTAGTTTTTAACCGACTTCGAATAAGGAGGACATTCTATGTTTGACTGTATGTAACTACTATATGTACACAAATATTCGTTGATTTTCCTTCAGTTATGGACCGATTTTGAAAATTTTTTTGCTATTGTGAGAGAAAATGATCTCGATCCGAAACTTAGAGGCAGTGTAAAACTAAAAGATTCGTAGTCGGGTTTGAGTTTTTTCAATCTATTACCGTTTTTAGTTACACAAAAATAAATCTATACTTTAACAAAGGTAAAATAAATTGAAAAATTAATAATTCAGTAAGTGAATAACGAGTCATCATCATTATCCATCACTAACAAAATACCAATACCAATTAATAGACTATTATCTCTTGTATTTGTATCAGTTTCCTAAATAAACGTCAAGAATAAAGTCGTAAATTCTCTTTTATTCTAAATTTTGAACGTATCAAAACTTTTTAAACTTTCGCGATTTGTTAACTTAATAAAAATTATTTATCGGATATAGTGTTTCGTAATGTGAACTTGGACATTCCTAATTCTGAATACGAATTGAGGGTAGTCGTGGAAACTGCGGTCAATTCGGCTGTAACTCCGAGTACATCCAGTCGACCCGTGACCACGATCGCTGTAATGCCTAAAACCTAAACCTAGGGAAAAATAAAACAAAGGGAAAACAAAATTATTATTTAGATTATTTATCGGGTACCTAAGTTTCACATACCCGAAAAATAATCGATTTAGAATCGAATAACCGATTTTGATTGTAATGGTTATCTTTGTTAAAATTTCTTGATTTCCGCTCCGCATAATGTAGCCGATGCCTTATATTGGGACAATAGGGATGCTAAATCGTTTTAATAGACCCGCGGAATTATAAGAGTCATTACGCATTGTATCGGGTCCCTAACACCTGGTTTGTAGATGTTTAGATGTTATCACAGCGTTTTAATTAAAAATATTAGAACACGTATCGATTTATAGATGGGAGATTCAGAGCTTTGTTTTGATATGAGTAGCGTTTTTTGTTTTTTTTGGCATCTGAACTATAAAAGTTGCTTCCGCCAGGATGTTGCGTCGGCAACATTATGTTGCCTAGTTGTCCTATTGGATTTGCATCATAAACGGTTAAAAAGTTGGGTAAAAACGTTTTCTATATGAATTGCCATGTCACTTGTCTAGTATTATTGCTCTTAAGTTTTCTATAAGAATTCTCATGTCACTTGTCTAGTATTATTGCTCTTCAGAGAAACGGTTTCACATTTTTGTATATTTGAATATTTTCCGAAAAGTGTGTCTTATCAAATTAAAATATGTCTTTTTTTCAGAGGAAACATGGAAGACCGATTTCACGAAAATTAACTACTAGGGCAAAAAAAATAAGATGAACAACATCCAAATCTCGTAACATATTTTTACCACACATCCAATCTCCAACTCAAGTCTATCTATCAAAGGAAGCGGCTTACCTGACTTGAGGCAATTTCTCCGTCCAGTGGCTACAGCCAAAGAGAACTAAGCCCTCTAAGTCTTTGTACTGGGCTTGTAATACTGCGCGAAATGAACGTTACTACGATATCTGTAAAACACAAAATGGGTACCTATTTTTGAGCGTCCAAAAAGGAGTTTCTCTATTTGAAACGATTTTCTTTAATCTGTGGTCATATACAATTTTGTGTCTGCGCTGCCCCCTGTTGACTAAAAAGGGTCAATGACAACTTTTATTGGCGAATAGAAAAATAATAGACAACTCACACAGAATTATCTAGCCCCAAGCTAAGCAGGGTTTAACTTATGGGTACAAGTCAAATTAATGAAACAAGACGGTGCATACTAATCAAACTTTTATTGGCGCTTATATGGCGCAATGAAAACTCTTTTTTCAATAAAGAGTTTCGAGTAGGTACCTACCGAACTACGAGCGTAGTTTGGCATCTTGTTTGAAAATGGAATAACTTACAAAAAAGGAAGCCGTTCTCTAAAAAAAGCGAAAGTAGTTCTCTAACCTGGAATCACCAAGAGCTAGACATGTGATGATCTGTGAAAGAGACCGCAATAAAAAAAATAGAAAACTACCAAATGCTTAATTAAAGCTACAATGAAGTTCAAATCTTCGTTTTCGTTACAATTTACAATTGAAAGGCTAGCTGATTTAATATCTATGTCATTCATATTCCCTTCCATTGGTTCACAATGTTTGCACTGTAAACCAGTAACCTAGATCCTGGTGCACCTCCGCAAACATCATTTAAATCGCAAATCACAAGCTCGGTTTCGTCGGTTGCTTCCTATGTTTCGGTGTAGTAACTTTACTCAAGCCATTCTCAAGGTAAAATGTTTGTAAACCACTCGCAACACAAAAATCTAAAATTTATAAGAAATCTATAAAAAAATCTAATATTGTATCTTCTTGGCGTTGAGTTTGAAAAATATTTGTTTGCATTATGCGTTGTAGGAAAGAGTTTCAATCGACTAGTAGTCCAAAATCTGTCAAAAAACCAACAAAAAAAATGATTTTCAACCGACGAAAAAACGAAGGAGGTTATAAAGTCACAACGTACCTATATTTTATGTTTTTTTATGTTAGAACACACATAACTTTTTACAGAGTAGATACCTAGTTCGATTTCGATAATTCTTTCGCTTTTGTATAGAGAATGATCCCGAGGTGGTTCCATATACATTTTATTTCCGAGGGATCAGTATTTATCCCGTAAAAATTAAAAAAAAAACACCCTAATGTGAAAGTTCGAAACATAGATGAATACTATTTACCGAAATTTGAAGTTGGATTATAGTTTCTTAAAACAGGCCAAATTATTAAGTTACGTCTGGAGGCCATGTTTACAAACATTGTATCTTGAATTTGGATGGAGTATACGTTTTATCACATTGTACGTCATATTTTCGTTCATGGTCATGCCTACAGTAAAAAAATAAATATTTGTAGTAAAAATGAAATATTTATAGCAGTCTCGCTCTAGCTTTAACCTTACTGGCAATACTTTTTATTTCATGAGAAGGTCCCTAATAATTCTTCCATGGCAACTCAAACATTGATTTCAAAGATATTCCGTTTTTTAATATTTATGGATCAATTACAATTCCTCCTAGTTCACGGGTAGTAGTAGGAACCATTGACACTTTCATAGAATACCTAAGAGCAAAATTAAAAGTCCGCAAAATTTAATTAATTTTCACCATAAAAAGAAAGCCGATAACTTCAGTGTTTCCCGCGAACTTGTACAAAATTACAGAGAAGGAAAACCGCCAACGTGATTAGGGACAGCGGTTAGAGTGATAGAACTTTACCCGCTAATAATGCTTAATTTGATGACTTTACTGTGAAAGTTGCGGGACGGAAATACTCATAAAATTGCTAGATAGCTCTTCTATTGAATTTTCTGACTAGTTTCTACTTACTGTCCTATTTTTATGTCTTAAAAACACAAACGCGTGAAAACCGACATTTTTCACTTCGAGTAGGTATGAGAAAATAGAATGAAACTTACCTTCAGTAAATATTCCACGCTGATTTCAACGCTCACGAATTTGTCGTTATACTATATTTCACGTGATTTCGACCGCAACAGTAAGAATCATATCGATTTTTTTTGCCATTCCGTCCCATTTGCATATAATTTAATTAATTTTCGCTTGATGATCATTTTCAATTAAATAAGCCAAGTTCATCTTCAGTTTAATTTGTAGTAAACAAACATTTCAGAGATTTCGCGCTGATCGTTACCAACTTTTTGTGTCTTTGTTTCGCGCAACGCAAAGTTACTACCTACCTACGCCTATTCCCGATTGTCCCTACCCTCTACGTTCTTACTAGGAACAATCGGGAAAAAAAATCCCGATTGTTCCTAGCTACGATCATACTAGGAACAATCGGGAAAAAATATTCCCGATCGTTCCTAGTAACGCTGGGAGAAAATTGCTCGTGTTCCTAGTTCCTAGTAACGCTGGGAGAAAATTGCTCGTGTTCCTACCTACTGTTTTGCCACCGAGACAAATACTGAAAATTGAACCAGCGTTCTCGGAAAGCGCACCAAGCCTACGCTACGCATTCTACCATGGAGGAAGAATCACCATACAAAACATCCAACAATGACAAAAAAGGCGCTTTCAGATCCATTTTCAAAATTAATTTCAAATGAAATGTAAGTTCTTTGTAAATAGAACACAAAAAAGTCGAGTCTTTATGCTAGAGGACGAATGTCTTTAACTGGCTGATAATTTCAATCAAAAATTAAACAGAGAGATTACTTTATGACGCTAGAGTTTAAAACTTTTACGTCCGCTAAGCTACGTTATATTGACACATTTTTTGAGCAAGAGAAGTGAAAACTCTTTTATTCTCACAGTTCTTCACTTCCACTCATACAACTCTTCTACAACACTGACATATCTCAATTTTGTGAAGAAGCAACTCATTTGGAAATTCTACCAGGAAGCGTTCTAGCCAACAAAGGAACGTTAAACTCAACTTCAACACTATCTATTTCCATCGCGATAGATAAGTCGCATTCTTTATTTCACTTGTCAACAACAAATCTCCTAGACCCACCCCCATGTCTGCCATGTGTCGAGCAGTCACGTGTTACGCAGTCGTACATACTATTACATTTGCTTCTAGTATTTTTAATTCATGATCTGTAGCGTTTGTTATTATAATAACCGACTTAGAAAATAGAGGAGGCTGTATATAGGTAGGTATATCTTTTTAATGTACGCAATTTTTGTGATTCTTTTAGTTTTGTATAGAAAATTATCTCATTTTTAATGTCATCCTCGAGGGAGTACTAGTGTTTGTCCTGAAAAACAATAAAAACCGTGAAAATTTACCTTTTTGAAAAATATGATGAAACAAACATCCATCCATTCATCCAAACTTTTGCATTTATAATTATTAGCGTGATAAGATGATCATCATCATCATTAGGCCGTAATCGTCCATTGAAGGATTCTTCTCTTCAAAGTTTAAATTGTTCCAAAACAAAACACGGTTTGCAGACAGATTGGTGTTCATTTGTTTCCTGGTGCATAATGATATTGACGATTTGAGGACACAGGCGACTGGGCCCACTACAAAACTTTTTGGTAAATCGATCTTGTATTACATTGCCAATGTGAAGGGTTATCTAAGTCAAAACGTTGTACAAAAAGACCTATGAACTTGATTAGAAATTCCACGTTTTCTATCACTTGCACCGTACTTTGGTATGATGCTTTCCTATAAATAGTCTACTTAGTGAGACAATACTATCCAATCCAGGACAATGTGCATTCAAATGGTGAGGATAGACCAGTCTGAATATCTTGTTAGCTGTTTATCTTAGCCCCTTGTTAATTCTATGAATAGGTTTTGTATTGTTTTAATGTAGTTGCTAGTGTATTTTATTGTTAACGTTCTGCTGTTGTTTAAATGACATTAAACCGTAAGGCTCAGACTCCACCAAAGCGATGTGCGAAGATGTCCGAAGCGGAGCGGTCTCCACGAGAAGAGACTTTTTCAGCTATGGTGTCTCTACCGAAGCTTTGCGGAGATGCTTACTCGCTAGACTGGAGCAAGTATATGTGCTGGATACAGCTGAAATCTGTGCTGACTGGAACTGAACTGCTCTTGTCTCCGCTGCTTGACTCCACCAACTTGCGAGACACAGTTCACATCTCCGCTTCGATCTTTCTTTGTTTTCTTCGCATACAAATATGATACCTACATCTTCGCTCGGTGGTATCCATTGAAGCTGAGCGAAGATGTGTGAATAACAACGTTCTATAAGTAATATAGAAATGAAAATATAAAGTAACAATTCTGCAAAACAGATAAGATCTATAAAAAAGTAGTGCGCGTTGTAGAAGAAAAAATCACACAAACTACAAAATGAGAAAATCTAGCAAAGCAAGTCGTCAACTAGTTTCGTCTATCCACGAGACATCATCAGGACACAACCATACTTGACCCTGACACTGACAGCGCTAAGCAACAACGGCAAAGTCCCACCCCGCGCGCCACGTCCCATGCTACTTTTTTTTAGATTATATCGGAGAAGGTTTTGCGCAGAATCGTTACTAAATATTTGTATCCTTATATTTTGCAATGTATTTCAGCAAAGTAACGCCTGAATCTATTATTGTTCTATTGGTGGTTTCAATCGCATCTCTTCTTCACTCGTCTCGCCTCTGCTTTGGTGGAGCCCGGCCCTAACCACTAAGATACTCAGGTTAAAGTTAAGTTAGAACGCACCATACATTGCATTAACATAGTCCACATCATCGATATTGTATGCTACTTCACTGCTTCTGGACCTACATATTTTATTCATTTAACACTTTCAGGACCCACGAGTACGACGCACATGTCCACCTGCAGGTCGCTCGAGTGGGGCGGGCATGGCGGCGCGGGGGGCGGCGCGCTTCCGCCAAGACTGGACAGAAAAAGCGTTAAGTACTTCCTTGTTTCTTTAAATAATTTCAAACCTAAGAGTACATCATTATCATCAGCCTATGTTAGTCCACTACTGGAAATAGGCCTCCCCTTATAAGCGCCATCATAGCGCCATGTCTTCAGCTTGACGCATCCAGCATCTGCCTGCAGTCTTTTGCAGGTGGTCATCCCACCTGGTTAGAGGACGTCCTACACTACGTTTACCGAATTGCTCTCCAATCCAGTGATTATCGGTTCTTCGCGAGATATGGCCGACCCACTGCCACTTCAGCTTGCTAATTTGATTCTTAGAACAATACAGGGGTTACGAAGCATTTATATTGCCACTATTTTAGAAAGGATTTCATCATCTTTATTCGAAAACTGAAAATTATTCTTCATTATAACGCTTAGTAGTATGCATACGTTTAATCTTTGAGCCCTTCAAGAATATCAAATGAATTTTCATTAGGGTGTTAGTGTCAACAAAAATAGGATGTCAAACCCACATCAAGTAATGTCACGCACAGCTCCCTGTGTCAACCCTAAAATGTTCTCTGATCTTTTAATTTTTTACTGTTTACCTAAGAATTTCACATGGGAACGCGTAATATAGGGGACATTGAAAAAAACAAGTACAGTAGGTAGGTATATACTATTTAAAATTAATCTAGATCTCTACCATCTTCACTGGTTTATCTAGTGTCTATTTTCTAAGTGTAATGTAGTATCGTACCAAAATTTTTGAATAAATAAATAGGTAATAAGGTACTTACAAAAAATGCAATACAAAAACCAACTCTTACATGTGTATGTTAACAAAAATATATGTATTTTATTGATACAGCCGGGGCAATGCATCCAGCAGCGTCTTTGGGACGTTTCCGACTAGTATTGTATTGATATGAATCAGTTGAGCTACCTCAAGATTGTTTGCACCAATCTGCAGTTAGCTCAACTGTCTCAATTGTAAATACTCGTTATAATTAGTTTCTATTTTTCCAAGAACTGGTGAGTATAAGCGCATCAGCATTGCCATACAGCGCGGGGCGATGCAGCCAGCGTCTTGATGCCGCTTCCGACTGGTATTGATATTGATCAGTTGAGCTATCTGTACCTAGATTGTTTTCAACAGTCTACAGTTAGTTCAATAGTTTGCATTCAAAGTACTAGCGTTAATTTGTTTCTATTCAAATAAAATAAGCCTTTATGAGTTTAGTATATTTCAAAGAAAAAAACACTTAACTTAAAAACTTTAACTACTATTTAAATCAATCAAATCAAATCAATTATTATTCTACTCCATTTCTAATTCTTTTCTCTCAACTCTCCTTCTTTTGTTTTTTTTTCTATTATATGATAGTATTTTTTTTCCTAATAAACATGTTCTTTTCTCAAATTATAATTATCTCAAAACATAATTCACTGATATTTATCTAATCCTAATCCAAAAACGCTAATGGGCGTAAAATTTGATTAAACGGTACACGTTTATTTGCATTTTAACACGTCATAAATCGGATTCTATAACTCTAATGTGCATAAAATACGAATAAAAGGCGGAACGAACTTGTGTTTGATTGATTCAGGTGCACTAACATAAGTATGTGGGAGGAATAATTTGTTACTTGCTCCTGGGAGCGGGGTTCTATCACGGGTTGGAATTGTGTGGACATACTTTACTCTCCACTTTACTTTTTATTTATTTTTATTATTGGATTATGTTTACCAGGTACATGATTACACTGAATTTGTAAAAGAGGGTGTATGTAGATAATTGTTATAACTCATTTCCTCAAAATAAAGTTCACAATGACAATACTTGCTTTGTTTGACATTGTATTACATACAAAGATACACACCCTGGAGCATCTACGCTCCTTGTACTAACCACAGCACCCAGATAAAATAAGGAAGACACCCCCTTATTACGATAAACTCGCTCGTCCAACCTGACATCATGCTTCCTGCTATGATCAATGCACAGACCAGGCAGACGCAAGCTGTCGTTTTAAGTTTTAAGCATTACTTGTACTTTATCTATTACTTTTTCAACAAGGACATAATTTATTGATTCATTTACAATTTCATTTTCATAGGTAAGTACTTTTTCAAAATTTCCCTTCATGTTCAGGTTCATGATTTTTTTATGCATAGGCTGGTAGAACACTTATAATATAAGTTTGTGTTTATTTGCAAAAAAGTAACGGAAGACTTTTATATATTCTCTCTCTCTAGTTACCTACATAAAATGTGTTTTCTAATGAAGTATAGTTACAGTTATATAGTTGCATTGACGTTTTCTGAAAACATTTCTCTTTCTAACCTATTAAAACATTTTATACGTAGGCCTAAACGAGTCTTCAATCAAGCTGATACGTGGATTGGAACTCATTAAAATCAGTCATATCAATATCAACGTCAGCATCATCAACCATACAGTACACCATTCCCGATCTAGCATTATGTCTAGTCATCTCTCGAGCCTCCAAGACAGGTTTACATTATTCAAATCCAAACGTTTTGACTGCACTATTCGGAACCACCAAAACAAGATTCCTTATCTTCTTGCTTATAGAGCTCAGATTAGAACGTAATATTTTTTGGTAATGGTAAATAGGATTTGTGATATGAGGTAGACAAAGTTGGTATGTTGGAAGAGAGAGCATTAGTTAGGTAAGTATGCTATGATAATGTCCACTGTATTCTGATTTGTTTGATGTAACGAAATACAAGAGCGAGTAAAATTTTTCATGATTCAAGTTTATAAGTAAGTACATACAATTATTTATTAAATAGTAAAAGAAAACCTTTAAAAGAAGGATTAAAATTGAAGTTGACTAACAAAATAAAAACGAAGCAATGATAACAATTTAATGATAGTTCAGCACCACATAAAATGAAGTAAACCAATAATTTCTTTAATAAAACGTTAAGTATATCAAAGTGGCGACTTTAACCACAAAATGGTAAACAAAATGTAGCTTATAAAAATATGGTATTCATATTGGAAACACGAGACCGATAAACCGATGACAGGCGGCCGACCGCAGAATACTAATCGAGAGATTTGCTGGTGACCGCAAGCGATATAGACTATAGACTTTTTCAAAACAATGAAGTTATATTTGGACGACAATGCATACCAACAGTTTATATATCGCCTTCAAAAGAAACGACTACGCACTAAACATAATTATACAAACTTAAAGACAATATCAACAATACATTAGCTTTGTTAGTAATAATGATAATGCTGGATAATTCACACAGCATTATCTAGCGGCTAGATAATGCTGTGTGAATTATCCAGCATTATCGGGCTAGATTCTAGCCCCAAGCTAAGCTGAGCTTGTATTATATAGGTCTAGTACCTAACCTACCTAACTGTTATTTTATACATAAATAGTTTGATATGTTTTTATACATAGTAAACGACCAGAACACCTTGAATTAATATCTTCAGATCGTACAAACATTTGTCCTGAGGCGGGAATCGAACCCGCAGCCTCCTGCGACGCAAGCGGATCTTCACTCACCGCGCCGCTTAAGTCGTCGAATAAATCATTAAGCGATCATTTTTGGAAATCACAATAAAATGTATCCCAATTGACATAAACCTCACACAACCAAAATATTTTTCAAATAACAAAATGAGACATTCGGTTTCGAGAAATGAAAACATTAATATGAATAACTTAATGCCCATAAAGACATTTGGAACAACGGAAAAAATAAAAGCACAACCATTATTGTCCATTCTCAGATTAAAATAGTAGAAAATATTAGAATCACATCGAAACCATTACACAAAAACGGGAGACGATCAGATAAGTGTCTCACAATAGAACCACGACATAAAGACATCATATCATTCTCCGACAATAAATTTAGGTAAGACGGTTTAATATTACACAAAAGATTGAGGTTTTTCGAGAATCCCAAGTTTTTTCAAGAGCATTACGAAGTTTCACGTCCCCTTTGTACAATATGGGAACAAGAGGAGTGATCAAAACAGGGAACAGGAAAGTTTTGTGGTATATAATTTATAGTTTTTATTTGCGAATGTCGGTTGTTGAATAAAAAATGTTTCGTGTGTTGTCGACATATTGCTAACCGTTCAAAAACTGTTCTCAATTAAACGTAGATTAAATACAGTTGTTAGCTTCGAATGTTTGCAAAACAAGCCAGCGTATAAGTCATAAAATGTTGGAAATAATGATATATTTATGAAAAAAATCCATTAGTGCCTATGACAGGCTAAAACCAGGACAAAGGTGACAATAGTGTTGACATTTACTATCATACCATTACTTTTTAAACGGCATGTTTACTTAACATCCAATATATTTATTCTCACCTCGAAACCTAGTCAAGACTAATACTTTTAATTATTCCAACTATCCCGATTCCTAAACTATCTTGTTTCATCAACGGCCTCTTATTAATTCACTTCTCAGAACATTATATCTACGAAAACTTATTCCCGACGTGTCTCCGGTCAAGTTACGCGTTTAATTTGTCTAGATCGCGTGCTAAGGGACAGCTTTAATAAATAATGTTTTTTATCTTGACACCATTGAGCTCTAGGCAGAAATTCTTACACGTTGTGTTCGCTGAACCGAGCCTTTTTAGATTTTTTTTGACGTGTTTATGGTGTTAACTTTAAATATGAAAGCGCATGCGATAGATGTGAGATAAAGTTGTTGGAACGTTGGACGCTGCATTTTAACCTTAACTATTTTCAAATAGCTTCCACAAAGTAAACAGAAGCAATACTTCTAAAATTAAATGTAATAAAGGTTTAATGGTAACAAAACACACACAATAGAACCTAATAGAATTGCCTTAGGTTATAAAAATGATAAACTACTTTGTATTTTAAAACTTGGACATACAAAATGTGCGTTTCATGAAGTGAACAATGATACCAGCTGCATTGAATCAGATAGAGAACTAGAGAAGATGGCATCTAGATAACGTACCCACATTTTGGCAAATGCATCACAGCGGGACGCCGTCACAATATTTTAGTATCTACGACTGTATCTGTCTATGTGGTCCAAGATATTTTTTTATTTCGATTTAATAATGTCCTTCTAGATTACGGATAATAATTATTGTGAAATAAAAGTTTTATTTGCTGTAATAATAAGGCTATAATTTTGTTTTTAATAATGATATAGGTAGGTACACCACGAATCAAGTATCAACGAAAAGTCAAATATTTCAATTTATTTTGCCGGCAAAATAATGTTTCTCATTTTCTACAACTTCTTTACAAACTCGACTGACGACTCACAGCATAAAAGTACTTTTTTTTACGGAAATCAACGAATGTATTGAAATAAAAAAATACTTCTGTCAACAACTCAGATCAATAACTGATCCAAAAGTTTATCAGATAACTCGTCACATGTCAGTTGTCATTAGCTTTTTAAAAATAATGTCTAATGACTTTCATAAAGATATAGTAAACGACGACAAAGAATGCAAGATGCTACAGGTACCTAGTTTGAATATACTCAAAACAAACGTAGACAATGATGCAACGAAAGTACCGGTTATGCTTTCAAACAAACGTATACTTAAAGTAGCCACAATCGCTCTTACCTCACTTGGGCTCAAGCAAAAACTGAATACACGACTCAAGCGTACTTGAGTGACAAGAAAAAAGCAGCCAGGTGCCTACCGAAAGCTTTCATTGTTCCTACCAACGAGAAAGATTAATAAATCTTTAGAAGAGTATATCTGAGGTCGATCTCGCGGGATGTGAGCTCACAGGACGCGTTATTGCAAGCCCATTCACATGCCACAGTTGAGGCAAAACAGCCCTTTTGTCATGACAAAGGTGTCGCGCAAAGAAAAAGGGGCCCTATCGACGATCTGCCTTATCAGATTCGGTTCCCTTCCGAGAGGTCTCAATAGGATAGCCTGGGTTTTGAATGCGGATCTAATTCCCCACTCCCCAGACTACAATAACGCACGCGGCATCCAATTTAGCCCAGACATAATGGATATCAAACACTTTGACGAGCAATCAAACTGCTTTATGGTCTATTCAAGTAACACGATGACACTATGTGGTAAATTATGGGGTTCGTTTACAGAAACCTTATTAATTTTAAGCTTAGCTAATTAGCAACGTGCTCAAATGATTTGTTAATGTGAACAGACAGAGATTTTAACTCAACATCAGTCGAGCTATGGATTAGTTATGTCTTGAAGTAGTAGGAATTCAATTATCCCACACAAAACCTAATGGCATTTCACAAATGGAATTCATTTGACGTAAACTGCCACTTTATTAATTCAACTATCGGTTCTCGCCATAAAAACATTTTGATTGATGCTTAAGCGATTGATGAAGCTAATTGCTTAAATAATCATTTTTTTTTCTTTCAAAATAACAGCAAAATATTGATAAGAAAAATACCTGTCACTCAAATTGTCTGCTATAACTTATAACATAACTCAATGCACGCAAAAAGCAACGTCTAAAATTAACCTCATGCCGTCTGCTTCATTCGTTACATACAATTTGGTATTGATCATCTACGTATCTGTAAAGTAAAATCTGTGAATTACCCGAATATGAAATGACGTCTTGTGATTGATGTCTATCCTGTAACCCCAAGATATGTAGCCAAGCTCTTTTTTGCTTTCTAAAATCGAAGATAAACACAATACTAACAATTGGTCCGATCAAATGGAGTATTAAGTTCGCTTGTCATTTTAACTATCGGCCTCTTGATTGTCATAAATCACATTAAATCTCACATGTAACTTTTCATCTTATTTCGATGAGATTGGGGCGTCATTTAGTTTGGCACCATCTCTAGGAAGCGTTTCTCCAAAGAGGTTATTGTCAGTCTTATTTTATGGGTTATGATTTATGACCGATGACTCCCAACGGGTTTTAGTCCATGATAATCTTATTCATGTATGCCTCTTGTGAGACTCACAATGCTACTTAAATTAGCTATAGCCGTATGATAGGCTATTTCGATGTTTGAGAGTTTTAAGAGGTCCGAACCGTGTGAGGTACACAAACAAGGTATGTATGTTTGTCGTGGCTTTGACAATGGGCCGACGTTTTTGAATCATGATTATCGTTTCCATACAATAAACAATGATATTGACGTGAGCTTCTGCGATTAATGGTTTTTTAATGAAGTTAAATGTTTGTGTAAGCATTCGGTTCGTGTTTATAGATTTACAGGTGAATATGCTTTTGGAAAAATTTATGAATTTATCGATGTTTCAATTTGTGTATTCATCAAACACAATTTATGAAAAAAATGTGTTCATAGAATGTTTTTATACCAAGTTTTGTAATAATATTTTCAGCCCAAACCTAAGTAGTGTACCAAAACAATTTTGGTTTCTTAAATATTTCATTAAATCTCCAATTATTTTAATTTATCTAATTATTATAAAACAAAATTCTCAAAACCTAAAAAACAGGCTTTCGCACTGAGATTTCAATAGAATATGACAATTCTAATAAAACGCATGAGAAGCGATTCGAGTATCCTACATTTTTGTGACAATCTTTTTTCTGGCGACGGGTTCGATCCGTCATAAGAGACACGACATTACGTCCCCTGAGGTTTCATATAAATAAAATAGGAAAAAAATTGTCCTATTATTCAACCCTACCATTGTGGTAGAACGTAGAGCCTCGCAGCAAGTACAGATTAGTCGAGAAAAGGGATAAAATCTTAACGATGTACGTAACCGGTAGGTTGAAGCGACATTCGAGTTGAATGCAGTAGCGCAATGCTTTTTAGAATACAGGATAATAAGATGAAGAAGAAAGAGAGACAGAAATATATTGTAGGAGAAAAGCCAAATACATTAAAACTGGAATTTATGTTCCAAAAATAATATTCAAATGCCAATGTTTTGAATAATTTCTAATTTTAATAATAATAAACACTCATTTACACTAACAAAAATTAGGTATGAATTTGAGTGTGTTACGCGTCACTGGTACTTTAACTTTGAATTTGTTGGTGAGCAATCCCGTTTGAAGTTGTTTTACTGCATTATAATAACGTTGCCACGTTTCTCGGTTTAGATTTTTATTGATAAGGATAAAGTCATCTATTATGTTGCTTACGTGCTTTTAGGGATTAGGTACGTCTGAGCCGCTAACGTTGAAATGGTTTTCGGATTGGTTGTACTATTTGACTATCGGAATGGATTAATTTCATGATCTTCCTACGCGGTGACTCATTTCTAGTACCTACTTTACACGTTCTTAAGTTATCGTAACATATTTTATAGTCTTATGGGTGTAGAAAAACTTCATGGAATACTGAAAAATAATGCACCCTCCACCACTTTCTTCCACATCTTCAAGATAATCATTGATTGTATAGACCTTGTTTTATTTACCTTTGATTGGACTTTTGATTGAACCTTTGATCGACTACCTAATGAAGTTCTTGACTGAAAGGATTTCATGGGATTCCAAAGTCCCATTTGCTACCTCTATCGTCCTGGATTTGGCTCACCGATGACACAATAATCCCGTTGACTCCGGTAGCTAGTGTACCAATGGCTAACAAAACGCCATTTGTTTGCTCAGCCAAATTGAGCGTGTGCATCCGGTAATGGCGTATTAGTACGTACACGCCGCTACCGGTTTTAAAAGTCAAATTCTTGTTGGTCTCGCTTTGGTTTTTAGCCGGATCGGATTTTTGACCGATTAGTAGTATACGTAAGTGCTATCTCAGACAAATCGATCTCGGTCAAATCTTCTAATCTTCTTAGACAAATCGGATTTTAATCTCGAAAATTTCGCCCAAATGTAGCTGGCTTTAAATTAACGACATTTCTTAGGTTGTTATTCAGATCCAGTTTTAGATTATTTATACTTTGATGTAGTGAGTCCTCTGGCCATGTGGAAAGGCTACCTGCGGAAGACTGCAGCCAGATGCTAGAATATTTACTTACACAAGTATGTGATCATGATCAAACAAACAAAATTTTCATCAACATTGCCACGAGCCTTAAAGAAAAAAATTGCTTGTACACTTTTTATCTTGACAAATACTCAGGTATAAACCTTTTACAAATCTCTGGTTTCCAGCACTGAGATGGGCACAAAGATATTGACTTTTTATTTATTGACGTTTTCTAATGTGCTTCAGAGGGTTATTCATCATGCTGGACTTCGATAGTCACAGCCTCTGCAATGATCAGTTGAATCATTTTAATATTTTTCATTTTATTTGCATGTTTGAAGGCATTGCCACAGAATAACTATGCGTTAGTGCTATACGGGGTGTTTTTTTTTCAGGGTCATTGAGGGGAACATTTTTTTTTCATTTTTAATAACTCCACACGGTTTCAGATTTCAAATAGGCGCAAAAAGGGTTGCAAAATTAAAATTTTAGGGGGTACACCTATTAGTGAGTGTAGACTGGCCAGATAGGATGATATAAAAACCATGATCTAAATTGTAAAGCTGGACCAGCTTACCTTCGAGGTTTAGGTCTGATACCAACTCGCCTGATAAACACTCTTCTCATTGTTTGCTGTACGCATAATGGATTATTGATAAAACATGTGGGTGTTCTTAATCTCTTGGACGGTGTAATCTACTGCTGTGTCGATGAACCAAATATACTGAGTTTCTGAACAAAACTTACTAGCATTTTATTTCAATAAATTTATTTTAAAACCAATTTTTCTTTGAAACTTAAAAAATCGTTGGTATCTTTGAAAGATTTGGTAATATAAAAAATCTAGATAGTATTTATGATGATAAAATTTTATTTACTTAAAACACTCATTTGTAAGCTCCCTAGGTAGACCTCTGTAAAGCTTTTAAGCTAACACAAAGTGCCTCGGGGAAAAGGGTCGATACCTACCTAAATTAATATTGGTCTGACTTGAAACTGAATTTCAAAGATCGCAAACATTAACTGTGTTTCATAGTCAAATATTAAACCCAAACATTGACAGTCAAAATTTTAATAACAGAATATAAACAAATCGGATCACTAAATACATACCTACCTATCTATTCTATTGGACGATCAATACTGCAAACAAACTTCAATGTCAAATTATTCATGTGATTATGAAAATAAATGGGTACCTAAGAGCATTTAGAGCTGAAAGCCGAAACTGCCTGAAAACTGAAGGTACGATTAAAAAAATAACAACCTAACCAATTACAAACCAAATTTTGAGAACCACAGTTCACGTGTTTAATGAATGATCACAGGTCGCTGTAAAGTGGACAAAATTTATCGTCTTAATGTAGAAATTTGTGATAGAGCATCAGCTCCTAAATGGTGTAACAGTAATCTTAGATAGTTAGAACGTATGAACACATTAGTCAACGTTACGATTAAACTTTTTTAGAGATTAACCCGAGAAGCGAATCAGTTTTTTTGGAGTGAGGTCCTCATTTACATAGGAAACAAGAGCCTGATTTATATGTTAGAAAAAGTGTGGGATTCGTAGAGGTGTCGCCAGCAATTTGAGGCTTATTTTATAAAAATATTTGGACGGATGCTTATATGCAAGCTTACAAGCAGGCTGAAACCAGCATGCTCACTGTCTCAGCGACCTTGTTTAAGCAATATAATAACAAAAACTATCAGATTTAAGAGTATATAATATATGTGAATACATCAGTCGGTATAATATTGTGAAGGCTTGTTGCACATTCAAATCCGATTTCTATGTAAATGTGACCTTAAGGTCAAGGTTCGTGATTCATCTTCTAAAAATATTCAGTCGAGATAAAATGGGATTTCTATCGAAATTGATTATCGTAATTTTTCAGGGGTCGCATTGCAATTTTGATAAATGCGTGTTATCTCGAGCGAGCCTAATCTGCCGCTGCTGAATTATGTATCGTATTTTCTCCCATACATTTGTAATGCATGTATGAAACCTAACCTTGATTAATGCTGTTGTTTTGGCAAAGTTATCACTTATTCAGAGTTGTCTATGTAATTAATTGTCTTCTAGTGAATTTTTAAATTCAATTTATGATCTGTGCTGGAAACTTAGTATTATATTTCAAAAATAATCGTGTATTATTTATTCTGATTTAAAACTTTCTGTATGTTTATCATCATAATTACAGCCCACACTGTCCACGGTTTCCACGGACATTGATGTCTCTCTTAAGACGCCAGAATAAGTGGTCCTGATTTACCTCCATCCATCGACTTCCTGCTTATAAGATTATTTTATATTCACTAATGAATGACTAGTTTTAAAAAAATGTTAGGATTGCTCTTACCGATTACCAAACCTTTTGAAATAAACAACGAACTTTGAAATAAATCCGAACTCAATACTGTTCATAACACTGCCGTATTATTAGCAGAAGGCTCAACCAAATTTAATAACAATCTAAAATTCCAAACTAACAAAAAGGAAAATCGATAGCCAATATTGCGGAGTCTGGTAAAGTTTCAAGTGAAGTCGGTTGAACCAGTCGTGAATTTCCCTCAAGTAATTATCGAAACAATAAACCTAAAATTGGCGCAGACCGTCCTGAATCTGCGGTCACCGATCTCGACTTTCCACCAATTAGACTTTGTGAGATTTCGACCTACTTTGCAGAATGAGAATTCATTAAGACCCATTCAACTTATCACAATATGACTACTAAGGCACCCATTCGTTTTTTAATTAATCTAGGAACGAGAAGACCTGAAAAAGCTAGTAATTTCATTATGGTCTTTAGTTACGGGACTTTTTCGTGAATATTGGAACCAATTAAAGGTCAACCATCAACATTGGAGGATTCCTCTTGGTTTCAGCTCACACGCTCAGCAAGACGATTTGTCTCATTGTATAAGCAGTTTTCATTGTGCACAATATGCATTTTGATTGTATGTCTTCTTTGCGCCACGTTTTTCATAACTTGGTCTACATTGCAAAGTGATTAAAAACTACTGGCAAATTTTTGAGTATTGGAGACGTTACCACAAGTTCCTGATACTGACACAGGATATTAACAGACTTCGAAGCAACTATGTTCAATGGCGGCTTCCTGTACTCTTTGATGTTCACATTTTATTGGTTGAATTGCGGACTATTTATGTCCCATTTTATAGAAATTTATGTGCGAGCTGAGACGTGGCGGAGCTTCGTAATAACGAACGTCAAAGCTTGAAAATAATTTACGGGAGACTACACAGTAAAGGAAATCAACATTAACTCTGTTATATTGCCCTTTAGCAGGTGTTAAGTTAACTAATTCAGTGAATTTCGATACAAGTAATTATATTCTTTTTCAATAGACATTTTATAGTAGGTAGGCACCTAGAGCCTGCAATTTGTATCTCCAAACTATTTGTTAATTGTCACTAATCCATCAGAAACCTTCTGTTTGTTTATTATGAAATCCTATTACTAACAATACAAAAAAACAGATATTATATTCCAATAAGAAATGAAAGAAATGTATCACTCGAGTCGAGATATCGAAGTATCAGTATCACAAAAGACAATTATATTGGGTTACGACAATCGACAATTCAGAAGACGAATGCTTATTCAATTTCAAAACACAAATGCGAAATAAGCATTCCGTGAAACAATCGGGACTCGAACGGCTCAATCAGCATAGCGTAAGCGAATAAATTTTCCAATTTCATATATAGAGGTGGGTAACAATTTCTAAAATTGGTCGCTCCAGATGTTCATGAGCAAATAACTTACGCCGTCTGAAATGAACCCTAAATCTTCACCGGGTGGATGGGTTCCGCGCCAAGAATTGAATTTGCCTGGCATTCTCTTGCACGTTCCGAGTGTATTCCGACACGAATTTAGTCTAGCACTGTTCCTTGGGAATTTCTCCTACTGTTACGGAGCGCATACTTGTTAAACAATTGTAATATCTTCAAATTAAATAGAGTTGTGGTTTAGCGACTTTGGATTTATAGATTCTTACAGAATTCTAGTGTGTTTTAGACAAATTTAATATCGAAACACTTACAACGAGGCACACCGCTCCCGTACGAGATAAAGCTTAACACAAAACAAGGAAAAACAAAAGACAATTTTTGATAAAAGTAAAGTTATTTGTGCTTGATGTAACGTTTTTTGAAACAAAATCTCTATAAGCAACAGACAGCATAAACCCATGAATGAAACTAGCCTCTAACGTTTCGCAAACTAAAATCTAGTTGAATCTTTATAGGCGCACGGCTATCTCTTGAATTAAGCACCCTCGTGGATAGCCACGAGAGGATGTTAATTAAGCCTCTGCCTGGAAGCATTAGTAAAAAGCTACGAGTCTAAACCGAGCTCTTGGAACGATGTGTTCAAAATTGATGAGACTATGAAAGCTTTTTAACTTGGAGCAAAATTTCAGTCGATGAATATTGAAATGATTTTAAAAGAGAATAATCTACTTGATTATAAAGGATTGGTAGGTAAAGAACCCTTTTATTATAATTATATAACATATTTTCTGAGAAATTCATTTCTATTTATCGAAAAACAACCACAGAACCACCTGGCCCACATTCATGACAGAGTTTCAGATACCGTTTTAATTGGAAACCTATTTACAAACTGACAACGTTCGTTCAGTATTACCAGGTAATAAAGCTTATTTAAAATATGATTTTCATTTTTAAATGTATTGCCGCGTATAAAATATCCTTGGTGATATTTCGTGCGCTCGCATGACGGTAACTGAGCCTACCTAGACTTGCACGTCGCTCCACAAATCTTTTAAAGCTTTATTTACTGCCGTGCGGCGTTCGATCACGTTCATAAATTGAAAAATATGTAAACGAGACCCCGATATTCAATGTGTCGCGAGAAAAAACATGGAGCTGTCGTTTTTAACGCGCGATAGATGGCGTGCCGGAGCGCTAACACAGATAAATCGGTCGGAAGGCGCCGGTACATTGGCTTCCTTAACGACCTTTGCTACGGAATCAGTTTAGGGTTAAAGGTGATTTTCTTCGGGTGTGTGTGTAGCATGATGTGAAAAGGATCTTTGTAAAGATTATACATTATATGTATGTAGGTGATGTGATGCGATGTACCTACAAACAAAAATCGTCTCGTCGGCATAAGTGTTTGTCTCAATACATTTTAAATTTCTTGTACATTATCTATTTCATAAAGACAGTTGATTCCACAATAAAATAAAATCTAAGTAAAGCTGAAGACCGGGCACTATGGCGCTCATTAGGGGAGGCCTATGTCCAGCAGTGGACTAATATAGGCTGATGATGATGATGAAGTATGTATTTACTAACACAGAAAATCTAAAGATGGAACTAAATCCAATCATCAATTTGAATAAAAGAACATTAGATATATATCTATTCAGCTAATAGTTTTTATCATATGATTTATAGCAAAGCTATTAATATTAGCCCACAGCTACAATAAATAAGTCGCAGACAAAACTATAAAGTTGTCAAGTATGTAACAATAGGTATGTGAGGGCGTCAGTACATAGTGTTACCAACCGTTACATAGATTAATGTGCGTGCCACATCGAATGCGAAGAAAGATCTTTGTGGGAACCGCTGTTCAGAGTCAAATCGGAGTGCGGAATATAGGGGTATAGAGATCAGCGATCAAGTAGACGAACTTGTTTGGCGACCATGTACCTAATATGGATGAAAATATTACACAGAATCCTCTTAGCTATGTACTTATTTGTGGAGTTGGATAAGGCACTTGACTAGACGAGAGGATGGCCGCTGGAGTACAACCTTTACCGAGTGCTAACCAAGAATTCGTTGACGAAAGCCGGGTCGTCTTCTTGCAAGATGGGTTGACGATATCACCAGGGTCGCAGTCCATACGTCGATGCGGGAAGCACAAGGCAGAAAGAGCTGGCAAAAGCGAAGCCTATAAATATAGCAGTGCATGATGCCAGGCTTGGATGATGATGATGATGATGATTATCCAGCCATTACAAATAATAAGAACATTTTATTTACCTAAAACATGGTTTATTTCTGTGCTTTATTTGTTTCCAGATCAAATTAAAAGTACGTAACCACACCACTGAGTGTCGTGTAATTTTGAGTAGCAATTTTGTCATTTTCGACGTCGTAGAATCTACTAGGTTTACTCAAATTCAAAATAAATTTGAGTAATCAGGTAAACAAAAGGTTGGTTACGTTTATCTCAACTCAAGGCGCCATTTTTGACAGTCTTCTATTAAAATCTTTCGTCATTTGAGATGATTCGCTTTTTAGGAGAAGAAGGTTTCCGGTTGGCTCTATTATTTCTCCGTGTGTCTATCCAACATCTTCATAACGTCAAGCTATCCTTTGTCTGTGACACTCCCCTCAATTTGATTTATAGATTCGTGCGTTGAGTTGTCTCCTACGCTTATTAATGAATTTATTTTAACGCTAATGAACAAGTTGGGTTCGGGACAAGTGAAGCTAATTTATCTGGAAATGTTATTTCAAGCATGCTCTAGTTTTGTCGTTAATGTGATTATGCTGTGATGTAATGTTTCAACGTGAAATTTCTTAGATATGTTTATATTATTTTCACTGATAATAGTTAATTTCGTGAGTGAGCTCAGTAATTCAGTTTCAAGACAAAATTTTACAGCATCTTTCCTTAAAAATCAAGATATCAAATGTATAAAAGTTCAAAAACTCCGCCTTTGAAAGTTAGCAAAAGATACTTAACCCCGATTAAAAGGAAAACTTACCATCAAACATACTTTCTGTTAATCTTTCATTGTACAATACTATAAACTCTTTAAAAAGTGGTTATAACAAAATCATGCCACAAAAAGTTACTAATGCATAGATACTTACTGTTTAACATTGCCACATTCAAAATAAATAACCCTTGCGTTTGCATGCATATATTTTTTTGGTTATGGTCAAGCGCTTGGCCACCATCTCACTTGAGTAACTGATGATGTGGCCAAAGATGGAGCACGCTTTCCCAGAAAGAACTTATTCACCCTGGATTTGAAGACTCCAGGGTAGTACTCTGGCGGGAACACAGACGCTGGAACCTCATTCCACTCTTTGACCGTGCTTGTTATGAATATGTTTGAAGTCGGTTCAACCACCATTCTTAACAAATAGTTGCACATCATTCTTTCCAATCTCACTTTCTCACGTAATCGTTTGAATGGACCAGCACAATGGACGGTCGCTAATAGGAAACAGCGATGGTCAAAGACGTAAATGTTTTCGTTTCAAGAGAAAAGCTAATCCGAACTGTTTGGGATTACCCACAGCGGATATGAGACTCTTTGTTGAAGTATTTTGGAACAAAGATACGCTTTGTCGTATAGCTAAGCTGAACAATTCTTGCAGTGTAATAGAAAGATGATTACGACTTAGTTTTGTTTGAACAATCTAGTATCTCTCTTCTTGTGCAAATCTTATTTTTTATTAATTGTTGTAACTTATTGTTGTAGCTGTAACTAATTGTGTATCTGGCAGCCGCAGTTGCATCGTCTGTTCAATGAAATCAAGGTCATCAAGGTAGCCAATTATGAGAAACTTTGAGCATATCATATTTACTCTATCCAAACTCGATGTGAAATGTTTGTAAACAAACCACGACACAAAAAACTAAAACTCATGGCATCGATGTTCAGATATAGCTGTAAGCAATATTTATTGAAGGAAGGATCTTAAATCGACAGGCAATGTAAATTGCGTATAAAAAGACATCAACACGGGCGATTTGCTTGCAAACGAATTTGGCTAGAATATAACTACACACAGTAATAATTATCATTCGATCATTTTCTATAGTGACGCTCGCATGTAGAGGAAGGCCCTCAATCCCATGCCGCCATTTTAAAATGACCCATTACATAAACTCGACAAAACAACAATGCCTTTTGTGTCTTACACTTACAACACAAATTATCACCAACAATAAACAATATCGTAACTTGATCTTGTCACGATCTTAACAAGGAACCTCTCAAACTTTAAAAACCAATGGCTTGACGTGTTTACAGATATTTGATATCAGATTTAATGTAATCACGACATTCAAATAGCGTCAAATGGTTTTGGTGCTTGTAATTTAGAAAGTAAAATTTGGAATAAGTATGAAGCCGGAATTTCAATGTTAGTTATTTATTTGGGACTAGCTGCTACTTGCGGCTTTGCACTCGCTTTTCAACTTGCCTATGTCCGTCCCTGGGATATCATACCCGCCTGCCAAATTCATTAAGTTCCTCCCTAATCCGTTCAGTTTAGGCGTTAAATAAATAAATAAAATAAATAATGCTGGACAATTCACACAGCATTACCTAGCCCCAAGCTAAGCAGAGCTTGTGTTATGGGTACAAGATAACTGATATACATAATATAATACAGTACATAGATAGATATTTTTTATTATACATAGAAAACGACCAGAACACCCGGAACAAATATCTGAAGATGGTACACACATTTGTCCCGAGGCGGCAATCGAACCCGCAACCTCCTGCGTCGCAGGCAGGCCTTCGCCCACCACGCCACAGAGGTCGTCAAAAGGAGAGAGAGGAGTTATTTTCGAATTTTTAATATTACTATGGATTTCGATGGATTGTGCCTAAATAAGTACTCTAGATTGGTTTTACAAAGAGGTAGAGATAAACAACTAAGGAAATCAAAATGTAACTGTTTTGAATTTAACCTTCGGTGGGTAATTTTATAGTATTGTATAAGGTAATTTCAAAATCTTCAGTTATATAGAGAATCTATTTCCAACCAACTGGTAAAATAAAATCACGTCTAGCTTCTGGACTATACCTACAAACTTATCACTGATTCTAGAAGCAACAAAGGAATCAATTCAGATTTTAGAAACGAAATCGAGAGTTAATGAAATTGTAATTGCAGTTTAGAATCACAATAAACGATTTGCCGGATCGTGGTTAGTGAAAGTAACTACTATTGATTGTGATGACGTCATAGGCGAGTTCAAGAGCGCTCATCTCTGCTGGCTAGGACACGTTGAGAGAATGGAAGAGGATCAGGCTGTCAAGAATGACAAAAAAAAATAAGAGAAAACATTCGGAGCGTAGACCAGTTGGCCGCCCTAGGTATCACTGGATCGACGATGTCGAAGCCGATCTCCAGGAACTCGACGCCCATATAGCTGGCAAAAGACAGCTCAGAGAGGAGATACCTGGAGAAGTCTTGTGTCAGAAGCCAAGATCCACTTTGGGTCGCTCAGCCACAGAAGTAAGTTAGTAAGTGTTGATTATGACGCTTGCTGGTAATATTGTAACCTGTTGAATAAATATTTTTAACTCACTTCGGTTACTGAAGAAAAGCTTATTGAGTCCATGAAGTGTGCAGTATGCATGAACTCAATAAGCTGGTTCTTCCTCTATTCAGTTGAATAGATTCTTAAATACTGAATAGAAATATGACAGTCTTTTATCAACAGAAAAACTTGTATTTAACGAGTTTTTCTTACCAATTTGATGAAAATTTTACGATACAAATAAATATGAAGATGGAAAGGTTAAAAACGATATCCAACGCCATAAATACGATGTCACAGTACGGCGACAAGAAGTCAACGTAACATATTCTAAAAGCGCTGGTTACTTTATCACAGCAGATATTTTGTACTTTTTTATCGCGTGATTTAGTAGACACGTTCGCAAAGACCCTATTGGTGGCAAGGATGGCATCCAGAGGTCTTCTTACGCCTCCATGATTTATACTGTGAACTGGAAAGAGGTTCCGCCATCCAGTTTAATATCTTTGATTTATGACAGAAACTACGCGTTTAAGTGTCAGTTCCCTCGATGATATGTAGCTCGACTGTTACGATTCACTCTTTTTTTTTGGTTTGAGAATAATGACACAGTGTAGTTCGTTTTAATAACCACCCGTGAGTTTACCGTCGGTGCCTTGGGCGCGAAATTTACAACCGTTCATTTTCGAAATGCATTTATTGAGGCTTTCGAAATCAAGTTCTAATGTTGATGTAACGGAAGTTTTGATTTGTTTGATATTAATTTACTTGATTTCAATTTGATTCCGGATATCACAATTCTATTGGACTTATTAAATCAGTTTTTGACAGATATAGACAAAACGTTGATCAGATTGAAGAAGTAAGGATAGTAAATTTTTATAGGTCACACACAGGTAATCGAAAAATCACACTAGTACTATAAATGCGAAAGTTTTTTTTTTTTTTTTTGACTAGCTTGGTATATTAAAATTTTGTTCCGTGGTATCTACACTAAGTCAAAGACTTGTGCTGTAAATACCACGTCCCTTCCAGGTAAGTTTTATATCAAATTTCAGCCGTCAATAAAAGTAAAGTAGACAGGTACCAATTAGGAGTTAGTAATGAATTGAATTAAATTAGATATGTTATGTTACAATTGTGGATCAGTCCCTATTTATTGGAAAAATTATGATATTATTATGCTAGGTTTACTATAATTACATTAAAATATTTGTTACATCTTCAAGTACCTACTAAACGGATCGGTCGAAAATTTTACATACAGGTAGTTCAAGGCCTGGAATGAAACATAGGCTACTTTTCATCCCATAAATCAGTTCCCATGGGATAGAAATAACCTTAAACAACGCGTGCGAAGCCGCAGGCAGAAACTAGTAATACCTTGTGTTTTTCGGCAATGGTTGATTGATATTGAAAACGCTATGATTATATTTTTAAACTTACGCGATCTGAACACATATTTATAAATACTATTTAACGGGTATTTATCGCGTTTAATTACCTTATTTTCCCGACGTTTCGACAGGTACATCCCGTAACCACGGCAGTGTGTAAACCTGTCGAAACGTCGGGAAAATAAGGTAATTAAACGCGATATATACCCGTTAAATAGTAGCTATGATTATAACTTTGTAACTATTATTAAAAAGAAATTGTTCAAAAGTTAAAATGAAAAATGCATCGAAATCATTCTAGTTCACAAACAGAAGTGTCGCCACTCGTGAACCTGTGTACCTTAGACAGCACAATAACTCATCTCGCGTAGAAAGTCACAAACTATTCTCAAGACAAATAGTTCTGATGTCAGAGGGGCTCGATTGAAGAGTTTACCATGTGCACGTATGTTTGTAATCTCCTTCAAAGACAAACACAAGAAAAACATACTTTTATGCTTCGTGGACTGTATCTATATCTGGCTACAAGCCACTTTTAACCTTAAAACAGGAGAAATACATATCAATTTATAGTTTGGAAATTTGAATACATTTTTCTTAAGGGCAATTCTAGTACGTGACAGATAGAATTGAAAATGTTAGGTTGTTTTTCCAAAGTTAAGATTAAAGTTGAGCATATTATCTCGGGTTTTAGGCCGCTGTCCCACTGCTACGCACAGAGAGACTACACACGAGTGTCTAGCATCGCTTTGCAAAAAACATTATGTGATAACGTCCACTGCAACCCACCAAGACGTGTAGCATTGCTACACGCGTGCCTTGTTCAAATATGGCACCTACCTAGCCCAACACTGTCAACGATATGCACACGGTACACACTATGCACGCGGCACACGTAGACCGGTAACGTAGGCCCACGTTATCAAACAAATGAACACATGCAGCTAAAATATACCGCGTGGCTGTGAACAGCGTGCTTGTATAGTGTGTGCTGCAGAGGAAACGTAGACCCACGTGGTCAAACAATGGAACCGACGCAGATAAATGCGCCGCGTGGCTGTACCCCGTGCAAAGCGTGCACAGCGGTGGGACACCAGCTTTACTCGTGTTAGACACAGTTTAACGAGACATAAAACAAAATTAGCCGTTTAACGATTAGGTCTAACTGTTGTCATATTATCGTCAAACGAAATCATTGCAAGGTATTTCTCAAAGGTAACGTTTTAGGAAAACAAATAATATTGCGAAAAGCATTTTCTTAACCACAATATTTCACGATTAGATCTTATAATTAGCAACTCAATAATCGTAAGAAGAAGAAGAAGAAGTCTACGTAAGTGGCCACGTGAAATCCCAGAACAGACTTTTTCTTTGATAAGGTGACTACTTTATAAACTAAATTTAACCAATAATATAACTTTGTATTAGCAGAGCTTTTCGCAGAGCTTCCTACATAGTTATAAGTTTATACAGTTGCCTGAAGGCACTTGAAATAACAATACATGAAGCCAACTCTATATTTACTTTTCAAATTCGCTGGCTTGAGAATTGTCAATCGTTACACAAAGACCAATTTTAAAGGGTTGTTTTCACAAGATTAAAGTTTTTGCGAATTCTTCCAATGGATTGAATTTTTAAGTATACACAATGTTTACACAGGAATGGTGAGTTATACAGCTAAAGCAACAGGGCCTGATCAGTCCTTATTGTTGACTGCATAAAGTTGAAATTGTCAAAGTCGTTGACAACAAAAGTAAAATTTAAAAGGAAACAAGTAATCCTTTTTGCTGCTATTCTTGATGGCTGTCACATTCAATTGTTTAACTCAGCGTTACATAAATGACAATCTATTGTAAGTTTCTGTAAAAGATAAACATCATAAATTATTTGACAATCATGGTTTTGTTCGAGCCTAAGGCCACACGTAGCTTTTGTGTTACTAAAGTACTATAGCGAACTTACCTAATTGAAAAGACTTGTTGCGTTGAATCTATAGACGGAATTATCTTGGCTAGTGAAAATATTTTGTTAGAACTTTATAGAAAATCTAAAAGTTTAGATAAAACAGATTACGGATAAACTGATGGAAGCCGGACAAGGAACCAACCACATTAGAAAAATGACTGTTAAGAGATAAAAGATTTACGATGCTTGAAACTCATTAGCCGGTAAAGTGGTAAAAGATAATAATAGAAAGTGGTGAAAGATGATGGATAATTGAAAACAATTTTACGATTATCGAATAGTAAAATATCATACAACCAATATTGTTTTTATAAACTTTTTTATATTCTAGAATTAAAGACATTTGAAAGGAAATAGTAGGTACCTTCTTTGTAATTTTCCAACCAGTGAGCAGTCCTCCGTCGTAGGTTCATAAGCCTCTAATGCTTAAACGTACATAACTGCTTCATTAAATAAAATAACAAATAATCTGGTTATGACCGGTACATTTATCTCACATCATCATTATCGTGACGACCGATATGGCGTGGCGGGCGAAGGTCCGCCTGCGATGTAGGAGGTTGCAGGTCCGATTCTGCCAAGGGACAAAAGTTTGTCGTTACTTGATTTACTATCTGTAATGTTTTTTGTTCCGGGTATTCTGGGTATTTTATATGTATAGTTAAAAATGTATATCTAGGTAATAAATTGGATTAAGTTGATCAGTCACCTGTACATAGTACCTATACGATCTGCTTAGCTTTGGCCTGGATGATGCTGTATGGATTTCCCAGTATTATATACTAGCAGCGCCTCGCGGTTTCACCCGTGTAGTTCCCGTTCCCGTGGAATTCCGGGATAAAAAGTAGCCTATGTTCTATTCCAGACTATAATCTATGTCTGTGCCAAATTTCATTCAGATCCGTTCAGCCGTTCTGGCGTGATAAAGGAACAAACATCCATCCATCTATCTATCCATCCATCCATCTAAACTTTCACGTTTATAATATTAGTGAGATATTAGTGAGATTTGTGAGATTTATTTATTTCAGCCTACACACCTCCACAGCTAGTCATAGGCCTGCATCATACGTTGCCACAAATAGCAGTCCTCAGCCGCCCCCATTCATCTGTTATCCTTTATAATGATCAAAAGATTATCCCAAAACTTGTCTACATTTGTGGTGAAGTCGTTAGACTTCAGCACAAACGGACGATAAGGACGATTAAAAAAAAACAAAGTCATAACTTAGATATACATGTTTAGGATTTCGAATACTGAACACCTAATCGCAATATCTCAAGGAATAACGACATCGCTTATGCCTTGTAAAAATACATTTACATCTGCCGACGCTTCGGGCAAGACGGTAGGAATGAATGATAGCCTTAATCCTCTTGCGGGCAGCCCTAAGCGAAGGGTTAGAGCTTCTACAAACTAACATTGTATCCAAGAAACAGTACCTCACCTCACTTCATCCATACCTGGACGACCGCAATGGCACAGCGAGGGTTCGATTCCCGCCTCGTGACAAATATTTGAACAATCTTCAGTTATTATGTATGTGCTGGGTGTTACGATTCTGATGTTTTCTCTGTAAAGTAAAAAAAAATATCTATGTTATGTAAATTAATGTATGAAGTATCATTAATTTAGTACCCATAACAAATAAATAAATAATGCTGGACAATTCACACAGCCTCTATTATCTAGCCTCAAGCTAAGCAGAGCTTGTGTTATGGGTACTAGATAAAAAAAGCCTTGCATAGTTTGGGGTTAACTAAAACGGTGTGAAAAAAAATAGAACTCCATTAAACCAAAAGATTTACGCGATTTTAAATATGATTAGAATAATTTGAATGTTTTGAAAAACGGACATACAATTTTTTAGTATTCAAACTGTTTTATAAGTTTTTTGGGACAAATATCCCTAGGGATATTTGTTCTACAACATTTTTAAGGGACCATCTCACGATCATTCTCCATACAATAGTAAAAAACTTTTTCAAATAGATTCATAATCTCATCTCACTAATATTATAAACGTGAAAGTTTAGATGGATGGATGGATGTTTGTTCCTTTATCACGCCAGAACGGCAAAACGGATCTGGATGAAAAATGGCACAGAGATAGATTATAGTCTGGAATAGAACATAGGCTAATTTTTATCCCGAAATTCCTACGCGAACGGGAACTACGCGGGTGAAACCGCAAGGCGCTGCTAGTAGATTCATAATTGACAGAAAAATCGACGTACAAAAAATACATACAACCGAACATAGAAACAAAAACAAAAGAGGAGCTTTTGTTTTTTGTGTCGTCGGTAAAAAAGAACATTAAATTAGGTCTTTTCGTGATCACACTACATTCAAATAAGAAATAAGAAGTTATGTAGTTACAGCATATGTATGTATTATGTAGTTACAGTTATGTAGTTATTGCATATCTTTTGCATGACCAATAACCATTAATGTTTTGGGTCATTCGATCATTAAACTACCAGTGCATTTAAATTTACAAATAGTTATGCGACCTGGCTGATTAAACAAATTAACCTTATCACCTACTGATCCTATTAAAATTGAAATAAACACGCGCAGGAATTTAATTTATATTTTGTATTGATTTTATTGAATTAAATCGCAAAAGTCGAAATGATTTATTGCTATTGCGAAATTTTTGAATAGATAAAGTTGATTGAAAATAATTTAATTTGCTTATAATTAAATACCAAATATTTGTAGTATTTCGTGGAGTACCTAGATCTACCGACCAACGTTGGTAAAAGCTAAATTCCACATTATGTTTGCAAAATTTAATTTACATAATTCTTTCATACTTATAAACAACAGAGTGGTTTACAAGGAGATTAACTTAAATTATTATCAATCCTTCTCATTGAAGAGAAGGTAAAACTTAAATAGGTAGTTTAATCATTGATTTTATGGATGTATATAAAAATCAAGACAAATCTCCAATCCTAAGGTTTTTGTATTATAGTGCATAAGCCCTCGCCTCCTGCCGAAAACCTACAAAAATCGAAAAATTTTGGGAACCTTTTTAATTTCTTAGATATCTCCAATCGTCTGCAATGGCTCAAATATCATGAAAAATACAAATAAATACATGATCATTTGAAGGAATTTTGTGTTTGCATGTGTATGTCTACATTTCACCTCAACGTTGGTTAATGCTCTTGTATTTATTGGTCCTAACTTGCCAACTCTAACCAAATCCGCTAACAGAAGGTGCAAAAATGAAGCAGTAATGCAAATCCAGCAATAGATGGTCATTGCGCAGAAAATATGGGAATATCAATAGTAGGATCACCAACAATTTGTCATAATATTTCTTCTTCTGAGTTACGTTGGTATTTATCTAGGTATATACTGTCATAGCTTACACATACTATGTTAGCAGCTGATTCAGTTGCAGGTGATGGAAGATGTCTATGTTGTCGTGGGTAATGAAAGTGTTAAAAGATCAATATTTTTATAACAATTTAATGTGAAGTATTTTTCATATAAAATATTCGCGAACTACTTTGTTACCAGTTAATAAAACCGGTCAAATGCGAGTCGGACTCGCGCACGAAGGGTTCCGTACCATTATTTATAAAAACGGCAAAAAAATATCGTTCGTTGTATGAGAGCCACCTTAAATATTTATTTTATTCTGTTTTTTAGTATTTGTTGTTATAGCGGCAACAGAAATACATCATCTGTGAAAATTTCAATTGTCTAACTATCACGGTTTATGAGATACAGCCTGGTGACTGACGGACAGACGGACAGCGGAGTCTTAGTAATAACTAAGACTCCGTTGTCCGTCTGTCCGTCACACGTAACTTATTAGTTACGTTTTACCCTTTGGGTACGGAACCCTAAAACTTACAGACGGACTGCTTCATAAAAGTGCTGCGTATCCACAAAAAATGATGATAATGACCTATTAAACATTAATGACCTATTTTATTAGATAGACTAGATTATTTTGGTAGATTTACACATCTCCATTCTACTCCACATCGGTAGCACACAAAATAACAGCAAAGCACATACAAAAGCTGACTCTAACATTCCTGCTAACCGAAATCGTAGCTCAGCGCACATACCTACCAACAATCTGTTAAAGCCGGCATTGATTAATAAACCTCCTTTCGTTATTCAATCTACCGTAGTCGTATAAAAGTTAGACAGGGACTCCGGTGCAAGATTTAGCAAGACATTCGATAAACCTTTTAAAATTATTGATTGAATTATCAAAATTAGTAAGATTCAGTAATAGCAGTGCACAGTACACATAAATCGTACTACACAAATTGTGTTTTCATTATCTATCTATGTGATTAATTATACCAAATAATATTTGTTGGTGCGTTCATTATTTGTGTAACTCTGTTATCTAACTTTTTTCCTATATTTCTTTTTCTTTTGTATTTTTTGTTGAATAAAGTGTATTGTATTGTATTGAATTTCATGATTTTAATAGGAATTAGACAATACTGTAACAAAAATGGCAAACGGCACTTGAGACAACTTTACGTGATCGTTAAACGCATGGAACTTCTATTCCTTCCAAATTCTATGAGGCCATGTTAATTTTAGTTCCCGAATAAAATAAGGGACTGCATATTGTTTGTCATTTTGAGAGATTGCTATCTGATTCACTAGTTCCGTTATAAGAGGTTGGAAATAAGAATTACGTTCGTAGAGTTTATATATTATAATAGAGAACGATTTAAGATAGCTTGACGAGCGGTCGTGGGGTAGTGCCACTCTATGTTAGTCTATCTATAAACTGCTAGCAGCGCCTTGCGGTTTCACCCACGTAGTTCCCGTTCCCGTGGGAATTCCGGGATAAAAAGTAGCCTATGTTCTATTCCAGACTATAATCTATCTCTGTGCCAAATTTCATCCAGATCCGTTCAGCCGTTCTGGCGTGATAAAGGAACGAACATCCATCCATCTATCCATCCATCTAAACTTTCACGTTTATAATATTAGTGAGATTGTTATATGTTAAATAAACTAATGTAAAGGAGTTCATATGGGCCGCACCGCTACCACACAGCACAAAAATGAGCATTCATATATTATGGGCTTAGAGTCGTTATCGTTAGATACTTTTACAATGACTAATTGATTTACCACAAACTTGCGAGAGAGTGGCTCGCGAGCTGCATGTCAGCTGATGCCGTCAACATAAAATGCATCTCCCCGGGGTCCAAAATGAGGTTCCAAAGATTTTCGACAAAACCGACTAAGATTTCGTGGCTTAGTTGGTTAGGGCACACCCGTACTGCGAGTGGGACGCTGCTGGTTCGAATCCTCCCGAAATCGAAAAATTTTGGGAACTTATTTAATTTGTTAGATTGCTCAGAGTGCGTGGGCTTACGCACTATAATACAAAAACCATTAATTATATAGTACCTACACATAACACAAGCTCTGCTTAGCTTGGAGCTTGGTAATGCTGTGTGAATTGTCCAGCATTATTTTTATTTTTATCAAAATATTAAGAATTTTTATTCCTAATGTTTAAATAAAGTACCTAATATTTAAATGCATAATTTTGTGCTATGCGGCAATGACTCGCTTTTATCCGCTTGGTGACTCCAGCGATAGCAAACAGCTCCTCTAGTAGAGTAGGTAGATAATCGCTCCGTAAGTCAGAGGACCTATTTGAAGAGATGCTTCTAGATGCTTCTTTGATTTTACTTTTAGACACGACAATTGTGGCGAATTTACACATACTTTTTTTGGTGTCGAATCTACTTTGTGGCAAATGTACAACAACCCCAATAATTTACCTACACGGTTGTCATTCCGCTTTCTACAAAAACTGAAGTATATATTATGATACCAATTTGGGTTTTGTACTTTTTATACACAATATGCATAGATTTTGCTAGATGATATTGTGTGGATTCTTCAGTATAACAATTTTTAGTGTTATTATATTTGTAAACTCTGTTTAAACAACAAAAAATATGGATATGAAAGAGAGTAAGATTCTAATTTTAACGTTACAACCTTATTTCTTTTTCTATTCAATTTAGTAATTGGTAAGTGGGTAGGAAGTAGCAGATAAAAATAAAAATATAAATAATATTTTACTAACCCAGAATAGAAACTATTTACGACGATACAAAACTATAAAGCGACCTGCACACGTAAGGTTCGGACCGCGGGAAACCGCACGCGCCGTTCCAACCCGCGCTCCGAAACGTACGTTTAGATGCACGGCGCTGACAGTTCGATCCTGAGGCAAAACTTTTTAAAATAACGTTCCACGCCCCAGTCTAATCCGCTGTCGAAACTCTTGAAAATCTACTTACGCGCACAATTCGGATCGTTTGTCAAAATATGAAAGACTAGCAGCGCCTCGCAGTTTCACCCGCGTAGTTCCCGTTCCCGTGGTAATTTCGGGATAAAAATTTGCCTATGTTCTATTCCAGACTATAATCTATCTCTGTGCCAAATTTCATCCAGATCCGTTCAGCCGTTCTGGCGTGATTGAGTAACAAACATCCATCCATCTAAACTTTCACATTTATAATATTAGTGGGATTTACTGGCGTTCCAAACCGTGGACACATGTTTAATCGTAATTAGCACTACAGTTTGATCCGCAGTCAAAATCACACGGGTCCATACGCGGCTCGGAACGCAGTCCCAGATGCGCGGTCCGAACCTTACGTGTGCAGGCCGCTTAAGTGTTATTATTCTTACGTCACACTATCGATTCGATCAAATATTTACACGTTATTTGGGTAGGGTAGGTTTTATTCGAGGCATGTAACGTCGAACTCTTTAATAATGACATTTTCGATAATTGTAATGGATGACCGACATTCGATCCCTTATGGAATTATGGAAATGAAGAACTCGTTTTGAAAATAAAATAATTTGTATCCTTAGTAGAGTTTAAAGGCTTTTTAAATGGAAAATTAAATTAGGTATGGTTTCAATAGTGTTTTTTTTAAGATAATGCTTCGATTTTGTTTTCCGAACCGATGAATGAAATTGCATAAAACAAAAATTTATAATAAAAAACATTAGAAGATCATTTGTATAATATTCACTTGTTTTTTTTTATAAAATGTAATTCAATAAGATGATGTGATTATTTATATGGTTCCTTAAATTAGTAATGTATAAATAGACTACCTACTAATAGTTTTGTAAGAAATAAAAATATATTCTATTCTATTCTACACACAGTAGTAAACCCTCAAAACAATTTTATTATAAATGTATCTTCGTCTTTTATAAACAATGCGGATACACTCTCAGACCCTTAAATCACGTCCCTTCGATGACATCAATAAATCCCGGTTCTAATTATTTAAGAACGATATGCTGACAAATAAAACCACGCTTCAGGCGCTTTAAAATAGACCCCGTTCCAACTTTATTATCCCACAAATTAATTTATCGAAGAATTCGGAGACAGGAACGCAATTAACATCTCTTTTTTTATATCGTGAAAATTTATTCAAGACTCGAATTATAACAAAGCAATAACTCAGAAAAAGGAAATTTCAGTAGAGGAAGAATTAATTTTTCCCTTTTAAATTATTTTAATGGAAAAAAATAAATATGAAAGGAGGAAATGTTAAAAGTTGAATTACCCGCGAGCTTTCTGAAACGTTTAATTTGTACACCATTGTATCCGAGAGACGACCGACAAAATTAATTACCGTTTGCTTATTTTTTAATTAAAATTAGATTTTATGAAACGACCTCGCTTTAAATCCTTAATATTTCATGAAAGATGGAAATTTCTAGTGGCGCCATATTGTAAGAAAGGCATCCATTTCGGCTATATTTTGCATATCTAAGTGGATTTATTTCACGGTTAATACGGCCTACTTTCTTCGCGTTTTATGACCGGTCTTGTTTCATAAAATATTTAATATTACCCGAAACCAATTCAACTTTATTGTTACCAAAGCAGCGGCGAGTGGTAATAAGTGAAACCTCCGATAAAATAAAAATTCAATCGTGATCTTATTTAAATCGAATCTGATCAGAACGGATATCTCAATCGCATTTTTTCTCCCCATCTAGTAATTTGTAAACATTGGAGTGATCTCCGAGCCGACACGGTTCAAATTCAAAACACGCCAACGCACAGGGAACCCAATCACTTAGTGGGTCATATTGGTTCTTTCGTATCGACTAAATTAACATATTTTCTTTTATCGTCGAATATGGGGGTCCGGTCGGTCGGTCTTATCAAGGATACTTCCAAAAATATACACAAGGCCGAGTAGGTATATCTCGGTTCTTGGATGAACAAATGCGTCGACGCCCACGGCAGAGGAGATTACCGCATGTTTGGGAATAAATCTTTTGAGACAGTTACGTACATTTGTGGCAACAAATGAATGTCGCTGGCGCTCCCCTAGTCTGGTTTGGGCCAACCACACCCGTAGGTTTGGTTCGACGTCTTGATTGCACAAAACCATTTGTAAGACATTCCGTTTTACTAGCAATCAAAAGTGAAAATCGCAAACGGTGAACTGTATAAAAGTTTATACAGCCGAAAACGGAGGACAGGTGGTTCATGACAACCCAGAAAAAAAGAAAAAGTCATGGGTCTATCTTCAATGGTTTCAGAGTCTATACATACAACCCAACCACGCACATCCGCGTTCTGGGGCCCGTGTAGTTGTCCAGTAAACTCGGCAACCATAACTTAGAAAGAGCAAATGAAACAAACGAAACGCACAAACGCGGGCTGGGCTCTACTAGGGAGCACATTTCTCTATCTATCATAAAGTACCAGGGCTTCATAATATCAAAGAGTAGCAAAACGAAGTAGCTGAACAGTCGTTATTCTATTCGTCTCCCTATTTGTCGTGTAACACCATTATGGGGACTGAAAAACCGCTTTATCGAACAACCGGGGCTCGACCCATTCACAGCTTTTGATTTATGTGTCTGTCGCCCGCTAAAGATTACTTATCTGTACAGAGGAATAAAAGCTTATTTATCAAGGATATGAGTGTGGCGGACGAAAACAAATCAGTGGTGATAAAGTGTATAAAATATTGTTCTTATGACTGGAGACGATGAAATTTTTTGTTTGGATGGTAATAAATAATTACGATTGAGTGTAAGCAACTGAGGAATGAGCCTGGAAGAGCTTACAATTGTCACTTGATTAAGGAGACCGCCACTTGGTAAACGTTGTATAGGATATTCCCTGTGGTTAGGTGAGGGAAATATCTACGATAGACTGTTAGTAGATACTTAATGCAGCAAGTAGAAGACACTATGACACTAGTTTGGAGAGGTTTCCAGCAGAAGACTAGGTTAAAGCCAATGATGATGGTTATGGACAAACCAATATATGAAATCAAAAGATGCAATACAAAAATTGCTATGATAGAAAGTGCATCTACATAAATCAAACTTTAATCACAAAATTAAATGCCGAATGGCAATAAAAACGCAGTTGACACATCTCAATCACCATCCCTACCCGCACAGAGACATCATTGAATAGTTGCTATAATAATTTGGTTGTGGCCAATGCAATTACAGTTCCGTTCAAAGGGCTGTTTCACTTAAGCTATTTGGTGTGAAACTATTTAATTTAAATATTTCACTCCAGCTATCGCTGTTGTTGATTTTGGCTTGGGGTCTGTCAGGTAGGTGTTCATAATATGGCTTTTATGACTAACTGTATGCCATAATACAAAAATCAGTCCTATATTAGAACATATAACTTTAAATATGGTCTGATATTTTAAAAGCTGAAAAGGTCACACCATATTTAAATTTAAATATATTTGTAAATTTTTATTTCACCCTAGATTACAGTGATACCTACATCTCCTGCTACTACAATATTCTGTGACTTACACCCCAAAATCTCATTGGCGATGATTGCATCAATTGTGCGGCATGCGGGCGGCTTGTTGATCCCGATATAAATTGTTATAAAATTATGGAAATACCGCCAGAGACGTGATAATTGCCACGCCGTACCACGACAGCTGTCATGGGCTGGTCTCGTCATATTAATGTCTTGTTCAGATCCTTATGGCCCTGTATTACGAGTCTGCTTCTTCAAAATAACATCCATTACACCTTGTTCTACATTTCTTTAACACTTTCATGGCCCAAGACACACATTTACATACTCCAGCGCCTCGTCGTGAGCGACGGCAGCACGCTCCTACAGGTCGCATTGCCGAGGCTAGGCAGTGAATGCGCTTAACTTTCTACTGCTTTATCTACGTTGATCTGGGACAGATATTATAATCGCATTTGCATGCACACTATTTATACATTGATGTATTGGTAATAACCTCAAAAACCGACAACAAAGAAGTTTTGATACTTAGGTATCATAATTATCTAATACCCAGTTAAGCCTAGCAATCAAAATATTTTAAGATTTTGTTTGATAACCTATTTTACTTTTTGAAATACTAACCTATCACAGTAAGCACCTAACAAAATCCGTCAAAAAACCACAAATGACAAAAAATATGATTCGAAAATAATTGAAATATTTCTCGAATCCTAATGGATTAATGCCGAAAATGTCTCTTCGGCTTATCAAATGATGGGGGTCGCTCAAATGAAATGTGCCTGACTAATGCACGGTTTTAGAGTATCCCTTTCCTCTTCTCACTTGCGATGCAGAGCCAAGTCAGACAGAGAAACAAAATAATTTAAAGAAAAACATAATGCAGGGTTGAAAGCGGCAGATTCGTGTCACCTTGCAGGTAGATCAATAAAAGACCCATTTCATTAACTCTGAGGCAGACAGCACTTATAAAGACATTAAAACCTCTCGGACTTCCATTTTGTCCGTTCCATCGTTTTTTTAACCTTGTAGTTTCTGCTACAGATATCGTGAACAAATTTTATCATGATACACTGCTACTAATAAAGCTGGGTTAATAGCTGACAAAATGAATCAAGATGATATCGATCGGATTCTCTAAGCGAATTCTCATAACAATAAATTAATTGGGAGCAAACAAAGAGCGTTCGACGTAAGATCTCTCCGAGACTCTTGGAACGGTATCAGAGAAATGCTGTGATTAGATTGAACGAATGCATTCTCTAATGAGACGCTGAGGGAGAACGGCAGATTTAAGTAATGGGTCTTTGTCGGCGAGCAATAAACATGGTCGTACTGAATGGCGGATTGAGGAAGTACAAGCTTAGGTCCAAATTATGGGTTTTATCGAATAAATAAGTGGAAAATTTTATAGTAGTACCTACATAGAAAAATCTGGTTTTGCTTGTACGTATTATCAAAGTCAAAGCGCGGATGTTGAACCCTCTTATTGATATTTTTTTAATACCTACTAAAATAATACTATAAACTTTTGTACCAGTGAATTTAAGTCTTTTTTTCAATAAACAACAAAATACTATTTATTTTCTTGCCAGTGTTTACCAAGTCTCGGCCGATGGTAGCGTTTTGAATTAACGATGAACCTATGGAATGATGAATGGTTTAGACGTTAAGTACTCTTATGCCTATTTACAGGTCTTTTGTTTCGAGTGGCTATTTAAGTTCTTGGATAAGGTCAGATTTGATGGATGGAATCTGCTTTGTGTCCAATTTATTCTGTTTTACGTCAAAATGTTTGCATTGAAGGGTAAACATTTGTTGAATAAGCTAATTCCATAATTGAATATTCTGGTAGGTATAATAAATACCGCCATTAATCAATATCAGACGATGGTAGAGTAAACTAATTCAAAAGATAACGATCTCTATCTGCCAATAAAAACTGGAATGCGCCATCTATAAACAAATAAAAAGCTTTATGTAAAACATCCGATTGTCCTTCATTATTGGACCTCACAAACATTATTTAAAGCAGGCCCGAGAATCGCGTCAAGATATCCACGATAATAAATCAAGAAAGGATATCTTGTAATAGACACCGAGGACCGTCTCAGAGGGGACATAAATTTGTTTTTGTACGTTTTTTACTAAATCATTTGTTCGGGAAACATGAGAGCGACTGCGACAACGTGTCGCTGTCTGCTTTGTTTTAGCATTCATTCTTACCTACTACCTTCTCGTACCTACATAATTTACTACCGTTTGGATTTGCGTTTTGACCTAAATTCGTATTCACTATTTTATTATGTCTAAATACTTGATACTTCGCTTCTAAAAAAACTTTTAGTTTAAATTTTACACCACCAAATAGATGCTTCCTCAATTACTTAAAGCCTTCTAAAACATTTAAAATGGTGACAGAAGTTGAGCCTCATCACCAAATTTAACACCTGGCCTGAAAATTATAGCTCTAGCAACGTTAGGTGCCAACTGAAGTGTAATTTACTTAACACCAATTTCAACATAATAACACCAGACAGTACCAAATCGCTAACACGCCATATGTTTCGCCCTGATGTCACCTACTAATTCGACTTTGATAAATAGGTCGTAACATTATAGGAGGACTAATGTTATGCCGTTACCATTGCTCTTACTCGACTTCGAGATTTGGGACTTCTGTCTTGTAGGCTCGAAATTGCGGCATCCCAATTTATCAATTGGGTAGGTAGGCTACGATTTCGAGAATGATAATATGAGGTTTGCGAGTATTGTTTAAATTTTTGTGGTTCTTATGATAATAATAATAAAATCAAAGATTGCTCTTCTTTGATGTATTGGGCAAAGTTAACTGATATCTTTCTAAAACCTAATTAAGATTATTTATCGGGTATTTATCGAGTACCTTTTGTTTTTTTTTCTCTTACGTTTCTATCGCGTTTAAGCGATCGCGGTCACGGGGCAACTGGATGGACTCGGACTTAGCCAAGAATTGACGGCACAGATCCTCAATTCGACTTCAGAATCAGGAATTACCAAGTTCACATTACGACACACTACACTAGCCGTATCCGACTGCAGTACAGTCCGATCACGACGCACACACTTGTTTAGCACAGGGTTCCACGAGGAAGAGAGACAAAAACCATCTTCACGATTAAAATTCGGGTTTTTCAAGAAATTGTAATGAATTTTTGAACCGTCATAAGAATCATCAAACTTTTGAACCATCCTTTTGTAGTAGTGGCGTTCACGAGACAGATTGAGCTACATGACCCTGAAGCTCTAAATAATGCTACAACCTATGAACTATTTTTGTCCAGAAACAAAATCCTTAGTAGCAGACACTACTGTAGTTATTCACGCATGTGGCATATGCTTTATGTTACAGTGATCTTCAATTGATTGACGGGTGGTTTCGACTCAAGTACCAACGGATCGTTCACTGGCTATTACTCATTACAGATTTAGCAGCTCGTAAAACATAATAATTACTGTCTTTACGTCGCTTTGAAGGAAATTCTTTGTTTGTGCTTAGTGAGTGAGTAGATTTATTGTCTGGCAATGAATATTCGTTCTGTCGTATTTTCAATGGGGTATTATTGAAAACAGTTAGAATCAATAACAATACTCCCAGGGATTCTTAAGGTGCGTCCAGAGTTATAAAACAGTTGTTTAATATGTATTATAATTATAACATAACGTGAACGTGTTTTTTAACATTATATTACTGTGAAGTTATAATATATCACATTCACATGTTACGTTATCTAGACGAACCCTAAGAAATACTGCAAGTACTAGTATTTTAAGGTGTTTGAAACTGAGACCAATACATTCTTGGATTTTTTTGTGTAGGTATTTCTGTCAATTAGTAAAATGAAAATCAATAACTTTATTTCTGTAGGCTTACAAAAGCACTTAGACAAGTCAAATTTTATACTTTAAACAGCTTTATAATAGTAAATAAATAAATAATAAATAATGCTGGACAATTCACACAGCGTTATCTAGCCCCAAGCTAAGCAGAGCTTGTGTTATGGGTACTAGATAACTGATATACATAATATAATACAATACATAGATAGATATTTTTTATTATACATAGAAAACGACCAGAACACCCTGAACAAATGTCTGCAGATCGTACACACATTTGTCCCGAGGCGGGAATCGAACCCGCAACCTCCTGCGTGTGCTTTATGAATAGTAATTATTATCAAATAAGATGTTAATTTTATTCACTTAAATTTTTGCGTTAATGGAAAACTAAGCCACCTGGAATGTATGCTGGCCTCTGCCTAAGAGTGGAAAACAGAAAAAAACTCTTTTAAAGAGAAATAAACTCTTTTGAATCAACGGACAAGCTAGTTCTACATAAATCATGTTAAATGTTCAGAATATTCAAAACATCTGACATTTTGTCACTCTTTATCTAATTTACACCTTGTCTATTTCAACTGAATAAGGAACAATTTATGATGTTGTGAAACTTGGTTTCTGGTAGTCTCTTGCATTGTCCCTTGTTTAGCCAAGTGAAAGCTTCCAAATTTTTATTAAAACACGTCCAAAAGCCCACTTAAACGTGAAATGAGTCTTCTACGGTCCACAACTCAGACCCATCAAAATGTCAAACAAAATCATTCATTCACACTAATCTAATCACAAAGCCGGCTTCCGTGGTATTCCCACCGTACAAGCAGTAAGTCAATACAATGGAGCACACAAGTGTTCAAATGTGGGTGGTCGAGTGCACCTTGCACAATGCTCTGATCATAATGAGTGCTCTTTCAACGCAATGAGGCCAGAGATAGAGGTTTGTACTCTTTTTGATGCAAATGAAGACAAATACGAATAAAATTTCATTATTTTCGATAAAAACTCATTGTACATTCGCGTGTATTTAAAAGCACTCTATAAACACGTATTTTCAGCTGTGAAACGGATATTCGTTTAACAGTTGAAAATTCGAACTTTCAGTCACTATCCGATATGGTCTAGTGGCTAGGATACCTGCCTCTCACCCAGGAGGCTCGGGTTCGATTCCCGGTATCGGAAGTTATTTTTGCTTTCATTAACATGCAAGTTTGTGTGTCTAATTATCATCACATCTTTCTAACACAGTTGGCATGTAAATATATTATAAGAGCTCAATAGTAAAGATTAACGCGATAAGAACTGTGAACTTTTTGCAATCACTTGGGAAACATTTCTTTGTTCCACCTTTTGTTCAATTGCGTTAACATGGGAAAAAATATCAGTAGTAATCTCACGTTGAATAGGAATAGTCTTAGCGGAAACGGGTGCTTAGAACGACGTCTAGACAATACTTTTACGTGTCATTTTTGCTCTCTCGCTATAGTTTTTACAATCCGTTTTGGCGCCATAGCTCATCCGGCAATAAAGTATTCTGGAAACGTCGGCCATGTTTCTTCGGACACCCGAATGCATTATGCTAATTCTGTGATTTCCTGTTAACGTTTAGAAAAGGTCAGACTATCGCCCGAATCCGATTGTTTCCAATTCCTTAAATATTTCTTAGTATTTGAATTGGGATTTTGGAATACCGTATTTGCATAGGAGATTTATAGTAGAGATTAAAGATGGCATTTTTGCGCTCTCATGTCAAAATATAATTTAAGTCAGTGAGTTTTAATTTTATGGAGACGTTGTAATTTAATAGGGTTAAAGGAACGTCTGATATAGAGATGAAATAATAAACATAGAGCGTGCATAGTTAGATATTAATAATAAATTGCCAGGGTATGAACAGAACAATTTAATGAAATTGGATAGATAATTGTGAAAAACATTTTGAAATAAATGATATTTGCGTCGTTATTGCATTGGATGAGCGATATGTATCATTAAATCATCATGTATCATCATATGTACATAATTATGGTCACTGCATCATAACAACAGACATGATTTTTTTGCCGTTTTCATAGATAATGGTACGGAACACTTCGTGCGCGGGTCCGACTTGCACTTGACTGGTTTTTTTAAATTTAATTATAACACATTTATGTTGTATTCAACTTATGTGATAAGCATGCGTTTTGTAAAAACTGATCTCTGACTCTCTTTGTAATTATCTCTCCCTTTTGTTGGATGATTTAGTTCAGGAATTTCTGGTCTAAGCCGCAACCGGTACGTTCTCCTTTATAATAATCCTTTGATTAGTCACTAATAGCTTTTCGATAGTTAATCTTAATTCTTTTAAAATTTTAATAGTTTCTGGTATTTCAATCTTTTTCAAAATGAATCAGAAATATTATGTTAATGTTTTATCCTTTAGTCGTAAATAAGATATTGTGTTTGAATATTTGAAATATTAGGGTCGTTTAGTCACATCTTACCACAAATTGGAATCTAGGTATACCTCCATATATTTCCATGTAAACGCTGGCTTCCTATCTGTCTGTGTCTGTATCTGCCTTTGATCTTTCAAAGGCAGATACAGACATAGACAGATAGGACGTTTAGAAGACTAAACGGGTAAATGGATGTTAATGATAAGTAGATTATATTTAGGCCACTTCTATTAGACTAGCTAAGTCCCTCCCTATTTTCAAAAATATGGTTTACGAACACTTTCTTACATCAACATTAAACTGTTAATTTTAATATATATATATATATCTAAACTATATTTATATTTTATATGTATTTATAAATATTATTTATATTATGTGTATATAAAAATATTATTTTATTATATATTTATGTGTGTATTAATATTTATAGTAGGTATCTGTTCATGTGTTCTTTTTTAAATTAAATTGTTATTATCCTTTTATAACACGCCACCGTCTACACTTGTTACACCACTCCCTGTCCAGCCAAAGGTTGCCTGGCAGAGATCGCTTAAAGCGATAAGGCCGCCCATTGTACAACGAAATCTGTTTTTTAAGTTCTTTCCTGTCTTATGTATTCTTTTTAATTTGGTGTGCAATAAAGTGTTATTGTATTGTATTGTATTGTATTATATTTAGGGTAAATAATAATAATAAATAAATAATAATGCTGGACAATTCACACAGCATTATCTTGCCCCAAAGTAAGCAGAGCTTGTAAAGACATCGACATTAAGCTACTTTACCAGGTAAAAGTACTTTACCAGAAATAAGTCTTTCATAAACAAGTGTACAATTTAAGTCTCACGATGGGCCTCATACACGCAACCTCAGAATCTCAGCCTTATATTTAGCTACTGCTGTACAAAAATGCAGTTATATCGTAAAAAGTCTAGAATAACTGAACTAGACCGCGTATAGAATGTAAATCTTCGTCATTTACTGCACGCATTTCCTGTTGCCAACTAGTTATATTTTATTTAGAAAATAGGTAACCATTAGAACTCGAGTCTTTTAGAAATATATCAACATTAAAGCCTTGATTTTGACCAAAACAATGACATTGTAATAGTTACTCTCGACAATCTTGCCAAATTCAAAATTATAGTTTGTTGTTGGTTATAAGCTTTGGTTATTCCAAAAGATGTATAAAAATTTAAAAACAGCTTGAGTAAGTAAGTAATTATTATTATAATTAGAATGTTTAATTATATGCAAAATAAGCTTGTTTTGTATCTCTACGTGATCTTATTTCGTTTGCTGTAAGTACCGTTTTGTAATGAATACTGTTTTGATTAGGTCGATTACATTAATGGAATTTTCTGACGTAGAAGATCCGATTTTAGCTTTTAAAATGTCTACATTGGATTTTATAACAGCGAGGTTTCTTTTATTTCGATAAGGAAACAAAAAGTAAACATCAGTAAACATTCCGGGTTCATAACCTACTTTGGGCACAGAGTTATACCTACTAAATGCTTAAAGTTGTCAAATAAGTCGATTGTCGATGTTGTCATATCATCTACCGACTTATTTTTTTAATGTATAGAACACTTAACTCATCCGGTTTTTTCGTCGACAATAATTTAGCTAATGCGCAAAGAAAATCACACTTCAATGCTTCGTCGTGCGCTCCACGCGATCTATTCATCAAAGTCAGACACATTTTTTTCGGAAAACAACAAAAGCTTTGACGCTAAACACTTCCATTATTAACTCTGAAATAGACAAAGCAACTTTGTTCTAAACAAAAGAGATGAATAAAAGGTTGTCGCTATTAATTTCTACACTTCTGACATTTGTAACGGTGCATCTTTTGTAGTTCTTTATGAAAATCTTAACCCCGTAGAGGGAAAAATTGGCGCACAGCATGTAAGCTTCAAACAAGATCGCAACAATAGAATTTGTTTCGCTTAAACGTTTCGCTTTCGGCGTAATTATAGATTTTTTGTTGAATCGAAGTCAAATTAGTAACGCAGCAGTGTCACCTGAGCCGAAAGAGTCGGCCAAAGTCGGGACCCCACACACAAAGGTGCGTTATTTTGGTCCAAAGGCATTCACTACTCAATAATAAAATGTGTAGTCCTCTGTTCTGTTAGACCCCACGGAATGTGTGGGACCCGAGAAACTTTTTATGTTCATGCTTATCATTATAAATTGTGAGATATTTTTATATTTACGCTTGAATATTTCGAGGACATAACATAAGTTGATATCCGTGAAGTGTTGTAGAGATACTTAGAACGTAGCATCAAGATTTACAACCAAATCATAAAGTTAAACACATAACACAAAAGTAACTATAAAACGAAGTCAAGGAAAAGTAGAGACCGTACTCTTGCCATTTTCAGAGAATATCTAATGTAATGAAAGAGCAGAAAGTGACCTATAGCTAAGAACTCTTGGAATACAATTTTGGCAAAAAGTTCTGTAAGCATTATGCGGCGAAACAGTTTAATATATGTATATTAAGTGAATAAGAAATTATAAAGAAATTGATATTTTATGTCATGAAAAAATATGGCCCACTTCTAAATTAGTTTATTAAATTTCTTTCACAAATACCAAATTTGACGACCTCTGTGGCGCGGTGGGTGAAGGCCCGCCTGCGACGCAGGTGGTTGCGGGTTCGATTCCCGCCTGCAGATATTTGTTCAGGGTGTTCTGGTCGTTTTCTATGTACGAGTATAATAAAAAAAATATCTATGTATGTATTGTATTATATTAAGTATATCAGTTATTTAGTACCCATAACACAAGCTCTGCTTACTAACTGATATACTTAATACAATACATACGTATTATATTAAGTATATCAGTTATTTAGTACCCATAACACAAGCTCTGCTTACCTGGGGCTAGATAATGCTGTGTGAATTGTCCAGCATTATGTATTTATTATTAATTAATTTATTAATACCAATAACATCCCTATAAAACGGAGGTTGGTAGAACTAGAACAAGAGGTTCCAACAACGCCGTTAAGTCCCAACTTTACTACCTGATTTCATCTTTCACCCTTGTAAGTTAGCGTCCCACTGAATAATTGAATACAAACTTAACAAGTCCCAGAGTTTATGAGGTGCCACACTTCAACACGACCTAGTCTAGCTTCACACTCTCCGAACTATCTAACAACCAGCTGAACGAGCTCTTCTCACGAAATGCGCAAACTAAATCTCCTACAATTTTACCTGCGAGCTCTCTCAAAGAAAGTTTGAGGTGCTGCTGAGTTTCTGCTGCAAATTTGAAGGATGATGTTGGTGTTACATACATAATGTAAGGGCCAGCGACAAAAAAAACTGAACATTGAAGGTTTTCTGGTTCATGATACCAATTCCTCCTCCGACCAGGTGGGATGACGATTTGCGAAAGACTGCTGGCAGATGCTGGATGCGGCAAGCTGAAGACAGGGCGCTATGGCGCTCATAAGGGGCGGCCTATGTCCAGCAGTGGACTGTTATAGGCTGATGATGATGTACCTATTACCAAGACGTCGATTAACTCAAACCGCTTTAAAAAAATTGATCATGGTAGTGACTCTGGTCGATGAACGGAAATATTTGTTGATTAAAGAATTCTAACAGCTAAAATTGAAACCACAACGCGCAACGTGCGTGTACTAGCGTGTACTGTGCCAAAGAGGTCTTATTTTGGGCTTACTAGGTAGGTATTGTAGCAATATTATCCTTATTTTGTTCTCTTAAAAAGGCCTGCGTGTATATTCTTTATTCTTTTGATAACATTTTGCGTCAGAATCCTAAATTAAAGTCGTTTCGTTTCTGAAAATATTATTTTTATGCCCAAGTAGATTGGATTTATCAGCCGTTATTCAGTTCCTAATATGAAAGGAAAGTTATGTTACGATATCAATTCCTTATGTTGAATTTATGTTCAGGAATACTTCCAGATTCGCGCTTTTCGATCAAGTAAAGAAAGATTCTATTGAAAAATATTGCACCTTATTCGAAGGTACTCATATCGTCCGCATAAAGTAAGTCAGAATAATCTTGGGGGCTCCCACGTAATGGATCCTCCGGTTTACGACGTGCTAAACTCTCTCAGTATGGATGAAGTAATGTTCATAACAGCGAGCTGTGTCAAAAATGAAAGTTCCAACTTCTTGACACCTTCTCTCAGCTTTACGCTACGTAAACTTCTAAAATTCTCGTAATTGCATAATTTGAAAGAATTTCATGATCAAAATATATGTAGGAGAGTTACCCACAGGTTATAGCGAAAATGTCCCAACCTTACACCAAACAATTTAACCCTTCAAAAAGAAATCATTGCGAATCGGTTGTTTTTGATTTTTACATCCCGCTGGGTGTTGTAGCCTAGCGTCACGTATAAGACACACACAGCGCTTACACAAAGCGAAGGAAACGCTTAACGCACACATTCTGAAGATCAAAGAACGCGCAATCTGTGTGAAAAAATAACGTTTTGGTCCCAAAAGGGCGGTCCCGTTTACGCGACCCAATTCACGCGAGCGGTTTGGACGAAGAAGAAATTGAATTGATGCCCGCACAACAAATTCGAACGCGTATCGAATTGTTTTACGTTTGACGAATTCTCTTTTGAAAAATTTAAAATTCGCTACAATAGGTCGTAATGATGCAGGGACGCTTCTTTGTCCATAGCAAAACACTATATAGGAATCTGTAGAATGAATCTTGGCCAGGCATCCTTTGAAATATTCGCTCGCTATCGATCGTGTTGCGATAGCGCAAAGAAAATGGCCCTTGCTTTTTGTCTATTGAAATAGCAAACAAATTCGACACGCCAACATACATACTCACATTTCTAAATCGATTTGACATCAGCTCAAGAAAACATTCAGTTGTACAATCTACGATATAAATCTGCGAATCCTGCTATTTTTTAACGAGTTAGAATTTGCACGTTGAAAAATATAAACATGAAAGCAACTTGATAAGTACATTAATCATATCATGAAAGAGAAAATTGCTTTAGAAGATCACCATTCATTTTCTCCGGAGCTATCGCGCTTCCATTTGTTAGTGTCTTGTTTAGAAAATCACATCTGCTAAACTTTATTAGCTTGCTTTTGACAAAGGCCAAGTTGATGGAGGCGCGTATCAAATCGTACGATTCAGCGTGCTCCTTAGCGCAGCTGGTTCGGGCGAATCGAATCATTTTATTTATTGTTCAAAGATCTTATGCGTTATTTATGAAAATCCGAAGTGATTTCGCCACGGTACCCGGACCAGTCGGGCTGATTCGCCGAAAGTGTGTCACCTTGCCTAGAATTTGTTACGCGTTACCAGAATGATGCATGGTCTTCTATCATGTTTCAGAATTGAATGTGTCGTGATTTAGGTTTTGAGTTTACGTGATTGATGTAATTCTTTTATTTGCTAACGCAGAAAACATTTTATAAAACAAGATGAGAAAATATTTCTTTTTATTCAACAATGTAAACATTCGTTTGTGAAAATTACAATATCTTTATCTTCTTTTCTAACGCTTAAATTGCGTGTTCTTTGCAGAGACGGGTTCATGTAGTTAATCCACTGACGTTATTGATAGAAAAGTTGAAACAATTTACTGTTCGCTACCTGATTATGTCGACCGATGGCTCTCTCCGTTACAGCCGCCAAGCACATCCCAAGTCAAAGTTTTTTGCCGCACGGTAGCTGCACCGATTTGATTGCTCTGCTTTTTGCTCTCCTTTTCAAATAAACCAAAGTAATTGTTTGTTTTAAGTCCCGTAGATTGCGTCCGCTGCACGGATTTGTTACAGAGATTTTCGATGTTAGAAAATAAAGACTTCAAATCGGTTGAGCGCTTCCACTACCAATTTATTCTCCTAGTTCGGTAGGAAGCACTGTGTGATTTTAACCGTTCCTGGTTTTGAATGTGAACTTAATTCAGAATTACTGAGTGAGCTTTTTGCTCTTCAGCAGGTAACAGGAAACGGGTTGTCTGACGTTAATCCTGGGAAAGGCGTGTGTGTGCGTTTGTTGTGTAATCAGAGCTATGAGTGCGTGCGTACAGTGAACATCGCCTGGTTTTTGTGCAGAGCCTGCAGTGGAGCTATCAAGTATCGTTTGACTAATCACATTATCTCGCGTCTCGCTTGCACTAGTAAATGATGCGTGAGATGAGAGATTTGTAATCTCAGAGCTGCCGTCCCCTGGCAATGGTGCCTACAGTAACATGTTAGACCGCGCAGTATTCCTACGACCGCGCTCGTTCATCAGATCTCAGAAATGTTCAGAATGAATCTTTAAGATTTACTTCCCTGGAGCGACTTGGAGTTTCTCAGGCTACTGGTAACTGGTTTGTTTCCGACAGCACTAAATAAGGCGTTCATATTTGCACCTCATATTTTCAAGGTAGGAGTTACGAGCGGATTTCATAACATTTATTTTGATTGAGAGGCAAGGAACCTGTCTTGACTTGCGAGTAATAAAAACAGGAAAATGTTTTCTTTATCCCTAAGCATACTTAGCGATAAAGAAAACATTTCTAACATGTACGAGGAGACGTTTATTTTATTTTCTCTCGAAAAATCACTCAGGGTCTGAGATTCTTCAATTTGATGCTAATTTTTGTTGCAAATTTGACGGTAATTTCATTGCGTGATCAAAGACAGCGGACGGAGAAGGTTTATATAAAAACAAAATCTGACTTGATCTCAAAAGAGGCACACAAAATAACATTCCATTATGTCGTTGAGTTCCCGCGGCAATATAAACATTGGACTTCTAAAATCCTCAAAAAGAGCAGGTGATTAAAGGTGATCCAGAATAATCCAGATTGTATCAGTTTCCACATCAATGACAGGGTAAGCCCTCGTATGATGCCGGTTACTATGAGTGAAAGCTGTCAGGGGGAGATTATGGAGAGTCCTGCGGAGTCCTGTTCTGGGGTACGTAATCCGACTCTTCGCAGGCGGCCGCCCCTTGCTTATCGTGACCGGTGGATTTTCTATGTCTCCTTCTCTTGTCAGGTGCCAACCAAGCAACATATCTAGACAAATTGTTTTTTAATAAAAATTCTTCTTTAAAGTGTATTGCCAGGGAAACTCAACGACATAATGGAACGTTATTGTCGTTTCTGTGGGTGCTATTCTAAATGCGGGTAGATAGTTTATATAGGTACAAATATATTTTGTAATTTTGCGTTGTGAAACAGAAAGCGAGAAAAAAGAAAGAACCTTGTCCCGGGGTCGAATTCCACTGAATTAATCGCTTCACCATAACAATGGTATTGTCTCAAAATGACACATTTGTCACTACAATTTGATGAAAGAAACGAAAGACAAAAGACAAAAGATGCGTGTCAAAAGTGTCGAGAGGTTGAATGAAACTAATCAAACCATCTTCTCGTGTAAATAGCACCGCATGTTATATCTATACAGTTTTTTTCATCTATCTCACATGGATAAGTAAGATATATAACCAGCAGCGCGATAGCTCGGAGTGAAGTTAAGGTTAGGCAAGTGGTTTGTTTACAACATTTTACATCCAATGTAGCTGGAATATAGTTTATTCATGTTTATTTCAAGGTAGCTTTTTTTCTGACTTAACTAGTCTTCAACAAATTACTGTTAGTTAAGCTTATACGCCGTTTCTCTTAAAATAAGTTTTACCTGACTTTTAAAGGTTAGTCACCACAATTAGTAAAAAAAAGAATAAAATTGACGATGAAATTGGCTTCAAAGTGTATCTATAATTAAAATAATGATCCTAATTCCTGACCAGTTCCAATAAGCTCGCTTACCTGTCGGAGTCGGGGTGATTAGCTAATGATTGTGTTTCCCAAAACTGGTGATTTTTTGTTTTGAATAAACATGGTTATCTGGTTTGGTTGTTTTAGCGATTAAAGCGGTTTTGGTGTTTGCCTGTGAGAAACACAGGATAAGAGCACAGACAAAAAGTAAACGGCTGGCCATGTTAAAAAGCCTAACCATGGTCATGATGTTACTCAAAAAGAGAAGCCAATAATACTCCCTCAGGACTCTTACAATACGGAATTATTTCTGGCCTGGCAGCAGTTGACAATCTGCGTTAGTTGACTTCACATAACTGACTGTGTAGATTGATAAGCAAGCTGTTTCATCTTTTGCTGCAGTCAGGGTTCTTGAGAACAAACTGACGGAAATTAATTCAGTTTATTGTTATGTTAAATTTCGGAATAAACAGTTCCTCCCAAGTTTCTATACAACTGTTATGATGCGGTAGAAATAATAGTGTTGTCATATAAGTTTCAAGACGAAACTTCACTAGTAGATACTGCTGATAAACCTGTGGATAAAAGTAAAAGCCATTTTGAATCTTATTTAAACTCAATTACGATGGAGTTCTGTTATAGAAACTATATAAGTTATTATTTTTAAAGAGCATGTGTACGAAATTTTAGTTGCAATCTAAGAGATAGTGTCATAAAACTCATTTTACTTTGAAAGATTGCATCAAGAGACGGAATCATTCGTGCCCTTCCAAAACTCTGCATTGAGGATTAGTGTTGAGTTATTACTATTATAAATTATATTTTAATATCCTTTGAAAATTCTGGAGCCGCAAACTGGATTTTGACAAAGGTTGGCTTAGGTCGACAAAATGGTTTTATGATTTTTATATAATTTGCTTTATGTTACTGTGTACTGGCTACAGAGGATTAGTGTGCTTGTAAAGGTGAGTGGAGCTTTAATGGGAACATGGCGAAATAAGTGGCTTTGTAGGTCACATAATTTCAAACAAGCTACATTTATGTGAATTGTAGGGATTTGTTTCATTAGGTTTATTATCTTTAAAGTGTATAAAGTTTTTAGAAGAGACTTTAGTTCGTATATTTTGTTTCTTTGGCGTTGGTTTAGAATTTCATGTTTGCGATTTATAAGAACCCTCTCAAAATTTCCTAGCGTTAGCTATTTTTGTATTTTTATCCCTTGATTATACAATTAATACACAACACCAGGTGTTAGTTAAAAATTTAGCACCAAATAATATGTCGACGTCTTTTCAAAAACGCTATAGTTCCTTAATATGTCGAAAAAAACTCTTTTGATTCTTATTCTAGTTTTCCACATTCTATTTATGTAGCCCAACAGAATGATCAGTCAAATATTTCTTACCATTCCTCGTGTCCCACCCAAGGTCTACACAAAAACTGGATCCCTAATCCCTAAATTCCGAACAAATTTCCGTAATGTCGTTCTCAAAAGTTCACTTAACGACATAATGACAGCAGTGCGACTCGCCGAATAGTCTTGGATTAATGTCGATTTAATTAAACCTGAATAATTTTGATCCGGCCCGTCTAGGGGCAGGAAACTAGGAATGAGAAGGTGTAATGCTTTTGGAGAAGGCATTTTTTCAAAAAACAACATCTACCAACTAAGATAATGTATAAAAAATAGAAGCGTGCGTAGTTAAACAATTTTTTAACGTAACTTTTTTTTTCGATAATGCGAATAAAAATAATGTTGTAGAATAAGTAAAAGTTACAAAACGTTTCGAAGTTCGTATTCAAGGTTTGTTTCTAGGTTCAGTCGTTTCTTTTTAACCCGCATCAAAAGTTTCCGACATCCTCAGCTAGATTGAAGGTTGCGTGGGCTTACCCTCAAAGAAAAGGTCTTGTAGGCGTTTCGACTTTATCAAATTACAACCTGTGCCGTTTTGTGCCGACAAAGGGACGCGGCCCACCAGTGTTTGACTCGAATGCAAGGCAAACCTTGTTTTGACGCGTGACTTTTCGAGACAAACATAACTTTTTAAGGGAAAAGATGTTTGCGTTGCAAAAAGCAACGGTTTTAGCGAGTGCTTGTGGGGTTACCGAGGGTTGAAAGAACCATTGATGTAGGAATGTGCAACACCTGTGACTTGTTTCAAATTTGACTGGTATCAATCGACTGGTCTCATTTTGTCTCCTTTATACCAGACTACAAACAAAAAGCGACAAAATCATCAGTTTGCTTAAGCTATTCGTAATCCTTTTAATATAAAGTTTACCTTGATTTCACCTGTGACTTTATCCTCTAGCCAAACTTCACGAAGCTCTCTTAAAGTTAAAAATAAACAACGCTCTATTGTACAAACAAAAAACCTTCGCGCCTAATTTGGTCCGTTATTAGTCCAAATTCTTTATTAAAACAGTGAACGCCCATAAAGGTCCTTTTACCTGTGACTCCAGTATTTAGAGGTAATAAATTCTTCACTAATATTTCCTGTTGATCTTTATAATTTTTTTGACGTTCATCCGTCTCACAGAGGGGATGATTGCGTTCTTTTTTTGGCTTCAGTACTTTTCTGTTTGACCTTTTATGGTTGAACTTTTAGATTTTTAAATTATCTGTGCTTTCCTTCTGGTGTAAATTTCCCAGATTACTTGGAACTTCTTATCACTCATAATCTAAGATATCTAGTTGATTGAGTTTTGTAGTTGGTAACCCACAAGCTGAGCTTACTTTGGAGCACAGCATCATCTGGAACTTGATGCTGAGTAGATTGTCTATTTTACTTTAAGGTTTTTTTTTTGTTATAGTGCTAACCCGCACTCTGGGTATCTCTAAAAAATGAAATAAGTTCCCAAAAATTATCGGTTTGGGCGGGACCGGTAACTTATTTCATTTTTTTATTTTACTTTATTTATTAAAATTGTGAGGACACCCAACTCAAAGCAAATCAGCGTTAATCCAAAAAAAACCTTTTTCTTTCCTAAATAAAATAATGTAAAACTTCTTAATAATACCTACTTTTTACGTTTTATATTCTTCGCCGAATATTATTCACACACTTGGTTATTCACTTTGATATTTTTTTCTTTCTAGTCTAGCCAGTAAGTACCTATGTTATCAGCATGATAAAGATACAAGCTAAAGCTTTGCCATGTCTTGAATACCACTTCATTAATGCGATTCGAGTTTACTTTGTTGCACTCGGAAAGTAAAAAGATTTGTAGAAACTTGTGGAATCCAAGACATGTTAAACTGAACTGAACTAAAGTGACATAGATATGCAAAGCTGTTTTGTACTCAAAAGTTTGCTTTAGCAATTGTTTGCACTTTTTGGTTGAAATAAAATCACCTACAAAATCAATTTCTCCATTTAGTAGGCAAAAAAAAACTGCATGCTCATCAAATATAAGAAATGAAATGAGTCCCAAAAATCACCGATTTCGGCAGGAACTTTTTGGGGACTTATTTTTTTTTTAGAGATCATCCAGAGTGAGAGTACCTACGTAGTGTAGGACGCCCTCCAACCAGGTGGGACGACGATTTGCGAAAGACTGCTGGCAGATGCTGGATGCGGCAAGCTGAAGACAGGGCGCTATGGTGCTCATTAAGGGAGGCCTATGTCCAGCTGTGGACTAACATAGGCTGATGATGATGATGATGATGACTCAAAGTGCGAGGCCTTACGCAATACAGAATTCATCAAATATAGTTTTGTCATTCATCATCGATTTGCTGCATTTTCCAGTATTACTTAGGTAACTAATAAAAGAAGGTTCTTTAGTGCCCTATCTCACTAGGACACCATGGTAACACCACCGGTTGCGCCACCGGTTGCCGGTTGTCTTGAGCTACCAAACGAGAAACACCAAACACAAAAACCGCCACCAACTGGTGGTGAAGTGAGTGGGACGCCAAATTGCTCTATTCATATTCATGGTTGCGCCACCAGCGTTTGGTTTAGTTGCCGGCAGCAAATTCGGTTCAGCAACCAATCATCAGCTACTATCAGAGGTGAGGTACCTACCCTCAACAATACACATGTTGTTGGTGGCGCGACTGGCGGGCGCTACCATGGTGTCATAAAGAAGACACCTTCGTAAAAGAGAGAGGTTGGCCGCGTCACAGCGATTTTTGTCTTGTTAAGTCAGGTTACAGGTTGTAGGTTAAAATAAAAAAAAACACGTTTCTGATGATTTTGCCTTGTAATCTGTATAAGATTACAAGATTATTTAGTAAGGTATCTAATTTATCAGAAAACGTTTGTCCCTGTACGAATCGTAATGAATGGCCAAGATTACTGATATCAATGCAAAAAGAAACATTGTAAGCATCAGACATCTAAAAAACTGAATCAAATACCAACGTCTTCAAGCATCTCTAAAAAACTGAACTGAATTTGATCAAATTTCATTACGTTTTATCTGGTAGCCCACATGACGTGTATTAATTAAAGAGCCCTGGCAATGTACTCATGAATTATCATGAGGTTAATAGTCACCAATGAGCTCGGAGTAATTATGGAGATGAGGCTTTGCGCGCGCGCATGGTAGGGGGGGAGGACGCAAGTTTAAGGTCAGAGAGTAGATACGTACAGACTGGAGGAAACTCTCTTTTCGATGAGAAAAGACTTAATTTCACATATCTTAGTTTTTGGTATCTTGATTGAATCAACATCAAATGACACAGGAGTCCATCTTGTGTCATTTCTGATGTGCCTTCATCATAGCGTAAAAACCTTCCAAAGTATGTGCTACCGACAATGGCATAAAAACTTTCTTTCCTTTTATCAAATCAAATGAAATCATTTGTTTGCCAAGTACATGTCAGATTTTATAACTAGAGTGATGTCGAATGTATTCAACCCGCAAGCAGGTATGCAATTAATGTTAAGTGTATATAAAAAGTTAAAATAATCAAGAATTTAAAAGTATTTACACCATTTCCTAATTGAAAAATCCGCTTATAATAAGGTGAAGCCGCTTATTATAAGTGTTCACTTATAATAAGCGGCTTGCGGGTTGAATACATTCGACATCACTCTAGTTACAAAATCTGACATGTTCAGATTTTGTAACTAGAGCAATTCGGCAAACAAATGATTTCATTTGATTTGATAAAAGGAAAGAAAGTTTTTATGCCATTGTCGGTACCAAATTGATTTAATTTGGTAATTATAAGTGTTCACACATTAGTAAAAATTTTTTGAGAGAAGGATAGGCAAAGAATTTGATTTTTTAGCAGATCTGTTGTTTTATGTGATCCATTCAAAGCTCAATTATTTATTTCTGCTTTCAATTTCCTTTTCAGGTGCAAGGAGCACACTGCCACATCTGTATATCTACTCTTTGCCAGAGTCCGCGAGAGGGCGGGACCACGGCGCGCAACGCTCGCGTGCCCGCGCGCACGCCACCCAAGCGCTACCGAATGATACCCCACTTGCTGTGACGTCACCATCTGCTATATTTAGACTATCCACTAATTTATAAGGCACAGACATTTTGAGAACCAATAAGAAGCGCTGGACAAAAGCTCAAATGGAAGTACGAAGAATTATTAGTGTATCAAATGAATGAAATCTGTGTTGTAAAGAAAATTTTTATTAAACATAGAAACATTCAGAACACTCCTAACAAATTTCTGCAGATCGTACAAACATTTGTCCAGAGGTGAGAATCGAACCCGCAATCTCCTGCGTCGCAGGCGGACCTTCGCCCGCTGCGACACAGAAGTCGTCAGATGTGATACAATGTAATAGTACTTAATAACATTATTAAGGTAATTAATTATTGTTCCGATGTTTACACTTAGACATGTATTCGTATAAGAATACCTGCTTTTTAACCATTAAAATTTTTTTATTTTAGTTTTTAATACATACGATTAATGTTAAACACTTTTATTCAAATTATTTTAAACACCAACTTCTGAATTGAATGTTACAATTTAAAATAGGTACAGTTTCCTTTCTGCTTGTCCATACCACTTTGTGCCCATTTCCTTCACAATGTTTAGCAACTTTATGGAACGAATCAACGCTCCAATCACGTCACATCTTACTCCAGGCTTCAAAACAGGATCTAATACCTACCAGACCTCCGACGCAGGTGCCCAATGAAGGCATTAAACTGAATCGCCCATTATGATTAAGCGAAATTGCTCTCCTTGTCTATGTTTGCAATCAGCTGAAATAGTTCGAGCCTCGGGGTTATTGATTAGTTCGTTCTGTACTTTAGTGATCTTTGATAAGTTTTTCATACATAGGTACTTTGGTTTCTTACTTAATCTAACTGGTTTGGTTATCAACCTAGGCCTAGATCTCAATACTCACGGAATCTCCGTGGTAAAAAACTCAACGGACTTACATTAAATTCAACATTTTTTTCGTTGGTCCTCGTATGTGAAACCACGAATGCGAAAAATATAACGATAAAAACCGTGAATGTGCACTGTTTTGCACATAATTTAGTCGAGATCTCAGGAACCCTGCCCTTTGGTCTATTGTAATTACTTATGTTTAGATTTGTAGGTTATTAATGACTAATTATTTGGTTCCTTGAACCAGTTCTTCATAAGTGGTGTAGTTTTCTTATAAACAACCTTAAACTTGATTTTTGCACTAACGTCGTTACAAAAACGTATGCTCTGTTTCACTCGCGCTGCTATGAACGCGAAATTCTTTGCCCATCCTTTTTTCAAAATAAAACGCTTTGTATGCAAGTTTTTTTTAAGATGATATAAACAAACATTAAAGAGGCTTGAAGTGGGACGCCACGAACTCATGACGGTGATGTACAACATTTAGTGATTTGTGGAATAAGTCCTCTCTTTGATTTTATGAAGGCCTGGTACTTTATCATACAGAAATATGTTCCCAGTGCCCCAAACGCGTTTGTGCGTTTCTATTGCTCGAAAATCTACACTTGCGTAGTTATGGTTGCCTGGTGTATTGGAGTAACGCCAGTGCCCTAGAACGCGTATGTGTGTTTTCTTTCACAAGCAGAAAAACAATAAAATTGTCGAAGTCAGAAAGGCAGTGCCCATGCATGACGTACATGTGCGTTTCGTATATTCAAAAAATGTTTCTTCTTCTCTAGTTATGATTTCCTGGCACATTTAAGTTCACTCAGTGCCGTTGAACGTGTATGTGCGTTTTCGTCGCTTCATAAAAGCCTTCGAAATAAATGTTAACTCTCAGTGCTACAACTCAACTACAATCAACAAAATTATGCAAAATCCATTATTCAGTAGGTGTCTAAAAACATTTCGGAGTAGTTCCTCAAAATCTGTTATCATGCCTATTGGTTTGAATCATTGTATCATATCTTTCTACAATATTTCACTATTTGTACAAAAAAGGTTTCAAAGAGAAAATATACATAGATAAGAAGCTATTATTACCTGGTACATTATACAACCGCTGGTGCCATAGGACGCATTATGTGCGTTTCAATTCCAAACGTCGATGCATCCGCATCCGAAGTGGACGAGTAGGTGCAATTTTTCAGGATAAGAAAGAGCTACCTTTATCTTAGACATATCTTCTAGTACCTAAGTCCTTTACCAAGTAGGTATAAACGTTTTTTTTGAAGATGGAAAGAACAATTATTGTGAACATTATGGGTGGGCTTCTGATAAATTCAAGCATTACAATATCAAACATTCATTGCACTATCGCACGGTATGCAACCTTTTCACTTTAACATAACGACACATCTCTACAATCTGTATTTACGTTTACTATGGGGCTTACTGAGACAAAGTTCTGTATCGTGTTTGTTATGAGGTAGCTTAGCCTATCGCATTCCTTCACATTTGGCAACAATAACAATGAACGGTGTCAATTTACTATTTCCATTCATTGGGACAAGTAATGACCACACAGATACAATACATGTCTTAAACATTATGCAATCTTCAACAATCAAATAATAGAATTAAAAAACCGGCCAAGTGCGAGTCGCACTCGCACTTGGCCCGATAAACCACATTATGAATTATGACCAGTAAACTGACCTGTTTTCTCATTCCCTTTGCAACCTTTAAATAAAAAACATAACCTTTCATAGATAAGTTTCTGTTACTCAGTGTGTTAACAAATTGCGTAGAACCACATCATAACGGACCGCGTCTGTAATGCAGTCGACAGGTTCTTTAGTATTTGCTATAGTCAAGATATACATACATACTTAGTATTTTATACAGGGTGGCTTTTTGAGATGGGAGTGGATGGCCAAATCCAGAATCATGGGGGTTAGAGAAAAGTCGTGAAAGGAATCATGATCTCGATTCAGAATTAAAAAACAAACATTGCATTTTTCTATCTTTACTTTTGCAGGAAATATAACCGATTTATATTCCAAAAAAATATGAGATCCTGTATTTTTGCACCAACGGAATTTAGTTGCTGATATAGGTAATTTTATGGAAAGAAATGCGTTACCTATTGAAATGGTTATTTTTAACAATATTGGTTTGATACGGGGAGTATTAAAACTAAAAAGTACCAATGGGGAAATTTTTGATCCTATTTTCGAGCAACTGGTGTGCTTGCCGTTAGGATACTTCACCTGTATTTTAATGGGGATTGTGCTTGGTAAAATATCTATTCCTCATGAACTTTGGAAATTTTTTGACCAAATAGTTATTTCGTTTTTATTTTCTCATAAAATGAGCTCACCACTCTTTTCACGATTTTTCTCTAACTCTCATAGTTTCTGATTTGGTTATCCACTCTCATCTCAACAAGACACCCTGTATAGTCCTTATAGATGTCAACTGTCTAGTTTGATGGATTGCATGTTCGATGAATGGCTATAGCGGCTACAACTGTACTTTTGTGATAGATGATATTCCATGGTGTGATATTGTAGATGTTCTAAAGCTGGTTAAAAAGGATGTATGAGGTGTATTAAGTTACGTAAGACTGCAACAAACAAACAAATTAACGCTTTCACTGCCTAGTCTAGGTATATGGTGTACCCGAAGAGGCGCGCCGTATGCGACATGGGCAATGAGAGTTAGGCACCTATGTAATTAAATTACCCACCCACCTATTAGCACTGCCTTGTCCAAGCGTCTACCACATAAACTAGATTATGTATCTACGCTTGTGAGAGAGAATAAACATTACTATTATTATTACGCGTATTTTAAAAATATGTATGTACTAGCGGCTACCAGCGGCTTCGCCCGTACTTTTCAGTATCCCATTTTCGGGTTAATATATAACCCATGACACTCACAAATAATAAGGCTTTCTATTTGTAAAAGAATTTTCAAAATCTGTTTAGTAGATCCAGAGATTACAACCTCACAAACTTTACCTCTTTTTATTATTAGTATAGATAATGTTATGGATTTGAATAGTATTAGAGCAAGCTGCAATACAATTCAATTTTATTCACATTGAAATGAATTTTATCACCAAAAATAAAAAGAGTAAAAGCTGGTAAAAAAAACAAGCTATACAGGGTTATTGGAAATGGTAATTCACTGAAGCTGCGTACACTGCAGGTTCTGCCCATCATCAGGAAAACGTGTGACGACTCCAGGTTTTTATTCTTAAACTTTGTATTGATAGTAGGTAGACAGACTCCATTGAATTATCGTTCTTTGGAGAGGCTTATTATGAAACAAAACTTAAAAACGACTTTTACATTATGAGTTTTTCACAAGAAGAACTCATTGACACTGTATTCTGAGGATGTGTGACGTCACTTGCGATCCAACCAAACACATAGCGTTTTCAGTCACGTGATCATGTAACAAAAAATGTGTAATTTTAATCCCATTTTTTTACATAAAAAGGCATATTTAAATAAAAATCACCTGATTACGCTTTATTACGTTGTCACTGACTAGGATGAAAACAATTTGGAATTTATTTTTAATGTAGTCAAATAGCCTATTCCGTGATCATGTTGACTTCAGCCACTCAAAGATCATAAAATGTATTACTCTATCATGTAGAAGGGAGTATCAAACAGCTGCTGAGTAACAGCGGAGAATATAAGAGTATGCTCCTAAGAGCCAGCCACCAACAAAACCTCAAATTAAATCAGACTGTATCTGAAAAAGTTAATGGTGCCTCCTGAATCAAATTACATTAAGTAATTCAACATACAGTTAACAATTTACAACAGAAGCATCGTGTAGGTGTTTTTCAATCACAAACGTTGATGTCTATAAACCGAATGTTATCTGTCGGCAATCGTTTGGTGAGCTCGCTAAAGGTTAAACGAATGTTTGGCAGTAAAACAAAGCCATTTTGGAGAGACAACGAACGAATAGGCATCAAGGTAGGACATCCAGAGCTGGAATGAGACGAATTGTTTTGAGGAAAGAACACCGAATTACATCATTTCAACCAAGTAATGATAGTTCAATCTTAATAAAATTTCAAATCATTCATTACATTCATTCACATTCACATTTAGGTCTGTCTGTACTTTCCTTTATAATTTTTCTGTTGTTATTCTTAGTGTGTTTTGATTTTCTCAAATTTCTACCTAAATTGTACCTAAAATTTCTTGTAATGCTGGTAACACAGTTAGAAAACCCGATTAGTTTTAAGATCCTCAGACCATAACGTAGGTACCCTATTGTATGTAGTCCGTGGAGTGGGGGCCCTGGAGACTTGTATTTACAGGTTCTTTATGAAACCTATAGCAAGCTCCAGCCTCTCACAATACAGGTTCATTATCGCTCTACCACTGTCCATATTATAACTTAATTTTAAGTACCTAACCTATTGTGAAGAGGAAATAAAGAATTATTATTATTATTCATTCATCTCGACTTCTGTGGCTAGTTGGCCCAGGTTCGCCTGCGATGCAGGAGGGTTCGATTCTCGCCTCGGGACAAATGTTTGTACGATCTGCAGGTACCTACGCTCTAGGAGTTTTAGTCGTTTTCTATGCATAGTAAAAATATCTATCTATGTATTGTATATCAGTTATCTAGTACCATAACACTAGCTCTGCTTAGCTCGTGCCTAGATAATGCTGTGTGAATGGTCCAGCATTATTTATTTATTTTATATAATTTATTCATTCAATCATTCTTACAACGAAATATCTGTTAAAAGAAAGACGTCATTTTCGTCACGGACTCTGCGGAGGGGGCACTGGTGACCAGTGCCAATGATTAAAAACCAGTGTTTTAAAACCTGTGTTACTAGGTTTTAAAACCTATCACTGGCAACAGTCTCTCACAATCAGGTATTGTATTTTCAGTAACACACCTTGCTATAACAATTAACTGTAAGAAGACCTTTTGAGAAAGAAAATAATTGAATTTTCATTATTTATACTTATAACTTATATTAATTGATTCGTTGTAGGTTGTATTGTATATTGTCGGTTTTATTTGTACCTATCAAAGATCGTAGTAGCCTTAGCTCCGTAGGATTTGTATGAGTGATTGCGCATTCCATTATCAAATCTAAATTTCGTCATCTGATTTTGAAAATGGATCTCGGAAAACGAATGGAATTTCCGATCAGCATAAATTTCGAAACAGATCACGAATCTGGCTCGATGCAAACACGGGATGCAACTAGGCTGGGTATTACAGTACGCCCAAACTTCCATTGTTGCTGATAGTACTTACGACTAGTAGAGTACGAATCGTTGGTACTCGACTGGTATTGTATTATACTGTTTAAGTAGACTCAAACTAGTACCTGGTTTATCGATGAATATTGCACAACAAGAAATCAGTGATACCAAATTTTATTCATTGCAACACTAATTTCTTGCAAATTATAATTATATTTATTCACGACAACAAATAATAATTGTTTGTTATTAAACTTTGGTTTAGGACACCTTGCACGGAGACAAGAGGGTACAGAAGCATCAGACGTCCAGCGGCGAGATGGGCGGACGATGTTACTAACGTCGCGGGGCGAACCTGGATGAGATCGGCGCAGAACCGCGTGGAGTGCCAGAAGAATATGGAGGCCTTTACCCAGCAGGGGTGAAGTCGGGTTGCAGATGATGATGATGATGATTACTTAGGTTTTACTGTAGACAAAACTCGGGTATTATTTATTTATTTTATAATCAGTTCTGTTCTCCATGTATTGTAACAATTACATAGTAGGACAAAAACGGTAACAGATAGTTGATAATGCTAGTTAAGTAGGATCCTATATTTATTTATTTATTTATTTATTTATTTATTTATTTGATGGAAAACCAAAAGCTTTTATACACAGAGTAACAAATTGATAATTACCAGTAAGCTTATCGAAGGTTTTCACGGGTAATTATCAGAATAGTAAAATTAAGACTATGAATATATTGTTTGTGAAGAGCTACACTTTACATAATATAAGTACCTATCAAATACACTACTTATAAAAAACTCAGTTAAACGTACCTAAGTAAGAAAAAGGTTATAGAAGAGATTAAAATTCCATTCAAAGCGGATGGCTTCAAATTCCTAAACAAAGGAACTGACGCAGATCCTTTACCTCGAAACATCTCGTTGCATCGGAATTCCGTACTCTTAACAATACACAATTGTCCGTTCTTCGAGTCATCTGTGACGTCACGGCTTTACCGCACAAGCGGCGATTATTTATTGAGAAGCTTTAAACAATGCTCTCTCAGGAGCATAAGTCGTTAATTACAAACAAACATGCGCTGTATTATGACTACTTAAGGATGAATTTGCAGGTAAAACAGGTTTACAGCGCGTGCAAAATGCAAACCTGCGAACGGTAGCAGAGCTTTTGGGCTTTGTGAAACTCGTTCGATCTTGCACACACGCAACAATATAATAAGATAGATAGATAGAATGAATGAATGAATGAACACTTTATTGTACAAAAAAAACATGAATGAATAATCTTATATCTAAATAAAATATACACAGTACAGAAGGCGACCTTATCGCTGAGAGAGATTTTTCCCAGGCAACCTTGGGATGAAAAAAATAGATATAAGAAAAGTTGGTTGATAGTGCAAATAACGGGACTAATACAAAAAAATTGATACACTTTATTTTTCCACACAAACACAGAAAATCGTACAGAAATAAATGCTACGTGTAGACGAAGTACAAAGGCGGCCTTATCGCTATGAGCGATCACTTTCAGGCAACCTAAATTATTATGTTAGTAAGTATTTTTGTTTTTCACTTAAAAGCCGAAAGAAACGTAAAAAAAACATAAAATCAGAAACAGCAAATTTGCTCGATTTCATATAATATCAACTATAAATAATTTGTTGAAATCGAACCAGTAGTTTCAGCGCTACGTGGGAACAAAGAAATCGGCCACATACATACAAACATACAAACATAGGGTGCTAACCTCATAACCCTCCCCTGTTGGTAGTCGGGTAAAAAGGTTATATTCCCCTGAATATTCTTAGAATGAACCTAGTACTTACTTTAGTATCTAAGTAGATCTTCCAGCAAAGTGTAATGTATGACGATAGGTATATCACAGAAAATAAGAGGCTTGAAACTTTTTATTCACTCTAATTATGAAGTGAGACATTTTAGCCCTCTTTTTATGTAAAATGGGTCTGTAAGAGCTGGTTGAACTTAACTCGCTGAATTGTGGTTATTGTTTCAGTTAAGGATTATTAAAGTGTGTCACGCGATTTCAGATGTTTTTGGGTCAGTGCTGGAAACGAAAAAGGCACAATGAACTTAGTGTTTGTCGAGTTCCGTAATTTTTAGGGTTCCGTACGCAAAGGGTAAAACGGGACCCTATTACTAAGACTCGACTGTATCTCATGAACCGTAATAGTTAGACAGTTGAAATTTTCACAGATGATGTATTTCTGTTGCTGCTATAACAACAAATACTAAAAAACCGATTAAAATAAACATTTAAGGGGCTCCCATACAACAAATGTGATTTTTTTGCCGTTTTTACAGATAATGGTACGGAACCATTTGTGCGCGAGTCGGACTCGCACGTGGCCGTTTTATTTACCTCATTCTCAAAGTCGAATAAAAAAATTACTATGAAACAGTGAGGAAATGAAATCAGTATGAAATCCTCTTCCGTTTGTTTATGTCGCCGTAGCGAACCGTCAGCCGATCGATTTGAAGATCCTTTATTTTAAATTACCCGCGTTTTTATGACAACCATACCTGCAAATCTATGTAAAACAAAGTCGTGTTAGTTACAACTCGAGAACGGCTGGACCGATTTTCATTCTTTTGAGTTTTTGGATTACTCTTAGTCCGGAATAGGATATAATTATAAGTATTAAAATATACAGGGTTATTAATCTGGCTTCCGAACTTGCACGTGATGGTGGGTAAAACGTGCAGTTCACGTAGTGTTACTAATTAACGAATAACAACAATATTTTATCTTATTATTACGTTGAAAAAAGGATATTTCAAAAATCCATCATACAGTTTGTGATACCTGTTATAAGCTGTTTTATTTTATTCTATTAGGTTTAGGCAGAATGTCGAAGTTTCCATTGGTGGCCCCCAATATCTATTTTCGATTTTCTGGCTGAACTAAATAGAGTAAAACTATTACGGAGGCATAAAAAAAGCTTTTAATAGGTATCACAAACTGTACGATGGATTTTGGAAATTTCCTTCGTTCAACGTAATAATACGATACAATAGGTGGTGGCGCTAGTTTGACCCATACAACAGCGTCACTTTTTTACCCATGCATGACGCATATTATAGTGTACTTCTCGAAGTTGAAGAGGAATTCTGGACTTTAAAAATAATATTCCAGTTTTCTCCCTTGAACAAATTTTCTTCAAGGGGAAAACTGGAATGAGAAAATACGGTTAGGGGGAACTCTGGACTTTTTAAAAATGAAATTCTACTTTTTCCTCTCATCATCATCCGCAGCCGGTTTTACCCACTGCTGGGTATAAGCCTCCCGAAGTTTGCGGCATCCACCACGGTCCTGGGCTAACCGCCTCCATTGACGCCCCCCGACTTTTCCCCTCAAGGGGAAAACTGGAATCTTCTATACCCTTCGGTCGTTTTTTTATTGCAATGGAGTACTCGAGGGTTTGGTAATTATAGTTCACATCTTATTAACTGGGACGAGTCCGGAATAACTAATTTTTATATCAGAATTTGGCATAAAGGCATTCATCATTGTTGAATATTAATAAGATCCCTTGATTGAATTCTATTGCTTCGCAAGACAATGAATATTTAATGCAGATTTAATTATATACAGATATCAATGCGGTTTACACTGATTTATTGGAACCACACAATAATGCTACAATGCTGGATTCTCATTAATCTCTTGATTTAGGTATGAGCTTCTGCATTAGACCGCGGTCAATTTAGTCCAAATTTGGCTCTAGATTTATCTAAATCTCTTTTTATAAGACACGAAAAACATATCAATACAATAGGCACCTAGAACCACCGTTTATGCACTAATTTTTAAGATTAGTAATAAAACAAAACTCCAGTATAGGAACGTTATCAAGTAATACTCATAGAAACTATTTAGAAATAGTAGGTATATACAATTGAAACAATTGAGTCAACTGCAGACTGTTCCAAACAATCTAGGTACATGTAGCTCAACTGGTTTATACCTTGTTTATTTTCTGAGTTGAGCAACTTTGGATGAGCAATGGGGAACAAAATAAGTTCGATATGGATGGGCTCCGTTGCGTAATTTGCTCAACTGCGTTGCATAATTGAATTGCACAAACAAAAAGGAACTCGCGGTCTTTTCGATTGTCGCGCGCCGTTCACTCATCATTTTATGGAAACTTCTTCAGAACAGATGCGCTGGTCTGTTCTGTACCAGCATGTACCATTAAAATGCTATTCATCATAACTGTAAGTTCTTAAAACTTTGTAATATATATAGAAATGAAATAATTGCTACTTACCACACACCATCTATCTCCAAAGTTTACCGAGTTAGTGATTAAGCTGAGCATGAAAGAAGTTTTTTTGTAAGAACTGTACGATACCTATATAAATAATCGATAGGGCAATCGATTGTATTATTTTGTATAGCTGGCAACTTCAGAACAATCATTTATTATGATGATATAGCTGGCAACTCTCTCTGGTTAGCCCTCCTGTCGGCAACATGTATGTAAAACCTTGTGATAATTAAAATTAGTGAAAGTTCTAATCCTGGTGTTTTTTAACTCTTAAATACAATCCACTGCCTCACAAGCCTGCAGTCTACAAGAACAAAGTTGTAAAACACATCATTGCGACCCATGTTAGCAAATAAATTAAAAAAAAGTCTGAGAAATTACTTATTTGTGTCATAGTCGGCTCTTTCTATGAGCTGTTTTTTGATCGTGGTCCTAAAAGCTTTATCGCCAAGATTGATAATATTTTATGCCAAAAAGTCAATCAAAGTTTTAAGTTACTAAAGATTAGCCGTGAATAGAAACTAGTATGAAATCTCAACCGTAAACAAATTTAAAACTGATATCTAGGGCATTTAACCTGACATGTTCGGTGCATCTGTTATCTCGTCTATCCCTGACGCCAGGGGCTACCCAACCTGTTCCAACGAGAGTCGTACGTCTTTGGACCGACTCAAAAATTATTCCGACATTAAATAATAAATCATAGTAAACCAGTAATTAAGTCAGTCAGAACCAGAACTTAGGAATAAAAATAGTTTGATTTTTTAACATTAAATACCCATTTTGGTCGGCTCGGCTTCTAAATGATGTTCGATAAGAATTTCGTTGTAGGATGTTGTTTTCGTCTTATGAATGATTACTTTGAGATGACCATGTTCTAATATTTTGACATGGTCAGATATGATGATTGAATCGAAGCGCTTATTTTTGGAGTTGTTGCGTATATAGGGGATTTAGTTTAAATAGTAATATGTTATGTTCGGAGATTTTTTTTTATTATTTGCTATTGGTGGCTTTCTTATCACTACGGCCATGATAAGCCTATTGTGATCGCCACTTTAATGTGTTCACCCCTAGGACTGCGGCGTTCAGAGTTCGCCACTTACCCTGCTCGGAGTTTCTCTGAAGAATAGAATTCGTAACGAATACATCCGACAGAGAACCAAGGTTATCCACATAGCTCAAAAGATTAGCAAGCTGAAGTGGCAGTGGGCTGACCATATCTCGAGAATAACCTCTAACCACTGTGGTAAACGTGTTCTTGAGTGGAGACCGCGACTCGGCAAACGTAGTGCAGGACGCCCTCCGACCAGGTAAGATGACGATTTGCGAAAGACTACTAGCAGGTGCTAGATGCGGCAAGCTGAAGACAGGGCGCTATGGCGCTCATAAGGGGAGGCCTATGTCTAGCTGTGGACCACTATTACGCTGATGATGATGATGATGAGTAATATGTTATCCAAAAAGGCTTCAGAATCTGGGATTTGATAGTCTTCGAACAGTCGTGTAGAATTTTGTTTGTAAACTTATCGATTGTTATGCTCACAAACATTACATTTTTATTCATAAAAGCGTTTATACTAAAAGTTCAATGTCCAGCGTTTAGTATAAAAGCTTTTATGAATAAAAATATAATATTTGTGAGCATAACAATCGATAAGTTTACAAACAAAATTCTACATCACTGTTCTAAGACTATCAAATCCCAAATTCTGAAGCCTATTTGGATAAGTAATAGGTAATATTAGTTACTAGTAAGTCGTAATGTCACATGAGGAAGCGACTTTCTATACTGCTGTGTACACACTGATAGTGTAGAGAGAGTAGCACAGGACTAAATAAATAATGCTGGACCATTCACACAGCAATATCTAGCCCAAAGCTATGCAGAGCTTGTATTATGGGTACTAGATCACTGATATACATAATACAATACATTACATAGACAGATACCTATTTTTTATCATACATAGAAAACGACCAGAACACCCGGACCAAATAAATGCAGATCGTACAAATATTTGTCCTAAGGCGGGAATCGAACCCACAACCTGCTGCGTTGCAGGCAGACTTTTGCCCACCGCGCCACAGTGGTCGTCAAAGGCTAGCTGATAATCTCTGGTAGAGCGCAATAGCAAGTTCCTAAAAGTCAACAAAGGTTCACAATATTATAGATTGTTCTAGCAGAAAAACTTTAAATAAAAACCATCATGATAAATAGTAAGATTTTAAGACCCGTTTTATAAAAGACTAGCATCGCCTCGCGGTTTCACCCGCGTAGTTCCGGTTCCCGTAGGAATTTCGGGATACAAAGTAGCTTATGTCCTATTCCAGACTATAATCTATCTCTGTGCCAAATTTCATCCAGATCCGTTTTGCCGTTCTGGCGTGATAAAGGAACAAACATCCATCCATCTATCTATCCATCCATCCATCTAAATTTTCACTTTTATAATATTAGTGAGATTAGTGAGATTGCTCAGTCATTTATATAAGATAGTCATACAAGCTTTGCAATTGTTTCGCCCTGACAGGGTTTTTATGCACTGTGTACCCGCTAACACCACCTACACCTAAAAACAATATGTAGGCATAAAATCGCAATAAAAGATATGACTATGATTATGCTTGAGTAACGCTTTTCTATGGAATAAACGTCACGTAAGCACAGATCTGCGATTGAGCAAGCTTTAATAATGCGGAACTAAGTGTTCTTAATTTCTGTTTTATTAGTACCTAATAATATAGGCACCTAATCATTAGTTCGATTAGGAATGATTAACACTAATAAGATTTGAAAACTCAAGATCACATTATATGTGGATCAGTTGAGCTACCTGTAGATTGTTTGCAACAGTCTGCAGTTAGCTCGATTGTTTCAACTACAAGTGCTAGTTTTAAATTAATTTTATTATTTGATTGTAATTTTCTTTGTTAATAAAGTTCTTAACACCTTAGATCACTTGATTTTCGTTTCACCATGGTGCATCCAGCTTAAAGTTGCAGATGTCTTGTAGATCCTGTATTCAACTTCACTGTAACTATCTCGGTAGTGTACTGAAATAACTGCCAATAAATCATGGCACTAATCGTACAGAAGCCATTTCTGGTAGCGGGTCCAAGGAACGAGACGCCCACAGACCATCAGAAGAGCTTATTACCCGCACATATGGTTATATGGTTCTAAGAAGAGATGGGATGAGGCCGAAGGAATGAGGCCGAATTTAGACCAGCTTATCTCTACTTATTAAGGCTTGACATTTATAATAATAATAATAATAAAACATTAATTTCAGGCAACGTTAGTCTAGTTCACGGAGTTCAAGAAGACACCTACCTATTAACTCTTATTTTAAAGAGACAGCGTGTTACAAACCAGCCGCGGCACGAATGATGAAGTGGAAGAAAACTGGTTAGTGCGAGTGGAAGGTAAGAATGAAGAATGAAAACCTATCCTCTGGTATTACTTAAATTATTCTTATCTTTTAAAATCTAGAAACAAGATGTATGATGTGTTCCGAGGATATCCGTGAGGGCTGGTGCGGTGGCAGATTTGGCCGAAGATCTCAAGTTATGGAGGTCTCGATAGTGCCTACGCATTTGCTCCCCTTGGAGCCAAGGCCCTACCTCTCCGGGTTTTTAAAAAAATATATGAGCGTTCGAAGCTACGCGCGAACCGAGAGCTAGTGAGTATCTGGCGCAGCGCATTAGCATTGCCATACAGCGGGGCAATACAGCTAAAGTCTTGGGGATGATTCCGACTGTTATTGATATGGATCAGTTGAGCTATTTACCCATTACCCATAGATTGTTTGCAACAGTCTGCAGTTAGCTCAATTGTTTTAATTGTAAATACGTCTACTTCATTTCTATTATTTGATTGTATGTAATTCTCTTTCATTAATAAAGATCCTATTGACTTGTATAAATGGATGACCACATTAAACGACTTAACGTACGTATTTAAAAAAAGTCTTAAAACGTTCGGTAAATTGAGGCCGAATAGACCACAGCCGAACAGACAACAACACATCACGAAACTAGTTGGTTGTAGGTAACTAGCGTACTGCGCAACGCGATGGTGATTTGACTTAATAACTTTAAAAACTCATTAGGCACTATTAAAGAAAGTCGTGAACGATTACGAGGTTATTTTTCGGTAAAAATGTTTGAAGTGTTATTAATACTGTCAATTCCGATTCCTCTATGATAACGATTTAAATCTTTTTTATAGATGTTTCCTTTTTATTTGTGTCGTTTAGCGCAATTACTTCCATCTGTTGTTTGGAAAAGTTTAACACGTCTTACCGTGGTCAACTATTTGTTTTTGTTGTAGAATGAACACAGAGCGACACAATACATTATATTATTTTTATTAAGAGCCTGTAAGATCCCACTGCATGGCGAAGGCCTTCCTTTCCAATTTCCATTCCTCTCTATTGTCGGCCAGTTGTTTAAACCAGAAGACCAGTCTTTTTTGTATGCGTTCAGTTACTGTTCATCTCTCCACCTCCGCCTGAGCCTTCCACGCGGTCTTCGCCCATTAGCAACTCGGTAGTAGAGAAGAGTACAGTAGAGATCAATAACTAACAATGTAATGTATAATATTATGTTTCAGTTATCTAGTACCCATAACACAAGCTCTGCTTAACTTGGGGATAGATATTGCTGTGTGAAAAAAAAAAAAAAAAAAAACTATACTTTTGCCGAAATTAACTACTTTTAATTCAACTGGACTCTAAACACGGCCAATGCCAGTCAACAGTCCACAAAACGTCAATTCGCATCCACATCGTCCCTGAGTAAATAAATAAAGACCCAAAACTATAAAGCCAATAAATCTGGTATTTGATTTGTCAATTAACGTTGATGAAGACATTCGGCAGATCGAACTTCGTTTATTCGATAAAATTAACTACCAATTCGAGGGACACGGGACATACAAACTGAGAGTTTCAGTAATTCAACTTGGCTGAGCTCGCTGTCGTTTACGAATTCATGAAGGCTTTGACGTATGATTTCTTAGTAAAGATTCGATCAAATAGTGTAAGCAGGTGGGTGGGTTGACGACCTTCGAAAGACTTCAGGCAGATGCTGGATGCGACAAGCTGAAGACAGGGCGCTATGACACTCGTTAGGGGAGGCCTACGTCCAGCAGTGGACTAACATAAGCTAGGTGATGGATGATGCTGAGTGTAAGCACTTTAGGTTCTTACGAAAGAATAGCACAGCTGATAACTGACTCTAAAGAGTTACTGGTGATGCAAGTATATTTTTCTTTAACTCTCTCTCTCTTAACTGTCTATCTCTATCTCTGGGCCTTAATTCCACTTAATTAATCACCTTACAATAACAATGGTATTGTCTCGAAATAACACATTTTGGCATTTTAACTGTAATGAAAGAAACAACAGATGGAGGGAGGCGTATCAAAATTGACAATGTTGAAACCATTCTATCAATCTCTCCGTGCAAATAACACCGCGCGCTCTATCTGGAGTTTATTTCATCTATGGGCAATTTAGGGACGATACTGCTGTAAAGCGATTGGTTAGCAAAATTTGGCTCCTGGAGTGCCAGGGCCACTCCATTTAATATTCAATTCATAGTTTAGAACTGCACTTGCTTATCAAAATGCTTCGGTCGCCGCTTTAATCATAAACACATTATTGATAACATTCTTTCCCAAGTTTTGTAGCAAGTATTGAGCGGCTACTTAGATTTTGATAAGGGTCAATTTAGAGAATTGATTATTGAGGCAAATAACCTTCATGAGCCGATTTGTGGAGTAAATAGGGCACTTAAGAACTTAATTGGGCACCGGACGGACAATCAAGTTAAATAACGGAGTAACGTTGCTTATGACAAGTAATAATATGATTAAAATGAGAAAATTGACCTTCGTTTCTAATACCGGTCGAGTTTTTGAGCTCTTCATACACTACCTATATTAAATTTAAGGAGAATAATCAGAAGTTTTTGCTTCTGATCCGGAACAAAATTTGAAAGTCGGGCGCTTTTGCGACCCTTTTTACTGGAAGCAGTATCGCAATTTGTATTCCAAAACTTTTCAGAGAAACAAAACATGGGCCACTATAAAACGCTTAGAACGCTTCTCCAACCAAGGAGCTTATCGGTAACCTATATAAAACAACACTCAGTAAACACTAAAAAAAACGTAAAAGAGCAAATGGGACGGTCGCTGGGAAGTAGCCCAAGTTCCAAGGCTGGCTGTTCAGTATCCTGAATAAATTAGTTTTCGGAACGGGCCGAGCCAATAAAAGTTTTAAACAAAAGAATCATAAAACGAACAGCCAAACTTCGGTAGCAACAAGAGTACTCCAATGATTTACGACAAAACTGGGACACAATTGTCGAAAACTTTTCAAATAAAGTACCAGTGAATAGACAAACATGTGTTCCTTGAAATCTATTCCTTGGTATGTTCTAATGAGGACTGTGGTTAGCTCTCACTCAAATAATGAGTACCTACTTATAAATGTTATCCGTGAATGTAAGTTAGAACCATAAATCCAATAGATTTCCAGATTAGACACCATTACGTGTAATTTAAGTGAGATTTAACATAGCTTCAAGATTAAATATATAAATCAAGGGTATAATAAATCAATAAACATCAAGGGATCATTAAAAATAATTGATAAGGAACTTGAAAAGTGGCGAGTACTTTTAATTTTTGTAAATCGACATTTTAAGTAATAAAATTTTACTCTCTCAGTCAAAAGTTTAAAAGGGTTTAATTACAGCACAGGATACAGGTACAAAAAGTAATCCAGTGTCGGTCATGCATTCTAATCAGGTAGTGGGTAGTGTATTAGACAGCTTTTTACAACTCCGTCATAAAACGAAGTAGCTTCCTACGATCCGTGAAGGTATGTCTATTTTTGCTACCTCACAAGTCACAACACAACCCTAAGGTATAACACAATGGGCAAATTAAATTTTATTTGTTGCCCAAAGACTGCTACTGAATACAGGGGAGACTTTGGCATAAACAGGACGTCACGAATGCCACCAAGCAATAAAACTTAGTATTTGTGAGCATCGAGTGTTCTGGTTCGGTTCTGGTCTGCCGATTCCGCATATGTAATGACGTGCCGGCAAATAACGATTAATTCAACCCTTTTTTTCCTTTAATCGGCGGCACTATCTTTCAAGTCACCGAGCTAAATACAGTTCTCGGTATTTTTAATAACAGTTGCCTTTAATGTTTCGGTGATAAAATGAATATTGTTGCAACATTTAAACGTCATGCTGAGGATTCAATCGACAACGTGCGGCTATTATTACAAACTGATTTTATTTCTATAAAGAACATAAATTTATGTCATGGTAAAGTAGAACAAGATGCAAGTAACGACAAGAAGACAAAGACCTCAGAACTAAATGCAGCGGTGTACAAACATTGCATTATAGTAAGACAATGCTCGCCCCACGGGAGCCCGAAAATGCCAGAGTCCTTTGTCGACTCCTCGTTATGAAACAGAAGCTAAAATTACAATTGTGCCGTCAAAAGTTACTAAACAAGAAAAAATGTAACAATGTCGTAATAAACTTAGAAATGTTTTACAGCCAAAATATATCTGCACCGGTAGCTTGACTTTTGTCTTTAGCCGGGCCAGCGTTTATGGGCCCATTCTGCCTTTTTCTTTCAAAGCGAGCTATTTTATTTTTGTCGTATCTCTTAAATAAGACATAATGTTCTTAGAAACGGGACATTAGAATGGACCCGTCGGGGGCTTTCTCTTTTTGTGAGGGACACGTACGGCGGATTTTATGGTCAATTGTTTTACTTTGCCGTTGACGTTGTTGTAGACTGAACGAGCTGATTCCAAGTCATGTTGCGTGATTTGAAGCGTGACTCATAATCGATAAGTCAATGAACCATTACTTAATAACTTAATGAGATGCTTGCCATTGAAATATTTCTTTACTATTGTTTTCGACTCAATAGCATTGATTGACCACAAGAGTTTAAATTGTGGTTGTTTTAATCAATTTCTCTTTATTCACATAACTTAATAACTTTATCGTTATTTTTATTCGTATAACGTCTTAGTAGCTAAGTATATTTGAAAGGAAGAGTAAATATAACAATGTATCTACTTAAACTAAAGCAAAATTACATACATTACTCAAAAGTTTCTATGGAAAGTCTGGTAAATGTTCCTAACAGTGAAAGTAAACGACATTAACCATCTACTGGAGCGTATATCATTTTACGTCTTTTCTAACGCGCGGGTTTAAAATTTGAAAAACCGCAAAGTGAAAGCTTTTAAGGTTAGATGCTGTGAATGGATATTTACAACAGGTGGTCTTAATGTGCGAACGGTCTAATGACAGATAGTATGTGTGATATAATAAAGAAGATGTGCGAACTGTGTCAAACAGTAAATTAGGTAGGTTCGTGACAATGTTTCTGCTGCTAATAAGCTTGACTGTGAGAAGTTAAGTGAATTTTGGACAGTTCGAGACTTTAATACAAAAGATGACACGGTAGCACGTAACAGTAAACAAAGAGAGAAAGCCAGTTAAACATTTGGTAACGTTTTTTACCACATTTTATTTTAACAGAATAAATACTGTTCCATAATTTCACCCGTTTATTTACAAAGTAATCGCCACGCCTGTTAAAATCAGCAACTGTTAAATGTAAGAGCTTTTGAGTTTTGGTACACAATCTTGACACAGTTTTTGCGTACGCTTCAATTAGAGTGTCATCAACACTTTTAAAGATTCTTCTGGTTTTTTATTTCTACTGTTTACTTCTTATAATCCATCTTCATCTGGCTGTTGGGTATAGGCCTCTGAACTCTTGTTCCTCTCATACTCTTGGTTTGACTCATCCAGGTTTCTACTTATAGCGATATCGTCCGCCCATCTCGCATTTTACTAATTCAATTACTTTCCACTTACTAAATAATTAAATTGTTTTTCTTATTCTTAGTAACATGATGTTTGTTAGTTCCCTTTTTATTTATATTATTTTTATTTGTTACTGATAGGTTCAGCAGTGGACCATTATAGGCTATTGAGAAGGAGGAAGAGGAGGTACTGCGTAGTAGGAAGTACGAAATTTCGTTATAGTAGTAAGTATGTTAGTTGTAGTAGTTATGTTAAGTCAAATTACTGGTCTCCGCGATACAGACTTTGCCTAGTGTGGAAACAAGGAACCTACGTGAACTTTTTTTTCAAAAATAAAGAGTTTTTTAATTTTTTCAATGTTTTTACGAGCAACCCTGATACGTATTTCATTGCTCTAACGCCCGATTCTCAGATCACATCTCAGATTTAAGCACGTCTCAAGTCGTCGTTTTTGGACAGTTTTCAATGAAAATCTGTCAACAAGTCGCTTGAGACGTGCTTTTTATCTGAGTTATGTTTGGGTATTCGGGGGTTAGTTTTTCAAGCCCTACAAAATTTATACAACTCTCTAACACCACCTTCAATATTATTTGCCTCTGTTGTTCAAACATTAGCACAGGTAATTTATAACAAACATTTGAAATTGCTCTGTCACGGCGAATATTAATGAACAGCTAAATAAACTTGCGTTATTGCAGAACACTGGCCATTGAGAGGCTTTGTTCTCACATCCCTATCTCTGTTACAGTACCAATGAGCATGGGTAATTATGTTAGTTCTGATTTTACGAATAGGGATGAAGTTAACGGTGAAAATAAATGTTTCAAGCAATTATGGTAGCGTTACTCAGAATGGCCAATAATGGTGGCATTAGTTATCCTTCATTTGTTTCTGTATGTATGTTAATAAAAATTTTGTAGGTTATAATTTTGTCTTTGAGTTTAGATACTTTATGTAATGCATATTATAAATTTATTGAGAACATTATAAGCAGATCAGAAATTTGCTGAAATATGCAACCAAAATCCCAACAATATACAAGGAAAATGCCTTAGATATTCCCTGAGTGTTATAGGCTACGTTATTAATCCATACACCGTGTGAGCAAAACCCCGGTCGAAACCCCAGTAGATAATAATTAGCTGAATAAATCTAGTCCTAGATTCTTCTAATACGTGTTCCAGCCGTATTCCATAGCGGTGGAACTATCCATTCCCATTTGCTACCGTAATAGGCTCTGATAATGATACTTATTTATGACCCAGGTAATGACTATGCCACTGGTTTCACAGCGGCTCAATTCTGGAATCGTTAATGAGTCAGTAATTTGTGTATTCAAATCAGTTTTCATTATTTTATTGTTATTTGCTTATTATATTCTAAGCACAGAATTCCTAGGACTAGGAACAATCTTTTGGTTTCCGGTGTCTTATGAGTGGTGGTTATGGCAAATCTAAATTTAGACGACCTCTGTGGCGCGGTGAGCGATGGTCCGCCTGCGATGCAGGAGGTTGCGGGTTCGATTCCTGCCATGGGACAAATGTGTTTACGATCTGCAGATATTTGTTCCGGGTGTTCTGGTCGTTTTCTATGTATGATAAAAAATATCCATTTGTGTATTGTAGACCTTCACCCACCGCGCCAAATCTCTAAGAAATTTAAAAAAAAAACTATTTCGGCGGGTCTTGAATCCGCGATCTTACCTCAGTACCTAGGGAGCTGTAGGTTAGTTAGAGCATTACCGTATTGAGGGAAGGTCGCGGGTTCAAATCCCGCCGAAATCGACTATTTTTGGGAAACGATTGAATTTCTTATATATTACTATTCAGTACATAATTGAGCGTTAAATTAGAAGTGTTTTCGCATCCTTTTTATTTATGTTTGTTCGACCGTTTCATTCAACTACTCGTACTTTTGCGATTTTTATGGTCAAATTAATTTGAAGGATGTAATATCCAACTTAATTGGGTACATGAAATTAATTCTTAGTTTTTTACAAAATTCTTAATTAACTTGTTTAATTTCTAAAGAAATAAAAAAAGTTAGTAATTTCTAACGAAATAAAACTGCTTATAATACAGAGGACAAAGAAAGCCGCTTTCTAAATAAATTGATCGCTAAAATATAATAACGATAAAATGAAATTCAATATCTGATAATTGATAAAATATTCAATTTGAATACCACACAGTCGATTCTATTCTACAATTTGCACGGCAATTTTGAAAGCTCAAAAATATGTTGGATTCAAACCCGTTTTGTGCAGATGCTAACAGTATTCTTGGTTATAGTATTGGCTATTAAAGATATTGCTATATCATTTTAAACTGTAACACCTGTCATTAAAGATGAAAGTAGCTAATGCATCGGTAATAGGATCTGCCAATGGTATCCGACTAAAACGACATTTTATTACCTAAACATTAATTCCATTTCAACTGATTTTCGTTTATGTCTTTATTTTAAAATCAATTTAGTGTTTGAATGTCCTGACTGACCTAAATCACGCATACATACCACTGATCCACTTCCTCAACAGCCTATTATAGTCCACTGGTGAACACAGGCCTCCCCTTGATAACAACCACTGAACCGATAAAGAAAAATTAAAAAAGTATGTTTGCGAGATTATACATCTAGTGAGCTTATTATACATATAGATTATACATCTAGTCTATAAACCTTCATTTAAAAACACACTCTCCTTGATAAAATTATGATATTATTATATCTGACTACACTACAGAAACGGTTGCACTTCCTCCAAAAACCAACTTTACAACCTCATAACTAAAACTGCATTGTCAGTCAGGTCACAAGCTTTATGATCTAATGGGGCATTACACATTCTGCCGGCTTCAGCTACGCTGGCTTTGACCAGGCCACGTCAATCCGAATCATCTGTAAAATGAACTTTATTGCCATCAATTTAGATTTTACCTTGAGGTGCAATCAAATTTCAAGCTGTATCAGGTGAGTCATATTGAGCTTTTCTACCTTCACTTTAAGATTTGAAATTGCTTGTAGATTTGGTGGTTATTGTGCTGGTTAATGCTTATAGTCTGCTTAGAATAGTTTGTGAGTAACTACGGTACCTAAATTTATTTTCTTTGCTAAGCCGCATAAATAGGTGACTCTGGTCACGCTTCTTAGCGGATGTCGCGTCCGGTTAAAAACAATTGTTGATGGGTTTTACGGGTTTTTTAACTTGATTAATGGTTGTATTTGGCGCCTTTCCCTGTTTTGGGCGGAAATGACGAAATAAGGTTAAGTATCTAAAGTACAGATGTAATACCGAAACACCTATCTAAGTGATGATGATACATTTTGTGCTCGAAAAGTGAATAAATAATACTGGACAATCAATCAACACAGCATTATCTAGCCCCAAGCTAAGCAGAGCTTGTGTTATGGGTACTAGATGACTGATATATGTATTCAATACAATGCATACCTATATATTTTTACTATACATAGAAAATACCCAAAACTCCCGGAACAAATATTTGCTTATCGTACAAACGTTTGTCCCAAGGCGGGAATCCAACCTCGAGCATTGGCAAGGGTCATCAAGAAATTATTGTGATTTCAACGACTGACTAGGCGTTAATTTTGACTTATCTTCTTTATCTTGTAATAAAAACTGAACTAGTTTCATAAGGAAGTCTTATTAGCACAACGAGGCTTAATTGGTATAATCAACAACTGGCTGTGCGTGTTGTTAAAGAAACCTAGATCCTGACTGACACGTAGAATAGGTAGATAATATATAATTTCTAAAAATATAAACACTAAATCGATTTGGCTATTTAATTTTACTGCTGTTTCTAGACAGTTATTGTATTCCAGCAAATAAAATTCGTGAAAGATAGAGTAATTATTATTAAGTACCAGTACAGACATTAATGAGTATTGCAAAACTGAAGTTACTGCATTTTCTTATGTTTGAACATAAACTAACAGTTTCTTTTCCGTTTGAGCTTGCTTCTTATAAGCCTTGAGTACATAGAGTGAAATGTCAGTCGCGCCAACCAACGGTTTAAAGCAAATTGTAGACGTTCTACTTGGTTCTTGTTTAGTACTTACTCCGTCGCTGTTTCTTTGACTGCTAACTAAAGATGGTAATAGAATAATAAAGCTATAATTGTAGTTGTCAATAACATATGCCAAAGCTTTCCTTTTGTAATTAACGTCAGGTCCTCAATTGATGAAGTTCAGTTTGGTTTGAATGTTAAAATTGGTTACCGACTTTTAACGTGATGTAAGTATTTTTATTTTCAAACTAGCGATCCGTCCCGGCTTCGCACGGGTATATTTTATCACCTATGTTCATCAGAAGTAATGTAAGATTCTAATGGTGAGATAATTTTTCAAATCGGTCCAGTAGTTTCGGAGCCGATTCGATTCAAACAAATAAACAAATCTTCCCTCTTTATAATGATAGTATAGATGTTTTTTTTTCGATCTTAAGTATCAGATTTATGAATAATATACCTCTAAATAAAGCACAAAGGAACTAAGTCACATAATTAACATTAAGAATTGACTGTAACAATATAAGAAATGAAAAAAAAAGCCTACATTCCACCTACATATTATAGATTGCACCTTCAAATACCAACTGAAAAGTTTGTGCTTCAGCCGAGCTTCGAAATAAGTAAGCTCGACTATAACAATAACACTGAATCACATGTAATGGAGATGAATCTTGGACAGCATTATTCAGTACACTATTACTCCAAATCGGATCTCGATGCAAAACGAGGTCTATTGTGCTGGCTTTAGATTCAATTTGGGACGGTTTGTATGCAAATCACTTCCTAAAAATCTGGATGAGTACACACACTTTTCAACTTGCAACTTCGTTTTGTTGTTCTGTTTGTGTCATAACTGCCATAAAATGCCCAGATTTGCTGTTGTTCGCCAACAAACTCGAGTTTAACATAGATAGTAGAGTTAAACCTTTTTAAAATCAGTTGTTAAAATGTTCACAGTATGTACCCTAACCTAACCTAACTACTAAGACCTGATGACTGTCACGACACACACGTGACACACTAACCTAACCTAACCTAACTACTAAGACCTGATGACTGTATGAATGCAATAAATAAAATACTGAATACTGAATCATAATAGCAATAAATCGAGACACGCGGTAGAGCGTCACCCTATTCGGAACTATGTAAAGTTTGTGTTGAAATCTAACTTGGAACTACATAAATAAATAAATAAATAAATAAATAACTTTTCTATCTATCGTTTAGAAAAGTTAAACTCTACATTTAAGTTCAAATATTTCATTGTTGGTGAAAAACAGCAAGCTCCTAGTGAATTTTTAGAATAACTTATAAATATAATAGAGCATGTACTTACCTGCATACGTATATATCATCATCATCATCAAAATTCAAAATTCAATAACTTTATTTCTTTAGGCTTACAAAATAAGCACTTAGACAAGTCAAATTTTATACATAAACAGTTTTATAAATGGTAATTATTATCAAATAAGAAACAAAATGTTATTGATTTTGTTCGCTTCAATTTTTTGTCCACTAGTAGATCAACAGCCGCGTCATCAACAGCCTTTACCAGTCCATTGCTGGACGTAGGCCTCAAATAGCATGCACCTACACGTATGCATTATCTATTATGATATTATAACAACTTATTAAACACTTTTGCAATATATTTGAGTCTTATAGCATTAAAAGAGCAGCGCCAACGCTGTAGTAGAGACTATTATTTAATCTGTTCCGAGGGAAGCAACGACACTGGACGTAAGCCAAAGTGAATTTTGCGATTATGGCATCTGATATAACTTTATGGCACCGCACCGTCCACTTACGATAAAGGACTTGTTTAACTGTTTGTTTGTTTCCTATTTTATGGAAAAAATGTCATAACAACTCGGAATTTATATAAATTTTGTATCATAGAAAAGTTTTTGGCAACTACGATAGCATTTCTTGTAAAGTAAAGATTATTAACCTGGTTGCTTTTTCTGGTTGCCTGGAAGAAATCGCTTTAAGCGATAAGACCGCCAAATCCATTGCTCTGTTTAGTATCTTTAATTTAATACAATCTGTTTTTCTTTTTTACCCGACTACCGACAGGGGAGGGTTATGAGGTTAGCACCCTATGTTTGTATGTTTGTATGTATGCGGCCGATTTCTTTGTTCCCACGTAGCGCTGAAACTACTGGTTCGATTTCAACAAATTATGTATCGATTGATTCGTCTCAATACCCCAATGGTTATAGGCTATAGGATTTAGGGCTCCGACCCCGAATAAGCCTTCAAAACGCGTATTAAAGTTTAGGTAGCCGCAGGCTGCAGGCCCCATAGAGAAAACAAATATACAAACATACAAACATACAAACATAGGGTGCTAACCTCATAACCCTCCCCTGTCGGTAGTCGGGTAAAAATTACAATACCTACGACCTATTTTCATTTTCAACTCTATGCCTATCAAATATGACCAATACGTCATTCTATTTTGTCAATGTAAATGTTTCAAACTTTTATAACTTTCACGTAGTCGGGTTGTAGTTTTTAACTTAACTTGTTAAGGTGATGAATAAAGAATTCCCTATCTATCTATCTCTCTATTTACCCATTAATTTATATTAAACATTATATTAAGATCCTGCCCGTGGTTTCGCACGTTTCTATGGAAGTGTTTGAAGATTATTTCTTTCCCATAGTAACTGACTGACGGGATAAAAAGTGTTTTATTCCAGACCTAGAACGACTATCTTGCAGTATTCCGTTTAGTTGTGTTAGCGTGAAGTAACAAACATTCATCCATCCATCTAAACTTCCATTTATAACATTAGTTTGACTCTACTAAATTATCTTCTTTAGCAAGTTTCTACGATATATACAACCAATTCCTATCAAAAAAATTACATAAACCACCTACAACAGATGTCGATTCTGAACTGAACTGAACAAATCTGTTTGCTCTGGGCACTGGTATTAAAAAATTGCTTATTATTTAATAAAATTGTGTAGAAATTAGAATAACGGTTATTATTTTAAAAGCCACGTTTTGTGAAACGTTTCAAAATTATCACGTTGAAAAACAAATTTATATGTCATTTAATAAAACTGGTTTACTTACATTTTTATTTTGTAGTCCTGCATCCTTCTTGGTTTGTTTTCATTACTTACCATTAGATTTAGGTTTGATCCAGTTATTTTCACATCACTGTTTTCACTTTCATGTTTCTAGTTTATTTTTTTCGGAAAGCCTGCACTGTATTGATTTTAAACGTATACTTCACCCAAAATTCTACTTCGTTTCAGTGCTTTCATAAATATTTAAATAGAGCACAGGATTGAAATACGTTTGCACTTTAATTTATAAACCTGTTTTGAAAAACATGTAAAAATCATCTCTTTCAAATGAGAACTTACTTTTTGTTTTGTATAAAATATTTTTAAGATAATGCACTTGCGTGCACCCACCTAAAGTCTATGTACATCTAATTTTTGTTTTATATTTTTACAATAACCTGCCTATGTTGGGATTCATGAATAAAATTACAGTTTATAAATCTTCATCTCTTTTATTTTCTTTTTATTGTATAAATAACGACATATTATTACTGATAATATAGTGTGATCACTTGTTTTTGCTATTTACAATAATCATATACTACAGCAGTCTTTAAATTTTACTTTATACACAGGATAATGATCAGGCAATAATCACTTATATAGATTTGGTATAGCACTTACACTCTAATATTTACAATTATATACAGCTGCGGTCTAATTAGCATCTACAATAATCTACATATTTACAATTTGACTGGAAGGTGGGCGAAAGGCCCTTTAGACTAGGTAGGCTTGCACGGAGCTGCCCGTGTCTACAAGCGGTGGTGGAGGTGGCCATTGCCGCATGTCTCGTCGTCTACCAGGGGCCATACCGTGCTCTAGTGACGAGTAATCAGAATCTATTGAGGAGTAAATGTGATCTGAGATCGGCCTTCCATCCGGCCCATACGCAACTCCCTGCGTCTGTCGAATAGCTGAAGGAGATTGTCGCACTTCTGTTGCGTAATCTGGGGGAGCGCTGGCCCCTTGAAGCACACCACTCATCACCGGTGACTGTTTGGGGAAAGGTAAAGTCCGAGTCCCATTGGGTACCGATGAGTCTAATGTGTAAGTATTTATACTTTTTCTATAACTATGATTTCTTGTCTTATGATTCGGAAGCGATGAATCCGGCATCATGTATCTGAGTTTTTCCCAGAATCGCTTCTGACCCCAACGTAATCGCGAACCCGTTTTGAGGTACGGTCGCAAATCAGGGTCACACATGGCGTCTCCTACTACAGCGCCTTCTTCTATAAGGATAAGTTTATAAATGCACCCTTTGAGCGCTTCATGTAACCCTTGTCGGAATTCGTATCGCGACCATTCCGTCTGCATGAAATTTCTCGTTAGCACGATGATTATTCGTTTCGATGCTTCCGCGGTCTCGACTGCCGGTGGCGCGCATTGCATGTACTGAGCGCCGTGGTGTGGAATGTCTCTATAATGAAGGCAGAGATGGTAAGATGGATTCCCGTTTTCTAGCTCGCTTGCTAACGACTGCACGACAGATTCTTCATCTTTCGGACTGTAGCACACGTAGGCGTCGTAAAGCTTTTGACTCTCTTCAAAGGCGCCCGTAAATGAGAATAATCTGATACCGCAGTTCGTATACAGCCATACTCTGAGCGAGTCTCTAAAAAGAAATAGTACGACAAGAGCCAATAAAATTAACATAAAACCGGTGAGAGTGGAGACCATCATGGGAACATAGTTCGACACCAACATGTTTCCGATGACTGAATTATCAGCATAATAATCGCTGCAGGCTGTACCGTTTAAATTGAGCTCCTTTTTCTGTGGCGGTTTCGCCTCGCCGTTCCAACACCATACGTCGGTTATGTCGATGATTTTTTGCGCGTTCTCAGCCAGGTATGCAGTTAACTCTTGGAGATAGCGACATTTACAAGACCACAAGTTGTTTCCGAGTGACAAAGCTTTCAAATTGGGGTGGTTATTAAAGCTCCACACTCCAAAATCCACTAGCCTGTTTCCATCAAGGCGTAAAACCTCCAGAGATTTTAAAGAAAGGAATGATATGTTAGCGATATTGCTGATAAGATTATTTTGTAAGAACAGTTCTCTTAAGTTACTTAGTTGTAGAAACTCATAGCCTTTCAGTTCTTTGAGCTTGTTGTTACCAAGGTGAAGGATCTCTAAAGCATTGAGACCGGCAAACGTCCTGTTTTGAATATTATCAACGTTACTATTGTTTACGTAAAGAGATCTCATCTTCTGTCGCCCGATAAATACATGATTCTGGAGTTCACGTATGTTGTTGCCGTCTAAAAATACCTCGGTCGCATCCATGGGTATCTTGTGAGGTATTTCCATTGAAGATTGTCCGGAACAGTCGACGACATTTGTGTTCCATAAAGGGTCGTGGTAGCAAGTACAGTTTTGTGGGCAGGTCATCTCACAGTCACACGCGTCGTAGTCACAACAATGGCAGATGGCAAAACAATGTGTCTCGTACTTACAAAGAAAGTCTGTTGTCTTTAGGTTGGTTAAGGGCACATGAGTTCCGCTTCGAGTGTTCGTCATTTTACACAAAACATTTTCCAGGTCCATCATACGCGGGTACTGTCGCATGGCGGTCATATTGTTTATAATAGGTAACCACTCCATAGTACAATCACACTGAAAGGGATTTCCACCGATATAGAAATCCGGCAACGTTTTATTGTCCGGCACAGTTGATAAACGAAGGCTATTCAGTTCTAAATGCACTAACTCATTCGCGTACATGTCCACTCGCGTAAGGTTCTTTTTATCGAAAAACGTATTCACATGGATATTCGTTAAAAAGTTATTGTTTATAAACAGCAGTTCAACACTATTTGGTATAGACATGGGCGATATTTCCGCAATACGATTACGGCTGGCATCTAAAGTCTTTATATGTATTTCATCTTGCAACTTGTAGTAATTACCTAAATGTTCAATGAAGTTGCTATGAATGTCCAACCACTTTAAATTAGTAGGCACAAACGCGTAATCGAACCACACTAGATGATTTTCCGAAAGGTTGAGCCACAAAAGGCTCGAAAGCGTCGAGAAAACGCCGTTGATATCCGACAGGAAGTTGCCGTCGAGTCTTATAGCTTCCAGTTGTGAATTCCGAGTGAAGGTCCCTCGTTCAATCGACTGAATCTTATTCTTAGCTATGTTGAGTACTTGTAAGCTCGGTAAGTCCCAAAACATGCCGACGGTAAGGTTTCCAATCTGGTTGTCAATCAGCCGCAGACCCGTTAATTGGTTGAGATTCTTGAAGGATCCATTTCTGAAGGTTGTGATTTGGTTCTCGCCCAGGTCAAGTGTCTTCAAAAACGGTAGTTCCCACAAAGCTTCGGGCACGTCCATTAATTGATTCGAGCTCAGGTCCAATTCTTTCAAGTCTGAACAGTTTTTGAATGATTTTGGGTCAATGTTCACAAGCAAATTGTTATTGAGTGTCAACTTGCTTAAAACAAACAGGCCATTGAATAAATTTTCGTCAATAGTATGTATTCTATTTTCTGCTAAGTTTAGAGTATGCAGATTGTACAAAGGCAAGAATGCGTTATCTTCAATGTAACCAATCGAGTTATTCTTCAAGTTCAAGATTTGTAGGAAGAATAAATCTTTGAAAGTTTTTCCATCTAGTCTTGTCAGCGCATTATTTGATAAGTTCAGAACAATGAGTCGAATCAATCCCAAAAATGTTCCGTCATCGATATGATTGCTGGTTAGTTGGTTGCTTGATAAGTCCAAAACAATCAACTGCTCTAAACGGTGGAAAATACCCCGAGCCAACTCAAAGAGAGTGTTATCGTTGAGATAAATTTCTCTCAACTCTCTTGCATTCGCAAAAAGCCCTTCTGGCAGTGTGTGTAAGTGGTTATGCGATATGTTCAAAACTCTCATAGAAACAAGTCCATTGAAAGCTTCACTTGATATGTCACTGATATTGTTATGTTGAAGGTATAAATGTTGTAAACTTCTCAGTCTCATTAGCTCGGATTCCTCTTGTAAGCTTTTGATCTCGTTGTGGCTGAGACCTAAGCTATGTAAGCCCGAGCCGCATCCTGGACCGAATCCAAGTTGACCAACGGTCCGTATTCTATTCTGAGTCAAATTCAGCGTATTTAAATTTTCAAGCGAGCAGAAAACGCCGGAAGGAACAAACTTGATGTTATTTTGAGCGAGATCCAATGACTGCAGTTCCGACAATCCATTGAATGTGTTCAAAGACAACTCTAAGCTCTTTGTAGGGCTCCATTCGATGTTCTTGGAACGAACCTTCAGCCGTTTCAATTTCTTTAGATCTTGAAAAGTGTTATCCGGCAGTTGAAGAAATTTGCAGTTGCTGATAGATACTTCGTTAAGTTTTGAAAGAGAGCTAAAGTAGTAGGCTCGTAGCGTGCTTTCGAAAAGAAGTAAATGATTGCATTCGATGGCTAGTTTGTTGGCGTCTGAAGTCACTGTTGATATGCTGCTTCCATCACTATCGAGGGTGCGGATTCTGCAGAGGGTACTGCTCTCCGAGCCCCGGTCTGAGACCCGCACGCATTTGTCCAAGCCGTAAGGCTGTACGGTCCACCCCAATTGCACCAACGCACATAACACGGTCACGTACGCGTACATTATCACAGATTTTTCATTTCACTACAGAATGTCTCATAAACACACCCAGTGGGTCGATATCACCATTTCCGAAACAAAGTCCGCGGTATACACTTAAGAAAAACTTCCTAACATTTCACTGCACTGTGGTCCATGATGATAGGTTTGTAATAGTCCTTGGAGATGAATTTTTGATGAAGTTCTCACTTATAGATACGTGTTTGTTCTTCGTGATCAGTTTGTGTTATTAAATATTTATTGCGAGTTGTAGAGAGCGTCGTTTCGCGTGGTACGTGCTCTCCGCGGCGCGGTAGCGTTGCGACTGACAAGCGGAACGCTGGACTCGTGGAAGTGGCAGTGGGGGCGCGCAACTTAGCCCCTCCTCGCTCCCCTCCGGACCCCCTACGAAAGCTCTCTTGTCCGGCGACACCGCTAACGACATCTGCCGTGGAAAAGCTGATTTTTCTCCTTGAATTCATTTAAACATGGCATGGGCTACTACTTACCACGTTAAGTTACCACTTACATTACAAATTCTTAAATCACTACTTACGGTGAATTAATTATTAGGTACATGATCAAAAATAATGAAATTTCCTATGCTACTTATAAATAAATATGTAACGTTAAAAATATAGTATAGTTTACAGTTTATTCATCATCATCATCAGCCTATAGTAGTCCACTGTTGGACATAGGCCTCCCCTAATGAGCGCCATAGCGCCCTGTCAGTTTACTATATATTGACAGTAATTGATTTTTATTATTATATTTAAAGGAGACATTAAAATGCAATGATAAATTATTAAAACGAATACAACTAACTAGTATTAGTTAGTTAGGTAGTTGTATTCGTTTTAATATCATGTTAATTATAACTTATGGAATAGTACCTACTTTATATTTAAATCTATCAAACAAAATTGCACAAATTTGTTGTTATCTTTCTTTACAGCTCGACAACTACACAGAGAAATTGTATCGCGTTTTGTTCGCGTTGGTTCTGTTTTGTGTAGGCACAACAGCTTCGTGCTACTCACCACTAGATAGCGTTACCCAGACCACTCACACAGCTTTTGCCACTCTTACAAATTTGTGGTTCCCATCAAAGCTCACACAAAACGTTGTACCAATAAATATCATTAATACCATACACCTACCTATCAACATTTTAACAGGCTTTTTTAAACATTATTCCTCATTCTCACAAATCATTAGCGTAAATCATGACGACATCGTAAAAGCTATTAAGAAAGGCACTTTCAAATTTTTACGCTCATAACAGACTATAAAGCGAAAATTCAAAATTCAGTTGAATGTTATATCGCGTCTTAATGTTTTTTATCGTTGAAGACTGTCTCTATTTTGTTGAGCGTATTGGGGTCGCAGAAAATGGAAAAGTCGTACCTGTTGGTATCTTTATCTACCTCTCTATTTGTCTTAGTATAGCAAAGTAGTATGTTATAGTTTTATCAGTCAGAGTTATAGCCTCAGCATAATTAAGGTACCTTTATATTGTACACTTTTATATATGTTTGATTTATGACAATAAAGAAAATGTTTGATTCACGTGTAATCACGTGGCTGTGATATAAATTAATATTGTACAACCTTTGTTTTCTATCAAAATCACCCAGAACTAGAGACAAAGTTAAAGTTAAGTTAATTAAACATGTATGCAACAAACCAAATCTCTAATCATTAATTTGCTCTAAGGATCCAGACTTTGCTGGGGTATACTATACACGACAAAAGTTCTAAAAATCACGAATCATGAACCTTATTATCGCACACAGCGTCGTCGCATTGTTTCATCTTCAAATCGTAAAAGAATTCTAAAGGTGTACAGAATTTCTTCGTCTGTGTTTTTACCCACTATGTATTTCGTTATCAGCTGTGGAAACTCTGGTATTCATTCGATGTCTGCAAAGCCCAGAACTCCTTAAAAAGTACATTAAAAAAGTATATCTAGAGTCAGCCAACAGTTCTTGCCTGTCAGATGGTTTGATTGAAACAGACACATAAAGTGTCTGTTTGAATCAGATTTAGATATTATGTTAGATATATATATATATGAGAATATAACAGGTTGAACATAGGAAGTTTTTTTATATTTTAAATTTGAGTACCGACTTATTTTAAACTAGTTTTGGCCCGCGGCTTCGCGCGCGTTGTTTCAATAGAAACGTTTATAAGTTATTTCTATCCCATGAGAAATGTTTTATGGGATAAGAATTAGCCTAAATTTGATTCTATGCTTAAAGCTACATCTTCGAAATTTCAACCCGATTGCGTTAGTCGGTATAGCGTGAAGAGGTAACAAACATCTATTATAAACATCCAAAGTTCCGCATTTATAATATTAGTGTTATTTATCATATATTAGTTTGGATGTTTAATTAGATATTATTTTATATTGATAGAGAACAGTAGTAAGTATATTTTTATTGTCATGATTAAATCTTTTTTTATTCCAATCGATAATTATAATTACATGAGCTATTGAATTTATAGAAAAATGTCAATAAGATAGACAACTCTTTATTGCACACTTAACTTAAATATAACAGACAAACATAAAAAGAAGTAAAAAAAAATAACAATTGGCGGTCTTATCGCTCAGGAGCGATCTTTACCAGACAACCGTAACCGTCAATAATATTTTCATAGATAAAAACTCGAATAAATAGTACAATCGTCTTAAAACCACAAAATGCAGGCGATTGCAAGTGAATTGCCACTAACGCTTATCACAAAATTTTACCGAGCAACTCTGGATCCAATATGTTGAGTGAGGCAATTGCTTTCGATAAGCGAAATCTTGGAGAAAAATTGGGTCGTACATCGATATTCGTTTACAGATTTTTTTTAAATCAATGTTTCACCGTCAATAAGATTTGAATTTGTAAATAACAGAGAAGAACATCAACAAAAGCCCATAAAATTATATCAATTGCATAACAATATTTCAATTTTCCGCATAAAATTCACACCACCCCAAAAATAATGAAACCCTTGATAAGAAATTATCTCGCATTGCAAGAATTTGCCTAAACCGCCATTAGGGACATCCGGTATTACGCTAAGACCCTTAGTACCTATCTATACCAACCCTTTATTCAACTGCATTCTAATCTTCCACGTTTTCATAATAACTGATGTATTATTCTGCGGCTTCGTGCTCAGTATCTATAATGTAATCTGTGAGCACAGGTACCTTAATCTTATCTGTATTTGCGTTAACATTTTTGGAATTACCTTTGTTTTGGCAGATATTTACTCCGATGAGTCATCGTGGTGGGAATATGGTCGGACAATGGTTAGGGTTTACGAATTTTAAGTGATAAGAGTAAGGAGGTGGGTACCTACTTAGAAGTCGAAAAAAGGCGTTCACGTTAAATCCTCTTTTCTGAACTGTAAGAAGTAAATAGATTTTAGTAAGTGGATGATGTAATCTAGGCAATGGGGACGAATAGGGTAGTTTCCTGGGTAGAAAATATATTAAAATTATGTCCATCAGTTAGATTATTAGAAGAAGATCACGTCTTTTCTTATGTCAGTCAAACAAAAAATTGCAAAGATGAAGCGCGTGAAAGTTTGGGAGTGAAGGCTCGTTACGTCACACCGTGCTAATAAATTATCCTACGACGCGACGTCATGCGGAACTTCAACTGGCCATATCGTTATTCTTTTTAAAAACGTGTCCAATAATCTTCAGATTATCTAACTGACGAACTAATTAGAATTTTTGGGAAACAAGCCTCTTATTATTGACAAAGACACCATAATCTCACCTTTTTCTACATCTATGAAGGAATCAAGGGTCATTCAAGTTGTGACTTTTTATAAATATTATTATTGGTAATATCTACAAGTGATTATGTTGTCAATCATGATTCGAATAATGATGATTACCATAATGAAGACTTTTTAAAACATAATAAAATAGAATAGAACATAATTTTATTGCACCCTCAATTCATAAAAACAAAAATTAAATAGTTAATATAAACGTCAAATATTAAGGCTGCTCTAAACACAGAAATAGACGAGCTAAATATATTAGATGGTTCAGGAGCTGGAATACAACAGACGATTGTAAGAAGAACCGCAGGTAACAAACTATAATGAGAAAAAAACGATGACGCAAAGATAGAGCAAACCTGCCCGTGCATAGTTAAGCAAGCTATTGTATTATAATAATGCATCGGCTAAGGATTAGATCTAGACAATGTTATCAACTGCGGTTATGCAGATGCGGTCGAAATCTTTCTACGAACTCATTCATCCAAGTAAAGTTGTGTCAGGTTTAGCAGCTTTAACATAATTTTATGCTTTTGGATTTTCACACGTAGATTGCTTCTTCTTTTTTCAACGAATTGCAAACCTACCACCATTATTTCTTACTTATACATACTACTATATCCTCTGCCTACACTCTAGTAATCTTAGTTACTTCTTTGGACTTCTGATAGTTATTATGATTTTCAATTGCTTTTTCATTCGACAGGGACAAAATTCGGCTAACCAATCGTTCTATTAAGTCGCAACAGAATCGTCCCTATATGAAAGAAACTCTAGATAGCGGTGCGGAATCATATGATAGAATGGAGATGGATTAACACGCGGCCATCCATCTGTAGTTTTTTTCATCATCATCAGCGTATATTACATACTGGACATAGGCCTCCCCTAATGAGCGTCATAGCGCCCTATCTTCAGCTTACCGCATACAGCATCTGTTAGCAGTCTTTCGCAAATCGTCATCCCTCCTGGTACGAAGGCGTCCTACCGAGTCGCGGTCTTCACTCAAGAACACTATTCGTTACGAATAAAGAAACGTTCGTTTCTTTCATCATAGGTAAAATGTTAAAATTTGTAATTGTGAGACGGCATGATTTTTATGGTGAAGCGATTAATTTCGAGGAATTAAGATCCAGGCAAACCGTGCGGTGCTATTTGCAGCATTTTGCACGGTGAGATTGTTAGAATTATTGGATAGAATGGTTTCAACCTTGAACCTTTTGACAGGCGGCCTTCCATCTGTAGTTTCTTTCATCATAGGTAAAAGGACAAAATGTGCAATTTTGAGACGGCATGATTTTTATGGTGAAGCGATTAATTTAGATGAATTAGGACAAAATGTGCAATTCTGAGACGGCATGATTTTTATGGTGAAGCGGTTAATTTAGATGAATTAAGGTCCAGGAACTAAGTTCAAGTAAAGCAATACGCGACTACGAACCCGATGGAATCTTTTCATTTGTTTTTCAGAATTGTTTCAAATTATTCCACGCAATAACCTTCTTTTCGTGTGTTTTAACTGTATTTCTTTTCTATCGCACGAGCGAGTAAAAGCTATGCTTGTAGAAGACCGGCTATAATTCAAGAGAACGTTTTATAGGTTTTTGTTTACTTTGTCACTCGTTTTACCTTGTGGTATTTGTTCTATATTTATGTACATAATATTTGAGGCATAAGCGTGTTCTCTTGTACTAAATACTAATATTAGCTGTCTGCTTGAAATTAATCAGCATATTTGGACGTACGCATTCTTCCATTGTCACCATTATTCAAAAGGTTTGTTTCATTGTTTGCTAATGGCAAAGCTAAATTGGGTTTCATATTTACAAACAAGCGCACATTAAACGTTATTTACTAACAATTGTTTCTATTGTAGGTAAACATTACGATAGGAGTTTCGAAGGTAAAGCCCAGTGTTTAGATGACTTCAAATATGGAAGAAGTTCTTTTCGGGTGTATTTTTTTTATGAGTAACGTCAGATATCTCTGCGCGTGGGTTGGCGCCAGCAATAAAACCGCTTTTTGTATTAATTTTCTTGTACTCAGGCAAAGTTTGTCACTTTCTGCGTATACCGGTGTTTTGGGGTTTTGACTTCACACTAAAATTGTAATGTCGCGTGGAACACCAATATAAAAGAACGCCTGTACTAACAAAGTAGGTAATTCTATACAAATAAATAAAGTTGAGATGTCAGATAGTGATAACAGTTTTTTTTAATAAATACCTACATACCATCATTGACGACCGATGTGGCGCGGTGGGTGAAGGTCTGCCTGCGACGGTTCGATTCCCGCCTCGGGACAAATGTGTGTACAGCTCTGCAGACATTTGTTCAGGGTGTTCTGGTCGTTTTCTATGTATAATAAAAAATATCTATCTATGTAATGTATTGTATTACGTATATCAGTTATCTAGTACCCATAACACAAGCTCTGCTTAGCTTGGGGCTAGATAATGCTGTGTGAATTGTCCAGCATTATTATTATTATATTATATACCTAATGTATACAAATGGTACCTCTGATAAAACACTACCTATTTTTTCGTGTGTCTGTCTGTTTGGCTAATCTCCAAAACGACTGGACATGTTGGGACGGGATTTTTACTGGCTGATGTTATAGCGGAACATCTATGGAAACACAACATTTTTTTCTTTATCTAGTTAATAAAAAAATAAGGTTCCGTAAATTGTAACATAGAAATTATGAACTCTACGCGGGCGAAGCCGCATGCACTGCTAGTATACATAACATATAGACCTACATAAAGTTACGCTCCACCAGTAAACATACTCATAACACCAGGTATGTACATATGTACATCAATAAAGACCGCCTCAGGTCCGTAATAAATGCACGTACGGAACCCACAGCAAAATGCTAGCACGTAAACACACGTTCCTGAAGATATGGGTATTTCATTATTGGAAAAACATTCTTGCACACTAGCGGCGTTTGATGTTTGATAGTATGTCACGAAATGGCGAACACACAGATAAGTCAATGAGAGAGCTGTAAGAACTTGTCTCAACAGCTTGCTGCATAGCTTGATTCAGTCACATTTGTGATAGCAACAGACACATATCAGGCAGTTGCATTGCACCACTCATGTTGAGTGCGCCTTCTGGTTGCTATACTATATTGTTATTTTATACTGGCTTTTGATGTTCGGTAAAAGGAGTCCCTACATAATCATATTCCTGGTAGTAATAATAGGTTTTCAAGTTTTAAGTAAAAGGTTTGTTTTTTTTTTCAATTTTCTTGAAATATACACAATTTTTGGTGCATCGTTTGCCAAAATAATAAAGAAGGGGGGGGGGGTTGCTATCTTTTCAACCCCCTAAAAAATCACTTTTAATTTTTTATCTGGAATTTCCATATATGAAATAATGAACTCTAGATAGTGCGTGCGGTATTCTTTTGCATGGAGAGATTGATAGAATGGTTTCAACTCTGACATTTTAGCCTAATTTAAGGACTAGGCTAAAATTAGGACCCATAACTAGCCTAAACTACAGCATTGTTTAATTGTGTTACAGGGTAGGAAGTAAAATAATTTCCTTGATTTCGATTCTCCTTTCATTATAATGATTTCGATTTGTTTAGAACAATTTAAAAATTATTCCATTATCACAACCTCTGTTCATTTAAACTCTCAACAACTCGATGCTTGCGAAAAAGTTAAATTAATAAAGATTAATAGTCGCAGCCCGTACACTACCCTAAGGAATAGTAATTACGCTACCAGCTTAAAGGAGTTGAGCAAATCGCATTCTTTGTTTGTTCAATACAAAGTTTAAATTGCTGAACCAATTCAGGTTTGGTGAAGTTAAAATCTTTAAGAGATTTAATGTCTCGAAAAGCTGTGTATAATCAGTTCTTTTGATTTAGTTTTGATTTATCTTTTGAGTAAGAGATACTTTTGTTTATCTTTGTATTCAAATTGAAAGACGTTTCAAGTGCATTATTTTATCTGTGAGTATAAGTACAAAATGTAGATCGTTAATCAATTTAGCTAAGTGTTAATTTTGTATATTATAATTTGCTTTATTGATAAAAAAATAGTTAGACGTTTGACGACTAGTACATAAAAGTAATACAATTGGTATTACTTTTATGTTTTCATAGATTCAGATTCAGATTTTTTATTGGCAACACAGTTACAGGTCTCTTGTCGTAAAACATTCTTACTTAGAGTATGATGTTTACTTATAACAATATTCATTAAAAAAATTAAATTAACAATAATATAACATCTTAAAAGATCCAATTTCATTAATAAATAAAAAATAATAATTGTATTGTCACTAATCAATTCATTTTCATAATCTTATATTTCTTTAGGGAGTTCCTAAAGCACTATTTTAACAAATAATAAATTGTTTTACTTCTGACTGAAGGTTGGGGGAAAACAAAGCCAGTCGAGTTTAGACCCTTAAGGGTAGGGAGCGTATTAAATTTGCATTAGACGAAATTGAAATACGCCCTTCGATGACTCGTGGTAAGTACTGTGTTGCCAACTACCCGGGGTCAATTGTGGCTCGATTAAAATCTGACAGAAGTAACTGCCTTTCTTATTAGCAATAAATAGGAAAGGCAGTTATTATAAAAAGAGAAGACCTAACAGAAATTGTTGCACCGATGTTTGCTTTCAAAATATTCAAAAGCTAAAAAATACATTAAAATCAATGCGAGCAATAGATGAAAATTAACATAGTCGGTGGCATTGATGTCAAACAAATAATAATTAATAATAATAAATCATTTATTTCTGAAGGTCTTACATATTACATACAGATTGGTAGATTAATAATAGTGTCTTAGACCTATTTTTCCATTTGGTTCAACTCCTCGCTCTAACTTTAGAAAACTTGTGCCAAAGAAGCGAAAGATCATTGATCTCATCAATGTCACTGACATAATCCTAGAATTCAAATGATGAAAAATAACGGAAACTGTGAAATTTGGCTAAACTGATAGACCTGGCAACATTAAGCCTTGAAGAAGCACAAGGGAAGACTAATAATGTCTTCAATTCTCATCGCGAAGATCCAAGTCACGGTGTGACTGTTTGATTAATTGAATCATTTTTTGCTTTTGCAGAAGGTGGAGTGTAATTTGTCAATTTGCATCGTCAGAATCCTTCCCTATTGTCAGTTTAAATTGGGTTTGAAGTTTTAGCGAGGAGAATGTTATTGTATTTTTTTTTCGCAGTTTTACTTTATTAAATCTTTTTAAAATATATTAATTTTTATATACAAGACGGCTTTGATGGTTTTCCTTAGTCTTTTTTTTACCATAAAAAACACACATTTAAAACGTAAACCTTTCAATTTGGTTTCAATTACAAAAGATTAATGAGAGAGGCAGAAAATTACAAAAAAATAATAGAAACAAATTAGAACTAGTATTTACAATTGAAACAGTTAAGCTAATTGCAGACTGCTACAATCACTCTAAAGGTAGCTCAACTGATCCAAAAGATTTACTACTTTTATACCGTAGAGAAGATTTACCACACCTTTATAATAAGTTTTGGTGAAAAAAACCTTATTGTGTTTCAAATATTTCTTCAAACCAGTACCAAAAGTGGTGGTTAGTAATCTCGGGTCGTGACATGATCAGAGTCACGTTCAAAGCACGCGTCTGCGTAATCCACAGGTTATCTTCAAAACCATTGTGAACCCTTTACTAGAGAAGCTTTTGACATAGAATGGTATTAAACAAAATAAAAAACATTAAAGTCACTTAATAATCCTAGAGACGTGAGGAAAAGCCAAGGGTATGTTAAAGAGCTTATTTCTAAATGACGATAACAAGACTAGCAGATTTTTTCCAAACAAGCTCGAGGGAAATTACAAGCAGAAGTGATGCAAGCATGCTTCTAAATTCACGTGACTTGAGCGAACAAGAAAATGGACACTTTACAAAACAAAAGCAACTCCCCCAAACCGTTTGTCTCTATATCAGTCTGTAGAATTTGTTGCTCTACGTCTACTATCACGATCCTCATCGACCTCCGACGTTGTACGTGATGACTCCCCTAATTCAATTAACCGACTTTTGGAAAGAACTCCATATTTTGTTTTATTTCGGAAAAACCTCGACCTGATAAAGGGGATCTTTCTATCTTTGATCAATGAGGATCTTTCTTTATTTGGTCAGTGCAAAATGTGTTTGTGACCTTGGGTGGATTCACTATTGTTGTCCTTGATTATAACACTTCAGTGCCCTTGTATAAAAGACTTTCATTTGAATGTAATACACATAGATATTATTATTCCATTTATATATGTACAAAAAATAGTTCTTTTTATTTTGTTTACACAAACAAAATAAAAAGAACTATTTTTTTGTGTTTTATGTTTTTGAGAATCAGCAAAAATATGTGTATATTTTTAATGTATACGGCTGATTCTCAACCAAACTGATGCCACCTGAATCATCTTTTGTAGATGTTAACATGCCGATGATGATAATGATGATAGGCAAATGATAGCATTATCACTTTTTATCATCACAACATTTCCACTAATCACCGCTGAATATTAAACTAACCTTCATAAAGCCCTTAGCCAGATTTAGCCGTTTATCAGATAGGGCGTGTCTACACTGTCACGGATCGACGACGTCACGTTCGTGACACGTGCTCCCATCACGCAATGTTAGTATAGTGCCCCTAACTTGTTGTTGAGACGGAGTCTAAGTTTGCTTCAAAATGACTCTCTGATTATAACTGATAATGCCACTGTTTGCAACGATATTAAGAGGTTACTCCAGATGAAGCAGTTAAACCGCTTAAACGTATGGATCTTACATTATCTTTATTTGTAAATCTACCTAACTTACCTCCTGAAAGATAGGTATTGCACTCTGCTCCTGATAATACAAACGAGTTTACATAGTCATTTAATTCTCTAGCAAAACACCTAAAAGCATTCCCCAAAACGTACTTTCCCAAATTATTATCACCTGATAACCTTGCTGGTCATCCGTCAGGTCAATACCCACCCCAGTAGAATGTCATTGTGACGTTATGCCCTTGAATGTCAATATAAAGTAATAAGGATTTGTTTTAGCTTATGGCCAAACCTACCTGATATATTTTTGCGCGCAAAAGTTGCTAGTAATGTTGCTCATTTAAATTTTAATAAATTTATATTTGGAGATTTGCTTTTCTGAAATTGTAGTTTGACCTCAACCAGAATAAGAAGAACCTTTGTAAATTTATAGGATTCTAATATTTATTTAAATGTATCCAAAATTTCACTCTCACAACTGGTTCATTTAACTTGGTAATCATTTATTAGTCCAGACGAGCATATCTCTATTATTTCGAAAATAAGTCGTAGCTAGTGTACGTAGATGTACCGAGTGTCTGAAATAACCACAAATTAAGAGCACCTTGATGTTACTAGTTTGCAAACATTTGATGACACCGTACTAATGAACCTCACGGGTATTTTTACTCCCGAAAAGGCGATGAGAGACAGTTTTGAGTGACAAGCGCTGCTGTAGGTAAGGTGAAGGGCGACCCTTAATGACGCATTCCCTGCATTATTGAGTACAGGGTTGACAATGATAAAGGCTTGAAATGAATTGATGATTGAGATTAAATCAAAGCCGTTAGCGTGGTATACCAATACAATGAATGAAACAGGCGTCAGTTATTAAAAAAAAGTTCTTTTGGACGTCACAACAAGAATCTTTAAACTTTTAAAGATTCTTGTTGTGTGTGTCGGTATGGTTCTCGGAAGCAGGAAGATAAAAGTTGATATAACAGTCGTAATATTAAATGTGTGTCCTGAAAAATATCTTTCCGAAAATCTCAAAGTTTTCCGGAAACAATGTCTTCTAACATATCAAGCGTGTTTTCTAACATCTCAAGCGTGTGCTTGTTTCCTCCGGACGTCTCCCAAAACTGGAGCATATCCAGGAAAGAGATTGGCAGCCCTAGCAGGGGCGATACAGCTCGTGCTATGATTTATGTCTTCCGCTTTCGTTTCAACGCTCATAACTGCGATTTAGATTAATTTGGTGACTGTTCTGCTCGTCATTTTCTAAGAGTAAACTTGAAAGAAAATATTGAAGTGGAAAGATTGAATGGTTTGGAATAACAGTATGTACGTTCATGTATAACTAAGAAAAATATAGGTAACGTTATTCTTGAAATGATGAAATAAATATATACCTAACTTAAATAATGGTGGACATTGATGGAAAATTTTAATATTCAGATGAAAAAGCTGCTAAACTATTTGTTAATTAAATTGAAATATACCTAATGGATGCTTCTAGAATACATATTCTCCTATTTATGTTTTGAGAGATCTAAGCAAGAAACAAAACCAGTATCATCAAAAAGTTGACTGACAAAATTCAATAGAACCAATAAATATTTCGTTTCAAATTGACACTAGCTCAATTTTCCGGTACCATTAATATTTGTTTATAGTGTGAAACAGTTTTATCACCTTTATTATAAAACCTCCCAATTAGTAAGAATTCAAATGGAATTTCATAATTACCTTTACTTGTAAACAACTAGGCGGTAGTTTGTTTACATCCATATAACTTTATTAGCTTTAGAGAGCACACAGTTCCTAATTATATCACAGAATATTGCTACTTCTCACTTTGATATTTCAACATTCATAAATGTAAATCAAACCAATTTACAACTTAATGAAAGAAACTCAAAGTTCAAAATCTGTGAACCAAAGATTAGAAAATCACTTGTGTTTGCTTAATCGTAGTAAACCTAAAAATCAGAACAAGAAAGATCATTTTACCCCGAAAGCAGTTTCGAAAGACACAGCTCTGAATATTATGTTTAGGATGGCGTAATACTAGACATGGTCTCCATAAAATATAATGAACTGTAGAAGATCCAGTTATGAAGGTTCGGTTTGATTGCGGTAAGCCCATTCCGGGATAGAAATAGATTATTTTTAGAAGGAACGGAATCTAAACTGCCACCGTAAAATAAGTACGGTATGTAATAGAGAAGGGAGTAATTAAATCATTGGAATACCTACTAAAATAATACACTTTATTGGAGTCTTGGAATCAGTGAATAACAATCAGATAAGTAATGAAATATAAAACAGATTGGTCCTTTGCATTGGAATTTCATAAAAAAAGCTTATGAAAACGATCAATGACACACATAGAAATAAAATCTAACACACGCTTCATCACCATAACAGAAAGAAATAGCTCGAATATGGCTGCATGATGATCTAATTTCATGGCGCGTGGTCCATTCGACGCTCGATTACTTAGAAGCAAATTGGACCATTCATTGCCGGAGCTAAGTCTCAGAGCGTCTTGAGGCATCGTGAAGGCGCATTTAGATAAGAAACAGGTGACATACGAGTACACTGTAGAAATATAGATAAAAGGTCGCCATGGCGGTTGGACCATAAGGATCGACCTCTCCAGCTCAACCCGCAGATGTCGTAAGAGTCCACTAAGAGAACCTAGCTGAGGAAGAGCAGCAGCTTTCTTCTGTGTATTTTGAACACCTCAACTGCGATTACTAATCCTCCTGCCGATCGTGGTGATTATGGTATAAGGCATAATCTCCTTTGCTTAGGGAGGCACGCTCAGCAGTAGATGTATCAGAAAGAGGTCATACCTATAGGTTATGAATGATTGAGGAACTTAGTAGTTTTCTTTGGCAGTGCTACTTTGGTGAGTTCTGTAATCCCAAATCACAGTGGCACTTTTTAAAATTCTTACTTGAATATTCACATGACAGTGACAAGAATTCTTTTAGACCCTTGTGATACATCATCAGCCACATCTTCACTTTCCATCAGGTGAGATTGAGGTCAAACGAATGTCTATCGACTATAAAAAATGCAGCGTAGGATTTGGCTGGTATGAAAAATAATTTACTCCAAACTGGTAGCATCCTGTTTCTAGCTAAAATTTGAGCTTTGAACGTCTTGAAGCATCCTATTGTCTAAATGAGACTGTTATCTTATACTTAGCGCTAGATGTACCTACATTGTACGGTCGTTGATGCTCTTTTGGGAACTGAGCACGCTTATGAGGATTTATATAGATTACGTTTTGTTGGTCGTGATCTTCCAAATATTATTGAAATCGCTATTGTTTCCATTCTTTTGTACTAAGTTTCAAGTTACATTTAAAAACTTTTAGATCGGTCTTCGAATCTTGGATTAAAATTTAATGAACTGTAGGGATAAACTTTGTTATTTGTACTAGAATTGTTAACTGCGATTGCTTAGAGTTTATAAGTCTAAATCTACAGTTCAATAGCCGATACAAAATGGCATCGCATCGTCAGCAAAGTCAACAAACTTTCATTTGAAGTCTGCTCGAATTGCAAGTTTCAACGAAAAATCTAGATTTCCAAAACTGTAATCTCACTTTTATCTAGTCTGATAGTCAATATTCATTTCAGTTTGGAAGGCGCTGGCTCAGAGCAACATTCATTTCGTTAAGTGTCGCGACGGAGCCGGTTTACTCCAGGGATTCATACAATCGACTTTATCGACTTTCATAGTTGTAAATTTCAGTTTTCTTTCAGAGAACAGTGTCCTCCCGCGATTGCTTTTGTAATACAAGAACATTGCGGGAGATATGGGCTCTAGAATTATTCTTTCATTTAAATTCAGATGTGTGTGTTTGTGTGTTTTAGAAATTGAATTTCGTTGTAATTCGTAGCACTAGTCTCTGGCATTTAATTTAATGTTAGCGTGTTTGTACTTATCTTGTAAATGCTTAAGTTGTTTGGCTCAAGGCGCATCGTGTCTGCGAATTTAATTAAAGAAAGTTACTCCTATTTCAAGTATTTATTTATTCTGACAAATAAACGTAACTTCAAATATATTTCGTGAGTCTTTTTCTACTCTACTGATAAATTCTCCTAATCATCTACGTATAGCAAAGCGCAAAACACAATATCAATTTTCGTGACCTCGCATAAAATAAGGATGGAACAATCGCTCCCATCGCAATAAGAGCAAAAGGACTGGCCCAATTAAAATTGACATGGACAGCTCCCAGGCAGAGGTGTCGGGCTTCGCATCAGTCGCACGCGATCTCAAAACCGTCGCCTGTTAATCGATACCATTAATTTTATACTGTCGGATGTCGTTTGCCAAGAAATTTCTAAGACCTCTCAAATATAAACACTAAATTTTGATGGTGGCTTTTGAGGTTGTTTGCACTATTAGCCGGTTATAAAAGGGAGTGTTTGTGTAGGGTGCGTAATTAAAAGAGACGGGACGGACGCGTCGTGCGACAGTCGTGAGGTGCATGGTGTCTTATCAGCAAAGGTTTTAATTTGAGCGAGGCATGAGACACGCGAGCTGATCACGCGAACGCATCGACTCGACACAACCCTATGGAACCTTTTTAAAAATAATTATTTTAAATATCATTATCGTTCGAATCCAACTTGACATTTCGAATTTTAAATTCAACCAGAGTGCTTTGTCATTAAAAATGCGCTACAACTTGCAACCGCAGAATTTTAAGCAGACCGAAATCAGATTAAAAGTTAAAGTTTTATCAATCGAGACGAGAGGGGTATGAAACCCTTTTGTTTGCTTTTTGAGTGTCGGGACAAAGCAAACTTCGGAAATGAGATTTCACGTAGCATTTTTTAGGAGGACGTTTTGGCTGCGTGTCGGATTGTAAATAATTAGCTCGTTCTGCCGCCTGCCGGGACGTCGTCGACCCATTGTCTGTTTACGTAAGAAATTTATAAAAAACTAACGTCTTCCTTGATGTTCACTCAATCCGATTACAAAAAATATCGATCGAGATTTAGATGAAGTAGGCTCTCCAAATTCGGAAGTTTCATAACAATTTCCTGTCAGAGTGGTTTTGGTAAGACTTTGAAGTATTACCAATTTACCAATAATTTGTGAAAGGACAATTTATTAGTTCCCAGAGTTTGCAATAAGATCTAATTCCTCCATTAATTGGAGATTCTCTTCAGAAGTGGTGAGAAGTTTAGCAATATTTGAACCCTTATTTGTCGCTAGGTTGATTAACAATAAGTTCCAAATGACTGGCTTAAATGGAGAGATAAGCTAATATTACTCGTGCGAATTCAAATTAATCATACATTACTGAGTAGGTATCAAAATAAAATTTGGAGTACATTCAGAACATAGCCTGCCTAACTTAGATGATAGGCTACTTTACGAAAAAACGCGTACCATACCATGTAGTATGTTTTTTAATTCATAATGTTGTTAAAGTCATCAAATAACACTTTTACCATACCATACTCACTCAGTAAGAATCAAACATCGGAATGTCAACAGATATCTTGAAAGTAATTTGCCTTGTAACCTAAGTTATCAAAAACCAATTCCATCGTTAAGATCGCGTTACAATAGCAAAACCTTGAAAAATTCAATCTATTCTCCCCTCTCTGAGCCGTCTGATTGTTTCCAGCAGTTGCTTATTTATTTTGTCGTAAGTCTATTGTTTATTAATAATGGCCATGGCATAGTGTTGATGTAAGAAGGTAGAGTAGATATCTATTATTTTCTTTATATTAATACTACCTATACAGATCAATCATATATATTTTAGGTTTTGCAGTAAATTTACTAACTACTGCTGCCATTTTCTTTATGTTTATATACTGCATAGACCTTATTAGAATTAGAGAAGAGAATTAGAACAAAATAGTAAAATTTAATTTCATCTGATAAAAATTAAATAAAAAAATTTAAGATACTTGCTTATAGCAAAAAGTATTATAAACAGTTTTAGAAGCATGAAGATAAATTTAAACAGAAAGTTAAGGCATTACATGAAATCGGTAAAGTGTGAAAAGAGAATAAACCATATCTCAAAAGTGGATACATTTGTTTCCAAGATGAAGGTAAGTTTGTCACGTGCAATTCTAAAAGTTTCTAAGCCATTGTTTACGAATGTCAAGAAGGGCGGAGTTATTAGTTTACAAGTGTATCAAACGCCCCTTCTTTGTTTATTGACTCAGTTCTCGTGGGAGAACGATATTACTTCCCAACTCTTTCGGAAGTTTGCTTTCTTTGTTGACATCTGGCGTTCGATTATTGGAAACTTCGGAACGTTTCATTTTCCTCGGTATTTAATAAATTTGCTTTGTTATTTCTGCAGTTTATTGATTTGAGGATGTTGCCTAGTTATGTGATAGTTTGGATGTAAATATTCGTTTTGTTATCGATTTTGGTTCGCATGGAAATGTGAACACATTGCAGTGCTGTCATAATACCGTAATGTTTGTCAAAGAAAGGGAAGTACAAGTAGCTCCAACCGGTTTGCAACAAAAAATCTACCTATAAATACTTGACACCATCATCATCGGTCTTTGAAATTATTCGACTACTTTGTTCCTAGCTATAAATAGACTAAGTACCAAACTATTATTATAATTTATAAATAATTTACCTGCAAGCTAAGAACACCTAAGCTGAAATTATAAAATGTATGTGTATGCAATTAAAAAATGTATCAAAGTGTGTAAAATGTGTCAATAAATGTATGTAAATGAATATGAATATGACTGATATTACGAAAAAGCACTTTCGTGCATGGCTGAAAATACCTCTTCGGAAGCGGTTGTCTTCATGTACCTGAAAGATGGTCGTGGCTGGTGATGAGTCAGCGCTCGAACAAGAAAGGCTAGCAGGACCTTCGTGTCTTAGCGATGGGGTTGGGGTAACATTGACAGTCTGGCTGTACCTCCTCAACCTCAACTGACTATAATGGTCCACTACTGGACACAGACCTCCCTCTGATCTGACAAAAGCCAATACGGAGTGTATTGGCTTTTGTCTCATGGGGGTAATACCCATAATCCCCACGCTGGGCATGCGGGTTGGGGATCGCAGTTTGGTGTAGACTTATTCTCCTAGAGGTGCTGCTGCCCGCCCCCCGTCGTCATTTGTCCCTTAGTCGCCTTCTACGACACCTACGATGAATTTGGGTGGTGCAAATTCTAAGCCGATACCACGCGGCATACTGGCATACTGGCTATACCTACTTAAGTCGAAAAAAAAATTATACGTGTAATATATAAAAAATTCGAGCGTCCGTCGTAAAATCAGAATTCCCTGTTATTTTTTTTCATAACAACCGTATTGGACACAATCCAATACCAATTTCACTTCTATTTTGGCGATTCACATAAAGTTTACGATGTACCCTCCCCGAAGGTTTTCATAAACAGCAATAAAGAACACTAGCGCCTTCTACTACTGTACTAACAAGCCAATACTGAGAGAATTAGTGGTCAGGAGGTTTGTAAGGAGCTTGCCAAATACTGAGCGACTTTGACTTGTTTTAAGAATTTAATTTAATTATAGAATATTTTATTTGTGTATCAATATGAAATATACATAATAATGTTAAGACATTGCTAATGTTTGTACAAATGAATGAATGAATGAATGAATGAACACTTTATTGTACAATAAAAATAAACATGAATAAATAATCTTATATCTAAAATAAACATATTACAGTACAAAAGGCGGCCTTATTGCTGAGAGCGATTTCTCCCAGGCAACCTTGGACATTGCTTTTATAACTAATATTAAATTAAGTATAACACAAAAAGGTCACCGGCTCAGTTTAATGTTGCTGTGGCACTTGTGCCATACCATATTGCTGAAACGGATCTACGTTTATTAGTCATTTAGTTTATTAGTCGTCATATATTAACAATCTGAATTCTCGTCTTTAATCTGGTTCATTCTGTAAATTTCAGTAGGTATCAGCTCTAATTATTCTGTGGAACACGTGATGATACAGTAACTACCACGTAGTTCGTTGAATTTTCCCCTGAGACCAATTTCAGCCGTTGATCATTATCACAACGCAACTTTTTAACAAGCATGCGATTACTTAGACTAGAAAATCTCAGTCTTCTGTATCCTGACAAGAAGCTATTGATAACGATTAATGTCGTACAGCTTAACTCTGTTTTTGACGCTGCATAGCGCTGTTTCGCATATTCTTATTGTACATACATACACACTACACATCATGAGCGCCATAGCGCCCTGCGGCATCCAGCATCTGCCAGTAGTCTTTCGCAAATCGTCATCCCACCTGGTCGGAGGGCGTCTTACACTACATTTGCCGAGGCGTGGCTCCACTCAAGAACACGATTACCCCAGCGGTGGACAGTTCTTCTCGAGATATGGCCAGCCTACTGCCACTTCGGCTGGCTTATAACATTTGTTCTCTATCGGATGTATTCGTTGCGAATCCCATCTTTCAGAGAAACTCCGAGCTTTCTCCATAACTCGCTGGGCGACTTTGAACTGGTGGACAAGCCCTACCGTGAGTGTCCACGTTTCAGCTCCGTAGGTCATGACGGTACATAATTTAAACTTAGATGTAGCAAAGCTAAGAAGCTTACTTACCTACCTAGAATTTTTTTAACAACCATATAATCGCGTAAGGTTCCACCAATCCCTTCCAACACAAGGTATAGCAATGTGACGTCATTATATCAAGAAGCATGTGAATTACTGTTATGATCCCTTTCGCAATAAAGGTGGCTGCCCTTATTTCGAACTCGGGCTTTCTGATAATGGAATGTAGGAGGTGCTTATCGCTGAATCTATTTCACTGTGATTTGTACTTCCTATCTTTGGTTCCTTGTTTGAATATTGTGAACGGGTTTTTGAGAAACGCATCATTGCTGGTGAGCTTCTTCTGGTTTTATCTCACATTTCTATCATTTGATAGATTGTAAGATTCGATTTTTAAATAACTAGGTATAGATGCTTTTATCTATACCTACTCTTAATGTGGTTTTTATTATTGCTTGCTTATTACCCTTCGATTAAAGTAAAAAAGGGAGATGAGGCATTACCATCTCAAAAGTGTATGGCTCAAGTTAGGTTTGACTATGTTACCTTACCTCAGTCATAGTCGGACCGGCGGCGCGGGCAGTGGCGTTTGTGTTGCGATTACCCTATCTTTTTGGTTCATTTTACGTCACTATTGTGTATCTATCTATTAAGTGGAAGTCAAACTTGCAGTCTCAAATTGACCTCATATTTGTCAAAGACAGAATTCAGTTCAAGTTTCCAGTTGGACCTTACACAAATCATAACCCTCCGGCTTCTGCAGGTAAAAAACTGATTTACACCTTTCCGTCAAAACTCAAACTCAGTTAAAGCAAGACAAGACAACCCCTTTCAAATAAAATTAACATATCTACCGGCCAACCAAAATCCCGAAAATGAGATCCTTTTACAGCCATAATAAAGTCTGAGGTGAACTAACCTCGGTGTCCGTTATCAAGTGTTACAGAGCAGGTTACATAATTAATTAAGGGTCAGTGTATTCTCGTGTCTCTGAATAGATTAAAGGATATTCCTGTAACCTGAGTCGCCACTAGAGCTGTGGTTTTTAGAGGTTAAATGACGACTGCTTTGATCACAAATATGAATGACTAGCAGCGCCTCGCGGTTTCACCCGCGTAGTTCCCGTTCCCGTAGGAATTTCGGGATAAAAAGTAGCCTATGTCCTATTCCAGACTATAATATATCTCTGTGCCAAATTTCATCCAGATCCGTTTTGCCGTTCTGGCGTGATAAAGGAACAAACATCCATCCATCTATCTATCCATCCATCCATCTAAACTTTCACGTTTATGATATTAGTGAGATTTGTATGTTATTTATTTCTTCACTGACAGTCAACATCACATGACAGTGCACATGTGAGTGAGCAAACACAGGTGCACTAATGTCCTGAGCACATGGCTAGTCCGTTGATACTGGCCACCGCACTGTGAACACATCCTAGTGAAATATCGGAAGGTTCACTAACGTTCTAGAGGGAAATGTAGGTATATATACTATCTATATGGAAGAAAGGAGGTAGGTTAGCCTTTGTCCAGCTGTGGGATCCAGCTGATAAGATAAGATACCTACATGAATATCCAAATCTACAATGACGTGTTGGAAGTTTCATTTTATACACTAGCGGTCCGCCCCGGCTTCGCACAGGTAAATTCTATCGCCTATGGTCATCAGGGATAATGTAGGATACTAATGGTGAAAGAATTTTTCAAATCGGTCCAGTAGTTTCGGAGCCTGTTCAATTGAAACAAACAAACAAATCTGTCCTCTTTATAATATTAGTGTAGATAATCTATAGCATAGTAGCGTCCGCCTGCGGCTTTATACGCGTTTCAGGGATAAAATAGTAGTAGGCTATATTTGATTCAAGTCTAGTACTGTATCTATGCAAAATTCCAGTCCGATCCGTTCAGTATTTACGACGTGAAAGGGACAAACATCCAACTTTCGCATTTACATTATGATACTAACCAGATTTAATAACGTATGGTAAGTAAATATACAGTGCAAAATCAATAGAAGATAATTAAAAATAATAAAACAGTTTAATAACTTCACAAACGGTAATTTCCTTACAATAGCCGTAATTGCTTGTACATGAAAATGATTTGGAATTGCAAGTAAAACTTATAATTGCTCTGTACCTACCCCAGATACTATCAGCGTCATAAAAATAAATAGCTGGAATGGTGGCTGGGGCTTTTAATGGTGGTATGACTCATTACTGAGACATTCACTGGCCTGTGTCCACCTGCACTGTTTCTAAGCTAAATAGTCAAGTTTGAGTTTCTGTATTGTTAGCAGAAACATGAAGTGTTTCAAAGTTAATACTGCCCATCATCACAAACACGTTCGTAAAGACGCCAGGTTCAAATTCTTAAAAAAAAAAACCCTTCCGATACTAAATGAAAAAACATCTTTGTCTGGAACCCAACGAGTTACCTTCCACTCTCATACCTTCTTTTAATTCAGGGCAGAGCTGTTTTTAAGTTGAGTTTAAAATAAAACCTCTCTAACGAACGATTATTGAATTGCAGGGGGTACCTATTACTAATACCAAGTTTAAGAATTAAGTCTTGGCGTCTTTACAAACGTGTTTGTGATGATGGGCAGAAGCTGCAGTTCACGTAGTGTTACTAATTTACCAATAACCCTGTATAAACTCATTTATCTCATGTAATTTGATCAAACCTAGTCTTCAAACTTTGTAAGAAATTCGAGTTCGTTATGGAAAATGCTGTGATTGTTCGAATACGACTTTGTCCAAAAAACTCTTGAAATATCCGTCCAACAAATTCACAATCAAAAGGTTCCATTACAATTAACCCACTTCAAGCAACAACTTTAGCACTTACAGAATTATCATAGACATACTCGTAACTAGTTTTCTAGTTGTACAAATACTAAACTCATTAAACTGGCACGAACACAGCTGCCAGAGTTTAATTAAATCGTTAATTCAGCAATATCCGCCGGTACATGACCTGTCGCACCGTTTATACCGTTTATTCTCATATCACGCTCTACCACCTCTGATAAACCTTAAGAAGGTTAGGTATAGGGCGTCGTTACACGTTACGGTACGGCAAGCAGGTTTTATACGTTACGTTGGTAACGTAGATTTCGGTACTTGAATTTCGTGTTTTTCAAGTAAAGTAAGTCATTAATTAATTATTAATTTCTTAAAGTAAGTCATTTGATTGGGTCGTCTTTCAGATACGGTACAATCTATAATGTCCTGGTAGTCAAGTTTAAGTTTAGATACAAATAAATCTCGCTTGGACTAGTAACGTTTCACTTAATATCTCATCAGAGTCGGCTGAATCAAGTGGGCGCGTATTTCTTCAAAAGCTGAAGCTCAGTCATGTTTTAAGCCCGAGGACAAAGGCTACGGAAAGTGCTTAAATAAAGAACATCGTCTCTGCTGAGATTAATTGAGTGACTTAACCGAGTGACAAAACTGAGTTAGATCTTGTTACAAAAATGCTTTAATAACAACGAAAATTATAACCCAAGTTAAAGGGGCTGATTCTTTCGACACGACCGCCACAAGTACTGTATCAAGCTACATTTTTATACCACACAGTACAATAAATAAAATTTAAAGTAGGAAAGTAAATGTATAGAGAAGGTAGGTAGGCTCTGTAAAACCGTTTGACTGTCAAAACACTCGTAAACAAGAAACAAAAACTTAATATCGAAAAGTTAAACGAACAACACACTAATTATACAATTTGGTATAATTTGAATAAGCTAGAAATTCATGGAGGAAAAGATACAAATTAACTTCCAAACGAATTACCGTCAATCTCAAATTGGGACAAGATAATTTCAACAATTAAAACCACCCTGAACTGGAATGAAATGTTCATTTCTGTCTGAGGAGTGTAAACGAAAAATTCCTGTAAAATTTGCTGTGGTCTGGCCAGTAAATTTTAAAGCATTTTTTGAGCACAGAATTTACATTAAAAGCACAGAATGCAGCTCTATAGAGAACAATAATTTAATGGTTAAAAAAACTACCTGAAATTCTTTTCTATAAACACTTTATTTTAACTTATGCCACGGCACTGAAATTTATATGGAACCATCATTCTATACTATATCAAAAAAATCTGTTCATAAAATCGTCCTGCTTTTTTCAGTGTTTAGTTATTTTTTTTTCCAAAATATCCTTGTATAAAACGACAAAGAACTTGTTGTTGTTGACTTGTTGAATATACTTTTCTTAATATCTGGTGGCCTCCCTCGGTGAAGCATAAGGATGTTTCACCGAGAGAGGCCACCAGATATTACAATGATTGGGATAAACCTTTGTCCAATAAGAGAGATAGATCAGCCACTCAGCTTTTCAAGGTTTCCTGGGAGAGATTTTTCTTAGCGATAAGGCCGCCTTTTGTACTGTTTATTTTTATTTCAATATAAGATTTTTTATTCATGCAATTTTTTAATCCAATATAGTGTTCAATCATTCATTCTTTTCGATGTCGTTGATAACCAACGCAAAGGGCAACATATTCTAAAATATATTATTTAACGTGTGAAAAGTGAGTAGGTTAACAAATCATTTCAAAACTCGTAGAAGTTTTGCTAGGGCATCTCTAGTCATTGTTCTCTAAAGAACTACTTCTTGCCCCCTACCGTAGCTCGTCACGGCTAGTTGAAGCCAATTGCTAGCTGTAGGTAATAGCAGCAACAACGCTGTATGAAGCTGTTCTTTGACATATGAAGTGTAAGCAAAATTTACCTGTATATAGCTGGGAATATATCGATAGGTTCGTATCGAGAGATAGCAAATTTTCTTTACAGTGATCTTTATCCAATGATCTAGTTTCGACGTATGTTTTATTGTTAATCTGCTTAGTATTTGAAATCTATTCTTCGTCCGGTCTAAAGAAAAGTCTTTTAAATTTATATCTCTTAAATAATTTCATAATTACACCCCCAATAAATAATAAATAAATAATGCCGGACAATTCACACAGCATTATCTAGCCCCAAGTTAAGCAGAGCTTGTGTTATGGGTACATAACTGATATACGTAATATAATACAATACAATAGATATTTTTTTATTATACATAGAAAACGACCGGAACACCCTGAACAAATGTCTGCAGATCGTACACACATTTGTCTCGAGGCGAAAACCGAACCCGCAACCTCCTGTGTTGCAGGCAGACCTTCGCCCACCGCGCCACAGAGGTCGTCATTCAATCCAATCTAAAGAAAAGTAAATTACATAAGATATTGATGATAACTGGATTACCCCAATCTTCTTCTAATAGTGCCTCTCTCCATTACTGAAGGTTGGCGGTCATCCTCTTGAATTTCGCCTTATCCAGGGCTAGCCTAAATAGACCGTCTGCTTTCATAATGCCAGTCCATTGCCTTACGTTGCACAGCCAGGAGTTCTTCCTTCGACCAACTGCTCTTTTACCCTGAAACTTTCCCATCATGATCACTTACCTTTTTAATACCGCAATACCCAGTGTCAAAATCACCGAAACCTGAAACTTTGAGGTTGAGTCTTATTATTATAAAAACAACCATTAAAAAAGTCTGAAAGTTCGCAAGTGTGACCGTCATTATCAAACCTAAAGATACATTACATTTAAAACATCGATAACTCATCTTTTATCGACATTACCAAAGCTTCCCAGCCCATCACTCAGATTGACGCGTTGTAGGAGCGGTTGCCAGCGAAGACGTAATTACTTCGCGAGCAGTTTGTCAGCCAATTAAACACCTTTGCTTTATTAAGAACCCGCAGCGCATAGTAAATAGAGAATCAAAAGGAAGCAGAATACTAAAGTTACCTTTAGCTTTACGTGGGAACATTATAATGAGGTAAAGTTTGTGTGTTAGAATGTCTGAAGTAATCCCCGGAACAAATTTCCGTTTTGGTTTCAGAAGATAACAGAGTCTGATTTTATTTCTACTTACATTATCGGGATATGCCTATATATCATAACAAGGCTATGTTAAACTTTGTTGGTATTCAGCTATGTAACTTATCCGAAGTAACGGCCAAAAACTAGTCCTATCCGAGTAGGATAATTAATAATATGAGGACAGTATGTGAAGATGTGAAGTGTTGTGAGAAGTTTAACGCATTAACTGCTCAACCATGGCGGTATGACCTGCAGGGGCGCGCCGTCTCACGGCGCTGGAGAAGGACATCTGCATCGTGGACCATGAAAGTGTTAAGCGAATACAATGCCAAAACTACAGAACAGGGCTTCTGGTGGTTCTGGATCTGGAATAATGACATGTGACAATACATCACTACTGAAGTTTTATCTCGGATAGCGTGCAAAGCTGCGGGTAAAAGCTAGTATAGAAATAAAAGCAATACACGAGACGTGGATGTTTCAGGTTTAGGTTGTCAGGTGGTTTTGTACGTTGCGGTTTTAATTTGGAGACGGTTGAGTTGTTTTCTTCCTTTAGCTCCCGGAATAGTTTATGGGGAATTTTTGCTTGTAATAAAATTTTGTGATAAAGATTAGGCTTTGTATAGGACAAACTATTATGCACCAATATGCAATGACGACCTCAGTGGCGTGGCGGTCGAAGGTCCGCCTGCGACACAGGAGGTTCACTCAGGAGGTACTCTACATCACGTGCATCCATCATCTAGTACCCACAACACGGCTCTGTTTACGAGTAGCTTGGGCTAAAAAACTGTATCAAGGTGTAGGACCCCGGAATACAAACTATCTCCTGACTAAATGTCAGGAGGAGGAGGAGGAGGAGGAAATGTAAAAAGGTTACACACATAGTGAGACAAACTAACTTACTTTTGATATTAGTATGAAAGCTTGGTTGAAATGTTACTTCTTACATTTGTATGTGTTCAAAGAGATTACAGCAACTTGCTCGCTCATTATTATAAGTTGAATTACATATTATTCTTAATTAGTAGTTTTGTTGCTTTATAGTTTGTATATATTGTTAGGAACATAACTAACAACCATATCTTGAAAGACCTGCAAGGGCTGTATAAGTGTAAGAAATTATTTGTGAACCGTCTTTAAATAAATAAATTACCACGATGATTTAAAAAGTTTAACTAGACAAATGCCATATTTTCGAGATTGGCACACACTCTGGATGTCTATACTAAAGGGAAATGGAATTCATTTCCCTTTATTATAGCCAGCCAGACACATCATGTCTTGTATCCGTGGTCACGAATGAGTTTTAATATCACATGTGTCTGGTTAATGGCATAATACAAAGGCAGGTAAGAAACGTCCCACGCACGTTTTTCTCCGAAGACAGATATTAAGACATAGCCTATTCATAGAGTTGAAATAAAAGCTGAAAAGGATTATTGTTTTATCTTAATCTAACGATATGAGCCGCTTGGATGGAGGGCAGAACAGGACGTGGTATGGAGTCTCGTTACTTCTAAATATTTTGTGTTAAAGTGGTTCTGTGACCCCAACTCTTTCCGTGGGTGTCGTAAGACGCGACTGAGACATACACCGGGGGAGGGGCAGCAGCGCCTCTTGCAGAATAGATCTACCACCGAACTCGCTGTTGGGTGGTAGATCTATTCTGCATCCCCAACCTGCATGCCCAGCGAAAGGATTATGGGCAGGGCATCCCCAGTAGATAAAAGCCAATAAGGCGAATTTCTGGGGGAAGCCTGCGTCCAGCAGTGGACCTTTAATAAGCAGAGGTAGAGGGGGGGGGTATGGTTCTGTGACTACGAGTTGATTTGAAGAAATCGATGGAGTGACCGGAAGACAAAGTGAATGGAGATCGTGAGGGTGAATATTCAGAAGGGGTAAGATCCGCTTTAATTATCCTATTTAAATATCTACTACTACTAGATTAAGATGTCGTTGAAATAAATGCCTCGCAGGAAATTCAAACGGGGCCTCTAGTAGAAACGAAATGTTGCAGTGTAGTTATTAATTAACTTCTACTAATATCTAGCAAACGTAAAAAAAATTAAGCCTTAACGCTGCCTTGTACGACGACCTCTGTGGCGCGGTGGGCAAAGGTCTGCCTGCGATGCAGGAGGTTGCGGGTTCGATTCCCGGCTGCAAATATTTGTACTGGGTGTTCTTGTCATTTACTATGTTTATTAAAAAATATCTATTTAAGTAATGTATTCAATTATGTAGGTATATCAATTATCTAGTACCCATAACACAAGCTCTACTTAGCTTGGGTCAAGATAATGCTGTTTGAAGCTGTTTATGTATAAAATTTGACTTGTCTAAGTGCTTATTTTGTAAGCCTAAAGAAATAAAGTTATTGAATTTTGAATTTTGAATCGTCCAGTATTATTATTATTATTTGTAGCTACTCCATACCCTTTTTGTCCCAGCATCACTTCATCGTCGGCACAAGACAGCGACATTTCGTGCTCTCAGTCATTAATTATTCGAGCTCATTGTCCCTCAGGCTTTCCAGTCCATTGTGACAATATTTGGGTCGTGCTTTCAACCAACAAAGACGAGCATAGATGGATCATCTTGATGGGAAAGGGAGGCGTCGGTTTATAAAATTATCTCTGTGTAGTGAACGACCCGGACGTTTCGTACTTCGTTCTTGTAATAAGTGAGAATTTCTTAAAAACCGTATTATTGGTCCACCAGGTTCTCCACCGTTCTCCTAAAAATAAATAGTTATAAATAAATAATGCTGGACAATTCACATAGCATTATCTAGCCCCAAGCTAAGCAGAGCTTGTGTTATGGGTACTAGATAACTGATATACATAATAATAATACAATACATAGATAGATATTTTTTACTATACCATAGAAAACGACCAGAACACCCTGAACCAATATCTGCAGATCGTACAAATATTTCTCCCGAAGCGAGAATCGAACCCGCAACCTCCTGCGTCGCAGGTAGACCTTCGCCCACCGCGCCACAATGTTCGTCTAAGTGTAGGTACCTATAGAATCTTTTTGTATTTACCACATGTTTTAGCAACACCTGATTTATTGACTTGTAACACTCATAAAATAAACTCGCAAAATAATTAATTTAATCTAAACTTTGTTCCTTAATTCTGAGTCGAGGTTAAAAACATCGTCACGCGCTAACGCCAAAAATCTAAATGTTCATAGTCAAATTAATAAATTCATGAAAAATCTACCTTCTGGGTAAAACTACAAACCAAATAAAGATTTACATCTAAAATAAAAGTTCTATTTTTTACCTTTTATTATTAAATTCTTATAGTTTGTGCTTAAAACCTGAATCTGGAAGATACGCATGAAACACTTTAGGTATCTACTTAATTCTACTTACAAGAGGAGACCTATCAACTTTTGCTTGAGGATAAAGAGCTTCGCTTTCTTGAAGCTTGATGCTTGAGCTTGACGAATAAGTTGGTGTATAGGTAGGTACGAATGAAACTTGGAAAGGGAGCAAAGCAGGGCTTTGCCCGGCAGTGGGAAGCCGGTATGATGAAAAAAAATAACATTCGCTCCTCCAATAGGATTATTTATGTCATTTTTTTAAGTGCAATAAAGTATTTATTCATTCATTCAATAGGCTATTTGACACCATTAAAAATAAGTTCCAGATTGTTTTCATCCTAGTCAGTGACAACGTAATAAAGCGTAATCAGGTGATTTTTATTAAAAATATACCTTTTTTTGTAAAAAACCGGGAATAAAATAACACATTTTTTGATTAATTATGATCACGTGACCGAAAACGCTCTGCGTTTGGTTGGATCGCTAGTGACGTCACACTATCACAGATTACAGTGTCAATGAGTTCTTCTTAGTTAGGTGTGGTGTGGTGTGTGACGTCATTGCTCAGAGCACGGGAGCCATGACATTAATTTATTCAAATTTTTCAAATTAGTTTTTATAACTAATACAACTGGCCTTGCAGAGATATTAATTACACTTTGCATTATTTTTATCAGACAATACATTAGAATTATTTCCCAGTAGTAGTCAAGTAGCCTATTATGATGAATGGGTGACATTAAAAACTATAGACGAACAAAATCAATGTACAACATCAATAATCAATAAGAATATTACTTATAAAATATTATATCAAATATTTGTATTCCTCATTTTTTTTTTCATATATATAGGGTTATTATTAATAAGTTGGGAATTTTTATTCCTAACGACCCCATTGACTTGAATAGATTGGAAAATTTTCTTACCAACCAACCCCATTGATGGAGAAGTTGTTGAGGTGGTTGGGAATATATCGTTTTAATAGACTCATAGATAAGTATTTCCCAAGTAGATAACTACCGTTTGTATAGGACAGTAAAGCCTAGGTTACAGTTAAAAGTGCCTAATATTGTAAGAAGTACACGCCCATTTAACCCTAGAGTGGTCGCGCGGATTACATATGTAATCCACACTTGCAAAACCTTAAATTTCTCAAAAACTATAAGTGCTATTTTTAAGCGGCTCCGTGTACTTTCAATTAAATATCTACAGAACGCTCTGAGATCTTGTTAAGGCATTGATCTCTCATGGTTAAGTCACAGGAAGTCTGCAAAGTCCGTGGATTACAATTGTATGCCGCGCGACCACTTACGTAAGTTTTTTTCGCAGAGCTTTTCTCGTTCAATTGTATTTTTTTCTCGTAAAACTAATAAATAAGAAAAAGTTATTCGCATCTTTGTATTTATGTGTGTCTGAACATAAAATTTTTGCTTGTATTTTCAAAAATAACTATGAATATAAGAAAAAATGTTTGAAGTCTGGCTAGCTGAAGCTGAAGAGCAGAATAATGCCTACGACGACCGGCCGAGTTCTAAATGAAGATGAAAATCAAGTTGAAGAACTGGACCATTGATATGAATCCAAGAAGGGAAAAGATTTTTCTGTTATGGCCCTAGAAAAACGGTAAGAATCTGACAATGGACCGCCTCAGCAAAGACGATCATCTGATATGCTGTGTTGGCTTCCTAGATGCTGTGATCACTCTACGACGAGTTTAGAAATTCTAGAAGATGACTGCTAGCTGTTTTTCTTTGATCTACTAAATCTCAATGCTTTCAATGCTTTGTATACGGAGGTAGCACGCCAACGCTACTACTTCACGAACATGAGAGAAACCATGGGCTCTTCGATAGGAAAAAAATATTATCATGTCTACCACGAAGTCTGATGTTCAAATTAAAAGATTTTCTGTAATATTCCACCAGAAAAAAAAGCATAAAAAGTTCGATTTGAAGTTGGAATAAGCCCACCGGTCAAATTCCATGACTGTGGAATAAAGCGAATTTAAAGCACTAAAAAGAGTGTAACGCGTGAAAAAAATGTACATTTAGTGTTCATTATTTTAGAACGTATCTGTCTTGTGTCAAAAACACAAATTAGAACTGGACTATTTGGATCCGTTTTTTTGCAATCTGAAATTCAGCGAAAGATCTAACTTTTTGTGCCAAATGAGAGGTTTATTTGTTTTGTTGATTTTTTTAAAAACATATATATTTTAACTATTTAAATTTCATTATTTCTAAGACGTAAAACTTTGATTTAAAGAATTTAACTTGAATAAACAAGAATAAATGCTCACATGATTTTTAATTTCAATTTGTATTTGGCTTACATCTGTAATCCGCGCGACCACTCGTGTTACGATTAGGAGCGCGACTACTGTAGGGTTAATTAATTTACTCAATGCCATGCAGCCAGTGTACCCTAATGAACCGGGCTGCACAGTACAATATTCACAAACAGAGAATACACTGTGATCGACATTGATATTACATAGATTTTGTATTGATTCTCGTCAAAGTTCAAGATGATTTCATAAAGAAGAATTGATTATAATGGGTTAGCTTATTTCATAACGATTCCAACGATATAAATTACCTAAACCATTCCCTAAACAAAAAAATTAAAAATCGTCATTTAAACACGCGTGTGATTATCGCCCCCCGGTGGATACTTCTGCGTGGCATTTACGACATCCGCAAGAAGAGTAGTTGTGGTGCAATTTTTAAGCCGGTACTACTCGGCCTATTTTTATATAGGTGGCCTAAAATGCGTAAAAGTGCGAGTTTTTACCAACAATCACCCTGTATACGATGACAACGGGGTTACGATTGACACTTTGGTGGTTCTAAGAACATGTTTATCACGTTTATTTAGCACTCACAAGCGTTTGAATCGTAATCAAATATTAGTTCCAAGTATTTATTGCGTACATGTAGGTACATAGAAATACGTTAAAGTTCAACATGAACCCTGTAAGGGCACTACAATTTTAAAAGTTCGTTCTGGTAGCGATTAATCGATTTTTTTTTTTACACAGATACGTACTTAATTGACTTCAAAATTAAATAACATTTGCACATCTTAATATAACGAACACGAAAATATATATCAAAAACAAGGATCATCAATTCTGAATAAAATATCATCATAATTAGATGGTCAGCAACTGAAGATCTCAATACAATATCTACTGTTACAGTTGAAATATTTTACCCGATTCACAAATAAAAAGAAGTTCAGCTACTGCTTTGTTACTTGTCTTGTGCTGGACCGGTCTCGGATTAATTGTCAAACGTGCCCTGCGTACCAATATGACCAACTAAACTAGACCCTGGAACCCTTCGTCTAACAAACTATTTTCAAAGGTAAAAGATCTCTGGGGGAGGAGTGAGAGCTCAACAATCACTGGCTAATCGACAATAATGGTCGTTTATGATAGCAATTGTGCATAGAAAGCCATGTACGGATAACTGATACAAGAAATGATTAAGGTTGTTTTATATGGGATTAGTTTAACATGTACGTATATGGGTAAATATTTTGGAAAAAAGTCCTTGCCTTGTCCCATAGCGATTCAGTGATGGTTTTGGTTGTGGTCGGTGAGTAAAATTTCGTTTTTTTTTTAGCAGACGGTAGTATTTTCATTTGATATTTAATATGACCTATCCAACTTAGTCAGTCATGCCATTGACTGGATATATAAATAAATAAATAATGCTAGACAATTCACACAGTAATATCTAGCCCCAAGCTAAGCAGAGTTCGTACTAGATGACTAATATACGTGATACAATACAATAGGTACTTATATAAATATTAAAAAAAAGTGTGTACAAAACTCGAACTACAAAAGTCTAAAATTTTCGTTTTGCCATCGAGTCTCTGTAGGAAAGAGCTTAAATAGACAAATAGTGCAAATTGTGTGAAAAAATCTAATCCACCGCAATGCGACCACTCACCACGCAACCACGCACTGCACCACGCAATGCGACCAGTGTCACACTGCAAGGCTCGCTTCGCTCGCCTTGCAGTGTGACACTAGCTTTAACTAGCTTAGCACTAGTTTATTGCTAGCACGTGCGGTGATCGTATTGCGGTGAGCGAAGTGAACCGCAATGCAAACACGGGGAACACCACGGCGAGCGAAGGGAACCAGGCTGTGACCCCCCCACGACCTAAACCCCCCTGAACCCCAACCATAAAATCTGATGGGTATAACTTTCGACTAATTTTTAGTAAAAGGCGGCATGTTTACTAATATCACATCTAGAGTTTGGCCGCCGTATAGGAGCGAAGTTCTTGGCCCGTCACATTATTTTGTTAAAGAAGCATTTTATGTCCAAATAAAAACCAAATAAACTTCAAATCGTCCTTTAGCACGTACTCCAAGCATGCAAGGTACGGGCACCGTAAATGGGCCGTCTTGCACACGCTGAATAATCATAAAGCGCTATAAAGTGAATTTTATTTGAGCCTCATTAAAATATTCATTATACACGAATAGACCGTAAACAAATACGTTTACTGCCGCTTCCGTTATTTACAATACGATTGTTGAAGCTAGGGTTCTATACGGACTGTCCAATTTAAATCCTTTGAGAATAGTTTTAAGAAGATACGAGTACCTTTGTTACTTCAAGGCTAAGTTTTTTCCTGGTTTTATGAGGTTTTACTTTTTCATGACATAGGTATCAAAACCCTGAATTTGGAGATCTAAAGCCATGATGTATACCGCCTATCTAGACGATAATAAAAGATTGCGAAAATTTAAAATGGACGTTTGCTTAGATTCATGAAAATGAAAGGTAATCCAAAAAGATACAGTCACTTACGTGAGAATAGTTATTTACCCTAGTGGATACAACTCATGCAATTAAAAAATAAAGGAAAACTTGTCTACTAAAGTTTGTATTATTGTGATTAGGTTACCTACAGTTTTGCACTTATGAAAAAATAGGTAGGAATCACACTGATATTATAAATGAGAAAGATTGGATGTTAAAAATAATACAATAAATAGTACGTATTGTAGTATGCATATCAGTTATCTATCACACAGATAGATATTTTTTTATTATACATAGAAAATGACCAGACCATCTGGAACCAATATTGACAGATCGTACATATTTTTCCCAAGGCAGGAATCGGACCAGCAACCTCATGCATCGCAGGCAGACCTTCGCCCACTGCGCCACAGAGATCGTCAACGGCATTGCTAATTTAATCTGACACTTGGTTTGAAGTCAAACAGTCTGTAACCATCGCGATCGGTACTCAGATTAAAGTTATAAAACTTATAAAGCAACATACTGTTTATTTCATAACGATAATTAAGGTAACGACTCCGCAGGGGTTAATTTATGTGGATGATGACGGAGAAATATAGTTCCTATGAGTTTCATGATTACGAGGGCTATGTTACCGACCTCTGGGGCGCGGTGGGCGAAGGCTCGCCTGCGACGCAGGTGGTTGCGGGTTCGATTCACGCCTCGAGACTAATACGCGATCTACAGCGCACACGCTACACGCGGGTACAGACCAAGCGACCGAGAGCGAGCGAAGGCTAACGAACGAACGCAAAAGTCCACACTGCACTGGTAAGTGTGGACGTCATTGCGAAAGCAAGCGAGTCCAAACAAGGGCCTTCGTTCGTCTTCGGCCGTGCTCCGGCGGCTGTCGCTACATCAAAGCAATATGGAACGAACGTACCGATTGTCAAATCCCAATCGTTTGCATTCGCTCGCTCTCGCTCGCTTTGTCTGTACCCGGCATTAGACAAGTTAACCCGCTCACGGAATAGTAGGTACTAAGCGCCGCGACGCTCTAAATGACAAAGTAACATCGCAACAGTACCTATAGGGCCCTTGAAAAGGAGCTTACCTTAAGCACCACAATAGACAATTATGACAATGTCGAAAGTACCTCTTATCCTTTGTATCAAAGGAATTTAGATAATCAAGAGCGTTGGCATGTAAAATGTCGTGATGTTTCAAGGAATTTTATAATAGACTGAGATGGCACAGCTAGTTAGACTACCTCATCGCGTACCATTGATATAAGTAAGCTTGTGCAAGTTTGGATTTATATGATATAGGAGTATAATAAAAAAATTGTTCAGCAAGAAGACAAATACCCATACTTTGCTAGAAAAAAATCAAACGTAGTGTAAAAATAAATTCCAATTTGCAATATAATAGTGACAGGTAGTAATCTCTTGCTCTATCGCGCCAGCATTCATAACATATCATAACGAACTGGCTGCCTTTTTAAGGGCCCGTAGTAAAAAAGAATCCCTTATAGTTTCGCCTTGTTCGCCCGTCTGTTCGTCTGCAAAGCTCCACACTGTGCTTGACCCTACACGTAAGTTTTTGACCGTTTTATTGGTATTAGATCTTGCCTTGTAATTATCTCTGATGGAGCTGTAGTACTAGATGAGGTTAAGAAACTTACGACATCTTCCGTGCTATAAGTAAACCCACCTCGAGTTCGGTCATTATCGTGGTTTTAGATCTGTGATGCGTTTGCGCAGCCACACAAGAAGTGTCTCCGACTAATTTATTTATTTCAACATCACGGCTTGTGGTGGAAGAGTTCATGGATGTCATGTTTTTTTGGAACCCCCATGAATTTTTAATATTTCTGTTCCGAGTTAATTTGTCAACAATTTTATAAAAACAGTATATTTTTTTTATATACCTTTAAAAGATGCAACTTTTTATCTTATACTTACTTCATTTGTTATGGTTTTGAGATGTTCTTAGGTTTGTATTTCATGAAAAATGTTGATCAGTTATTTATTGATGAATAAACAAAAAAGTATTGAAAATTAATTTCTAAACGGTACAGTATTTAAAAAAAACACAATCAACCAGGTCAATTACAAATCATCTTGAATATCTAATCAAGAATCAACTACCTAGGTACACTGTAAAATTGACCAAAGTAGTAAAAAACCAATTCCAGGGTTTCTCAAGTATTGAATATACTTTTAGTAATTTACGGGGTAAATGGCAGTTAACAGGGCAATTTCACGTGTTTACTTTCATATCTGAGCTAAAACGTTGGCATGAGCCTCGCGTGCTAGATCGACCCCAAAGATAGTTATTTCATAGTAAAAAGCTTTCCGACGATGGTTTTAAATAAAATGCGTCATTATACGATCCAAATTGTACCCCTGTTAAATAAACATAATAGAAAGAATATTAATGATATATGTTTTAACTTACTTAATAAACTTGGGACGGTGAAACAACCTGAACCTGAAACCGCATCCTATGTCCTTCCATTCCAAAGCTGTTTGTTCAATCAAAAGCTTGAATCAAACCATATCCTGAGCAATTCATTCAAAAATCCTATCTAAACAAGTAGATTCGCAAATATTTTTTGCGCCTCGTAAAGCTAAAATAACACAAACCATTTTGTCAACAAATCTACAGAAAATCAGAACAATAATCTCAAAATTCAATGTCATTGTAGTTTCAAACGCTTGGCCAACGCAAGGAAGTTTACTTATGGATAAAAAAAACTGTGGCCTGGGTCCTTTTCATGCGCTGATTAATCCTACGATAAAGCACAAAAGCAAAATGTGTGCCGTACAGATTCCAGATCGAAAGCCGATAAACGCATTTTTGAGGTCGAAAATGTTTTTTTGAGTGAATTATCAACTTTATCGGCAATCTTGGGGCACGTGTTTTGACTCGCTATTATGATTTTGCAAGCGCATCGGTGGCTTTCAATGCTGTTACAGACTATATCTGTTGGCGGTGTCATTTGAGGTGAGCACATGGCGTAGGAGCTGTAGATTGCTAAAATGCAGATAAATATCTCTGAAGAGTAGAAGATTGTAGCAAAGATGATAAACCTCTAGTAAGTCTTTATCGATGCCAAAATCGGCTTTGAATCGCAGCTGTGGTAGGTATACCCTTTTAGCAATTTGACAGACGTGGATGGTGTAATTGTGTGGGTTACTTTGCCACAATTTTTAATGAGATTAATAGAATTAGATTTAAAGAAAAAAAAACAATACCACGTTAAAAATTATGTATAATGTTCTACAAAGTTATCACTTGATTTTCGAGAATGTTAATCAGAGAAGCCGAAGCTAATATTTTAATGAGCTCTTCAATAAGTACCTACCTTACATCATTTTCCAAAACGAAATTATTTAAGAAATCAAGTTATATCCTAAATATATCTCGAGTATACTATAATAAAAACAAAAACCTTGTAATGACCTAAGAGTCAAAGTTTAAGCAAAGAAAATGTCAACTAAGGAATATAAACAAATTTGAACCAGTATTTACAGTTGAAACAGTTTAGCTAACTACTGACTGTTGCAAACAATCTAGAAGCAGCTTAAATGATCACTATCTTTTCGATATCAGATGGGCTCTCCGTTTTGGCTTCCTACGATTATTCAACGGTCTTTATTTTTTATTGGATTGTTTTCTGACGGATCCATATTTCCATGAACCTTTTTCGAAATCTTTTGTTTTGACATCGTATTTTGATGAAACTCAATGGTATACGTATCCGGCCCGAGCGTCGCCTAAAAGTAGGCGTGCTTTATTTATAGTCTGTTTTGATCATTGTACAATTGAACAAAAAACCTTTTGTGCTATCAATGACGGGAACATATGCTTTTTTGTGCAATTTTTTGCAGAGGTTGGCATATCTTTTGATGAATTGGAAGTCATTTATAGAGGTTGTTTGTTCTCCTGCTATAACTAAAGCGTTTTATAGGTACTTACATACTTACTTATTGTTATTTTTAAGAGTATAAATGTTCATTATGCGATCGTTATGAGAGTTACTATCACACATAGATATGAGAGTTATCAACACATAATTTTGTCTTGAAAAATTATTTCTCTGTACTAGATACCTACTTATTATTATCCCGAAGAATCAATTAACTTTAGTAGAGTATTCTATAGGTAGGGTATCTCAGATCCTTAAAATTATATCGATTGACATGTATGTATCTACAAATTCAATTTTACCTGCCAAAATTCGCTCTATCTAAAACCGGTGGTCTAGGTAATAATCGCCTATCGTATTAATAGACTCGGCTCTTGCGTCGACAATAATGGCTATTTGCTATGCCATTGTCGACGACGTGGGCCTCAATGGGCGAGGTACGGTCATTATTCTACCAGGATCCAGGCATAGAGCATTTTGAGTATATAGGGTTGATAAAGCTATTTTTTTCAAATTATCGATGAGGGACGGATTTTAGTATCGATAAACTTAGCCTTGGTATAATTATTAATATTCGTTCAGCAGTTTTAGCGCATTAAAATTACTCTCAACTCAAATATAAAATAATTTTGATGTTGAAATTAAGTTTAGTGTTAGGTTGCAAATTTTCTTACAGGTCAATCAATCATTGAATTAAATCCATCGGTAATTGACGTATGAACCGTATTGATTAAGCAAATAAATATTGTATTGAAAAATTAGGCTGCAGGAAGCCACTGTTGGGCTAGAGCCTAAATAATTTAATTGAAAAAAAACCCTCCTATATTTCTATGCCCAATCATTCGTCTTCTTTTTGCTCTTATCCAACTCAACACTCCAGCACAACAAGACAATGTACTTTTCTTACACTGTCAAGTCCCCAACCATCATACCTACTGATTAAATCGAAAACTCTTGCAAGTTATCGACATCGATACTTAAACCAACACATGCCTTTTTACACACACAAAAACATCCCTAAACAACCACATTCGTTCCCACATTTTTTGCACAACCGCCCCTCAGGGATTACCAAACAATGGCCGGCGCACACGCATTGAGCATACGTTTTTGTCGATAGATTTCGCAATTTATTGTAAAACTGTAGAGAGCGATATTTCCAAGCCAGTTCATATAAAAGCGCATCAATATTGTTGTTTTGTTGACCGTAGCTTGCATTAGGATGGTGGCATGGTACTTTGCAATCGAGTTAACGATCAGAGGCCCTGTCTGCGTTCAATTTTTCTGAGAGCGTGTATGATTAATTTATGTTTAATTTTGATTAAACACATACATTATATGTATTATACTAGCTGACTCGTCCGCGGTTTCATTCGCGTGAACTTTAGTTATAACGTTGATTTCCATGTAAACAATCATCAATTTTCAAAAATCCGTTCTTAGCGGATGCCTACGTCATAAAAGAGAACTCTACGCAAATTTTCAGCTTCGGAGGTCTTGTAGTTTTAGAGTTCTCTTGATGTGTCACCCAGATTAATCAATGATTTTAATCGACGGGATTTGGTAGAGCGCTTTTATCCAGTGTACGTGAAACTTCGCAGATCAAATACAAAAATAAAACGTCTGTCTAGATTCTACCGAGAATTCAATTTTAAGGCGAGGACGATCGAGAATTCATACGTAAAATTAATGAAATTAAAGTGTTACTTACTCACAGATTAGTATTATAAATGCCTGTGTTTTATTTCGGAGAAAAATTAAATTAGCCTGGACGAGATAAAATCCATATCTAGAACAACCAAGGTGATGTACCTACCTACCTAGTAGGCAACATTTCAACCCCAGTCCATTTACGTTTAAATAATGCTGAACAATTCATACAGCATCATCTAGCCCCAAGCTAAGCAGAGGTTGTGTTATTGGAACTATACTAGATGACTGGTATACATAATAGTATAATACAATACATAGATAGATATTTTTTATTATACATAGAAAACGACCAGAACACCCTGGACCTGTCTGCAGATCGTACAAACATTTGTCCCGAGGCGGGAATCGAACCCGCAACCTTCTGCGTCGCAGGCAGTTGGCCCACCGTGCCACATTGGTCGTCAAAATTTTAAATTGTAACTTTCTTTGTAAATATAATTTAAAAAGTTTTTTACCTAAAAAATCGTATATGTAACGTCGACACTGCTGGCCAAAAAACCTCTTTTATGTAACTATTTTAACTACGTTAGGTTTAATCCAATCTAAAGCATTTTAGAAGACCAATTTGGGTAATCTATTCAATAGTAGTAAGAATTTTTTCTAAGTTAAGAACGTATAAAAGCATAACCAAATAAGAACTCCAATAAGCTATGAAACTCGGCAAAACCTTGAGGCAGATTCTCGTTGGTTCACAACTTTTGACTGGTTTTGTCGGTCGCAAACTTTACCCTTAGCGATGGAGGCTTTCATTCCTAAAAGTTCCAACACTTTTAGATAGATGGCGCTGCTTTCAACTGGAACTTTGCCAACGTTTACGAAATCGAGTAAGAAATATAGTTTTATTAGAATTAGATTCATTGAATGATTGTTGATTGAATGATTCAGTGAATTCACCAGATCAAAATAAAAAGTTTACGTTTCCAAGGAAAACAATTAAAGAAAACTTCCGTGTTCTGATCATGCTAAAATGTATCAACACGATTTCGTGCTATAGGTACACTAATCAACAAAACAATTGTAATTTTTGCGTATAGTTAAGTAAACAAATGCCAGTTGGTTATAATCCTTTGTTGTCAAAATTAATGTTAAAAACATAAAGGTAAACCTTTACGAACGACAACATTGTATGACAGGCAACCCTTATGTATTAGTACTTTCTTTAATTAATGTCCGAAAGCCTATAACCACACCAGTTACATTATTTCTGAAACTCACGAACATAATGTGGGGACTCGAGTTTAAAGCTTATCTCCCGCTAATTTAATTAAAAACCTCTCGTAAAAGAAACTCCATGCAAAAGATACCGTAAATGTGTTTCTTCTGACAAATTCTAACCGAAATCTGATAAAACTCGACTCGATCCATTCCACCAGAACTTTCCTTTTATCTCGCCACCGAAGAACCGAAACGCCTATTTGTAGGTACCTCTAGGTTTATCTCTGAAAACTTTGCCTAATTCTATTTTATATTCAATCTTTCAAGGCACTGCTGGTTGCCGATAAGGCTTCTTTTCAATTTTCATAATTATTTCTACATTATACAAATGAGTTTGCCTTTGCTCCTGATTCTGCTACTTAACTGTCAACGTGAAAATTTTCTTCCTTTTACCTAATACATATTCATTATCTGTTAGTATAAATGTAATTTATTACGTAAAGCCCAATATTGATAACATGAGTAGCACAGATTGAAAGGGAGATTTAACAATACGGGCTGATAATGATGATGAAATATCGAAAAACATTACTCAATGGATATAAACCGGGTGTAAAAAAAATTAAGGCCCAAACTTTCAAGGGGAGTTCAGTTTCAATCACGGAACACGGGAAACATATTTAAAAAAAAATAAGACTTACCTAGTTTTAAAAAAAAAAAACTAAATGATCTACCTTAAAATTGATACAAGTGCTTATTTTCATTAAAAAAGGCCGATGTAAGTGTTCACATCCCCTTAAAAACACAAAATACCCGCGACATCATCGGAGCGGGTGATGCGCCTTAGATGCGGTAGGGGGTACCACAAATGCATTTTTCCTCGGTTCCATGACAATAAGCATTTATGCTTCAGTTGTGTCTAGTCTGGAAAAAAATAATTTGTATTTATTTATTTTTACGATGAGTAAAAGTCGGTTCTTTTTTTAAATATTGTTTCTGTGTTCTGTGTTCGAAGCTAACCCCTGAAAGTTGGTTCCTTCATTTTGGTTACACCCTGTATTTATACGTATAAGATAGAAGATAAGATAGCTTTCTTAAGAAAGTTTTACCTTTATTAAAACAGAGGCACTTTTGTGCTTCTGCCCGCGGTTTCACACTCGTTTTTGGAATAAAAAGTAGTAAATATTATTATGGCCCAGATTTTAATTTGTGCATAATTTCAACCCAATCCATTCAGTAGCTTTTGTGTATTGTCTCCGGCACAAACTAACGCCTTTCTAATATTAGTGGGATTGGTTAATAAATTTCTCTTAAACATGTGCGGAAATATTGTCATTACTTTTGAATAATGAACACGCGAAGTATCAATACAACATTTCCGCGCATGTTTAAGAAATTGTACTATTACTCAAACGTAGCATGTAATCTGCTGATTATTTCGACAACCTTCTTTGAGCAAAATCGACCGTTCGGGCCTATACCCGAACAGGCCGATATTATTACTGTCCGCTCTATGCGGTCCGTAATATATTTCGAATTTCGAGTTCTTTTATGTTTTGATAATAGTTTGGTTTATAGAGGTTTTATGCATACTGAGCAGTAGAAGCTTCACTGGCTGGTTAGAATAAAAAAAGAAAACGCGGGGAACTGACAAAAGAGCATCGCGGTGAACATTTTTGTATGATACGTTCTAATCAATCGTGAATAAATTGTGAAAATGAACTCTTCAAGCGACGAATCCTCTAATTCAATTTAAATTACTCGCATAGTTTGAGTAGAGCACTATACAAGCCTCGGTCCGCAATGACTGCCCTGCTGGCCACGATAAGCTGGCCTCAAGCTAAGCTTGCTATGGTCTCGGCCTTCAAGCTTGATCATCATTGCAGCCCTTGCTGTCCGCGCTACTATATATTTGAGCTGGGCCATCAAGGGCTGCAATACTGACCACGCTGTGATGGCCTGGACCTGCGCTACGCTTCGCTTTCAGCCATCTTCAACCACGGTCAGCAACCCACCCATTATAGACCTCGGACGTAATGTACTATTAAAATATAAATTCTCTACTTGCTCGCTGCAAATTAAAATGGGTGACTTTTAACACTATTTTTAACATTATTCTACTTCAAATTTGCCAAGTCATTATCATTTATTGTACCTACGTGATCATAAGTTAAAAATAGTTAAAATACTTATATCATCGCTTTAAGCCACTGTCCCACCGCTGCGCACGGAGAAGCTACGCATGGGTACGCTTCGCTTTGCAAGAAAATGTATGTGATAATTGATAACATCTCCTGCAAGCCACGAACAGACTACGAAAGAATACGAGATTAATGACGTCATTGCTACACGGCTTGCTTGAATATGGCACCCACGCAGATGAATTGAATTACTACGCTACGCACGCGGAATACCCGTGACTAGCTTCACTGTGAGTTCGTCGTCGACGTCAAAACTGTGCTGAGCTACAGTTATACAAAGTCGTGGGTTAATTTTCATGAATAATGTGTGCTGCAGTGGAAACGTAGACCCACGTTTTCAAACAAACAAACCAACGCAGCTAAAATGCGCCGCGGGCGATGCACAGCGTGCGCCGCGATGGGACAGCAGCTTCATGCCCAATAGTATCCGCTTTGTCTAGTCAAACAGAAGCGATCTGAGTTCTTTTTCAATATTGACTGAGCTAATGTCAATACAACATTTATTTCAATCTGTAATTTATAGCAGAATTTCGCGTTAAAGATAGGCCCCAACAGGTTATAATTATAACCATTAACTATCGCAATAAGTAATTAAGCTTTTTTGTACCTTATGATAGGTTTAAAAATCTAACGTTGATAGGACGTCTGTAGATAATAATTATACCTACAAACATACTTATCTTATCAATATAGATTAAAATTGCATAGTATAACTTCATTAAATAAGGGGTCTTAAAACGTGTACGCGTGTAAAAGAACATGAAGAAAAGGAAATAAAAAAAATATTTAAAATATACAAAAGCACCCTGTATAAAAAAATTGAATAGAACATAATAGACGCAACATCAAGGTCAGTTGCAAGAATAACAATTATCAAAACATTGTATTAAAGTTTTCCTTCTAAATGCATAAATGAATAGCTAATATCCAAAAAAAGATAAGTTATAATTACGTTGGTACATAAATTATAGTCATATAACATTAGGTTAATATATTTTAATTGTTAATATATTTTAAGGGTGATTATTAGATGAGCAAAATAAAATAAGTTTCTTATTTCGTATTTTTCGCGGTGCATATATAAACTTGATTACCATCTTTTTGCACACTTTAATTGCGTAAATTGGTTGAAAAGGTACATTTCAATTATGTATGTAACGTACGCTTTTGTTCTATTGTTGTCTTTGTGTGCGTGCGCAAATGTCATATCAAATTCAGGTATTTATATACTTTGTATATTTTATTTCAATGTATCCAATAATCTATAACGGCGGTTAATTTCTGTTGCGACTCGCCACCGCCGCGGCCGGCGCGGCGCGGCGTCGTAAACAAAAATTTCGATAGAAGTACATCATCATGAATCCATTCTGTGTCTGTCATATTATCATAATGTTGAATAGATATATTCAAATTCATAGAATTGTGAATTCGCACAATTTTTTGTATTAATGACTTATAATAACTAATAAAATATGTTTTGAAGATACTTTGAGAATAGATCTAACCACAAAAACATTTGGTGCGTCACTACACTAAGTTTATCATAGGAAGCTGCCCGGTTATACCAAATAATATGTCCTTATTGCACTAAATAAGTTTAAATGACTACTATAAGTTTGACCTTCAAGTTGAGCGAGGACGAAGTCCATAAAGAACAAGTTTATTAATGATTTCTTTTGCTCTCTTTAAAAACTTGTTTGATGACTAATTTTTACTTATATTTCGTTTACATTGATTAAAGGATTAGCTTCTATGGAGCACTACATTATACAAATACTATTCAAGATATTGAAAAGATCTTCTATTCATTTTACTAAAAGCAACCATATTGGTTAAAAGAACGACTATTTTACTAAACCTATTTCTTGTTCATTTCTAGCACCAGTTATATGCAAACTGGCAGATAGAAAATGTACAGAAGAAAATCGACAAGCTTTGTATCTAAACGTTTTGGAAAGTAATTCTTATAAAGGAACTGAAGACTTGGATCCTATGTATCACGAAGTAATTGATGGAAAGTTCTCCATTGTGACGTATAAACTCACTAATACAACTTTGGAAGGATTCAAGAAATGTAAAGTTGATATATTTGAGTAAGTAATAGCAAACTACGTTTAAAACTTAAATAAAACAAAAGAAATATCAAATTACATCTAGATAATAAATAATTACTATGGTAATAAAAATAGTTTTAATGAAATTCCAGACAATATTATAAATCCAATTCTATTTTCGCAGCTACCTCCAGATTGTTTCCAACAGTCTGCAGTTAGCACACTCAGAAGAAATAATTTTCTTACTTATTAAATTTGTATCGCATAGCAAAACAAATAAAGTTAAAACAACTGACCAAATCTTCTAATTTTTCAGATTCAATAGCACTACCTTTTTGGTCCATATAAAATTATTATGCCCTGAGTTGAAAATGCATGGAATCTACGACATGCGTGGAAAACTCACGCAAGCCTTGTCCATAGAAGGAAATGGAGACTACGATATACTAACAAGTAAGGATCCAGGATACTTTTCTGGTCTTATTGATTGATTAGTCCGATGAAATACGAATTTGACGTATTTAAAAAACTATTAACCGACTTCGAATTACTAAATAGTAAAATTGGATTCAGAAGGAACACTTCGATACCGCGGTCTGTTTTTTGAAGTGGCGACATCTAGTTAAAATTCAAGTCCAATTTAGTTTTATGTGATGATAAGTGATGGATGAAACGACAAATAAAAAGACCTCTCGTTTACGCCCGTTGCCATGAGAACCATTTACCACAAATTATCATGTGATGGTTTTTAGGTATGCATTACGATGCACATATCAATTCGCCGAGGATCAATTTTTTTTTATGAGTCCACCTAAAATCGACCTTCATACAATAATAATAATAATATAATATAATAGTGTAATAAGTGGCGCGGTGGGCGGAAGTCCGCCTGCGACGCAGGAAGTTGCGGGTTCGTTTTGAAATCATTCGCAAATCGCCAATGTGATAAGGCTGATAAGGCAACGTGACAGGAAACGTCGACAAAATTTTGAATAAAGCGTCAATACATGCAAAACCTATGCATTTCCATTTACAGATATAAATAAAATAACCCGCCAAGTGCGAGTCAGACTCGCGCACGAAGGGTTCCGTACTGTTATCTATAAAAACGGCAAAAAAATACGTTTGCTGTATGGGAGCCCCCATTAAATATTTGTCTTATTTTGATTTAATTATTTATTTTAAAGTGAATATAAAAAGTTTTCAAGCATCGCGGTATGGATGCCAAGAAGACTCGACGTAGTTTCCCAAACGCTGCCCAACTAAACGCGTTTTCTAAAGTAAACTAAAGTATTACCTAGTTGAATATATAATTTGAACATTGTGTGTTTCAGAGGAATACAGCGTTAATGTCGACATTGAGCTGGAATTAATAAAAGGATCAGATGGAAAGAGCTACGTTACTGCTAAATCGTACAGTGTGCTAGCTGAGGCACTGGGCCCTATTGCGTTTAACTTCCAGAACTTATTCAATGGACAAAAAGATTTAGGTAATCCTTTCTTCCGATAACCGCTGGGGTAAACGTGAGTGGAGACAGCGACTCGGCAAACGTAGTGTAGGACGCCCTCCGACCAGGTGGGATGACGATTTGCGAAAGACTGCTGGCAGATGCTGGATGCGGCAAGCTGAAGACAGGGGGCCATAGCGCTCATTAGGGGAGGCCTATGTCCAACAGTGGACTATTATAGGCTGATGATGATGATGATGATGATGAATCCTTTCTTTATTGTATTGTATTCTGTTTTTTTTCTCTTTGTCTTTATCTTTACAAGAAATTTGATTCGTTATATGGACTGTGTATATTACCTTTGTACCTACCATGTCTGAAATAAGTGCGATTTTATTTATTTATCATATTCTGTCAAGAACCTTACGGGGCGAATTTGGATGAATCTAGCGCAGGACCGTGAGAGTTGCACATATATACGTTTATATACTGCCTGCCAGCAAAAGATGATGTTAGGCTTCGGAAGAAGATGAAGAACCATGTTTTTAACGAAATACAAAGAATTAGATATATGTATGAGATATTAGAGAAAGAGTTATAAGAAAAGAATTGAGATAAGAATCTTACCAGAAGTGACTATTTGGTATATTACGCGAAGTATTCGTAGTAGATAATCATAGCTAAGAAAATATTCTTAGTATCTCACTAAGTAGATACGTATGGTATTATAAATATTTAAGTATTATTTATTAACAAAGAAAATCTTTTTTTTTAGCTGAAACTGTCCACAAGTTTGCCAATGACAATTGGAAAAAGGTGTCCGACGATTTTCAAGGTCCAGCTTTCGATGCACATATTAAAAAAATGATCAACAATCTCAACAAAATTCTCAAGAAAGTTCCAGTAGAAAAATTATTTTAAGTATTAAGTTATTTAATAATATATTGACGTTCCTTACATAGAAATATGGTAAGATTTTATTGAACGATCTTGAAAACTGTTGAATATAAAATGTTTTTGTTTTATGAATTGGAATTACCAATTATATTTTTTCCCATAAATTAAATGGCAGATGCTGGATGCGGCAAGCTGAAGACAGGGTGCGATTGCGCTCATTAGGGGAGGCCTATGTCCAGCTGTGGACTGATATAGACTGATGATGATGATGAAATTTAAAATATCATGCACATGGTGTTCTTCCACCATAAACTAGGTTCATAGTTAACTCGCTTACATTCATAATTAGGGCATCGAGAACCGAGCCGAGGTAGTCGATAATCTACTCAAAAGTGTAAGAAATTTTGAGTAATCTAAGTAATTTATAAAGTTTATCAGTTATGTAGTTCGTATAAATACAAGCTCTGCTTAGTTAAGGCACAGATAAAATGTTATGGATAAGGGTGCGCCTAAGCAAAAATCAAGCAAAATGTGTATTTTTAAACACTAAGTATGGGGGCCACCCGTGCGTTATTTTTTCAGTTGTCAGTCGCGTAATTTCGGTCGCGTAATGAAATTGTTTGTATCCAACTCAATCTGCCCAAGATACCTAAATGTACTCGGAAACAGTTTCGAGAAGGTGGCCTATCCCACTATCCCACTAATCCCACTAATATTATAAATGTCAAACAAAGTTTGGATGGATGGATAGATAGATGGATGGATGTTTGTTACTCAATCACGCCAGAATGGCTGATCGGATCGGGATGAAATTTGGCACAGAGATAGATTATAGTCTGGAATAGGACATAGGCTACGGGAACGGGAACTACGCGAGTGAAACCGCGAGGCGCTGCTTGTACGATATATAATACGAATACCTAATTCTAAGGTTTTTATTTATTATACTCTGGTTATTAATTTCTTACGAATACCTAAGCTTGACCATAGGATCTAGGATTTTTTTTATACCCTGAAAAACGCGCGCAAAACTGCGGACAGAAGCTAGTTTATAATAGTTTATTAAGTATCGGATATCACGTTACTGACACGAAGCTATCACGTGCCGGCATAGGAAGGTAGGTACCTATTTAACATTGTGCAAAAAACTGAAGTAGTTTACATATCACTCATCTGATATAAAAAACACAAGGTCTGCTTACTTAAAGGCGACATAATGACAAAACTTTGAAACTATAAAGCTTATTATAACGTTACTGTGACTAACATTTCGTATTGGGATAATATTAATATTGTTTTGAATTCTTTCTACATAAAAAATTATACAAAATTGAGCATTATTTAGTTAGAAGTTAATAACCAAGGAAATAAAGCAGTATATTACTTCACGGGCATAATCAAGCCTGAATTCTAGATGACAAGCTAAAAGAGAGAGTATCTATTATCCTGAGTCAAGTCGCGGACATGTTTATCCACGAGGAAAATACTCTACTTTTTACACTTTCTGAGAGACTAACAAGCTAATTTTGGTTACGCGTTTCGTTGTATAAGTGATCTTTTGAAGTTCTCATGTGTATAACGCAAAAGCGGTGGAATAATAACAGGAATTTCTGTGATTAATCCCAATTTTTTAACGTACCTATCTTACAAGATCTAATTTTGATATTTTTTTACCGACTTTTCACTCAATGGTTTTTACTCAATGGTCTATTGGTTTCCATGGCAACAGACGTGAAGAAGAGGTCTAACAAAGTTGACGGATGGCGGATCGCCTAAAATGAAGGAAGACTCATCCTGGACTGATGATTTTGAAAGGTTTTGTACGCAACGGGTCCCAACATGGTACCAATATAAATCCTGTTACTAAGCCTCCTGTCTGTCTGTCCGTCCGTCTGTCACCGAGCTATATTTTATCGGTATTCAGAAATTTCAAGTTTGTCGGTTTATGTACATATTATAGTGCGTAAACCCCGCACTCTGGGTAATCTTTATGAAAGTAAATAAGTTTCCGAAAATTTTCGATTTCGGCAGGACTCGAACCTGCGCCCGACCATTATTGTCAGTGTTTTTGCATGCCCATTGTCGGTTTATACTTTTTTGAAACACGTCAAATTTTGTGTGCTTTTATAAATATGTCAAAACAGTGACAAAGCCATATAATTAAGAGTGGAATAACACAACTCATCTACCAGTCCCATCAAATCAATCCAAACATATTCTTAGAAACAAATAATAACATTAGCTTACAGATAGTGGTTATTAATGTTGCACATCTCCCAAGAATAGGTTCCTAAGCAGTGTTGGATTTCGTACGATAATTATCGTATTTAGACGATAATAGTCATTAAGTACGATATACTATCCTTAGGTTATATTTTTATTTCAAGAAAATATCGTTTTAAACTCTGTTTTTCCAAGATGTACGATCTTTTTCATATAAATACGATATTTTTGAACGAAACGTACAATATTTTTTATTCAGTCCGAATCCAACACTGTTCCTAAGGCCTGTGGATGATATGAAGGTTGTTTTAGACATCTAGTCACTTATTTCGACAATATATTTGAACTTTTGTACATTCTTAGATGCAAAAGTTTACCGAAGCTATTACAACATAAATTTATTAGTTATTAGAGTAGAAATGAATATTTTTTGTAAGTGTGCCAGATGAAATACGGAAATCTAGCTAGTTAAGTCGTTACTGGCAGTTTATGAGAAAAAAACCTGTTACGTGTGTTTTTGCATGTATTTTACTCTATAAATAAGTTGCGTTACGATCAATACGATCAATTATATTGATTAGTTTTATTGAGTTGGTATATCTGTCAGAATGTGTAAAATTACCATAAGTTTGTTAAGTGTAGCCCTGGTTTTAAGTTTGACTGAATGTGCTCCACGTATGTAAATATTTAATATTGAAGCTTATTTATTTAGTAAGACGATACAGGTTCAAACAAAGTTTTTTTTTCCAAAATTTTAATAAACGTGGCAGGGGGAATTCTGGACTTTTTAAAATTAAGTTACCGGTATTCCCCCTTTAGGGGATTAGTGAAGAGAGAAAACTGGAATAAGCCGTAGCTTAAAGTTTAGTATAGAAAAATTATTTAGTACGGTTTAGTTAGTAGGTTTGCCGTTATTGCTTTACTATTAATTGGAAAAAAAGTGGCAGTGGTCTAGCCATATCTCGAGAAGAACCGACAACCGCTGGGGTAAACGTGTTCTTGAGTGGAGACCACGACTCGGCAAACGTAGTGTAGGACGCCCTCCGACCAGGCGGGATGATTAGCGAAAGACTGCTGGCAGATGCTGGATGCGTCAAGCTGAAGACAGGGCGCTATGGCGCTCATTAGGGGAGGCCTATGTCCAACAGTGGACTACTATAGGCTGATGATGATGATGATGATGATGATTAATAGGCATGATGACTGATTTGAGAAACTACTCCGAGATGTTTTTGACTTCTTTTGAATATAAAATAATACTATTTCTGGAAAAAATCGGAATTAGTTACAGAATATTCACTGTCAATTTTAGTCAAAAACGCTACAATACTACTCGTACTAGTGGCGGTGGTCCATGACGTCACCGATGCGCGAACATCTATGATAATTACAGAATGATATGGTCATTCTATTGCCAAGGGAACCTTTAAATGATTTACATAGCATTTTTAAAAGCAGTTTTTTCCTTTATTACATTGTACACCTAGGAGAGAAAATGCCTGATTCCTATCGAGTGTGTCATTTTCATTCGTCTTCAAACACACGAGGTAGGAATCGCACCTTCTCCCGAGTAATACATAGTACGTTATACTACACCTACGAGAAAAAATCTTCAAAATCACCCGTTAAAATTAAAAATGTAAACTCGAATTGTGTGAAAATCGTATGCAATAAATACGCGCGTACGGTTTTCACACGATTCTTTTTTCAATAATTATTGTTCCGAATAGTACGGAAGAGACCAAATCATACGGCGGATTTGGAGTAAAAACTTTTTGTCGTTTGACCTATTAGGAAAGTAATCATAGCTACCAGCTGTATTTTCTGAAATAAAAAAATAAAACGTTAGAAATTAAATTCCATATAGTTTTCCATCCCGCTGTTTACACTTCGTGACAGTGACGATCTTTCTAGGTTATGTTCGGAACAGGAATAATCAACTTTCTGAGTAGGTGTAGTATAAAACATTTTTTTATTTGTAGAAATATATTACACAAATTTGTAGGTATTCAGTAATTATTTAAAAACTTATCGGAGTACCTTCTCAAAATCAGTCTTTATGCCTATTTAACCTTGCATCTTCTAGTTTGCTACCGCAGTGGTCATTTTAAGCCCTTTATCAAGCTACTTAGAACTTTTAAAAACATTAAAATATTTTTTAGCCAAACCGATAACCCCTCAAATTAAGTGAAGCTAAAACACAAAATAATTACTTTCTCGTTTTCAGCACCAGATATAACAAAGTGCAAAGCAGATGACACAAAATGCATGGAAGAGTCAGCCAAAGCATTGATCCCTATATTTGGTGATGGTATTCCGGAATACAAAGTTGAAGTGCTAGATCCTCTGAAGATTAAAAGCATAAATGCGAGCCAAGATAACTTACTCTTCACACTGACAGACATAACCGTTAGCGGGCTAAAAAGCTGTCAGCCGACAAAAGTAAAGTGAGTGTTCTAAAAATCCACACGCGCTCAAATTAGTGGGATGATTCGGTTAAAAATCAAAAGCCAATAACTTTATTTCTTTAGGCTTACAAAATAAGCTCTTAGACAAGTCAAATTTTATACATAAATAGGTTAGGAGGACAACCGAATTTCGGTCACGATGGCGGCCGTCAATGCAGACTCACGAATTCACGCAGGGCATAATAAATTGCTCAAGTCTGAGCCCTATTGACTGACACAAGCACGGTTGATCAGTTGCTTTTTACAAGGATCCGTCTCGTTTCTTATATACGAGTATCAGAATTGTGTCGTAAGATATTAAATTTCTTGCAGCGGACTAATATAGACTGATAATAATAATGCTATTAACTTTTACAAGGGTCCGTCCTATTCTATAGTGTGCGCGTACGCTTCTGTCCGTGACTTATGGGATACTCATTAATCCAGGAATCAAATTGCATGCCTGTCACGAGGCGGTGAAGGTCGCGGGAAACCGCTAAATGCAGGCATTGGTCAGTATGGCGATCTTTAGGAAAGGCCTATGTCCAGCGGTGGACTTCGTGTGGCTGATACGAAATAGTTTTATTTGCTTTTTTTATACAATTACATGTAACATTTCAGTAGGTTTATCCCAATATGTAGTTCTGACGTAAAAACTTAACAAATTACCGTCGACACATTCAACATGCGTGTTCTTAATAGTTCTTAGTGTGACGGGAACGTATCTGATTGGATATTTAGGACTTTATAGAGCTAGGAAGTATCGAAACGGCTTTCAAATTTTGTTATACTAAGGTCTTTGTAACTAAGACTACATTCAATACAAACGATTAATGATACGGAAGTTTTGTACAACAGTCAGGGTCTCTGATACGTTTTTCGTTGTCGGGTTTAGTTAATGTCTACAAAATGTTACATTAATTCTTTTCTTACAGGCGTGATATTAAAAATTCAAAGCTACACATAACTTTGAATTGTCCTTTTGTCATCCTGGACGGTAACTATGACCTCCACGGCGTCGTGTTAGTGATTCCAGTTGGAGGAAATGGCAAAGTCCATGTTCATCTAAGTGAGTATGCAACATTCACCATTTTATATAGGTACCGAAGAGAATCATTCGGTGGAAGCATAATATTTTTTTCATGTGATCAGCAAATATTAAAAACTAGTTTCCGCCCGCGGCTTCGCACTCGTTGTTTAAGGTTATTTACATCCCATGGGAACTGATTTATGCAATAAAAAGTCTATGTATTATCCCAAACCAGTGGTGGCAGATGCCGCATCCAGCATCTGCCACCAGTCTTTTGCAAATCGTCATCCCACCTGGTCGGAGGGCCAAACCGATTGCCACAACATTTTTATAAGATTTTGTGTGAACTTTTACGATTGTTGGCAAACATTGATAGAAAATGACTGACAATGACTTGACCACTGAAAATAACTTGTGCACTCAAAATATGAAGACAGGAAGGACAAGCTGAAGACAGGGCGCGATGGCGCTCATTAGGGGAGGCCAATGTCCAGCTGTGGACTGATATAGGCTGATGATGATGATGATGACTCAAAATATAAGTAAAACTGTATTTTCGAACCGCAACTTTTTGTTGCGGTTGAAGTTCAATGTGATATTATTAGTAGGTAGGTATAAATAAATCACCCCAAAAAAATATCATCGTGCGATGTGTTCGCATTTAGCGGGAGATAAAGACGGTGCCGCAGACCACTTCGAGTGCTTCCAGGGACCACCTGTGGCCCGCAGACCACAGGTTAAGAACCATCAGGATATATACCATAACTTCAGAGCAATTTACATACTTCACATATTACATTTATTCATCATCATCATCATCAGCCTATATAAGTCCACTGCTGGACATAGGCCTCCCGTAATGAGCGCCATAGCGCCATGTCTTCAGCTTGACGCATCCAGCATCTGCCAGCAGTCTTTCGCAAATCGTCATCCCACCTGGTCGGAGGGCGTCCTACAATACGTTTACCGAGTCGCGGTCTCCACTCAAGAACACGTTACCTTTATTAATCGTAGTATTATATAAAGCTTTTGCTTTTGTTTTACAGAATCTGCTGTGCTAGAAATGGTAATGGATTTATCAGAAAAGATTGGAGATGATGGCAAACGTCATTGGAATATCAAATCATTTACCCACTCTTACGACATGAAAGAAAAGTCTGAAGTTATTTTTGAAAACCTCAACGCAGGCAACGAACTGTTACGTAAGTATTTTTAAAGCATTAACAGTTGTTTTCTTTGCATACTGGTGTAGGTAATATCATCTGGGGACACAGCATTTGCCCCCGCCTTTGATTTGGCGGGGGCAATGCTGTGTCCCCAGATGCGGCACGGCCGTATCATCCTTTTCTCGAAGCAGTTCAGGCCATTTTCGACCTCCTATAACTTCGTTGTGGATAAAACTAAAAGCCTAAATTTTCAGTAACCAAGCAGGCATTGTATAAACACGGTATATTTCAAAATTAATTCAATTTGAATTGTTAGTTTAAGAATTATAGCTAGTCAAAATTCTTAATTTTGTCACTGACTGACTGACTAACCGATCATCAAAAAATAACCAAAAAAAAAAACGTACACCAAAAGTTGTCCAAAATCTCCTCGGCTTAGAACACATGTTTCGTGGTAATCTGTAAATTATACATAAAATACTGTCAGCTTCAAAATTATTAACTAGGATAAGTCAAAGGAAATACAAAATATATTTCTCTTTATCAAGTAGATAAGAAGCTTAAATTATAATACCTATTTGGGTTTGTATACTTCGGTACTTTAGTGTTCCTTTTAGTTATATACATGTGAGAGAGGAATAAATCGTTAATTCGTCCACGGCTAAACGCCACTCGCTTGGCTGACGGATTGGTGATTGCAGTAGAGATTTTCAAAGTACACCGAAGGAAACTGCAGCCCTTCCTGTGGTAAGTTTCCTTAGTCAACGACATCCAAAGACTGAGTTAGAGGGTTCGATTCTTGCAGTGCGACCACCACGGTTAAAGGAAATACTATTATACGAAAATATATAAGACTAGCATTGCATGCATCAAATATAAGATAACAATAGGCATAAGGCTTAATAAAAAATGACCATTAAAATTTAATTACAACACACTCCTGGAAAAATTTAACTTTATGTTCCGAAGGAAGAGCATGGCGTCCTGCCGTAAAACAGTTTTTAACTAGTACGAAGGACTGTCACCTTACCAAGGTTCTGGTACATAACTATATCTACTAAAAAAAACTAGCAGTGCCTCGCGGTTTCACCTGCGTAGGTCCCGTTTCCGTAGGAATTCCAGGATAAAACATAGCCTATATCACTCCCCGAAAAGTAAACTTTCTCATTAGAAAGCTTACTTTTCACCACTGTGAAAGAATTTTCGAAATATGTCCAGTAGTTTTTAAGTTTATTCGTTACATGCAAAAATACCAAACTTTCCTCTTTATAATACCACTAGCAGCGCCTCGCGGTTTCACCCGCGTAGTTCCCGTTCCCGTAGGAATTTCGGGATAAAAAGTAGCCTATGTCCTATTCCAGACTATAATCTATCTCTGTGCCAAATTTCATCCAGATCCGTTTTGCCGTTCTGGCGTGATAAAGGAACAAACATCCATCCATCTATCTATCTATCCATCCATCCATCTAAACTTTCACGTTTATAATATAAGTGTTTATAATATTAGTGAGATTAGTATTTATATTAATTATTGTTTCAGGTCAAGCATCCGCAGATCTACTTCGTGAAAATGGCAACGCGGTCGTTAAAGAAATTGGAAATCCCGCTATCCAAGCTGGTCTTACCAGGGTTGTTAAGAACATGAATCACTTTTTCAAAGCTAAATCCATTGAAGACTTGAGCCTAGACTAAAAGACGAGACCGAATCTTTTGTTTTGTATTAAAAATATTGTGATAAAATAATAATAACTATTATTTATATTAATAAATATAGAAAAATTTATTGCTATAAAAATACTACTGTTGCACGAAAATAGGAGAAACTTAGATAAATAAAATTTACGCAATCACAACTTGTATTTTTTTATCCAAGTAAGCCTATATATTACATACCTATACTCCGTTTAGCCCAGTCGGGTTAGACGACACAAGGCCTTCACTTTGCATTGATTCCCATCCCGAAAATTATTGCATCAGAGTCGTTTGATTAGACTCAAACGACTCTGTTGCAATAATTTTCGGGCATTCAAAATGGCGACCAACGTCGACCCCGGCTTTAGCCGATATCTTGGTTTTAAGGGAGTAAACGTCTTTGAAGTACAGGCAGACGCAATAATTGTCGGGATGTGAATGAATGCTATTTGAAATTCTACCCGACTTGGCTAGTTCTAGATATTTTAGGTCAACATACACAAAAGATCCATAAAAAAGTTCACAAAAACTGATGATATTATTATTATGACAGAAAACAACAAGATAACAGAATAGGTACTTATCTTTTTAGAAAAATCAACATAACATTATATATTTTGTCCAGCATTGATTATTTTATTTATATTTGAATGCGCTATAGTTCGAAAGCGCACGAGATACGAACGAAACGATGTCGTTTTTTTTTAAACCAAACATGTTTCGAGCATCTGCGATTTGCTCCGATTTTATAGGTGTAAGCGCACTACTTGTCAACGGAACTGCGCGGCCGCGCGGCTTATTTGGTGATTTTGTTCTAATTTGACAAAAAGTGCCGCGGCCGCGCAGTTCCGTTGTAGCGTAGTGCGTTTCCACCTTTAAAACTGCAAAATATTTTTCCTCGCTATTTCTTAGAATTTCAGATTTCGTGTTTACAAAAAAATGATAAGTTTCTAGAACGGATTAAGTATTTTTTAATAACGTGATCATGAACATCGATATTCTTCGTAAACGGTTTCATGTAAACAATACTACCGAAAACTATGAATCATCGAACAGGTTTATGCTTGAAACTAGTACTTTAACAGCTTTTTATGAATACATACTTAAACAACATATACGTGGGCACTCAATGTTAATGAATAAAAACTTAACAGTCCTTAGGACCAGTTTAGCTAAAATTTTCGTTACCTCTTATTATATAGGTACATTTAGCGCTTTGCAACGCCTCTACCTACCGGATAGAGAGAATTTAAATACTGTTCATAGTATGGCGTCGATCCTATAGTTTCTTACGAACTTGATTAAAGTTTTCAAATTTAAGGGGGCTCCCACAAAACAAACGTGTTTTTTTTCTGTTTTTATAGATAATGATACGGGACCCTTCGCACGCGAGTCCGACTCGCACTTGGCCGGTTTTATTTTTTTACAAATATCAAATATCAAAGTGCTTTATTTCCTTAAGACCTTACAGGACTCTTGGACACGTCACAATATACAAATTACATACGTAAAACTAGGAAATAAAGTGATCACTTTGATATTTTGTTCACTTCAATCTTTTTAAGGTAAAGTAAAGAAGCGAACAAGAAACCTTTACCTTGTTAGAATGTTAGTTTTCGAGTTGGAGCAAAACCCGTCCCAAGCTTTTTTATCGTCTACATGTTTCCAAAATATAAGAAGTATAAATAATACTTAACTCAATGCCTAATTAAATTATAACAAAATAACAACGCTGAATAAATTAGGATGGTAATAATTGCATATACAAACGTAATTACATTAATAATAAATATGTTGCTCTCCGGCGGTGACCGAATTGCATCCTTAATATCTAAGCCGTAAGGTACTCACCGCGTTGCGAGGCGTAATGTACCGTTCGCACATAACATCGTCGTGTGCTAAAATCCATCTCTTTGCTCGTTGCGAGCGCTTTCTTGCCCCGAACGGACTGCACGAACGCTGGCTATATAATGCCGGGTACAGAGTACAGACCAAGCGAGCGAGAGCGAGCGAAGGCTAACGAACGAACGCAAAAGTACCAGTGTGGACGTCATTGCGAAAGCAAGCGAGTCCAAACAAGGGCCTTCGTTCATCTTCGGCCGTGCTCCGGCGGCTGTCGCTAGGTACATCAAAGCATTAGGGAACGAACGTACCGATTGTCAAATCCCAATCGTTTGCATTCGCTCGCTCTCGCTCGCTTGGTTTGTACCCGGCATAACACGTTACATTTAAATATTTTTTTAAGTAAGACAAGCGCGATTGTCTTTTGTTTCGGTGGCGGGGTGTCACAAACCCAGGCCCCCATTATATTTTTTTTTTATTAACTTATTTTTACGCCCTGTTCTAACGCCGCCGCCACCCATCTTAAGTTTAACCTTAAAGTCAAACTTCCTCTATTTAAGAACAAGAAGGCATCCGGCTTTGTTATGTTATGCGTTTCACTAATTCCAGTTTAACAGAAATAGTCAATTGGAAAACTTGAAGCTTCAAAAACCGTGGTGTTCAAAACTAGTTTCTGCCCGTGACTTTGCACGCGTTGTATCTATGGAAAATATTAATTTATTAAGGTTATTTTTATCCCATGGGAACTGATTAAAGGGATAAAAAGTAGGTAGCCTATGTTTTATTCCCTACCGATTTACAATTTCAGCCCGATTCGTTCAGTAGTTAATAATAAATAATGCTGGACAATTCACACAGCATTATCTAGCTCCAAGCTAAGCAGAGCTTGTTTTATGGGTACTAGATAACTGATATACCTACATAATATAATACAATGCATAGATAGATGTTTTTTACTATACATAGAAAACGACCAGAACACCCTGAACAAATGTCTGCAGATCGTACACACATTTGTCCCGAGGCGGGAATCGAACCCGCAACCTCCTGCGTCACAGGCAGGCCTTCGCCCACCGTGCCACAGAGGTCGTCACGTTTTGGCGTGATGAGGTAACAAACATCCATCTAAACATCCAAACTTTTGCATTTATAATAAAAGTTTGATTGTGTGATAACTGATAAGTGATGCTGATGACTATGAACATCGATCGATCACCTATATTTAAAATGTTCTGTATGTAAAACACATACAGGTATGAAAAATGAATGAAGACTTATTTTTCTAGAAATTAACATATATTGATTCGTTGAAGTAATTTCGCCGAGGCAACCTTGTTATGGAGAAAAAGATTAGTGCTCAGATAATAAATAACAGAAATTTGATTCATATATTATAAGGGTTTATGAGAAATTGCCGTTTCCACTCAATTTTATTTTATAAGGTTTTTTGTATTTTTTGTATTTCAACGGTTTGTATACAAAATTAATTTATACAGGTTGTAACAAAAATGAAGGACCAAACTTTCAGAGCAAAGGTTCAGTTTCGATCACAAAATATTAAAAAAAACGACCCAGGGGATCCCCCCTGGGTCGTTTTTTTTAATATTTTATATATTTAACCTGGGTTTAACTTTACCCCCCACATCCTTGAAAGTTTGCTCCTTCATTTATGTTACACCCTGTATAAATTCATTTTAATAAATTAAATCTGTAATTATAAAAATTCAATATACTATCATTGTGGAAGTACACAAATTCAAAACAGCTCGTTTCACGTGTTGTCACTTTCGTTTTATCTTTCTTTCACTTTCGTCAGTTTTTTGAAATTAAGGCATCCATTTCACAATTTTGACACAATTTCACCGAAATAGAATATGCCATTCAAAGTACCTAGGTACCAAAATTGTTGTTTTGAAAAATCTGTTTTCTTGTATGAAGTATTTGAGGCGATCACACAGTTAAATATCTATTTCATACAAAATATACAATACAAATAATTGACTACTTCTCACTAAGTAATAATAAAACAAAATTTGTTCTTCACGTGTCTCTTATTAATGGTGTACAGTAAAAGTCAATGTCCCCCCTGATGTCATCGACCATGGCCACTAAGCTTCGCTTAGTTACATGGTCTAAAGACTTATGTACAGTGACGTTCATCGATAACGATAAGCAACCCCCCTGTTGAAGTCAGTTCCTATTGATGCAGTAATATTTTAAAGCTAGAATCTTTCGGTAAAATAAAAATGACAAGTTGTTTCATAAAAAAACTACTAATTCCGTAGATTAAGCATAACTAATGTAATTGACGACCTCTGTGGCGCGGTGGGCGAACGCCTGCCTGCGACGCAGGAGGTTGCGGGTTCGATTCCCGCCTCGGGACAAATGTGTGTACGATCAGTGTACGATGCAGACATTTGTTCAGGGTGTTCTGGTCGTTTTCTATGTATAATAAAAAAAATCTATCTATGTATTGTATTGTATTATGTATATCAGTTATCTAGTACCCATAACACAAGCTCTGCTTAGCTTGGGGCTAGATAATGCTGTGTGAATTGTCCAGCATTATTTATTTATTTATTTATTATGACACCCGGAACCCATCAATAGACTACCTGTGGTTGAGCACCACAGAACAAAAAAATACAAAAATGGTTGTATTAAGAAATCCGTTTTTTACGTAATTACTGAAAGTCCGATTGTATTCTTAATATTCCGTGGATTTAACGTTGACTGACATAAATTTTTATCAGTTTATATGTAATTTAGTAATAATGTATTTTTATCCTAGTTATTTTTTTACAATAACCAACTTCTCTTTTAGGAAATTCCGCAGCTATTAATATGCTAATAGTTTTTTTGCAGTTCTGCAAAACAAGTGCAAACAAGTCTTAATACGCCTGGTAACCACCAGAGTATAAATTAATACTGGATTTTAATCTTGAGTACTAGTATTTTGGTCGAAAAAAATGTTTTGTGTAGGTATATTCCATCAGATATATAATGTTAATCTTAAAGGAAGTGTGTAGTATCTCTCATAGACCAGTCTTGATCAGTTGTGTACTCATCAGAAATATGTCTTTAAAAGTGGTTTTAGTAGCTTTTGTTGTAGCCTGTCTACAGCCGCCTTTTTCAAATGGTATGTTATTTTATTATGCTAGATAATTCTCATCGTTCATATCATATTTATTAACACTTTCATGACCCAAGACACAGAAGCAACTTTAATTCCTATTTCTATATTAAAAATAAAATACAATTGAATAAAAAGATCCCGTTTTCATTCATTCTGTATTGCTATCGTCTAGACTACTATGGGTGTAAGATGATTACGATCTGTTATTGGAATAAGTACACATAGCAATTTTTTTGCAGGTCTTGTTATAAAAAAATGTAAAATTGAAGATGCAAAATGCATTAAAGCATCAGCACAAGCTATTCTCCCAGAATTTGCAAGGGGAATCCCAGATCTAGGAATTGAATCGTTGGATACTCTGAAAATTCCAAAGCTTGACGCCAGTACACAATCTCTAAGTCTTAAATTGAGTGATGCAGTGGTGACAGGACTAAGCCAGTGTATAGTGAAGAAAATGCAGTAAGTGTCTACTCTATAACATCATGCTAAGCAATCTTAGAAACTCTTACACAAGAACTCCAAATTCAGCATTTGTGAACAGCGTCGGCAGACTGGTACTGATTCCGTTGATACTTATGTTTTTGGATTGTATGAAATAGCCTTGCTTTAATTTCCACCATCTTCACTTACCCTTGTTTCTTATTTTAGGTTTACCGACGATAAAAAGAAACTAACAGTTAAGTTGCTTTGCACAGTTGAAGCTAACGCAAAATACGAAATGGACGGCAGGATTCTCGTGTTAAGGTTAACTGGAAATGGAGACGTCTCTGTTGCACTGAGTAAGTTTATTATTGTAGCCTTCTACCGCCAAGTACTATTTGTAATTTTGTGGGTTTTATAACTTAATTTTTATTTTAACTGATATATAAATAAATAATTCCTTCTTTAGGGAAAATACTGATCACGGTGGTAGCTGATATAAAAGATGTCACTGGTGCTGATGGCAAGCCTCATTGGTCTATCCCATCGTGGAAGCACGAGTATGAACTGAAAGAAAAGGCGATTATCAAGTTTGAAAACCTGTTCAACGGAAATGAAGAGCTAGGTAAGACATTTTTAGTTTTATTTTCTGAATTGGCGCTATCAGTCGATACTTACATAAATACACAATGTAATTTTATTTAAGTTAGTGATTTTGACCTATTTCATAAACAATGAAAATTTTTAAAAATACAAGCTATGAATGCACAATGTTGTGGCCAGCATTGCGTACATATAGATCAATAGAGTAGTTTAGACGATGACAAAATCTTTATAACACCTACTTCATTTCAGGACGTGCTGCTTCGCAAGTCATCTCTGAGAACTCCAATGATTTCGTTAACGAACTCGGAAACCCGATCGTGCATACAGTAGTAGGCAAAATCGTCAAAGTAGTTAACAAATTATTTGCTAAATATTCTACTTCCTCACTGGTTGAATAGAATATAATATTAAAATGTTCCTATCCATTACAAGTAAGAATTAATAAAGTTACAGTATTTTCCGTAACTAAATGTTCTATTTATTTACTGACTATTACTTCTGTAAGAAAATGAAAATCTGATTTGTGATTTATTATTATATTATAACAAAGACCAAAATATTATTAAAGTCTCTATACGACACATTTTAGTCAGGATTCTAATTGCAATAAATTTGTTTTATCCCATAATGAAGCTGTCATCAGCACTAAACACTGCGTTGGTAGATACCATAAACAACGATAGCATAATAATATGGCTCTTCACACGCTTGCGCCAAATAAAACCGTCAACACTCGTACACATGTGGTTGCAGTTGTGTTTATTTCAGGATATAAAATAAAACAATATTTGTTCCTTTCTAAAAATTATCGAGACGTAGATAATCATTATGAACATGCACTTATATAGAAAATCAGGTTTAAGAATTTTCACCATCATAGTTCATGGTCGTAGATAGTAGGATTTTCTCAATTAAAAAAGTGAACGTAACTACCACAAAGTGAGAAAAAGTGTTACAGTATAAACGGACAATCAATGAATTTTCGTTATTATGCTTCTTAACAGAGATATTATTTCAAAAAATGCCAAGCAAAATGTATGGTCGCTGATCTGGAGCGATAAGCGTCACCAGAAAATTATCAGAAATCTATACAAAATAATTTGAAGACCTTTACAAAATTTTATTGTCTTGTTTTCTACACCAATTAACATTTCCTAGAACAAGTTCAAAACTTGAAACACTGTAGTGGTTCCTTGCAAAACCACTTTGGAAATATCAGGTTATGGGTAGATCAGTACAATAACATACATAATAAGCTTTCGTGTTTCATCACCAGCTTGTGTTATGGGTATAGATTTAAATAAATAATATTAATACACCCAAACTCGGAAGAAATGCCCACAATCATAAAAACTTTTCTCCTACGACGGGAATGTAACCTGCAACCATCAGCGTTAGAAATAACTTTACCAACGACGACAGCGTCACAGAGGTCGTACATTCAGAATATGAACCCCAAAGTTGGCCCAAATGAGTAAGAAAACCGAATTAACCGGGGCGTTACTAACAACCAATCAATAACAAACTGATTTATTCCCGAGGGGATACAATATCAATGGGAATCTCTTGAACGATTGCCGGTTATGTAGAGTCAGAGTTTAAGCGGATATAAAGATTTGTTAGAAACTCCTAGAATTGTTTGGAGCCTGATCAGGGCTTTGTTTTACGACCACCACGGTAGATTCGCATAAGTTCTGATCAGGGTCTAACATAGTCGTTAAACCAATCCCTGATTTGGGTCAAAACGAGTGTAAGAACGTTAAGGATATCAAAAAGTAACCAATAGGAAATCATCAACTTGAACTACATATGACATTATGCACAAAAAAGAATACCGATATTAATAATACAAGAACCTACGGCAAATAAAATAACTGACCTTAAAACAGAGCAAAAAACGTACCAAACCAGAAAACCAACAGATGAAAATAAATAAAAGTAAATGAGTTTGGAGACAGGTTTATAATACAAGTAAATGAGGTTGGAAACAGGTTTGAAAATAAATATTTATCACAAGATGATTGAAGAGACGAAATATTTACCATCACTTTTATATATATAGAACAAACCGCCTACAATCGCACCCGAAATTTTTGAGTAGCATTGTAAAAACCAAACATAACCGATACGCAAACACGTGCCGAAACCATTTTCGTGACATTTTGAGAACGTTCCCTTGTAACGACAACGAATGACGAGGTTTGTTTGATAAGAGAGCCGGTAACAACCCTCCGAAGCACCCTTATCATCAACTACCTAAGAATAACTTTGCTGCTCAGATATTGAGTCGAAAAGGGGAGTCGAAAGCTTTTACGGCCCAGTAGACGATACTATCATGTTTCCGTAAAATTGCAAAAAGATAACCAACATTTAATTTCCAAAAGTCATTATAAATTTAAGGGCAGTGGGTTGATAACCCTGCGCTTAAAATACTATTTGACGGAAGGTGGTAGTATGTAACAAAGCCGTTTTAATATGTCGGAATAAAAAATTAAATCCTACATGGAAGCACTCTATCGTAGAGTTAGTATGAACATTTCTTATTTCATTTCGAGCTCACTTTGACCCATAGACTTAATACTAGCTTTTTAAATTATGTCTATGCTCTGTCTGACCCAGTTATATGGTAAAGAGTTTCCCATGATGTATCGTTTTATGCTTTTTTTCTAGTTTTGTGGTAGATATGCAGTCATTTGATGCTTTGGCCACCATGTAGTAGTCAAATAGCCTATTATGTCATTTGCAGACAGTTATTAATACCTACTATAGTATTTCTCTGTTGATTTCTTCACTAGGTTAAGCTTGTATCGAATAGGGTAAACGTTTTCATGAGTGGAGACCGCGACTCGGCAAATGTAGTGTAGGACGGCAGATGCTGGATGCGGCAAGCTGAAGACAGGGCGTTATGGTGTTACTAGGGGAGGCCTATATCCAGCTGTGGACTATTATATGTTGATGATGATTATGATGAAATGCATGCGTAATAATAAATTGACCAGTTTCTAGTAGTAATTTTAACATCATCACTCACTAAGTCCAATTAGCTTTATCCACGATCAGACCAGTTGCCCAACATTTCAACCCAATAAATTATATTAGTACAAAAAATCTGTCGAATCATGAATCGTTGAGAGGTTTGTTAAAAAAAGTTTTATCTAATTCCACTTTTAATGGACTCTTCATTACAGGATATGGGTCCAATTTGATTTGCTTATTAACTAAATTGATATTAGATACATTTGTTTTTTCTTTCACTATTTTGTTTCGTTAACAATTAGTGCAAAAAATTCGTATGCATAGCTTTTGTTTTTTTTCGCTGGATTTGGTCGCCGAGACTCGTCCAATCTTTGTAAACTATTTGAAGATTGATTTGAATTTGACAGAGCGATTAACAGAAATGGAGAGCAACCAGCAGAAAGAGAATCACCTTGGCGAAAACATGTTGAATAACCTGTTTATTCCCGCGAAAATCTGACTACGTTTTCTATTTTATCGGTAACAACGGTAAAATGCTATGAAAAACGAAATCACTCAGGTCTTTGTTATCACTGCGTGAACGGAAACTAGCGGTTATTAATATTCCTTTGTGAAAAGCCAAGGTGCAAACCCTTCCTCACATAAACAACGTGAAATGGCTGTAATTAGCAGGCAGCTGTTGTAATTGACCCGAGTTTTTTTTTTGCGCTTGTTCGGCATTTTTACTTCAGACGTGAGGAACTTTTCTACTGCAAATAAAGGAACCTAGTAGGTAATAAGGGATTAGCGTACCGATCGACTTTAGAACTGTCAAGACTTTTAGTCTGCTGTGGATCCTGTGGACAGATGATGATAAATGCTGCATACGAAATTGGCTTGAAACAAGCTTACGGCTTCATTAAGGATGTAAGCGGGTTAACTACGAACCTTATTTGTGTTGGAAGAACACCAACGTTTCATCCCTTAACGAGGGAGTTCTTCAGGGTGAGTGCGGGTCGAGGCGCGCGCGTTCCGCGTCCCTCCGAGCACTGCTTACGGCTAACAAAACACAGTAAGATTTACGACTAACGTACCTACTACATCAACGGGTCCAAGTTGATGATGATGAAAACTTACTCCCGAGATCAGATTTATGTAGACAATATTATGACACACACCACCATTACCAGCCTACTAATGGACGTATGCATTCTATATTCTGACAAGATACCTAAATCGATGCGAAGACTGATTTTTAAATTCCTATTATTAGGTTGTGTTAGAACTCAAGGTTATTTATTATATTTTTTGCACAATAAGACATAATGCCAACTGTACTTTAAACAATAGATTTGTGGTTAAAATTACGAGTGGTCCCACTCGCCCAACGAAATAAACAAGAAAAAACTAATCAGGTAACTGGGACCGCGGTCCCAGTTTTGTAGTGGGCCCAGTCGCCTGTGTCCTCCAACATTAACGCAATAGCATGAACAACGCTGTGATACCTTGGTTTGCAAACTTTCCAGCAGTTCTGCATTCGTGCCTGTCTACATAGTCCGTAACCAGCTGCGTCGACTATTTCCCTTGTTTTCCAGCAAGGCTGCTTAAATATTTGTAAAGCACACGCTTGGTGGCAGCCCTGCCCTGTTAATAATTCATTGCGGCCGCAAATCACGATAAGTAAACAGTGACAGGTCGCGTGCCAACCCTGTGACTGAGCCGAATGAAGCCGACTCAGATATTCATGAGGATAAGATGTTTGACAATTAATAGGAATGAGAGTCAGGAGATCCTTAAATTTTTCTACTTCCGTGCACTTGAATTTTCGATCAGTTTTTTATTATTTTCAAGTGTTCAAGGAATAAATTGAAGGAAATACCTACTCTCTAAGCCCGAGATTTGAATATTGCCTGGACGACGTGTTTTATTTTATTTTAGTTCTTTATGTATTTTACCAAAATAAATAACTGATCACTTTATAAAACTTACACAGCTAAATTAAATAAATTAAAGCACTTCTTTCGCCAGTTCTATTGCCTTTCTTATAGCATAAGTTTAATAATGTAGGTACTGAATGTTTTGGGTTATGAAAAAAAGCATTATCTATCTATCTGTCTATCATTGCCCTCGACGACGATGTGCAAGAACTTGCAGTTCTAGTTGCAACCGGCACTGGCGGGTCGCGCCAAGAAGATCGTTCTCCAGAGGTGGGCAGTGAATGTGTTAAAAGTACAAACAACAAACTATTTCTGTTTTTTAGTATTGTTGTTATAGCGGCAACAGAAAAAACTGTCTAACTATCACGGTTCATGAGATACAGCCTGGTGACAGACGGACAGACGGACAGCGGAGTCTTAGTAATAGGGTCCCGTTTTTACCCTTTGGGTACGAAACCCTAAAAAAGGAACGCAGATATCTTGGGAAAACCTTTTTCATTTATTCATTCGATGTCATGGCTAAGTAACGTTTATCCATATTGTTGAACGTTGATCGTATCTATGACAAATAAATAAATAATAAACAATGCTGGACAATCTACACAGCATTATCTAGCCCCAAGCTAAGCAGAGCTTGTATTATGGGTACTAGATAACTGATATACATAATACAATACATTACATAGATAGTTTTTTTTTATTATACATAGAAAACGACCAGAACACCCTGAACAATGTCTGCAGATCGTACACACATTTGTCCCGAGGCGGGAATCAAATCAGCAACCTACTGCGTCGCAGGCAGACCTCCACCCACCGCGCCACAGAGATCGTCAAAGGACAAAGGATTTCATATATTCGATCGTCGATTTAGTATGCGCCCTAAATCTCACTAATCTCATCTCACTAATCTCACTAATATTATAAACGTGAAAGTTTAGATGGATGGATGTTTGTTCCTTTATCACGCCAGAACGGCTGAACGGATCTGGATGAAATTTGGCACAGAGATAGATTATAGTCTGGAATAGAACATAGGCTACTTTTTATCTCGGAATTCCCACGGAACTACGCGGGTGAAACCGCAAGGCGCTGCTAGTGTGGTTATAAAAAGTCAACCTAGTAAAAATCCATTCATTATTTTGTTTTCTGTATTCAAATAATAGAAAGAATGATCTTGACCTGGGCTTGTATGATCGCCTCAGTGAACAATCCAGTGAGGTTTGTAGGTATCTCACAAACTACGGGCATTAGGTACTACCGGGTCACCGTGTAGGTTGCAGAGTAGTGATTTTATACAGCGCAAATATACTATGAAATCCTATTCAAGAAATTATAAATTGTTAGAGAAAAAGAAAGTGGTAACACGTGGCATAGTATTCAGCATAATAAATACAAGGTGCCACGGTAAAAAGTGGCTCTGTTGTTTAATGTAGCTCTGTGACAGTGTGATTTATGGATGGTGGGTCAACCGATACGAGTGATTGGCCGATTGTTTGTTTGTTTGAAGCCTTACTTTGATAGGATCTACTTCCATTATAATAATGGATCAATAAAAAAAAAAAAGTTCCTTCCCGCGGACTTTCTTGACCTATTTGCATTCTTGACTGAAATAAAGCTATTTTTAGTACCTACTATTTTATAGGTTTTTGTCGCATTTATTCACTTATTTTTCGCGACGTTTCAACAGGTTTACACACTGTCGTGTCGTGTTCACGGAATAAAGTAGATAAGAAAAATTTATAATTTCAACACATACAAGACACAATTATTATAATGTTATACTGTAACTTAATAGGTATTATTATTTGGTGCACCTTATTATTATATGTCCGTCCCTGGGATATTTAACTCCTCATTTTACCTCCCTGCCAGTGTCATCCTTCATATTTAGGCGTAAAAAGGTAACAGACAGACAGACAGACAGACAGAGTAACTTTCAAATCTCACTAATATTATAAACGTGAATGTTTAGATGGATGGATGGATGTTTGTTCCTTTATCACGCCAGAACGGCTGAACGGATCTGGATGAAATTTGGCACAGAGATAGATTATAGTCTGGAATAGAACATAGGCTACTTTTTATCCCGGAATTCCCACGGGAACGGGAACTACGCGGGTGAAACCGCAAGGCGCTGCTAGTTTTTAATATTAGTATGAATATGGATACCTACAACAGTAATGTTTGGGCCCCACATCCGAATTCCATGTCTAATTACTAAAAAATCATCCTGGAATATTACAACCAAATAATAGAATTAAATTAAGACTAGTATTTACATTTGAAATAATTGAGCTAACTGCAGACTGTTACAAACATTCTACAGGTAGCTCAACTGATCCATATGAATAGCAGTCGGAAGCGTGCTCAAGACGCTGGCTGCATGAAATATAGAAATAGGAAACAGCGGTTAGAGGCGCGTTTTTTTAATTTTTGCATCGTTTTTACCATCCCCCGCATCTTTCGCTTATTCAGGTGCAAAGACAAAGCAACGGTTCATCACATCGAGAGATTACAATACAATACAATACAAAAATTCTTTATTGTACAGTCAGCTGCTCAGACATGTATACACCCCTAAGTTTTCACTTATATTTTACTCAGAACTTTTCATATAAAAGTCGATGCACACATTTTACGTACAAAGAAGTCATCGTACTTGTCAAAATGAGGTATAATAAATTATCAAAATTACCATGCACTTACTATTCAGGCAAATTGAAAACATGGCAGTGTATACATATTTTCGCAGCTGACTGTACACGAGAAAATAACATAACAAAGAGACATCACATAGGATAAGTACAATGGGCGGCTTTATCGCTTAGAAGCGATCTCTTCCAGGCAACCTTGGGATGGAAAGAATTGTGCATTTAAGAAAGGCAGGGCGTGTACCTAAGATAATCTAAAATTAAAATTAAGATTAGGTAGTTTCCTATATTAGTTAGATACTAGTACTTGTGTGACCCAGCTTTTTACAGCGAAACGGAACCCAACAGAATGCTGGAGATTGTAAAAAGCAAAAAGCAACGTATCACTAGGTAATGGAGCTTAAAGTCATTCGCATCACGAACGACCGAGTAACAAATCGCCAACGTTTGCAACTCATGCCTCAGGGACCAATGGTCCCTAAGACGATAAATCTTATCAAATCAAATCAAATCAAATCAAATCAAATCAAATCAAATCAAATCATTTATTTGCAGACAACGGGTTACAAGTTGGTATGCTTATTTTAAAATGTCCCTTGCGATGACTTACCAGCTAAACAGCTTTGGTGTGCAAAATTATATAATATAAACAAATTAAACGACATGCAGATACAAAAAAATTACTTAAAATAATGCCAGACTATTTGTATGAAAGATAGCATTGGTCCATACAAAATAACAAAAAGATTAGTAAAATTTCAATTAGTTATGTTTACAAATGTCAAAATTATAAAATTAAAATGTCAGATTTATAAAATTTTAATGTTAGAGTCCGTGAAAAATTCATTGATATGATAGTAGCATTTTAATGTCAGTATCTTGAATAATTTTTGCTTAAACATCATTAGGGTTAACTCGCGTAGAGCAGCTGGTAACTTATTAAATATTTTTGGAGCTATTCCACAAAAGTTTTTACGATATAGAGCTGTGTGGCCTCCGTTTGAGCAAAGGCGGCTTTGGTCACGCCTGCTCCGCGAATGAGTAGGTTTTTGATAGAGCTCTTGATTAGACTTTACAAACAGAGCCATTTCAAATATGAAGAGGGATGGTACAGTCAATATTTTTAAAGCTATAAAGTGGGCTTTGCAGCTGTCAGTGCTTGGTAAACCTTGTATTGCTCTGATGCATCTTTTTTGTGCCCTAAATATTATTTCCCTATCTCTGCAGTTGCCCCAAAATATAATTCCGTAGCGTAATTTTGATGATACATAACTATGATACACCGTTTTTAGGGCATCTAGACCAACCACCTTGCGTAATTTAAAAAACATATACGCATACTTGCTGAGGGCCTTACATATTTCGTCGGCTTGAAAACACCAATTTATATTTCTGTCTATCTCGAGTCCTAGAAATTTTGTATGTACTGTACTCTCTACAACCTGGTCCTTATACTTTATTTGCAGACAAGGTTCTGGCAGGCGTTGCGAGAAATGCATTACTTTAGTTTTGTTTAAGTTTACAATTAAATTATTTCTATCTAGCCAATCGATCACTTGATTAAGAGCGTCATTGATTTCACTTTCGTAAGTCAGAGAATTTATACATTTAATTAGAAGAGTACTGTCATCAGCGAAAAGAGTCATTGGATAATTAATACTTAATGGGAGGTCGTTAATATAAGTGAGGAAGAGTAGCGGGCCTAAAATACTTCCCTGTGGGACACCGTATTCCACGATTCTAGGCTCAGACATGTACTTTATTTCTCTTTTTGAAATAGCGCATACCGAGTTGATCTCTGTAAATTGTTGCCGGTTGCTAAGGTATGATTTCAATAGATTAAGCGTGTTTCCTCTTACGCCGTAACGAAAAAGTTTGTTTAACAAGATTTGGTGGTCCACATAGTCAAATGCTTTTGTCATGTCCATAAAGACCGCACAAATGTGCGTTCTCTCGTCCATAGTTTCAATGACTTTGTTGAGTAGATCAAAAATAGCTAAGTTTATGGATTTATTTTTTCTGAATCCGTTTTGTTCTTTAGCAAGAATGTTATGATTTTCCATGAAAGAGTAAAGATTATTATAAAGATGTTTTTCAAATATCTTTGAAAATATTGAAACTAGAGCTATGGGACGGTAGTTTTTCATATCATCCTTTTTCCCCTTTTTTTTGAAGACAGGCTTAACTACTACCGGTTTAAGGCTGTCGGGGTAGATACCATGAAAAATGCTGAGATTTATAATATGACTAAGATGATTTGATATTGATTTCTGGACCAGTTTAATAACTTCGGTCGAAATTTCGTCGTACCCAGTGCTTTTTTTATTCTTTAATGTTTTAATAAGTTTTTCCACCTCTGGGGGAACAGTCGGGGGCATATAAATAGAATTCACAATTGGGTTGATTAGATTAATGTCAGAAGATGAGTTTGTATTTGTATTGGTTGGTTTAATTTCGTCAATAAAAAAGTTATTAAAAGCTGTAGCTATTTCCACTGGGTTCTTTAAAAGCTTTCCGTTAATTGCTATACTAGAAATATTTTCCCGAGGATAGTTTTGTTTGCTTTTGTTTATTATTTGCCAAATAGTTTTAGATTTATTAAATGAGTTTTTAATTGAGTGGTTATTTTGTGAGTATTGTGTAAGTTTTATTATTTTTTTAAGTCGTGTAGAGTATTTTTTTAAACTTATTTTATTATTAACGCTCGAGTGTCGTCTATACCTCCACAGAAGTTCTCTTTTTCTTCTGGTACAAAGTTTTATGCCTCTAGATATCCATGCCGGTTTTTTATTTAAAGTCACTTTAATTTTTCTGACTGGAAAACAAAGATTATAAATAAGCTTAAAAGTGCTAAGAAAGCGATTGTAGGCATCGTTAGGGTTTTCAGTTTCGTAGATATCCGAGAAAGAGAGACTTTCTATGTGAGTTTTAAATTTAGAAAGATTTTCACTGCAAAAATCCCTCTTTAACACAGTCCAGCTACTTATATTACATACTTTCCGAACGGGAAATTTTAGCAATTGCGCAGTGTGATCTGAAAGTTCAAGATCCAAGACATGACTCTTACATTTCCGTTTTGAACTATGGGCAAAATTATCTATACAGCTATTACTTACTAGTCGGGTGGGTTCTCTTATTTCCAATTTAAGATTGTAACTGAGAAGAAAGTTTTCGAACTCTAAAGATGTATTACTTTTTTTCATTATATCGATGTTGAAATCTCCACATAAGATTATATTTTTATTTTTGTTACATAATTTGGATAACATTTTTTCTAAGGTAAAATAGAAAGTGTGAAACTTAGAATTAGGTACCCTATAGATACATACAATTATGATATGAAACAGTTTTAGCTCGACGGCACAACATTCGATGATACCCTCTACGCTCATTCCAGCTATGTCACTTAATTCGTTATAGGATATTCCATTCCGTACTAGTATGCAAGCACCTCCGCGATTTTTCGATCTTGAGTAACATGCCGCTAATCTAAAGTTAGGTAGGTAGAGCAGTTCTTCATGTCCTTTTGTCATGAAGTGCTCCGTGATGCATAGAAGCTCAATGTCAATTTTGTGGTTTTCTTTAATTTCGTCTAGATGTAGAGTCAACAAGTCGGATTTATTTATCAGTCCTGCGATATTCTGATGAAGGAGGTGGATATAGTTATCCGAGAAAAAGCTGCATGTCACCACTTGCTTGGTCTTCTAGGTTCGGTGTCGGTTCGATACACTCCTCTGCCAGATATTTTATCAAGGCTTGCAAATCGCGAAGTATGACTTCGAAGCCATTCTTGTTAACGTCTCCATGTCGCCTATAGAACATGCGGTAATCGTACGTAAGGTTTACGTTTGAATCTAGTAAGGTGGCATATAGCTTTGATTCGTTATCTAGGTAGAGTAGGTTGTTAAAACTCTCAACCCGCCAGTTAAACATCGCAGCATATTTATGGCATTTGAAAGTAGGTAGGCACAGTATGACATTCGTATGATGTAGCGGCTGCAGGTTCTCTCGCAGACAAACTACTAGTTCTAAGTAGTTATTTGTTGTCTCAAAATCTTCTTCCCCGAGAAAAATTATACAATAGTCATCTTTAGTAAACTTCGTTAATTTTCTATCGATTCCTTCCATAAGGTTTTTTATACCACACGCCGGTTTACGGTAGTGGCAAATATTATTGTTATTTAAGTACTTCGTTTGAATCAATGTTTCATGTGTTAATATATGGCTTTTTTGACTGCTTATAATGCAGATATTGTTTCTATTTTTATCGCATTTTTCAGCTTCAGTTCGTCGAATAGTATTGTTATATATTCTCTTTGTAAATATTTTCTGTTGGTTTGTTGATTTTTTGTTTTTATTGTTAATGATGTTAATTTGTGTGTTGTCTTTCGGTGGATTTCCTTTCTCAGGTTTCTCTTCCAGCTCTTTTTCATGGGCCAAGCTTTGTTTTGCAGGACTATCTTGAGTTGGAGTGTTGCGAAAGCTTTCTGCGAGCCGGCGCCTTACACTTTTTTTTGTGCTTGAAGAAACATTTCGTCGTAGTGTACCTAGGGGGCTTCTACATAGCTGCTTTAGAAGTTCCAGCTCTTGACTCATAGAAGACATATGCTTTTTCAATTCTATGTTCTCCAGGATGACGTTATCCAATTCATTCTGAGTGCTGCTTAAAGTAACTTTCATTTCTTTGATTTCGGCTTCAATTTTTGATATGTAAACTGGACAGTGTGCAGATAAATCAAGGCTTTTCCCTAGGATTTCGTCACACGACAGAGGGCTCATTGAGCTGGTTCTATTTAGAGACTCAAATGATTTGCATTTTGTGATGCGTTGCTTTCGCATTGTTATATTATTAGACTCAAACTCGGACATTTTTGTGCCAATAGTTTACTACGCCCTTTTTTGTTGCCGAACCTCGGAAAGAACAAAAATAATTCTCCTTTATAAGATTCGAACTCCCGTCCGCATGCTTGGCAGCCACTCGGTGAGACCTCCGCACCAAACGTGAGTTGAAGAACGTCTCGAAATTATGCTGTGCTTGGTGATATGCGCATCTGTATGATCACAGGCCTTTTGTGTGATTTTGTGGCGGGTCCAAAGGTCATTTTTTTCTAAACCTGATGCGGGTTGCCTTTGTTTGTTGTCAATTCAACGGTTTAGTTTCTTATCAAATTTGAAAATGCACTCACATGAATAGCTTTTTCACTTGAATTTTTTTGAACTTTTATTTTATGTATTATTGCGCTTCTTCCTGTGTAATTTATTTTCTTCAAATGTTTCTATTCGAGGAGTTATTATTCGGTTTATGTTTTTTGTGTCTTTGTGTTTTTCGGTTTCTTAAAAAACTCAGTTAATTCTATAAACTGTAGTTGGAGATTGGTTTCCTGAGGAGGTGATGTATGAGAATGAATCGATCTGGATGTTTTATTATCTAAAATAATGTTGGACAATTCACATATCATTATCCAGCCCCAAGTTAAGCAGAGCTTTGTGTTATGGGTACTAGATAACTGATACAGTACTATAATAACTCTATGGATATACCTATAACAATACAAAGATATAATAGATATTTTTTATTATCATAGAAAACAAACATATGCCCGGAACAAATATCTGCAGATCGTACAAACATTTTTTTCAAGGCGGGAATCGATCCCGCTACCTCCTGCGTCGCAGGCGGACTTTCCCCCACTGCCCCACAGAGGTCGTCAAATGTTGATCGGAATATCTAACTTAATAATAGAATGGCATTCAAAATTTATCATCAAAAGAAAGTTAGCTTACGTTAGCTTACGTAGAGGTTTAGGAGATATCTAAAATTCTGCTTTTGCATTTGACAAACCGCTTACCTAAATATTTTATCAGACTTCAGGAAAGAACCGCCTCCTGAATGTAGTTGTATATATTTTTTATGTATATTCGTCGGTTTCTCCGTCAATTAAAGACCAGATTTTAAAAATACTTCCAAATGAATCCGAATCCCGAAAGATTAGTATCCATCCCGTCAAGCTTAAGAAACAACATAATCACGATTAGCTACGACAATAATAATTGTGGTGATACTCTTCTTAATTAATTTTGATGATTCTTTCGTTTTTGTATAATGGTTGATTTTGAGGTAGCCCATTCAGTTTAAAATTCGAGGAATTGATATACGCGCCGTAAAACGTATCTAAAACATCATCACATGATAATTTTCACAATCACTGGTAACAAAATAGTTTCCATGGCACAGACTTATAATATTTACTTTTGATTCATAAGTTATAAGTGGTTCGTTAAATGTATTTTCATACAAAAGTAACATAGGTGATTGAGTTCATAACATAGGTGCAACGTATAGTCTTTGTGGCAGAGCTAGTCATCTCCTGCGTAGACCATAATTAGCCGCAGCTTACGAAAAATACTATGTGTACACCATAGATGGTATCCTACTTAAATAAGATCAAAATCAATCAAAATCAAAAATTCTTTATTTCCATAAATACAAAAATGAACACTTAGAAAAGGTCAAATTCTTAAAATAAAACACTGACACGGAAATAAAGTAGTACTTTTGATTTCTGTCGCTTCGGTATGTAGACTAAAGTAAAGAAGCGACTAAGAAACCTTTAGCCTGTTAGTTGTTATTTTTCAAGTTGTAGCACAACCCGTCCCAAGCTTTTTTATCTTCTAAATTATCTGATATTTTGTAGTAGGCCTTTTTGCACAGAAAGGTTATGACAATTTGTTTGAATTTATTTATTGATAGATTTTGCAACTCACTAGGAGTTTTGTAGTAGAAGCGTATACATTGACCTTTAAAAGATACATTAATCTTGTGAAGCCTACTAATACTGGCATATTAAAATTTATTTGACTTCCTACCTCTAACCTCTTCCACAGGACTAGGGTTTCTAGTGGCATGAGCAAAAAAAGTGAAATAGTCCAACACGGTCGGTCTAACAATTTTATGAGAAAACGGAGGTCTCCTGTATCCACAAAACAGAGCAAAACAATGTGTACAGTTAACAGCAACAAATGAACGATGTCAGCACGTGCTGTGTCGCATAAACGATGGCAGCAAGTGTTCCCGAGTCAGGATATATCGCAACGCGTCTGAGCAATGTTCGTATATTCAGCTGAAGAGTTGAAGTTTTGAGCAATAGTGTAGGTGGTATTTTCAGATGAAGGAAGAAGTTTGCACAGTCATATTTATAAACCTTCACAATAAAAATCACAAATTTGCTTGTTCTGGGTGCCTTTGCCTACATATCATTAGGATTTAATATTTTTATTCATTTATTGGTGTAATTAGAACGACCTTAAGCCAAATTTGATTAGCTTTATCACATTATATTATATTTTGGTCATAATTTTTCTACCTGACTGTACTCAACAGCTTCAATAATTTGATGGTATCCGAATCGACAGTAAATAAAAAGTTTTAATTATTCAGGAAATTCAAAATCTAACAAAACTCCTAATAGAGTCCACTGGTGATCGGAATACTGACTTTTATTTCGGTCAACGAATTAGCATTGCCATTCAACGTGGTAATGCTGCCAGCATTCTGGGCAATTTGCCTTCTGGTGACGGCTTAGATTTTAAAAAAATAGATGTAAGTGTAAATATTAGTTGTAATTTATTGTGTTATTGTAATTTTCTTTAAATAAATATAAGACAATTGATTTATGTACTCGATGTGATGATGTGAAATAAAACGATATTGCGTTGCTCTGAAAACAAAGTTTTATTTTATTTTAGAAGTAGGTAATTACATAGGTGCAGGTACAATTGGTTAGGTAGCTTATTATCTAATTATCTTACCTGAAAACAAAGAAACGACAATTAAAGTTTCTTTTTACTATTATAAATTATTTTCACATAAAATCGAACACACGAGTCTCTTGTTTTTACAAAATTCCTCCATTAGTTTTTCTGAGATGACAGTAGCTGTCAAACTGTCAGTGCATCCGATCTGTCATTTTGTACAAAGCGCACCAAAATTCAAATTAGAGAAATGTTAATATTTCCTTACATAAATATATTCAGGAATTTGAAGTCGGTTGATGTTTTTTTTTAAACGCCAAATTTTTTTTTCGCCATACACAAAGGAGAAATAGAGAGTGAACGGTACAGTCCACTCGTACCCTACTTTCCAAATACTCCGGCCCGCATTATCTTAGCCCGAAATACACCAAACCTCATTTAATTTATCTCGTTTCCTTTTTAGCCAAATAAACCACATTCTGCGTAATTAATCCAATTTAATGGGCAACTCTGTGCCAACAAAATCTATTCCGGCCAAATCGGAATTCAGAGAAACAATTCTTGTTTAATAACGTGTCATGGAAGCATTTTAATGTGTTCGTTTTGTATGATGTATCATATCATATGGTGCTGACTAAGTTCGAAAACATTGAATTTCCTTGAGTTTTCGGTATTTTCGTAGTTTGAGTTCTAAATGAATTCAAATTTCTATGAAATGTATCAGATAAAGAAAAAACTAACTAATGTATCAGATGAAGAAGGAACTATGAGATTTTTCAGATAAAGAATTGGATTAGATTGCGCTGCCCGCATCCAGCAGTATCCCGCAGCCCGGTCTTTGTGGGGCATCTTTGGACGAGGCATAGGTACGTCTAGCAGTGGACGTCATTATTTGTATATTTGTATATTTATTTATTCCACCGTAGGTATCTACTATCTGTCGATACACTTGATGTCGTTCTAGTCTACTTCATTAAAATTATATAGGTATACGAATAGGAAAATCTTAGCTGCTGTAATTTATATTTGGTTTGACAATGCCCCTTGCATTGTCAAACCAAATATAAATTTAAATAAAAAATACATAAAATTACATCATGTCAGGGTAATAAAATTGCATGTCAATTTAAATTGTATAGAATAAAGTAATGATTTGATTGAATGAGGCTTGGCGTATTTTTCATTTGGCTGATATGATAGTGAAGGATTGCATCAGATGCCTCCAAGCCCCAAGGTCTTTTAGCAAACATGCCTATGTATTCTTTGTCCATTTACCCTAAATCTAAATTAAGAACTAGGTGTAGAATAGACCGTATACCCTTGAGATTGTAAGGAAACCTGCAGCTTAGTAAGCTCAAAGACGAAGCCATTGAAGCGAATTTTTACTCCGCTTCGCATTTTGCACGAGGTAAAATTACTCCAGTTAAGCCAATGGTCTACAGATCATGCATCATTACTTTGACTGTAACATAAGGACAAAACAAATGAGAGATGTTCCTGCCACCCATGATCAGTGATCCATCTTCAATAATAAGTGCGCAATTTATAATCGCTCCTAAAGCCAATTAGTTGCCGGTTCGAATCAACTTAAAATCTAAATCCATGTATGTGTCCATATTGGTCACCTACCTGAGGAAAGTTCCTAAATACTTAGAAACCTTCATCTTCCAAACAGTTGAGTGTTTTTTATTTGACTTGTATCACACGTCCTCTGCTGGACATAGGCGTCCCCCAAACGACGCCACAGATAGCGGTTTGGACCCGCCTCCTTCCATCGACTCCCTGACGAAGTTTGTATCTTGTGTCGAAATAAATCTTTACTTTGTTTAACTATTAAGTACGTAATTAACAAAGAAAATTACAATCAAATAATATAATTAAATTAAAACTAATATTTACAATTGAAACAATTGAGCTAACTGCAGACTGTTGCAAACAATCTACATGTAGCTCAACTAATCCATATCAATACCAGTCGGAAGCGTACCCAAGACGCCAGCTGCATTGCCCCGCTGTATAGCAATGCTGATGCGCTGCGCCAGATACTCACCAGCTCTCGGGTCACGCGTCGCTTCGACCAGACGCTCAGAGAATTTTTTACTATTACGCCTATGTCCAACAGTGGACGTGTGTGAACTGATATTCACTTTCTGGAACTTGATACTGGCTTCACCAAATGGACCAAGCCCAGCCTTGTTTGTTTTCTGAGATAATGTGTTACGTTACGCAATTAATATAATTTTCTCTCCTCGCAATCTTGCCATGTTAATTGTACCGTAACAGCCAACCTCAAGAGGAAATCTCCTCATTTATCATCAGCAACAATATGCACTCAACTCAGTCGTCATTAAAGACCCTACGAATGAACCCTACATACGGAACCCCCGGCATTACAGTTATAAATGACAAGGGAAGATAAAGTGAAGGATTTGGGGTACCCCGAATAAGGCTTTGAGTGGTAGAGGAAAGATGTTATTTGGTAATTTTTGGGAGCAAAGATGACTTACCATCTCAGGGGTTATGTGCAATGTTTGGGAAATTAAACTTGTCAATATTACTCAAAGACAGAAAATGTCGTTACTTGATCTCATATCTTTATAATTCCAGTCGGGACTGCCCACTGCTAGGTGTAGTGGCGTCCTCTTCAAATCCTCTGTTTTTTTGCTTCGTGTATTTTTTACGAAGTAATCAACCCATCTTGCTAGAACCCAATGAGTAGGTACTTCATTCAATTGTGAAGTCGGCTGAAGTAAACCGTGGTAACCAAGATTGTTTGTTACTGCAGCTGAGTCGTTCGTTTTACTGTCCTTGGGTCACTGACTAAATCAGCCACAGCCTAAAACTGCAGTTTCATGTGTATATGAAACTGCAGGTCAGATTAGTAACACACCTAATACACATTTTTTGCTAGATTTCCTTGCATCATTATATTCGAAAGAGTCTCAAATATGTCTTACACATCCAATTCGATTCAAATAGTGGTTCGTAGTTCTTTTTCTTGTCTTAGTTACTATTCCTTGGTACTTTCTAATGCCCAGAGTAAGCGTTTTTTGTCCAAAGGTCGCCCCGAATGATTTATTTTCCCGATATTGCTTGCTGGAGTCAGGTGGGAGGGACTGACGGTGGAATTAAAGTTCTAAGGAAATATGGCTGTGTCCTGACAATGGCCTTTATCTAATGTAATAAAGAATTGTTGTACTTTGTTAAATTTTAATGGATACCTTTTGAAAATATGTATTTTCATCTTTGCAAAAGAAAGTGTGTTTAAAAGAAGAAAAAAAAAAGATATAACGAAAAAAGAAAAAGATATAAAGATATAATTTTTTGATTTTAAAACGTTCTTTCATACGTTTTTTTAAAAGTAAACTTCGATTCTAAGGTTTTTATTTATTATACTCTGGGTAATTTCTAAGAAATTAATAAATCCCAAAAATTTACGATCCCGACGGGATTCGAACCCGCACCTTCCCCTTCAGCGCAGGGGTGCTCTTTTTTCCAACTAAGCTACGTGATCTTATCTAGTCGGCCCGAAAATCTTTGGGAGTTCTTTCGGCACTTACGCCGTCAGCGCCACCTACAGAGGAAACAATGAAGTTATCCAATTCTGCTCAAAGACCAAATTTACATTTAGTTCTTTGACGAGAGGTTTTGCCGTTGCTTGATTCTAAGGTTTTTATTTATTATACTCTGGGTAATTTCTAAGAAATTAATAAATCCCAAAAATTTACGATCCCGACGGGATTCGAACCCGCACCTTCCCCTTCAGCGCAGGGGTGCTCTTTTTTCCAACTAAGCTACGTGAACTTATCTAGTCGGCCCGAAAATCTTTGGGAGTTCTTTCGGCACTTACGCCGTCAGCGCCACCTACAGAGGAAACAATGAAGTTATCCAATTCTGCTCAAAGACCAAATTTACATTTAGTTCTTTGACGAGAGGTTTTGCCGTTGCTTGATTCTAAGGTTTTTATTTATTATACTCTGGGTAATTTCTAAGAAATTAATAAATCCCAAAAATTTACGATCCCGACGGGATTCGAACCCGCACCTTCCCCTTCAGCGCAGGGGTGCTCTTTTTTCCAACTAAGCTACGTGATCTTATCTAATGTAAATTTGGTCTTTGAGCAGAATTGGATAACTTCATTGTTTCCTCTGTAGGTGGCGCTGACGGCGTAAGTGCCGAAAGAACTCCCAAAGATTTTCGGGCCGACTAGATAAGATCACGTAGCTTAGTTGGAAAAAAGAGCACCCCTGCGCTGAAGGGGAAGGTGCGGGTTCGAATCCCGTCGGGATCGTAAATTTTTGGGATTTATTAATTTCTTAGAAATTACCCAGAGTATAATAAATAAAAACCTTAGAATCAAGCAACGGCAAAACCTCTCGTCAAAGAACTAAATGTAAATTTGGTCTTTGAGCAGAATTGGATAACTTCATTGTTTCCTCTGTAGGTGGCGCTGACGGCGTAAGTGCCGAAAGAACTCCCAAAGATTTTCGGGCCGACTAGATAAGATCACGTAGCTTAGTTGGAAAAAAGAGCACCCCTGCGCTGAAGGGGAAGGTGCGGGTTCGAATCCCGTCGGGATCGTAAATTTTTGGGATTTATTAATTTCTTAGAAATTACCCAGAGTATAATAAATAAAAACCTTAGAATCAAGCAACGGCAAAACCTCTCGTCAAAGAACTAAATGTAAATTTGGTCTTTGAGCAGAATTGGATAACTTCATTGTTTCCTCTGTAGGTGGCGCTGACGGCGTAAGTGCCGAAAGAACTCCCAAAGATTTTCGGGCCGACTAGATAAGATCACGTAGCTTAGTTGGAAAAAAGAGCACCCCTGCGCTGAAGGGGAAGGTGCGGGTTCGAATCCCGTCGGGATCGTAAATTTTTGGGATTTATTAATTTCTTAGTAAACTTCGATTTTTAGATACGGACATGAGAGATCCTATCAATTTTTGATTAAAAAACCCCTTTTAGATTTTAAAACGTTCTTTCATACGTTTTTTAAAATAAACTTCGATTTTTAGATACGGACATGAGAAATCCTATAAATTTCTTATTAAAAATCCCGTTTAAAAAATTCAACGCAAGTTTCTCACAAATCATAAAAAGTCTAGTTTATCAACTTTTAGGAAATGAGTAAGTAGGAAGGAAAACATCTTCATTTGTATCCCAACAAAAATACCAAAAAAAACTTTTAAAATGTTTGTGAAAAACGGAGCAACGGAAAAGGCGAAACAATTCCGCTTTATGACTTCCTCCCTACGCATTAAGGAGCTTCTACACCTTGCCAAACCTAACATCGGGTTTTTCTGTTTTTTTTTACATTTTAGTTGACCCATCCCTTCAAAGGAAAAGTGAGTAAGTGTAAAAGAGGAAAGAGAAAGTGGGTAAAAGAGTAATGAGTGAAAAGAGAGGTATGCTAGTCTGCCTTTACTTTTAAATCATTCGGCTATAATTATAACCACACGTTATAATTGATTCCTCCTTCTATTCCTATCTATGATACAATTTATTTACTCTAGTATTTATCTGCTGTTTGTAATAACTTAAATATTAATATATATATTGTAATAGGATACTACGCTTTGACAGCAGCGCCCCAGTGTAGAGGGTTCACTAAGAAAATGAAGATTTTATGTTAAAAGTACTTTTTGTATTCTTCGGATTTCGTATCAAATTAACGGTGTTTATGATATATATCCTTTGCTTTACGACTAAGAGTAAACTGATTTTATATATCCAGTCTAAAATGACATCGGGTTGACCTAGTCTCATAATAGGGAATAAAACGGACAAGTGCAAGTCGACTCGCACACGAAGAGTTCCGTACCATGCTTGATATGCTGCTGATGAATGCTGGACGTTATCAGATAGGTATCTATTGTAATATACTAGTATTATTATTAGCTTTAATTTACCTTATATTAATCTTAAGTTGCTACCCTCTGTGGTAACATACCCTGTAACTCTAATTGCCTACGTATGCTGGTATATACTGTAAACGCATATTGCCTCCCGCGGAATGAGTACACTGGTGACCTGTGCTACAGGTTTTTTATAAACCTATAACAGGCACCAGTCTCTCACAACACAGGAAATACCTACCTTTAGTACCTAATAATTATTACTCATTATTATTGTTATTAGTACCTAATGTTAACTAAGCCTCTACATACCTAACACGTAATGGGTACCTTTGTGAGAGAAAATAAACGTTTTATTTATTTATTTATATACTTTCGTAAAAGAAACATTTATTATTTAATGGATCGCAAAAAAAAGCAAAATTCAACGCCCAACGATGGTTAACTCGCGGACGCTGCCCAGAATTAAAGGAATTATTATACAAAATTTATTATTATATAAAATATCTTTTGTTATCCATAATGGCATAATTTTAAAAACTGTCTACTTTTTAAGGTTCAAGAGATACACGCCCGCTTACAGACGGACTGACAGACAGCGGAGGCTTAGTGGTTAGGGTCCCGTTTTCACCCGCAACCCTAAAAATCACCTAAGATATCATCAAATTGACGGTTCTACACAAAAATGTACATACGTATTATTGTGCTGAAAAAAGCATCGCCAAACTTAACTTAGGTTTTTCAATAATGGTATTGAAAAATCTTAAGTTTAGTGATGCTTAAAAATGCTCAAGCAATTTAAAATTTAATCTTTTAGCACAGCACTAACCGTGAAACCGCATGCTTCGGAAAAATCAAAACTTAAATAAGACTTCGTAAGAACATCAAGTAGGTACCTACTTACAATGAAGAAGAGTAATAAAGAGAGACACGTTAATTGATGGAATAACTCTCTCACAGTACGTCCTCTAGGCATTTCTTAATTGTGCAGACAAATTGCGCTTGCAAAGAGCATCCGGATTCCATGAATTTGTAACGAAAAAAAATACCACATTAAGTTCTTATTTATAAATTGCACAAAGTCATTGAAATAAAAAAAGAAACATGTACATGGAGCAAATACCTAGCCAACTGGCATGAACGAACATGTTGTTCAAGAATATGAAGAAGAAAAACATGGAGCTACATAGCACTATTGGTATAAAATTCGTATAAAAACTGATATAAAAACCTTGGCCTTCAACTAGAAGTCTTAAATCTTAAAGCGACTAAAAACTATGAATACCTAGGTATATCCCTAATATCTGTGGTCACAGATACTGTGACCGGAATAATAAATCTTAAAGCGACTAAAAACTATGAATACCTAGGTATATCCCTAACATCTGTGGTCACAGATACTGTGACCGGAATTTAAGTAGGTAGATAATAAAAATCATTATCGAACTGCAAATTTTATGAGTACCTAGACAATCAAGTAGGTATCTTAGTTACTAAATTGATAGTAAAAGAGCTTCCAACGATTTAAACTTTATCTTTTGAAATACAATAAAGCGTTCATTCATTAATTTAAAGTTAGTTACGAAATACTTTGACTCTGAGACGACCTCTGTGGCACGGTGGGCGAAGTTCCGCCTACGACGCAGGAGGTTGTGAGTTCGTTTTCCGCCTTGGGACAAATATTTGTACGATCTGCAGGTATTTTTTCCGGGTGTTCTGGTCGTTTTCTATGTATGTATACATAATAAAAAATATCTATCTGTGTAATGTATTGTATTGTGTATTTCAGTTATCTAGTACCCATAACACAAGCTCTTTTTACCTTGGGGCTAGATAATGCTGTGTGAATTGTACAGCATTTTTTTTTAGTTTGTCACGAAATCCCAACATAGTTTATGACAGACATTCAGATTCACTGTTTGGTTTCAACCTTCGATCAAAAATAAGGAGTTCGCGGCCTCCCCCGTAGATACCTAGAGCCTTACAAAAATGTCACTCAAAATTGGGTTCGTTTTGTTTTGACGCAGACAGTTTGCGCAGAGCCTGACAAGTTTTTTCCATACGGAACAAGAGATTGGTGGAGTCGAATTCATTTTATTTTATTTTGTAAGTAGGTAGGTACCTACCTGAGAATTATATACCTACCTACTCAGTTTATTTTCTATAATGATTAATTAACAGAATTCAGGTAAAGATAACGAATCATTTATTGATGAAACTATAAATTGGTGTCTCAACAGTAGGTATTTATACAAAAGGGTCATTTCAGACATACAATAATTTAAACTTACAATACAATTTCAGGCAGGCACTCTAGATTAAAAAGAACTGGTTCCTGTCTGCGGCTTTGCACGAGTTTTTTTTACGGGAAAAAAATAAACGTTTTATAAATTCATACTTCTGGTAGGTAGGTAAGAACCTAGTCTTTCTTTTATTAGAGAGTCTACGCAAATGAAAATTTAGGGCAGGCCAACTAATTATTTTAAAAATCATCAACTAGTAATATTAAACTTATTTTTATGAAAAATATATTAATACATACTATAAATGAAAAAAAAAATTTAGAAGAAATAGCCTCTCCATTTATCAATTTAGAACAAAATTAATATTTTAACATAGGCAAACCAAACAACAATATTTTATGCTGATTTCACAAGTATATGACTCACATCTCAATATACGGGTAAAAAGTATATATAAACTTACTGAAAATAAGAAATTCCATCCTTTTTCAGCACTTTGGACGAGTGATTCTTGCATTTTTTGTACCCATGCTTTTTGTCTGAACGCTAAAATGACACTAGTTGAAAAGCTTCCCTAACATGTCAAATGGTCTCTCTTTTGCTACTGAAGGTTGTGGCGTGCGCATTGTGAATCTAAGGGGGGCCGGCAAAGCCGGACATTTTTGATCGATGGTTTCAACCCACTGAAACCCAACATCGTCATTTAACCCTCAATTTCTCACAGAACTGTTATTTGAAAACCGCTAGCATTTGTCCCGGTACTATTTGTACGTAGTAATTGGCGGCCCCGCACGCGAAGCGATGTCAAGTGACAGCGCATTTGCCGCTTTTCGCAAATTGCTGCCAACTGCACTAGCACCCGTTACTTGGTTCTTGGCTTGTAGCAGCCGAATATCATACAGCTGCTTTATGTGTGCTTGGCTGCCGTCATTTTAACCAGGAGAGGGTAAAATGTGTTTCGTGTTGCCAAATACTGATCATCCAAACAATTTTTTTTTTTAAGTTTAAGAATTTTTTCCGTTTAACGCTTACTTTTAGTTTTTTTTTGTTATTTACTGACAAAATAATATTCAAACTTGTATATAATGTTGTCTTCAACCAGCTGCTTCAGTACGTGCTGTATCAAACTACTAGTTGTCTAGTTTTGGTATCATACATATTTATATATTTAATAATTTATTAAATAAAAAGGTTTACCAACCACATACATATCAGTTACTTAAAACAACATCGAGGCATACACATTGAACTTATTTTTTTTAGTATTGTTACGTAACTAACGTATAGATGTTTCGAAAAATGGGTTTTCTTGAACGTGATAAAAACATCATTGAAATTGACTTATCAAACATTTGAAGTGTTTAATAGCCAGATGGATGAATTAATATAACTGTTTATAAAACATTGAATTTCCATATATTAAATACGTAATAAACTTCACATATAAAATAATCTGTAGTGTAATAAAATATTTAATAACTATTCAATTTATTCAAACACGGTTTTCGTTGGCTCACAATGCGAAGGTACTGTTTTGGTTTATGGTGTTTTAATGGTACCATAAATTAAAGGTGCGTCTCAACAGGAATATTATGCGTTATCAAATTAGGGTTAATCATAAAACTGAGCTATTTATAAAATTAGGGTTGACAAAGTTCATTAAATCGACAGGCAACATTGTAACGGTTAAAAGAGATTAGCCAGTTGGTTGAATAGTTTTCAACAATCGCTGTTGATTTTCGTAGATTTTACAGCTCGTACGAGAGTGAATGATACCTACCAGAAGCTTTGCTGATACTTTAACGTATAAATAAGCAGGGAAACTTCTGAAATCGTCCCATTTCTCTAAAACACCATATGAAACAGGAGTTTTTATAGTCCAGTTTCTTTATCTACATTCGAGTGTTATTTTCTTACTTCATCATTTATCCATTGTTTATTCACTCACTTATCTCGTGTGGTCTTGCTTGGCTTGTCCTGCTGACCTGGTCAATAATGAAGCTCAAATTGATGCTAAAGCCAATGAAAATTGTAGGTCGATTGCTACGTAAACAAAAAGTTCATATTTATTTCACAAAAGTGTAATTAAAGTACCTACAACCCTACCATCAGCGTGAATTAATCACTTAGTTAACAGTACGTGGGGGAAATTTATAGCTGATCTTGAAATATAATGGAATATGAAAGTTAGAAGCGTTCAACTTTCAACTCTACTATGGGACATGTGTTATTTATTACTTGGAATGTTGAGAGACTCAATTTTCATGTAATTTTTCGTCAACTTGACGATGATGGATTTATTTTAGGTTACCTGGATTTTTTTGAAGGGATTAGCAGTTAGTATGTGATGAAAGAGTTTGTTTTCGTCTGCTTTTATTCAGTCTTTGTAATAATAATGTATAATATTAATAAGTCCTTCGAACAAATTTGCATTTCTGATGAAAAAAGTCACCTCGCCAAATTGTGATGAGTGCGGTGTTATCGAGGACGTTCATCATATCTTAGTGGAATGTGTCCGGAATGCAACATTCAGATCCACTTATAAAAATAAAGATCACGTGATGGATGTAGGATATGTAAATAGTTTGTTATCCGACCCTTGTAGTGCAGATATAGTGTTTTTGATTAGTTTATTAGAGTTAGGTTTAGTTAAGCAATAAGTTTGTTTCGGTTGATTTGTTTGTGTGTCTGTAATTTTATTCTATGTATCTATGGGTGATGTTATCGCTAAGCGATAAAGACCTTAAATAAATTTAAAAAAAAAAAAAAAAAAATTAATAAGTGTTCTCATTAAGCCGTGTGGTGCCAGCTTAGAATTAGCACCACCGTCTCCCTTCCATTGTTTGTCGTAAGAGGCGACTAAGGGACATACACCGGGGGGCGGGCAAAAGCGCCTCTTGCAGAATAGATCCACCACCGAACTGCGATGCCCAACCCGCATGCCCAGCGTGGGGATTATGGACATTACCAGATATAGATTGATAAAAGCCAATAAGGCGATTATCATTGGGGGCTGCGTCCAGCAGTGGACAAATAAAGACTGTTGAGGTATGAGAACATGAGCCTTCTACATAAAATCGACCTCTATAGAGTCTGATCTTTTAGTATTCTAATAAGCGAGCACTACGATCTCCACACCAAATTTACACAGCTTCAATGACATAGAGATACTCGTTAGTAATCAAAAATTATGAGCGATCTAAAATTTAGTTTATATCTAAGCAAATAGCAATTGGGCATGCTTCCGACTGGTATTGATATGGATCAGTTGAGCTACTTGCAGATTGTTTGCAACAGTCTGCAGCTTAATTGTTTCAATCGTAAATACTAGTTTTAATTTAATTCTATTATATAAGATTGTAATTTTCTTTGTTAATAAAGACTCCTCTAATAGAAATACATTTTGATTGTTTCGACAAGGTCTCCAGTCCTCCAATAGTCATGACATAGAGATACTCGTTACTAATCAAAAATTATGAGCGATCTAAAATTTAGTTTATATCCAAGCAAATTTTCAGAACACGAGCCTAAAATTGCGCACAAAAGCAATTATGCTACGTAACGTACAAATGGAAACTAACACGTGCAGGATAATAGGTATAAGGTAAGGTAATAAAGGCCACACTTAAGCATTAATTCGGCTTATCACATCGCGCACACCGCTGAAATTATGGCACAAACCTACATCTTAATAATTAATTTGAGGTCCCATTAGAGTCGTGATAATCTTTATGGCTCCTTAGAATAGTCCCTTAAATCACAAAAGCGCTTCGCTCCGATATTATCGCAGTTTTACATTCATCCTTGGCATTACTAAAATTTTAGGTAATTCACGCGACTTTTTGTAGCTCTTTATTCTATAGGTTTCAAGAGGTCCGGTCTTATACTGTCTGGTTTTTTGCTACTTATCACCTTATTGGCAGGGTGTTGATGTTAGCAATTTGTTTAACGACTTTTGAATACTTATTTGGCACTTGTGGCCTGATGCAATGGAAATTAGGTAAATACTGTTGTACCTGCAAAACATTCCGACTCTTTCTAAATGTGTAGCACCATTTTCAATACCTAATTTAACCGACTTTTAGTTGCGTCTGACGCTTTTTGAGCTGATGTTGCCTCTCAGTCAAAATATCACGTATTTCTCGAGATAAGTATGATGTATGCCTCCGCTTAAGTTTCATGTGTTTTAAATTCATGAATGGAAGTTTCTCGTAACTGGGTTACCTGGGAGCTTACTCTTGATAACAGCTCTATTCTCGATCCAAATCTCAATATTACCAAATGCTTGGTGGTGGGTTACTTTGACCAAAATTGGTAAAAATATATCGTTTGGTTTGTTATAGTGTATACGGAATCCTTTAGATTAAAATCTCTTACAATTGGTTGCTCGAACGCAAATCACCTGTCAAATTAACTCATCAATGGTCAAATCTCTTGGCAAAATGCTTACTTGCTTGATTTTGAACACAAATAAGATCACTAATTTGTTAAATTATATTGGTCAAAATGTCTTCGTGTCAATTGTCACTTTGGATTTCCAGGTAGGAAGCGTGCCACTAATCCATTTTTGTACGGCAAATAGATTGGCAAATAATCAGTGTTCGATAAACTACCCCTTTGATGAAACTTTGACCTATATAATTTAACAAATTAGTGATCTTATTTGTAAGAAATTAATAAATCCCAAAAATTTACGATCTCGACGGGATTCGAACCCGCACCTTCCCCTTCAGCGCAGGGTTGCTCTTTTTCCAACTAAGCTACGTGATCTTATCTAGTCGACCCGTAAATCTTTGGGAGTTCTTTCGTAAATCTTCTCTTCTTCTTCTCTAAAACTTTTGGCTTCTTTTTGTTCTTTAGTAAATTTTTGGGATTTATTAATTTCTTAGAAATTACCCAGAGTACTATAATAAATAAAAACCTTAGGATCTTATTTGTGTTCAAAATCAAGCAAGTAAGCATTTGATAAGAGATTTGACCACTAAGCTCAAAATATTTGAATTGATATTAGAACTGTATTGTAGAGTAACTACCCTGAATGTTTGAAACGTTCGCCTAGAGCATGATTAGATTTGTTCAAAAGCTAATATTTTTGTTATGTAATAAGATTTTACAAGTTTTATGATTTTGTATCGGCTTCGTTGAAGTCCGCGAAGGTTCGAGATGGAAAAGTTTGGACAGATCTGTGCCAAGTGTGGGAGGAAATAGAATAAATGAAATGATTGCGGAAGGGAATGATAAGAAATTGTGTCTGTTAAGTACGGATAAAGCAAAGTTTTTTATTATAACTAGTTTCTGCCCACGGGTTTGGCCTGCTTTCGTACCTTCGGCCGCGAACAATAATAAAATATTCTATAAATTATTTTTTTATTATTATTTTCGCATTTTTAACGTTAGTGTGATGATGTTTAACGATGATTCTGATTTTTCTGTTTTTTTTTTTTGCCTCCTACATCACCTTTCATAGATGTTCAGAGGCCATTAGATGTTTAACGAGAAAATAACTAGGTGAGGTGGTGAAAAATAACATGTTTACTAACAAAGAGAATTACATTCAAATAATATACAAATTAGAACGAATATTACAATTAAAACAATTAAGCTAACCGCTGACTGTTGCAAACAATCTACGGATAGCTCAAGTGATTCATATCAATACCAGTCGGAGCGTCTCCAAGACACTGGCTGCATTGCCCCGCTGTATGGCAATGCTGATGCGCTGCGCCAGATACTCACCAGCTCTCGGTTCACGCGTCTTCGACCAGACGCTCAGATAATTTTTAGGTAGGTACCTAAATATACATCTACAGGTTTTCCCTCTTAAAAATGGTGGGATTTGGATAAATAAAATAAATCTGGCCATGACCTCTCCTTTACCATACATACGAAGCTGCGCGACACTCTACATACAAGATTTTTAGTAACTCCCTTGATTTTTACCAACCTCTTTTCAAACGTTAGGTAGGTTTCTTTTCTTTCGGTTTTATCTAGCTAAACCTATAACGATTAAAATAACAAAAAACAGCAATAATAGCAAAGATTACCTTGTCTGCGGAACCTTTGAAAGCAAAGAAAGGGAAATGGTTCGTATTATACCCTAATTAACACCAGACAAAAATAACCTCGAATATCGTTTTCGTTATCTTAAGATAAGATTTGTTTTGCTTCGGTTCCACCTTTTTAGAGATAAGAAAAAAAACTCATGGAGTTTTGTCGCCACCGTGTAGACAGGTGCTGGTACACGATACCATAGAATAAATCACACGATACTTAGTAAAACGACCTCTGCCGGTGAAGTTCCGCCAGCAGGAGATTACGGGTTTGAATCCTGCTTCGGGACAAATGTTTCGACAAATTTTGGTAGGTACTATCTGTAGATAATTGAGGTGTAATATAAAATATCTATCCATGATTATACGGTATGGTATAGTATTTAAGTAGGTATAAACACTAACCCTCTTAAAGTTTCATCTTATATTTTTACCGGCCTACTCTAACATAAAGTCCCATCTAATTAGATTTAGCAATCCCAACGTAGTATTTCTTAATTATCTTGCCATTTTATAGCAATATTTAAAACATGAATCAGGTCAAGGTCGCACCAAGACGCGAGGCGACCGCAGAAGCGCTGCGCGCTTTTTAAGATAATGATTCAAAATATGACTTATTTACTACGCAGAAAGATACAAATTTTATTGACATAATACGAAAACTCCCCGCGGCGCGACGCTGCGCGACAATGCGCGGTGCACCGCAATGCCTCGCTACGGAGCAAGACGTCGCGTGACGCAGCGCGCGCTTTTTAAGATAGTGATTCAAAACGTAACTTTATTTACTACGCAAAAAGACACAAAATTTATTGATTTAATACAAAAACTCCCCGCGGAGCGTCGCGTCGCGTCTCAGTGTGAGCTGATGCTATAGTAAAAGTTTGTTAGACCCAATGAGAGTAACTGAATAACCTACTACTTCAATTCAATTTAAGAATTTGACCTTTTTTAAGTGTACATTTTTGTATTTATGGAAATAAAGAATTTTTGATTTTGATTTTGAATGGTTATACCTACTTACCTTTATACCTATATATACAGTTCAGAACATATAGGATCCAACCCTGAACCTTCTGATTCTGACAAAGTATTCGCATCTGTACCTTAAATACCAATTATTTGACTAAATACTCCTCAAGCTAACAGCATCAAACAATACACCTGCCCCTGACCACCGTGACAATTTTTCAATGGTTACATCTACTTACCTTTATACCTCCAGTTCAGAACATATAGAATCCAACCCTGAACATTCTGATTCTGACAAAGTATTCGCATCTGTACCTTAAATACCAATTATTTGACTAAATACTCCTCAAGCTAACAGCATCAATATCAACAATACACCTGCACCTGACCACCGTGACAATTTTTCGTTATTTCGTTTTTGTCACGCTCGGAGCACCTTGTCACCCCTTTGTTTCGGAATTAATGGACCGGAGGCAGCTCGGTTCATTGATTTAACGTATTGAACTCATATTGAACTTTGGTGTTGATATTGGGCAATTGAAATTACCTACCAAATCGTTTGAGCCTTTGATAATAGCGGTGTGTGCTGAGAGTTCAGTTTCGATTGGCTGGATGTTGGGTTTCTGTTGGATGTTAGCAATTGGTTGCATTTATCTTACTCTAGGCTATATTCATAACCTGAATTTGATCGAAATCTTAAAGATTTCGAGCTCTACGTTTATCCTCAAAATAAACAGCTTCTTGACCTTTGTTCCTCATTGGTGTTTCTATTTCCGTATAGAATTTTAACTTGCCTAATTAATGTTTAGTGGCATCCGTTGTTGTATATAGAAATACATTTTGATTGTTTCGACAAGGTTTTTCCAGTCCATAAAATAATGTTATCGTGTTTGTTATTTTTTTGGCTAGACAGGACGCATCATAAATCTAGCAAACATTTTAAAAGGCTATAAAGCCGCCTACATCTTTCTATGAAATAAGGGACGACGCCAAACTTAAATAAGCTGAGGAAACACATTACTAAATTCATGTAACACATTACATATACATCAGACTTAAAATAAGGGATGCCATTTACGTCTGCCATCATTTTTTGAACGCTAAAAGACTAGTTTACGAAGAGCCGTATCGGGTATTCAATCGTTCACATTCCGTAGCAGGAAGTAGAAGTTTTGCGGAAAATGAGAGGTCTTCATGTTTTGTTTTCAAAGTCTGGGAATTCGATATCGAGATTCTAAGCAGGTGTGTTTTAAGACAAGGCGTCTCTTTGTAGCGGGACACACTGACAAGAAAGATCGTAGATGGATAAAAGACTATGAACTATGAACTATGAACTATGTAATAAAGCTGGTGTCTAGAAAATAAATATGATATAGATGGCATATTCCAACAACTTATCGCTACGTTGCCGGAATCCTACAATGTGCATTCGAAGGCCTAGATGGTAAATTTTGTTTAAACAAAACTGGGGTGAACTTTTGTTTAAACAAAATTTACCTTCTAGGCTTTCTAATGCACATTGTACGAATATGCCCTCCCGATCAAGATGTTTACGAGTACAACACACATTGAAACCAAAAGCTAGGATCTTTTTTTTATTCATCTCAACAAGAAGCTTTGTCGATGAGCGACCACATCGCCTTTACATACTACACATACTACATATTTACAAATTGAATACAATATTACAAAATACAAATTAAAGCTAAAAACTAATCTATACAATAATAACTAAAAGCAAGATTGTAAATTTTTCGAGTTTCTTTAGAAAGTGGATTGGATAACATACTGTTGTAGGAACCCTTAAAGTTGAAAAACTTCACCAAAATTAATAACACCCAATCAACCCACAATGTCATTGTCAAAACATTGCATCTTTTTTCGTCACCACCGCGCACTATTTCTTAATGCCTTTATTGCAGACTACATTTTCTAACCCAACAAGTTCCCCAACCGTTCTGCCCATGTGTAGAACCTGCAGTAAAAAAACGTCCGGTGTTCGTCGACTGGCGTCGCGCGCTGTCCTGCGCTGCTTTGTCGGCACTTTTTGTCACCGTGACTGTTTTAGTAATCCGATAGTGAGCACAACCCATTGTATAGTTATTGCAGTAGCTAATGTCCATGTTGATAGGCCAATGAAGTCTTGGTGATGTGGTGTGAACCATCGTCATTGACAAAATACGTTACTGTTGTTCATGGGATTTCGTTGAAACTAAGGGTAATGTTAAAGATATTTGTGGCTATTTCATAACAACCACGGGTCGGTGGTGACATCAGTGAATTGATTTATTGATTTGTTTGCACCCTATAATATTACGTATCTTTTAAAAATATTGTCTATTTTAAATTTCAAGTTAACAGTTCTATTCATTATCTAACTACCCTTAAAAACAACTATTAAGAATGTGGTTGTTCTTTTCTTGGTAAAATCTCTTAGTCACCTGTTCTAGCAATGAGCTCGTCCTGAGGTTCCTGAATAAAACCAGCAATTTTTTGCACTCTCACGCATCAAGACAGTTGCACATTCTATGCAGCAGTCAGGAGAAAGTTTCCATAGCCATAGCGTAGTGTTGAAGTTAAGCTTCTGGATTTACTTTATCTTCCACCGTAACTAAAGTCATGGAACACAGATTATGGCAGCATTAAGCTTAGGTAGCGATGAAATAATAAATAAAGTATTAATGCAAATAAACATAAACAGCGTTAGGTATGCTTTTGAGTAAGTATCTATTGATTTTATTTCTTTCTTTCTACTGGAAATTATTTAGAACTCATGGATTCCTTTAAAATAGTTGCGGTGGGATCTTATTAAGTACTTGCATATAATATACAAATGTTTCTTATTTGCTAGGCAAGTAGGTTGTAAATACCTAATAAGTACACATTTTATGATTATTTTAATAAGGTAGGTAACCTGTTTAGATTACCATCGAAATAATTATGAAAACTAGGTTTTAGTGCATTTTTTTGCTCACGTAAAACATTGTTAACCTAAAAATTACTTATCTACCCAAGATTAAATTAAAATAATTATGTATTCTATTATTTTAATATAGTCAAAATTAACAACCGACAAAGAAAAACCAGAAACCTCACGTTAATGATGTTATGTAGGTATGTAAGTACATCGTCTGCCATAAATATTCATTTAGTTCGTATATATTGCAGCCTATACCTTAGATAAACTCCTTGAAGAATGTTTGTATACAAACCACGACACAAATATCTAATTTTTACTTCTTCTTTTTCCCTAGGTCCGTGGGGTACCGAGGCTCTACGGGTTTTCAAAAAATTATCTGAGCGTCTGGTCGAAGCGACGCGTGACCCGAGAGCTGGTGAGTATCTGGTACAGCGCATCAGCATTGCCATACAGCACCGGGGCAATCCAAACCAGCTAGTGTCTTGGGCACGCTCGCGACTGGTATTGATATGGATCAGTTGAGCTACCTGTAGATTGTTGGCAACAGTCTGCAGTTAACTGAATTGTTTCAATTCTAAACACTAGTTTTAATTTATTTCTATTATTTGATTGTAAGTATCTATGAAAGATTAAAAAAAAAACTTGCTTGCGTCGAGTTTCACATATTAATGTAAGCAATATTTATTGAAGGAAGGATCTCATGACAAGTTCACTAAATTACATAAAAAAAGACGCGGCAACAGTCGTCTGAAACTCTTTAGGTAAGTTATGTACAATGCAATTAAAACCACATTGAGCACATTTAGGCGCTAGGTGAAGTATACGTAAATACAAACATGCCTAGCCTACAAAACCGACAGCAAAAACGTACTCAAAAACATGTTTGTTGAGATTTCCTCGAGAAATGTTTGCTTTACAAACTATGCTGATAAATGATGTTTGTAGCGCCATCTATTAGGGAGTGGTAGAACTTACTGTTATTTTTTCCAAAAGAGAACTTATTAGTATCTAAGACGCACTAGCTTATCTAGAGTAATATTTTTTTGATAATATATGTTCTAACATCAGCCATTGATCATGTGTTATTTCATTTCATTTATTTCTCAAACAATTTACATTGTATCGGATTTTTTTACATAGATGCACATGATATTAATAAGTAAATTATTAGACTAGAGCGTAAATTAACATAAAAAATTAATACTTAACATATAACAGTTAGTAGATTAAGAAAAGACCTAACCAACATAAATATTGACCCGCTTCGTTACTCCAGACAGTATGGTATGCCTACTAGGCTGTTGTCATTTGCAGCGTTTCCTTGAGGGCTTTTGGGCACTTAGTAGTGCCCATCCAGGAAATGGATCTGCAGTGATTAAATCGTCCTCGAGTGGTATCCCGCTGCGCTTATAATTAGCCTGGGAAATGGGCAATTATAAAAAGGCATAATAATAAAATTATGATGTGACACTTTCATGCCTTTTATTGAAGTGCTCATTTGGGATCTTCTTGCAATTTACCTGATCTAATTTAACATGGTGCCATTCAATATCTCCCACCGAACAATATTTTGTATAAACATGAATAATTATTTACATTCCCGAGTTAAACGGTTAAAATGTGATCCTGCTTTATAATGTATGACGAAACTTAACAAACGAAATTGAACTAAATTAATAATGATGCCTTACTAACTTTCTTTCAAAGTGCTAAAATTAAGCTTAGTTATGCTTTATTTTGCAGAAAAATTATATGCATCTTGCATTACAGCGGGAAGCCAACGGTTTTTTTAATTTCCACACATTCCTTCGGTTAATTATACTCAAATTTCAGCACTAGCCGTAGCTATTTAAATTTATAATTTTCAACATTCAGCAAAAGAGGGCGTTTTTTTCTATACCTACTTTGAAGCAATTTTCAGCTTAATTACCATCTCTTTCGGGCTATGCATTTAAATGTTACTTAAGGCTAAGCTTAAGGCTTAAATTTGTATGCAGTGTAGTTTGCTACGCGAAAAACTGGACGAAATGAGGTCATTAAAACGCGTTTGCGTTTCGTTTCGTTTCTTGTGTAAATAAATAAATACTTATTACTTCATTAATTAAAGAAAATTACAATAAAACTATTTCAATTGTAAATACTGGCATTTACCTGGTATTTGTTTTGATTTTACTACAGATTGTTACAAACAATATAGAGATAGGTAATAAATACTTAAAGGCAAAAAATGTGTTTCAACGTTTCATAACTTGAAATTAATAGCATGTCGGCTGAAATTCGTTCATATACTTTATCTCTTTGCAGTGCGAAGTAAGAGTTAGCCAAGTAAACAATATTTTATTATCATTGAAGAAGCAGATTTGTTTTTCTCAATTTATAAACTTTTAGATCTTCCATAGTTCTTCCAGATGGCTCTGAGATGATGACTGTGACCGAACAAAAGGTAGGTATTATCACATCTCTAGCAGAGATTTGACACGATATTTGCTGCAACATTGTATTCCAGAGTCAAGGCCCAGGGGTCTATTTCTGCTATCCAACCGCTTTACTATGACTTTGTATCATCGTTGAATAGTCACGTAGAATACTTAGATAAAAAAACAGATATCGCATGCGGTGCCATTTGCACCGAGAAATTCAACTTCGTCCTTATGGTGCCGCTTGCTTTTCGCCGCGACTCTGCCAGTGTCTGTTTCAGAGTGTCATAAACGAAAGAATGGCTACGACCATGACACTTTTTACGCGCATTTCTATCATTATATGAATGCCAAAAAGTCATTCTGTGACGATACCATAGTCATAGTTAAGTGAATGGTTTATCAGAATCGGCCCCAGGCCGGTTATTAGAACTTCGTCAATGTATCTAGTCTATGCAAAACGAGTTCTGAACTTGATGCGATCTTGTTTTATAAGATTGTCCGCCGCGATTGCAGCTTGATAGAACGTTTTCCTGTTTGCGACACCGACAAATATTTGTATAGCTGCTTCGTAATTTGCATTATGTATTTACACTACCTAAAGGCCACATTCTAGAATGGATAAGTTATCGTATGCATCGATGGATAAAGTTGCGTTTGATCTATGGTATTTTACTAGAACAGAGGGGCGAGTCTAATTTACGATAGAAACGAGACGTGATCGTATCGTCATTTGTGTCATTCGTGCTTGATATCGCGCAATATTTCGTGCACCATCAAAGAATAAAACAAAAAAAAACATTTTCAGTAGTACAAATTGTGATGTTGAAGTTTTCAAAGAGACCTGTGGGGGCAAATAGTGTATCAAATGGAAGGTATTAGTTTGTACATTTCAAAAAGGTTTTTGAAATTTCTGTATGTTTCATACTTTTTGAAATAATTTGAAAAACATCGAAATCTTTACCACCCCCTTATCTCTTAAGTTTGCAGACCGATCCATCTGAAAGGTACCTACTATTTTCGGTATTCATTAAATAGCAAATCTCTAACCGGTACAATAGTATAGTATATATTTTTATAATTGGCAAATTTTCTTAGCCTTAGGTTAAGTTAACGAAATTTTTTTGTCCAATGTTATACCTACATAACTATCTATCTATACCTTCACTGAAGACAATGAGCTTATAGTCCTTATACCTAGGCTGTTACAGAGAGAAACTAATTAGAATATATAATATAACCAAGCAAAAAGTTAATCATGAAACTAGAATTAAAATAACAAGACAAGCTCTTCTCGTGAACACGTACCTCGGGCGGTCTATCATACGTGTTTTTGCACTGGGTTGAGCTCCTCTAGATGTTGATGGGGCTGAGTCAGAACTTACAGCAAGAAATAAGCTTACCGGCCGTTAGTGGGCACATTAGCTGTCTTTGACGTTGTGAAAATAATATAAAAAACCGGCCAAGTGCGAGTCAAACCCGTGCACGAAGGGTTCCGTACCATTATCTAGAAAAACTGCAAAAAAATCACGTTTGTTGTATGGGAGCCCCCTTAAATATTTATTTTATTCTGTTTTTTAGTATTTGTTGTTCAACAGAAATACATCATTTGTCAAAATTTCAACTGTCTAACTATCACGGTTCATGAGATACAGCCTGGTGACAGACGGACAGACGGACAACGAAGTCTTAGTAATAGGGTCCCGTTTTTACCCTTTGGGTACGGAACCCTAAAAAGTGACTTATGAAACGAAATAATTAGAGATAGAGAAATAGAGCTCATCTTGATAATTAAATTTTCGCCACAGATGAAATAATGTTATTGCATTCGCGCTAGACTTCCTTTGGAATCCCATCTGAAAAAACTTCAGGTTTCAGTTCAGAAAAAATGACCTGCTCTAGAGCTCTCCATCACTTCAGAAGTTTCCCCAAATTTCACACCTCGACTCGTCCCACTTGGCGCCAAAGGACGTGTCGAAAATAACTCGTTTAAAGACAAAGGAAAGGATTGGCTGGTCATAGTCAATCAATGACGAATTAGGTAAGTATTACTTAGGATCTTCGATAAAAGTAAAAAAGGAAGATACGGTACGTTCTACCAGCGCTCACTCGAAAACTGTACCGTGTTACAGATGAAATAATGATAAGGTATCGGATTATCAGAAAATTTTAAGTTCGGTGTACTTACGCGGGAAAATATGTGGTGCCTTAGGCTTTGTTTTTGTTTTGGAGCTATTTGTACACCTGGTTAACGAACACGAGGGCATTGTCGTGGTGTTTTAGTCGAAATCACACAAAATTATACGTCGTAGCAAGCACGCGCAACACAAACGACACCGCCCGCGCCGCCGCCGATCCGACTATGAGTGAGGTAAGGGAACATAGTTGAACCTAACTTGAGCCATACACTTTGGAGATGGTAATGCCTCATCTCCCTTTTTTACTTTTATCGTAGCTTAGGATTGTACTTTTGCGTGTTGATTTGTAGGTCTCAACCCGCAGAATTCCTGCCGATCCATGAATAAAGTTTTTTAGATAACGTATAAAAAAGTTAGACAAACAAACAAATTAAAATTTACGTATTCGTAGAATTCATTCAAATTTATGCAAATTTTCGCCTACAACTTTTTTTACTTAAGTATACTTGATTCTTATGAAATAACTCATCTAATTTAGGAATATTGTATATTTTTTTCTGTCTTTGTCATGATTCCAAGATAAACAGTTAATTAAATGAGATAAGCACTTATTAACAAAGAAAATAACAATCAAATAATAGTATAATTATAATGATATAAAAACTAGTATTTACAATTGCAACAATTGTACAAACTGCAGACTGTTTCATACAATGTACAAAGTAGCTCAACTGATCCATTTCAATACCAGTTGAAAGCGTCCCCAAGACGCTGGCTGCACTGCCCCGCTGTATGACAATGCTGATGCGCTGCGCCAGATACTCACCAGCTCTCGGGTCCCGCGTCGCTTCAATCAGACGCTCAGGTAATTTTTTAAAAACCCGGAGAGCCTCTGTCCCCACGGACCTAGGGTCTCGACTCCAAGGGAGAATGTGTCTGCTGTGCTGGAACGGGAAAAGAACGTGTACCAAATGAGTACCACAGCAAAAAAAAATAGAAGTTTTTCATAAAAGAAGAATTACAAAACTGTACGATAAAAATGAAAAAATATATATAATTATACACACAGTTACTTTAGTAGTAACTAAATCGCACTAATATTATAAATGCAAAAGTTTGGATGTTAAGATGTATGTTTGTTACTTCGTCACGCCAAAACTACTGAACGGATTGGGCTCAAATTTTGCATACAGGTAGATCTAGGCCTGGATAAAACATTGGCTGCTTTTTCCTATAAATAAGTTCCCATATGATAGAAATAACCTTAAACAACGCGTGCGAAGCTGCGGACAAAAACTATTTGCTCTCAAAAATTTTAATTTAATATAAAATAAACGAAATAAACCATCCGTAATCGACATGTTTCCTCATGTCAGTTTCTTCGTGATATAGACATTTTTTTTTTTTTTTTTTATTATCCTGAGGGAAATGCGCACGCATATCGTACAGCCACGGGGAGGCCGTACGATTATGTGGGACTCCAACCCACTAAAACCCTCAGGGTGTTTCAAACTCTGCCGCTTGTGGTGGGAACATGGGGACGATTTTCTCTTCCATGAACCCACCGCGGTTGCCCGATATCGGGCCCCTCACTGGGGGGTGTGGAGCACCCCCCTTCGCGACGCGCCAGAAACACGTGACGCGCCACGACCACCTCGGGGACCTTACCCGCCAAATGGGCGCCGGACGACCCCGTGTCCGGACGCCCTAGGTCCCCTTGCGACGGGTCAGTCGAGTGGCCCCGCCGCCTGCCACACGGTCGCAGAGGATAGGGAGAGCGGCCCTCGCAATACCGACACTCCTCCTCCCCTGCGACCCCACCGCGTCCGCCATCAAACGGTGGCGACCCCGCCAAGGCCGCGGAAGGCAGGGAAAGCGGCGCACCGCAATACCGGCATTCCTCTCCCGCCGCGGCCTCCATCTCTCTGCGGCCATGCTGCCCATACAGCACAGCCGCCCGCCTCAGTCACGGTGCCTCCCATACGACACCGCAACCTACTGCCACTCCAACTGGGCTTAGAGCGCAAAACCCAGGGGAGCGGTCCGTCTCGGGGCCGGCCGTGTCGCCGTCTGCGTTGGCGCGGCCCCATGGGTTCCTCTTAGCTTCGCCGCGCCCATACCGCGGTTACTAAGCCCCCCCGCCACGGCAAGGCGGGAACCCTTCGGGGGGGTCGTGATATAGACCTCCGGCGGTGTAGCCTCCAAGGTCTTAATTTTAAATACTAGTTCTATTAGTACTACATTTGTTTCTTCAACTTCTTTTGTTTATGGCCTGCTGTGCTTGCTAGTTAGCAACAATTCTGCATGTGTCCATGTAACGTGTGTGTGTAAACTTTAGTAGAGATTTTAAAAAACTATGTGAAACTATTCGCCGATAGAATGAGGGAGAGTCTTAATACTACCTAAAATCATCATCATCATCATCCACAACCTGACTTCACCCACTGCTGGGTATAGGCCTCCAAACTCTTGTGCCACTCCACACGGTTCTAAAATACCTACTGATTTTTATTACTTTTACTAAGTTATTTTTCCTGTGCTGCTTGTGTGTGAACCTAATAAAAAGTCTATCTACTATATTTGTTTACAGTCTTTATAAATTTTTATCTGTTAAAGAAATAAATGTCTCATCTTAAAGTCCACATTCAGCTCGCTTTGTTCAATATTTAAAGGTGCGAAGAATATGGTAAAAATCATCTAAAATTCAAAACATCCAATCTCTCTCATTTATATTTCACCTAAGTGTGTTTTATACAAAATAACAATAGCCAACAATGCCACACGCAACGCCCCTAAATCTTCCCGTCCACAAACTGAAACAGTTTCAGCTAGAATTAGACATTTCGTTTCACAGTCAATAAATTTATTGTAGCCATCCAGGCCCGGGAGCCGATGATTTGCAGCCGCAGTCTTCCCACAAAAAGCTGTCTGACTGTCTGTTTTGAACAACAAAACGTTGAAATTAATTAAAGCAAACACGAGACATGAATACTTTATTAAAATAAAGTTTTGTAAAGATACATCTAAGTAATAAATACAAGAAGACAACGCAACACGCAATAAAATAATTTATTTTATTTTTTATTCATAAGCAATTGTTCTGCTCAGTTTATCACGAAGAACACAAAACACCTATTATTAGGTACCTACCTTAGTATACTTTGCCAAAGATATCCTACTGTGAAAGATAAACATAAATATAAAAAAACAATCATCATCATCATCATCAGCCTATATCAGTCCACTGCTGGACATAGGCCTCCCCTGAGCGCCATAGCGCCCTGTCTTCAGCTTGCCGCATCCAGCATCTGCCAGCAGTCTTTCGCAAATCGTCATCCCACCTTGTCGGAGGGCGTCCTACACTACGTTTGCCGATTCGCGGTCTCCACTCAAGAACACGTTTACCCCAGCGGTTGTCGGTTCTTCTCGCGATATGGCCAGCCCACTGCCACTTCAGACAATAACAATAACATGCGGAAAATCATAACATACTTTTAGATTTATATCGATAATGAAAGGGCCTACAACTTAAAATGGGTACTCTTCATAGGCTCTTCTTAGCTATCCGACTCTTAAAATTACTGGTTTCAAATCATTTTCCTTAAGGACATATCTATCCCCAATGTATCGCTATTGTGTCATCACTTACTCACTGTATTGACTGGCTGACTGTTCGATCGTATAAATGTTGAGGTACCTACTTCTAGCGGACCTGCCAACTGAAATTGGGTGGAAAATTCTAAAATCATGATTTTTAGGGTAACTTCGTCGAAAATGAACACCCAAGTTTCTTGTTTTTACTTTTAGCATACTATAGACTAGAAATTTGAAAAACATTGTTCTAATTAGGGAGAAAAACCACGTATTTACTTCGAGTAGGTAATTCGCCAACTTCATAGTCAGAGGTAAAATGGCTGACTTGGCTCTTCTCATGATATCAACGCTTTTTACGGCTGAATTGAAATACGAGACGAGACAAAAAAAAACATGTTTTTGTTCTGAGTCGACTGTCTAGTTATAGCCAGTGGTAGCCAGTAAGCCTTAATCACGATAGGTTCGACTAATTCAAGTTGTAGTTAGGTATCCAACTCGTTTACAACGCCGTTTACGTTCACAAGTTTTCTATTTCATGAAAACCTATTCCTACCTTTTTAGTATTCCTTCCTCGTCTCAACAGACGGCGTAGGTACCTAATTAAATACTCATCTCGGAGAATCCCTTCCGTACAAATATATTCAGAGGGCATCCTCAAATCCATTATCTCTGACAAGAGACACAGCTGATCCGATATCCGAGATCCTGGCAAATTAGATTTCTATACCAATGCCGTAATCAATGCTGACAGTCCGGCGCATCTGTGCATGCCTTGCATACTCTTTGACCAACGAAGCGAATTTATCTTTATCACTTTGCAATAGAGTTGCAATCATTGTTTATCTTGTAGTCTTTAACCGTCAAATCTTCTTCATCACATAAACCTTCGACACATTTGGTAAGGGTTGGGTGCCTGATTACTTGAGATTTCGAGATAGATCAAAGAATAAACTGAGCAAGTGATACGTAAAATAATAATCTCATGCATAAAACCACAACCATACAATTTCGTGTTCATGCTACATGATTGATTACACTAATTTCTAATTAATTATTGAACAAGCTTTCAATTTGGATCAATCATTAAACGGCTATTTTAGATTCCACGGTTGAAATAGTGTAGCTTGCTAGTGATACAAAATTAATTTCATGATTTAGCTACGCGCGAGTTTTGATGTTTTAGGTGGTGCCAAATTTAAATTAATGCAACTGTTTATTTATTTTAAAATAAGATTATTATTATACATTATTTATTAATTTTTACCTTACTAATACCTAGAGATAGACAAAACTAGCTTCAGCAGTCTGCTTCGAAAGCGTGGTATAGAAAAAAAACGAAGTTGCCCTACCAACTTCGATGAAAGCTTTTTAAACCGTATTATTTGATCTGGAGATGACCTTCGAAATCCAAATACACACGATTCTCTAATATCATCTTTAATATCAGTGGTAATGAAGCCAAGTGTTCATTTTGCGATTGATCATTTTGCGTATTCATGATGTTATTTCTATTGGTCATTTCACGTATTGGTCATTTTGCGATTAGTTATTTTGCGTATTAATGATGCTTTTTTCATTGGTCACTATATGCGTATTAGTCAATGTGCGTCTAAACGGGTACAGGTTATAGTATTAAATTTACTGACACATCTAGTTTTGTACATTATCTTTGTCAAAGCTTACAGCACGTCCGAAAATCCATACTAAACCAGTCTCATTTGTTGTAAAGTTGGAACTAAGTATAATACAATTTGCTACCAAAGGGGTGAAAGTATCAGAAAGTGCTTTTGCAGGGGCCATGACAAATGGAATCGTACATTATGACACTTCAATAATAGCAAGTGCAGAACTTATTGACTTAGGCGCTCGAAGTGGATTTCATTTTTCAAAAGACGGCGTTAAATGAACAGTGGCATATGTCGCATTAGATTGTAAGTTATGGCTCAGAAGGAGAGTCGTAGATAAATGAAATTTCATGATATATTTACCAACTGATTCGTTACTCTGTATATTTGGTCTAATATATACCTACTGTTGTTCCCTGAATCCAAGTTGATGCCCTGGTACGAGTTTCTTTTTGTTTATAATTGGATTAAGCCTTTTTAAGTATAGCTTTTCAAATAGCTTTGACATAATTGGCCGGAAAGGCCATCATCAAGTATTATTTATTTCCGTGATAGGTATACGTCACGAGATTACACTTCGGTGCTTTAGTACAAAATACTAAGTACTTCTATGGAACATTTTGAATCATCTGAAAGTCAATTAATATTTTGACATACTGTTCTGAAGAATTGAGTAATTTAAGTTTTAGACTATAACTGTCCGTTTAGACGCACATTGACTAATACGCATAATGGCCAATGAAAAAAGCATCATGAATACGCAAATGTGTGTGTAAAATGTCTTTGTGTCCCAAGAATGATATTGGACTAAAATTGTGAATTTAGCATTTTCAACACCGAAAAAAAGTTTTATGAAATAGGTATAGGTACGTACTTGCCCATAATAAAAAAATAGATTAATTTGTCATGGTAGAAAACTCTTGCGATTGTGATTTTTTTGAACTAGCAACAATGATTATTGATTGCTGAGCTTGCAATGGAAGCTTTACACGGGCAATAATTTATAATCTGTCGACTGTTTGTCTCGAACCATTGGATCGTTTGATTGGACTTGTGCTTAATAAGCGGAAAAACAATGGTATACGTAACAGATTGATGCGTTCAGATTGATCGTGTTGAATTGCTTCTGTAACAATGATCTAATGAAATGGAACTGTCAAAGCATAATGGTGATCAACAACCTTCTGTCAGGTATGTGATGTTCTTAATAGGTTGTTTGTTATTTGTCTGCTGCTTACTTTTATCGTAGTCAACTCTATCATTGTCATTGACGCAGGAGGTTGCGGGTTCGATTCCCGCCTCCGGGACAATGTAAATGTTTAGACGTGCTGCAGATATTGGTTTAAGGTCGCTCAGCGAGCTATGGAAAGAGCTATGCTCGAAGTTTCTCTGAAGGATAGGATTTGTAACGAATACATCCAACAGAGAACCAAAGTTATCGACATAGCTCTAAGAATTAGCAAGCTGAAGTGGTAGTGGGCCGGCAATATCTCGCGAAGAACCGACAACCGTTGGGGTAAACGTAGTGTAGGACGCCCTCTGGCCAGGTGGGATGACGACCTGCGAAAGACTGCAGGCAGATGCTGGATGCGTCAAGCTGAAGACAGGGTGATATGGCGCTCATTAGGGTAGGCCTATGTCCAGCAGTGAACAAGCATAGGCTGATGATGATGATAGACATTGGTTCCGGGTATTCTGGGTGTTTTCTATGTATAACGAAGTTGGGTAATATAATTAAATTACCTATCTACGTTATCCTTTCTAGTACCTCTACTAACTTTGTGCAGCAGAATATTTGTGAATCAATACCAGCATTTGACTAAAATTGCTGAGGAACCGAATGTTATATAACACTTTGACCTCTTAAAACAGTTTCTGCACAGCAAACTCATGAGGTCAGTAAGGTCAGTTCACAGCCGAGGAATTCTTGTCGAGTTGGAATCTGAGCATCCACATACCGGGAGTGCCGACTGATTGCACGAGCGAGTTTTAATTGTTTTAGTAATTACGTTCTGGGATATTGTAATTTCTAAAGGGATGAAACGAAACTGGGGCATCGGCTTTGTTCATAAGGTTGAAAGTGTATCAACTGATTAGAAAAGCTAAATACTTTGCTTGTTGGGCTAGATCCAAATGTTAAAATGTCACTCATCAGAACACATCATCATCATCATCAGCCTGTATTAGTCCACTGCTGAACATAGGCCTCCCCTAATGAGCGCCATAGCGCCCTGTCTTCAGCTTGCTGCATCCAGCATCTGCCAGCAGTCTTTCGCAAATCGTCATCCCACCTAGTCAGAACACATGGCTGTATACAAATGTGCAATTTTACTATACACAGATCAGGAATAAATTTGGCACCTCCAGGATGCAACTCACCAAATACAAAACTGAGTGACTTATCCAAAATCTTTCTTTTTAAAAACCACTGGAGAATGGTATGTTCAATGCAAAATACTTCAAAGAAAACTTTATTCGCTTGCTGCACGATAGACGTAACGAGCCAACAAAGCTGTTACTCGTAAAGAGCTGTCGGGTATCAGTTGGTCCAAGTTACGAGCGAAAGCTGTTTCTTCAGCTATCTATGCGAAATAGGGTAAATCAGAGAGTCTAGCTTTTGTAGATGATATTAAATTACTTATATCAGGGAGTAACAATAGATGACAGCTAGCAGCAATCGGTAGGGTCAGAGCGCTGAATAGGCTAACAACTCTACTGCACCTTAAAAAACTGGGAGGGAAAACTATTACATAAAACGAAAGAATCGAGAACTGCAATCAATAAATCAATTAAAAAATCATTCACTAAGCTAAAGAGTTAGTACTTAATTTCATTTAATTCAGGTTTTTTTAATGTGGTTCTACTTCCTTATCATTGGCATTGTGTTTATTTGGTTCGGTAAATTGTTATGTTAACTACCCATAAAGTGCCCTTTTTATAATTTCATCTATTAAATCCACACTGTGAATGCTTGTTACTTGTCCCGCTCCTAGACAGATGCAAAGCGTTCCTCCGCCACAGGCCTGAAGTTGGAGTCTCGCTGCGACTAAGCGTTTTATCGCCTCCGAGCAGCTCAGCTGATTCGCAGCATTCCTCATCTCCCACTGTTGTTCCGTTCGCAACTTTAAATTAAACCTAAGCAATGTATTCTTTGAGTTAACTTGAAGGTTTCGCAAGCTTCTGTTTTACTTTATGTTCATTTGAGACTCGTAGTTTCTACTTACCTATTGTCATTTTGACATGACTTAAGTGCGCTCATACCTTCAATAGTAAAATTTGATAGAAAAGCCATCAAAGGGCCACAATATGGTATCACCCTATTACATGCTGATTATTGATTATAAAAAAAAACCACTCCCTTATACTATCTACTCTACTATTTTTTTATTAATGCTTTACCGAATGTAATAAATGATAATCAATAATCAAGATCAAAGGTCAAAGGCTCCTATGATTCTTTGATCAAAGATTGTCACTATATTTAGTGGAGGACAGTCATCCAAATCATCCAATTTGTTCATAATAGTGGTCCCAAATACTTGTATGATCCCACTTTTATGACCTGAAACAGAGAACATCTCTAGAAATAAATTCATTCCTATAAAGGTAATTACAAACAACCAAAATATATTTGTTGCTACATAATTATAGTTCCAAAACTAAACAGTTTACAAAATACGGTCGAATACAAACAAGAAAATATTCAAAAACACACATTCGAAACAGAAATAACACAAGTTGGAAAACTAATTTTATCCGAAAACCCAAAGGTAAAATGCAAACCGCAAGGTTTCAAACGTGTTTCCACTATTTGTGGAACACAATAAAGTAACCCGCCAACCCGAAATAAAACCCTTTCGTTTCCCTGGAACAAATAGGATACAACTAGGTTTTGTTATTGTCTATGTTGATTTGAAGCTTTAAATATTCAGTAGGATCACCTATATTCAGTAGGAATACCTACTTCGATCAACGTAGGACAAGATTGTCTTAGGCAAAATAGTTCTACGTGTTTTAGCAATATCCTGAAGACAGGCCAAAATATACGCTAATACGAATAATTAGATTATACGCAGGGCAGTAGAAGCAAACAATCTACAGGTAGCTCAACTGATCCAATTTGCTCCCCTTGGAGTTGAGACCCTAGGTCCGAAGGGTACCGAGGCTCTCCGAGTTTTCAAAAAATTCTCTAATTATCTCTGGTCGAAGCGACGCGTGAACCGTGAGCTGGTGAGTATCTGGCGCAGCGCATCAGCATTGCCATACAGCGGGACAATGCAGCTATAGCGTGTTGGGCACGTTTCCGACTGGTATTGATATGGATCAGTTGTCTATTTCCTTAGATATTTTCAAATTATATTTTTAAGCGTTTTGAATACTAAATAAACGTTTTGCTGCCTATTTCATAACGCTGTTGTTTGTAAATGTTTAGGTAATGTTATATTCGAACAGCATTTTGCCACAAAATCGTACACTCCACTTTGTTGACGTTGACCGCGTGATTTAGGTAAAACGCTGTGTTGCGGTCACGAATAACCATGTTTGTGATTATGATTCATACATCTGTAGTGTGTAGTTTGTTCTTTGGGTCATGTTCACTTTAAAACCAACCTTTGGAATCCCTTTGAAGGTATACGGTATTGCGGTTTTAATATCATTTGACGCAACGGATTTTCATTTAAAATTGGGTCGAGGGTGAGAAAATTTGCCAATGACTTTCAAAAGTAGCTTCCATATAACTCCAAATTAGTTCAATTCTTGTGTTTACGTAGTTATTAAATTAAGCCGCAATGTGATTATTAAAACAACTCCGCTTAGCTCAGAGTTAGGTGATGCTCCATCATTTTTTCCCTATAAATTAAGCTATTATTTGTAAGTACCTAAAACAAATAAAGTTTAAAAAAGTTAAATCCTACCTACACTAAAATGATCTCGTAAAAAAGTTGAAAAAAAAACTTTGGTTAAAAATCTAACACCAAAGAAATCCCATAATGTTCTTTACATCTTTCGCTTCCCGCCTTCAATGATGCCCTTTGCCTGTTCAATCTCACGGCGCTTTGTCGGCACTAAAGATAGATTGAAAGCACATAACAATAAGTAAACAACCAAGTCAATTGCTTATAAAATGTTCAAAGGAGACAGGTTATTGGTGGAAATAAATTTCCCTAGCGCACCTAAAGATTTTCATTACATTTGTAGTCACTTCACCGGGTTCTAGCACAAAGGAATCTTACTTTTATACCTTTAAGGTGAACTTCCGAGATATGTGATAGTCAGCGACTGACAAAAACTTTTTTTGCATTTACCTAATTGAAAATGGAAGATAAAAATCAAATTTTTGATCAATAATCAATAAAAAGTAAGAAATATTTTGTAATGAATTAACTTCACGTTTTTTTGAAGACAAGTTTAAAAGTTTCTGGACATTCCATTCAAAATAACTTTTAAAATCGAATCGAGATCGCTACCTCTGAAAAGAATAATATTCAATCTACAGCAAACCAACATGATATTTTAAATTTAGAAGTCGACTTTTTAAACTTCTTCAAATAGAAAGAGTTTCTATGTTCGGCCGTATAGTAGTAAGTTTTTATGTACCTATATTGCTTAAAATTAAGGAAAAAAAGACAATTTTTTGTTTTTTCTAAACTATTTAACAGTTCAACAAAGCTATTATTTTAATATTATTTTAAATTGTAAGGCCTTCAATTGTGCTTAAGTGCTTAAGTTTCATTAATAGCTGACTATCACAACCCACTGAAGTCTATCTTTAGCGAGGCATTTATTGCGGTCAGCGAAAAGGTCTCTACATCAAAGGAAAGTACAAAGTCTTCAAGTAGAAAGAAGCGTTTTATTTTGTTCCGAGTTGAACGAGTTAGATTGCTTCCTGTGTTTATCTCCTGATGCTCAATTGCTGGAACTTGTTGACGTGTTTTGATTTTTACTTTGAGTTATAATTTCTGTCAATGTTAATTAGGTTTCTTTTCCAGATAAATAAAACTGGACATTTCCTATGTGGTATTAAGTATTTATATATTTATTACACCGATTTTTGAAATGTTTCTCATGGTTCTATAGTACTAATGAACCAAAAAAAAGAAATACTTTTTTTTCAATCGGTAAGTGCCCTAAGTATGCATTTAAAATTTACACTTTCAAGTTGCGCGCGTAACATGACGAAAACGCTAGACTCAGTGGACGCTATATTGCTTCGTGGTCATGTCGTCAGTTGTATGTGAGACCTGATGTTGCTGATGACAGTTAGGTAATACTTTTTAGTTTGCCTACACAGCCGTATGAAAACACCATATCCCGCCTACCATTTATCAGAAATGTCGGAAAGGTCTAGATAGGAAATCAGGTGTTTTAAATCAAATTAAAAAAACTGGAAACTTTGAATTGAATTTTAAAATTTATTTTGTTATTTTATGAACTAAAACGAACCTTTTCCGGATGTTTTTTGCGTATAAGCTATCTCAATAATATAATTTTTTTTTCAAACCACATGCTCGACAATGCCGAATTATAGGTCATGTAAACCCTACCGAAAGCAAGACATTAAATCCCTTGGTATTAGCCGGGTTATAATGTTGTACTGAATTTCATTATAACCCGCTGGTTAATAATATGATTTCACTTTTCATAATTCTTATTACTATATGCATAAAGTTTAATTTTGCTAAACACAATTTGTCCTAGGCCATGGCCTACTTGATTTGACAAAATAAATGAAGTTTGCCTCCGTGTGAACCCCGGTCCGGAGGAGCGCGGTGTTCGAAATTCGAATTTCGAATCTAGGACCACGGCTTGTGCTTTCGAATTTGGAACGTCGCGCGCCTTCATTTGTTCACGCGTGACGAACAAATCGAGTTCTTGTATAGAAGATTTAATTTCAAAAATAATATTGAAAATGTCGAGTGATGAAAGTGTTTTGACTCCTGAGTTTATCAAATTAGATGCCATAGGCATTGTCAACAATCTGCTGCCAGAGAAGTCAAAGGAAAACATTATTTATCTACTGAGCCTGTTTTTTTGTCTCGCATAAGGTGTGAAAAGTAGAGTATACACCTCGGGGATAAGACTGTTTTAGTCTTGGGCGGTTGAACCCCTCACTGCACTCAGGACTCAGTCTTAATTCCCTCGCTTCGCTCAGGAATTAACTTATAACTCCCTCGCTACGCTCAGGAGTTAAATTATGAGTCCTTCGTTACGTTCGGGATTCAATTCGCTCCCGTGACATAAAACAGTGCTTTATCCCCTTAGTGTATAATCTACTATTAGATTCTTTCTTTTAGAGTAAAATATCCTATTCCAAAGTAAGCCAAAGATTGCAAAAAAGTGTTGTGCTAACCTTGAGCCTGGTTTTTTTCTTTTTAAAATTCAAACTATCAATCTACAGTTCAAACATTTGTCCTACTACGGAAATGGAACCCACAGCTTACTGTGTCACAGTCGGAACTTTACCCTCTGCAACACAGAGGTCGTCTCACACATAAGTCACCTATGGAAAGAATATTAGCAGAGCATCTTCCAGCAGAGCATAAATATATGAGAGTTCTGTTGGCGTGCAGGTGAGTTCTATAGTTCCTGATACTTTTCAGGAATAGTTCTGGCGTTTTTACACAAAAAGAATGAAGTTGAATTATGCTCTGCTAACTTCGCGTAGCAGATGCGCTCTCCATGGATTGACAATAGCATTTTAAATCGTCGCGAAACTATTATCGCATTACGACTTCGATCCGGACACATTCCAGGCAATACATTTTTACATTTAATGAAAAAAATTAACCACACCGAATTGCTTACTGTGAAATTCAATAGACTATGTTTACCACATTTTCGTGGAGTGTGTTCGCAACGAATCCTTCAGAACGAAGTCACCTACTTTCTATCATGAAGGTAGTCCTACACTTGAGTCAGACCACCCAGGTTACCTGATAATATTATCAGACAAACCAACAATGCTGCTTAACAGCTTTTATCTATACTAATAATAATAGGTCATTATTAATTATATTATTATAATTATTAATTATAAAGAAGAATTTGCTTGTTTGTTTGAATTGAATTGGCTCCGAAACTAATGGAGTGATTTGAAAAATTCTTTGATCATTAGAATCCTACATTATCACTGGTGAACATGGGCGATATAATTTACTCGTGCGAAGCCGAAGCAGACCGCTAGTAGCGTATATTTGAATAGTGGTACCGATGCCACCCGAGCCACACAAGCCCATTCACATTCAATGACATGTTTGAATCCAAACTAAAAGCGATACTCATAAAAAAATGTTTTTACAAACTTGACGATTTCTTCAATGATAAATTTAGCGACTCGTAATTTTTGTAATAGGTATTGAATGCATTAATAATAAGTAAATACATCATAAGTAGAAAGGCATGAAACCTGGCCTGTCTTTCATTGCAACACCCTAAATGGGTACGTACTGTAAACATTTTATGAACACTCACCTAACTACTAAGACCTGATGACTGTATGAATGCAATAAATAAAATACTGAATACGGTTTTTTCCCATAATTTTGCCATCTTATTATAACAGTTAAACCTTTTTACCCATAGCTGGATAATTATATCCAGCTCATTACAAATAAGTAGCTGCAAAGAAATATTTTCTCTAGGGACCCGATTACTTTAATCCGAAGGAAGTCATCAACATACTTTGCGAACAAAATTAAAAGAAACAATTTCACATTTCATAAAGTAGAGAAATGTACCAGTTTTGCTCGGGTACTTGGATCACGCAATTAACCAACAGTCTGCTTGGAATGCGTAACAACGTAAGGGGTTTGCAGAAAAACTTTTTGTTGTCAGATAATTCAACCCATTTTTTTAATATTTTCCTTGAAATAGTTCTTTATCTTTCTCTCTTTTTTTCAAAAAAGATATCCCGCTAAAGCTACAGGACAAAACGGTGATCGGTGACGTCACGCCTAGAAATTTTGCGATTCAGTCTTAAAATATCGACCTATTCTTTTTTTGATGATGTGAATGATTAAATTTCACATAAAAGACAAAAAAAATACAAAAATAAATATCAGATATAACCCATTTTTTTAAATATTTTCCTTGAAATAGATAGTTAACTTTTTTATCTACTCTAAAAAAGTGTTTGTGTCGTCATCGTTTAGTTTGTCAACTCAAAGTGCTTCTGTTTTTTCAATCAAAATTAAATTAAAAACAAGTAAACTGATAAAAACCATCATGTTTGCTGTTTGTCTTATAAATAATTATCTTTCTCTCTTTTTTTCAAAAAAGATATCCCGCTATAGCTACATGACAAAACGGTGATCGGTGACGTCACGCTTAGAAATTTTGCGATTGAGTCTTAAAAAATCGACCTACTTTTCAATTATTAAATTTCACATTAAAGACAAAAAATACAAAAGTAATGCAAATACATTTATATATCAATGTAATGCAGATACGCCCTAACATTAACTAACAAACAAAAGTTAACAATAAAATTCCGATTTTGAACTCGGATTTCCAACATTAACACACGTCTACACTTGTTCTATCACTCCCTGTCCATCCAAAAGTTGCCTGGCAGAGGTCAGTCAAAGCGATAAGGCCGTCTATTGTACAACGTAATCTGTATAAGTTCTTTCCTGTCCCGTGTATCTATATTAATTGGTGTGCAATGAAGAGTAATTGTATTGTATTAAATACCGATTTTCTTGTGTCACACAGAATACAACATCGTCGCTAGACTCACAGCAGAGAAATATACCGTTACAACTTCAGATGTCATCAAAACCCTAACCAGCGTCTGTATGAAGTCTTAAACGATATCCGTCCGTAGCAAAGGCTTTTCCCGCCCCATGAGAGAATACCTCGCGGCATTTTAAAGTAGAGAACCTTCCATTCCTCATTTCTTGTGAATGCACTAGATTTATTTATAAGAAAATCTTTGAAATAAGCGTTATTCTCTTTGCCGAGTCAAATTCAGTTTCTGCAGTTGATGGAGCTCTTTTCATTGTTAGCGGATGTTTTTAGTTTTGTTGGGAAATTAATTAGGGCGTTAGGTTTTGACCGTCAGTACCTACCTAAATAGTAGAACTTGGTTGATCTCAAAATATTTGCCTATTAAATCGATAAGACAATCATACGTTTTTTTTTCTGGCTTGTTACAGTGTTCAAATCTTCAATGGGTTTAAAGGACAAAAAAGCAATTTTTTTTTATAGCATTTTGTTTGGTTTTTATTTAAAAAAAAATGTACTTACAGCAGGTAAATGTGTTACGTTGATTGAAATTCTATCATCACTGAGCCATAAAAGTCACATTCCAATGAGTCCAATTAAATCTCGATGGTTTTTTCATATCTAATTGAAAGTTTTATACTTTCAATTAGATATGAAAAAAACATTGAATGAACAGAGACCCACGTCTCAGCTGAACAAGTGTCTACAATTTAACTTAGTAGCAGGTGATTAGGTGGAACTTTCTGCGGGTTGAAGCAGGGCCGTATTTAGGACGATGACTTCAAGCCTTTACTTTCAGATACATTTATTAGGTGCTAGTACCATCGCCTTGCAATTTAAAAATACAAATATAAAATCGGTTATTTTTACTCAATATTATCATCAATGTTAGTCTACAGCTGGACATACCAGCAGACCACCCCTAATAAGCGCCATAGCGCCATTGCGCATCTCCAGTTTGTCTCATTCATAATCTACCTGCAGTCTTTCGCAGGTCGTCAGCCCACCTGGCCGGAGGGCATCCTACACTTGTACATGTATATTAAGTCACACGTTGAACGAAGAGATGACAATAATTAAAAACTGCGACGTAGCCTTATCGCAGCTCCTGGGACGACATTGAAGTAGAGTTCACGTTAAAAGTACCTACCTACTATTATCCAAGTGTAATAATAAGTAGGTAATTATAGGCAGGACTTTGATTAACATCATCATTTTTATCATTTCTCGGTTCCACTCACTTTTATGCATATGCCTACTCAAAAACGCGTAGTTTTTTTTTTAGTTACTCTTCACATCAATTGATATCCGAACAATAAGACATCAGACAGAAGGGACGTGGTCTGCCCCTTTGTTTTCTCGCTTAGCTATGGGCCAGACTCCACCAAAGCTGACCTGACATGAGCGGAGAAGAGGTTTATATAGGATAAGTGAAGACCACCGAGCGGAGATATATTATAATGGTTTGCGAAGAAACAAAGAAACGCGTCTAAATAAATAAACGTTAATGATTTTACTTTGAATGATATTAACATCAGACACGGGCGTCTCTGCCCCCATTGTATTCACTACCAACGTCCCTGTGAGTCAGACGCTGTAATTAAAACAGCGGAGTTCGGAACTGCAACTCTGTCGCGACATGAATATTCCATTGCTGACTCCGCCTAGAGATGTGGATGAGGCAGGTGCTCTGTCAGGTATATTCATTTGCTTGTATTGAAATATACTCCTTCTCTCTGAGGACTCGGCAGTCTAGACGGGGCGTGCGACTGTATAACCTTGTTGATTTACTTATTTGGGATACTTATGTCCTACTTTGGAAAGTGTGGAAAGAACAGTCTAAGCTAGCGAAAGTCAGGAGACTTTTGCTAGCTTAGACTGTTCTTTCCACTAGTACCTACTTAGCGGTTCTCCTCTACTTTTTACCCGACTACCGACAGGGAGGGTTATGTCATTCGTATCGCTAAGGTTTGAAACTCGCTGCCTGCAACTGTTTTTTCCGCCCAACTTACAGTTTTAGTTGGATTAGTATGCAGTTATTCACTCTAGTTTTGAAGAGAATCAAACTTATAGTGAATAAATGTCTTCTAGTCTAGACCTTCGTGATGCATCGTCGTCGGCCACTTGACACTAATCATCAAGTGAGATTGTGGTCAAACAAACCCCCCTAACACAAGTTCTGCTTAGCTTGGGGCTAGATAATACTGTGTGAATTGTCCAGCATTATTCTTTTATGTTTATATATTGTATTCTTCAAAGACAAAGAGCGGTTTCCAAGTCTTTGTCTCCGTTAGAGTTACAGTAACAAACAGTATTTTAAAACTTTTCCGAAGTCATAAGGGACCTCTACGTCTGCTCGACAAAATGTATGGAAATAGGAAAAAGGTGCAAAGAGGTAATTTTCCTTTTGCGTTGTTCCATAAAGCTTTTGAGATGCATTATTTTGATGCTGTTTAAAGATTGTCTTGATTTATGAAAAAAATGGTATTTATGAATCATGAATCAATAAATCATTATGAAAGATTTTAAAGTTTAAGCGACCAACTACCGTGCTCATTTACTAGCTATCACTGAGGAAAACTGAGGTCAATGTACTATAAGGTCATAGCATCTATTTACATATACATATATATGTAGAAAACCATAACCACGTCCCAAAATTCTAATAAATCTTGTCTAGATGTCTATCTAGGACATGGACTAGTCGAAACTGTCTTAAATAAAAAAATAAGTTATTTTTCTCGCGTATTTTTTGCTGTATGTGAAATTTATTTATTTATCATCTAAGCGTTCGTATCCCACCTCTACTTCGTCAAGGTAAGTTTCCGGTATTGCATGATAAGGGTTAGTATTGAGATGCAACCCACACCGGCCACACCGGTATATTTAGTTATTCTGATTGATGCTTGTCTCGAGGTCGGCAGTAGCAGATATCGTGCCAAGGGAGATGATCCTGTTCTGTTTAAAGGAGTCTACACATTACAGTCGGAAACGCCGAAACAGCCCGGCGAGTTGATATCGGTACCATTATTTTAGAGAACCATGTCGGCATGATTCCATAATCATCATCAACCTATATTAGTCCACTGTTGGACATAGGCCTCCCCTAATGAGCGCCATAGCGCCCTGTCTTCAGCTTGCCGCATCCAGCATCTGCCAGCAGTCTTTTGCAAATCGTCATTCAACCTGGTCGGAGGGCGTCCTACACTACGTTTGCCGAGTCGCAATCTCCACTCAAGAACACGTTTACCCCAGCGGTTGTCAGTTCTTCTCGAGATTGGCCAGCCCCCTGACACTTCAGTTTGCTAATCTTTTGAGCTATGTCGATAACCTTGGTCGATAAACATGTCGCCGACCGAACCGCCAACATCCAACCCGCTGATCTATGTTAGCGGCGTTTTTGTCTTTAGTGAGTAGTTTGCTGTTTAGAGTACTCCTTATTGGGATGATTATCATAGATACTGACTTATTAAGACGGGCCGTTAATACAATAAAAAAATATTAAAGAAAACAAAACTAACTAGCTCCTTATCTATTTGTTGCAATTTATTCTTTTAAAACCATTAATTTCAGTTGCAATACATTTCTTTGACTTACATTTCTTTCAAATTAAATAAGAACCCACTTCGTAATACAACAAAAACACTCGTATGTTGTTCTCAGACAAATTGCTCTTCACCCTGCGTCTTGAGATACGAGGTTAATCCTTTAACTCACAAACAACGTTACGAATAAATCCTCATTTAACTTGGAAAACTCAACGGGGAAATGGAATCCCTAAACTAGGTTTGGTCTGGGTGTGTGTATCTTTTATGAATTATGTATAACAGCCATGACCGTGACAGTCGACCACTCCAACTCAGCCCGTGAATGTCGCAAGTTTAGATAATAGTCGTGTTAGTCACAATCGTAATAAAAGTATTAATAGTCATATTTGTCGTCATAGTTATAACAGTCGTAATAGTGATAATAATCAAAATAGTCTTGATAGTTATAATAGTCATAATCGTCATAATACCATATTAATCATGAATTAGTAAATTACAATATACAAAACAATAATAATTACAACGAATATTTACACTTAAATCTAGTTTCTAAAAATCTAAGCCGTCACCAGAAGGCAAAGTGCCCAGAATGCTGGCAGCATTGCCACGTTGAATGGCAATGCTAATTCGTTGACCGAAATAAAAGCCAGCATTCCGATCACCTGTGGACTCTATTAGGAGTTTTGTTAGATCTTTGAATTTGAATTAGTTATAAATAACAATTTTACAAGTCAAAGATTTGTATACCTAACCTTGTACTACACTCCAAAACTCATTCTCAGGTATATTGCTGCATGATTTTTTATTTATTTATCTATTTTTTCAATAGACCACCGCTTCGTTTGACCACAATCCCACGTGATGGAAAATGAAGATGTAAAGTAAAATATCAGCAGAATGACACTGTGCTTAGATAGACCTAAGTACGGTGTCATCCTGCTTGAGACCTGAGTCTCAAGCCTCGAATCGAGCCATCAAAACTGTCACGACTTGATGGAGACGGTTGACGGTTATAACTGGATGATACGGTGTAGCGCTGTTTCGCACCACTAATTCATTTTTGCCGTTTCATACTAAAAAGACACTAAAGGCTTTCGGTACGTCATATATCATAATCAACATGCTTAGCTCAGCTATATCACTAGTTACCTAGCACGTAACTACTACTTTTACTAGTTAACACTGGTGAAGTGATGTCTCTGAACTGGAAGTGATGTCACTGAATGATTCTCCAAAAAATATAAGTATTCAATAGTTTCAACTCTTCTTCATCATCTGTCGTCACGAACGGTTTCATACTAGGCTTAGGTACAAGTAGGTGTCGGTTTGATGGGACCTATAAAATCAAGACCCTTTGTGAAAGTTTAACAGTCGGGAAAAGAGATCAGCATCTACCTACCTACACCTACGGCGTTCCATAGATAACATAATCTCGACGCCGCTTTGTCCAGTTGAATCAATCAACCTTTTGTGTCGGGCTCAGTGAAGCATATGCCATTGTTCATTCACGAATTGATGTTTGCTGGTATGTAGGTTAACTATTGTTGGAACCTTTGTGGCTGGTCTACATTCACACTGACAATGGTGATCATACTGATACGTCACCTGTTACGTCAATAATCCTGTAGAAATCCATAACGGTTCAAGGTCATGTCACAATTATCATTAAATTTCAGTAACGACCATAACTCTTTTTTTTACCTAACATTCTTCATTAAACAAACACTTGACGAAACATCTGAAATTTTTAAGTGAATCCATATCAATAATAAACAAATGATGATGGTTGATGTGTTTATGTCCATGTAAGTTTATTATAATTTTGTAGGCTATTAAATAGTATTATAGTATGAAGACATTTTATTACTAAAGAAAATACAATAATAATTACAACTAATATTTACACTTAAATCTATTTTCTAAAAATCTAAGCCGTCACCAGAAGGCAAAGTGCCCAGAATGCTGGCAGCATTGCCACGTTGAATGGCAATGCTAATTCGTTGACCGAAATAAAAGCCAGCATTCCGAATTTGATATTTATAGTTGATGTGTTAAAAAATGAGAATAGCAATTACATCTTTATAAAACAATTAAAAGTTTTATTAATCACGAAAGCATACTACACAATTGACGAATATTCAAACGAAAAATAAAAAAAATACAAACGATTAAATTGTACCTTACCTAGCAACACTGACGTCCTCCTCTCTCTCCATACATATTATGTGCTCGACAGGGTCTATAGTGACACTTATTTACCTAGATTTTAATCACCTCTGCACACCTATAGAATACAATAAATGGTTGAGTATTGAATACTGATCAATCAATGCGTAGTCAAAATCAGGAAGAAACTTTTTATCTCGAATGAGGAAAGTTGTCTATTCACAAACAAAAATTGTGGACGTGAAATTTCATAATGATGATGATTATAATCGTCGTGACGACGCATAACCAGTTTTTAATAATTATAAAATCCCCTTACCTCGCAAACGTCCTATCAAGTCTCATTAAGATCCCTTTGATGACACCCCTCAGTTAAACATTAGTTAAAACTTTCTGAATAATCGTAACGCACTCTTGAGCCGGGGTAGAGTGCACTCCACAGTAATGATAGGAGGGTGCAAAGAATAGAGTTCCTAGATCCTCTATAACATAGAATATTTTATAGAGTAGGCATACAAACAGAAGTCACGTACGTAAAGGTTTTGCCCTGATCAAAATAAACATATAAGTTGTTTCTCTTTCCGTGTTCTGGTCGTTTTCTATGTATAATTAAAAATATCTATCTATGTATTGTATTATGTATATCAGTTATCTAGAACCCATAACACAAGCTTTGCTTAACTTGGGACTCAACTAAATCTACTAATTACATCAACAATATTAGACTCATTTGTCATTATAAAATGCAAATTGCTAGCCGTATTTTGCGACCCAACAGCCACAAACATGAAATAAGCCTAAATTACTGGTATACTAATTATTATTATCAATGACATTAGGCATGTGTGTTAAACCACATTTTGAAAAGACATAGATTGCATCCCGACAAAAGATCTTCTGGTAGCTTCTGTAGTATATCCAGGGAAAAATCGTGCAAAGCTGGATAAGAAAGCTATTAACCTCATAAGTTCACTTTTTTTTTACCAATTTCACGCAGACAATATGTAACAAACATAAGAGTGAGTGCTTGTAGTTTAGTGTTGTAAGCTGTATTTGCGGACATTGTCACGTCCATCGCATAGATTTCTGATTCGTGAGCTGAATGTCTGACAGCGATGTTATATACGACTCTGAGTAATGTTGTATTCATATCGATGTTGTTAATCCGCAGATGTGTACATTTTATTTTATCTCCTTTTAGATATTTATCAAATTTTATGAATTTTTACAATTGGTGCAAGATACCTTAAACGTTATCAAAACGTAGCCTGGTAGGTGGCTTATTTTAATTATCCGTCAATGAATTGCGTGTTTCGTTTCGGCCAATGTTGGTAGTCTAATACACCGAATTAAAGTACCAATTTGCACAAAAAGCGAAAGTAAACACGAAATTTCGTATTTTGGAGAATTAAAATCGGCCTCTGAAGTTGATGTACTTATGTAGTCTCATGACTTGGCAGATAGGCCCTTGAAGCCGTCTAAGTTCGATATGTTATTAAAAGAGAAAATAATTTTACTCGTTCTATATATTCTATGACAAGGGTATTGTCGAGTAAGACACATTGTATTAGCCAACCCCTAGCGAGAAGAAAATCGATAGTGCGTAGAATTCTTAAAATATTAATGCACGGCTTATGGGCGCTCTTGTCACACCCTTTTTCTCATAAATCATAAAAAATGGGAGGTTGTAGGCTACAAATGTACTGAAACGCCGTTTTTGTGATTTATTTCAAGGGCAGAATGTTTCGTAATAATTTTGTAGAGTTTTTCGAGGCTAATGACGTTAAAAATGGTAAGATATACTCATTTTTTTTGTTTTTTTTCTTTGATTTAGAGTTTTTTCCGTGGTACTCATCTTGCTGCTCATTTCAAAATTGAAACGACAGCTGAGTCACAGTATTACCAACTCTAGATGAAGGTTAGTAAGTATTTTCATATTACGAAAGTACAAAATATTTTATCCAAATGAACAGATACGACAGAAATATAATGAACTAAAAGCAGGGTTTGCAAATGCGAACGACAAATATTTTTTGTCTGAAAAAGTTATAAGACCATTTAACTTTTATCATTTAACCTTCCCCATATATCAAAGGAAACGATGTATGAATCAAAAGTTTTTCAATAAAGGCCTGATATTTTGTAAAAGTTACAGTCACAGGCCAAAGTTTAAAGCTGGTTTACTAGTAAAGGAAACTTATACCATTCTACGTAATTTGGTAAGTAGGTAGCAAGTTTTCGCAAGTAGCTACATTTTTGCATGTTACGGTTACCTATATATATCAGAGTGCATTTTTTGAGATGTTTGTGAGATGAGTGCAGATTTAAGTAATTTTAGTTTATATTATCGCAATCTCTATTTGTTATAATGCGTTATAAAAAAATCTTCAAAGTACCAAAGAAAAATAAATAAAATTAGTCGCCGTTCCAGTAGCGGAATACAAATTGTCGACTGCCACAATAAACATGCGAAGCAAACGTGGTTTTACAGCGAAAATGGTGGACCAAGCGCGGAAATGTAGCTGACGCCCAGCAGATCGGCGGAATCTCGCTGGATAGATTGATATTTGATTGAATTGATAGAACTAGAATCATGGCCAAATTTATGCGTTAGAACAGGCAATTTCGCCTTTGTTTCGCTTATCGTACAACGGACAAGTCATGACAAAACTGCTGCGGTTCCGCTGCTATGTTTTCGCGACCGAGATGTACGTAAGTAGAGAATTTTCTTCCATAATATGCTGTTTTATGCTTCCTTTTATGGAATAAACAAACCACTTCAAACAATTGTTGTGGAAATTGTTGTGGCTGCGCTAGAATTATATTTATCATCCACTTTATTAGAACACTCCTGCGTAAGGGTGGCTTGGAGGCCCCGAGAAAGTAAGTAGGCACTGTAGCCGCTTAGGTAAAGTGGCCACGCATGCCAATGCTTTCCCTCCCTTGATACACATTATGTAGTCTTTTAAAATTGTATCTGAAGATTTCAGATGGTAAAAAAGAGTATGGGCGCTGTTGGCGGCTGATGGTTTTTAAATGAAAAACTTGAAACTTGACTGAACTTGAAAATTTGTTGATAGAGATATAGATTACTAGCAGCGCCTCGCGGTTTCACCCGCGTAGTTCCCGTTCCCGTGGGAATTCCGGGATAAAAAGTAGCCTATGTCCTATTCCAGACTATAATCTATCTTTGTGCCAAATTTCATCCAGATCTGTTTTGCCGTTCTGGCGTGATAAAGGAACAAACATCCATCCATCTATTTATCCATCCATCCATCTAAACATTCACGTTTATAATATTAGTGAGATTATTATATAACCAATTAGGCGATGTGGTCGCTCAGCGACAAAGCCTTTTGTTGTGATAGATAAAAAAAATTTATATAAAAAACGGCACATCATAATAGAACATGCGCTAGTATCGATTCGGCTCAGTAGGATACTCACAAACATAACAACTTCAAAACAGTCGTATCTCAAGAAAACTTTTATGGCACAAAAATATCACCGTAGAAAATAGTCACAATTTATTAACCTACCTGAGGGGTAATTCCCATGAATATGAAATGTAGCATCTGCGTTCCAGGAACCGTTGAACACAACATGCAGTTGTTTTTATAGACAATAACGGAAAAATCCGTTCAAATACACGCCCGTGCTCCCATTCATTTTTATGGGATTGTTTGTATTGCGAGCGCGGAGTGGAAATTTACCACAGAGCTGTGGATTCAGGGTGGCGTTCCCATTTTACCGTTTACCAATGTCTTTATTTACCCGTTTCATTATTTGTCCACTAGATTTCTTTTTCACTTCGTCATTATCAGCCTGCATCAGAATATCCTACCAGATTTCAGTTTTCATTTATTATTTATCAAAACGTTACAATGTCGCAACCCTAGTAAAAGATAATTGAAGCGCTAAGTCAAAGTAATACTTTTTTCAATTCATAATTAATAATCTATTCATCCATATTCATACGATAATGTATATAGTCCGTACGTATACTAATCATAAATTTGAAAGAATTCTGTTTGTCTATCCGTTACCTTTTTCACGCCTAAGCGGCTGGACGGATCTCAATGAAACTTGGCATGGAGGTAAATCATATCCCGGGGACGGACAAAGGCTAGGTACTTGAAAAGCGCGTCCGAAGCGGCGGGCAGCAACTAGTTACTATATTATAAAGCTGGTTGATAGAATCAAATTTTACTCTGACTATGTTAATTGATGGTGAAAGATCCAAAAACTTTTAATGCGTGCAGTTTGTTCATGTTCATACACAGATTGGTAGATATTGTCTCGCTCTATACATTATCACCATTCTGCTACAGCAAGCATCACGGGGCATCAATAGTTAAATAAAGACCTAGATAGAGAATGCTTCACAAATTCATGAACAGTCACGTTTAACCTTCAGTCTACAATAGGCTTTTGTTATGACACTCTGAGGCCTAGAAAATCTGGAATTAGACCCTTAGGGCTTAACGAAATTGTATAATGCCAACCGAAAGCAGTAATAATAATAATAATACTGGACAATTCACACAGCATTATCTAGGCCCAAGTTAAGCAGAGCTTGTGTTATGGGTACTAGATATACATAATACAATAGAATAGACAAATAGATATTTTTTATTATACATAGAAAACGACCAGAACACCCTGAACAAATGTCTGCAGATCGTACACACATTTGTCCCGAGGCGGGGATCGAACCCGCAACCTCCTGCGTCGCAGGCAGACCTTCGCCCACCGCGCCACAGAGGCCGTTTTACGTGTCGTGTTGGCCCTGACGACGAATTTATGATTTTAAAAGAAGGTCCATTTTCAAAGACTTAATTTGCGACGTCCCACAGTGGATCGAAATAGCTAGTAAAAAGTAAAGATAGTAAGAAATAAGGACATTATTCATACCAGACGAAAGAACGGGCACTCGCACGAGAGCCGAAAAATAAAGAGTTTCATGCGTTTCTCCATACATATTTTAGGAAGTACTCGAATTCGATGGAAGTATTCGAAAGATAATGCGTACCTATCGTACTAGGGCCCCAGCTCTCGGGTCACACGTCGCTTAGACCAGACGCTAACCTGATTAATTAAACTTATATTGAAGGTTAGTAAAACTGGAAACTTCACAGTAAATAAATAATGCTAGAGTTTTTCACACGGCATCGTCTAACCCCAAGTAAACAATGGCTAAATACTTAAAAACTAAAGTATAGAACGGTCATTAATTATATTATAAAATATTTTTCAATTAAAATGTACTAGTTTCTGCTCCCGTCTTCGTACACGATGAGTATATGGACTCAAAGGTTATTTCTATCCCATAGGAACTGATTTGTGGTACAAAAAGGGTTTTCTGTTTTTTTGGGTCTAGACCTAAATCTATGCAAAATTTCATCCTTTTAATAGTTTTGGTGTGAAAAAGTACCTAACAAACGTATATCCATACAAACAAATGAAATAAGTTCTCAAAATTTTTCGATTTTCGACAGCCGAAATCGAAAATTTTTGGGATCTTATTTCATTTGTTCGTATGGATATACGTTTGTTAGGTACTTCTTCACACAGATACCCAGAGTGCGGGTAAGCACTTTAACAAAAAAAACCATACAAACAAACTTTTATATTTATAAAAGTGTGATGCTATAAAAATATTAGAACTGTAATTAATATTAAAGTCAAAATCCCTGAATGAAGCGGATAAACATTTATAAATAAGGCTCCACTTCAGACGGAACATAAGTCAAAGGCCCGAGTAGATGTAGTGCTTTACGGGGACGATGAATTTTGTATGAAATACCCTGATGCATGGTGCAGCCACGCGTCTAGGATAGGGCTGTGTGGAAAAGTACACGAAAAACCGACTTTTCTTTCGAAAGTTCCATGAAAGATAATTTGCGAGTAGCACTTACAATATAGACAGACCGAAAATCCATACTATATATATATATTGCTGGACAATTCACACAGCATTATCCAGGCCCAAGTTATGCAGAGCTTGTGGGTGGTTATGGGTACTAGATAACGGATATACATAATACAATACATTACATAAATAGATATTTTTTATTATACATACAAAACGACCAGAACACCCAGAACAAATACCTGCAGATCGTATAAATATTTGTCCCAAGGCGGGAATCGAACCCGCAACCTCCTGCGTCGCAGGCGGACCTTCGCCCACCGCGCCACAGAGGTCGTCGCTATACTAATAATTACAAAGAGAGTAATTCTGTCGGTATATCTGATTGTTATCATTTTACGCCAAAACTGCTGAACGAAACTTAATGAAATTTGACAAAGGGATAGATGGTATCCCGGGGAAGGATATATTCTTTTTATACCGGAAAAAAGCATGCAAAGCCGCGGACCGATGCTTAGTACTTTATACCTTACAAACTTACACTGACACAAAACATCCGATTAATTTATTAATAAAAAATTCTTTGCTCTTTTTCTTTTATAATATTGTGTCCATAACTAGAAACCAATAAAATGTTGGAAGTGTGTTTTCGGAGTAGTGGCCCATGTTAGCTGCTGGCCCTTAATACCCGCAGGAACCTTAAACTGATGCACTGGGCAGTTTTTGGGCAATTATTCAGTGTGAGGAATTCAAGATTTTTCAGGAACTCATTTGAAGGGACAACCCTGCTAGCGAGCAGGTAGTTCCTCCGAGAGTAACATTACTTAATTAAATTGCAGTAGTACCTTGGATATTACTCACTGCTGGGTACTTATAGACAATATTCAAAAAAATGTACAGGATTACAGTTTGTCATGTTGTCATTGAATTGTTTTGTTTCTTGTACAAATTCTTAAGATAATATAATTTATATTTATATGTGGTCGACCGATGTGGCGCGGTGGGCGAAGGTCCGCGCGCGACGCAGGAGATTGCGGGTTCGATACCCGCCTTGGGACAAATGATTGTAAGAGGTCTTAATTCTTAAAAAACATATATAAATCACCTCTGATACTAAGTGAAAAACATCTATGTCTGGAACCCAACGAGTTACTTATGAGTATGAGCGACCGAAAAAATCGTTTTGCTCACTTGTTGAACAAATAACTATTTCCATAGGTACTAACATTAAGTACGTAGTAAAGACGTATACGTTTGTGCGATTTCGACTAAAACACCACGATAATGCCCTCGTGTTCGTTCACGAGGTGTACAAATAGCTTCAAAACAAAAAACAATGTCCAAGGCATCACATATTTTCACGCGTAAGTAGTTACACCAAACTTTAAATATCATTATTTCATCCGCGACACGGTACAGTATTTGAGTGAGCGCTGGGAGAACTTACCGTATCTCCCTTTTTTACTTTTATCTAAGCTAAAAACTGTACATATCACTAAATAACAATGAAAACGTATGTTCGTTTAAGTTTTCATTATTCTTTCATGAAGAATTAACACTGCTGAAGGGATCGTGCTGAAAAATGAAATACTTAAATGAATTTCAATAATAACCTGTAATCGTAATGCGTGATAATAAGCCATGTGCAAAAGATACCATACTAATATTAAATTAAACGCCAAGTGTGAATTGTACTCGCGCACTGAAGGTTCCGTATAATTGAAAGACCTGGTTTCTTGCCAAATATCATTATCTAGGTCAACGGGAAGTAGTATCCTATCGTTTTTGGTCCATGGCGATAGTCAAAATATATTATTTTAGTGACGGAGTTATTTCCGTTTTTCCTATTGTTTCCTTTACTTACTTGTGCTTTAAGACCTTGCTTCTTGACAGACGGACAGACGGACACAAAAGTTATATAGGGTTTATTTTTCCTTTTGAGGTACGGAACCCTAATAAGCGAAAATATTCAGCTAATAACAGCCTACAGATACTTACCACGTAGTCGTACTACGTGTAGTACGACTGACGCATGGGTATTTAGGTCTGAGCCCTCACTCAAATTTATAAATGAATAGATAAGATCCCAGCTAGTCAATAACCTCTGTTTAATGTATGTTACGGGACATTAATGTCACATTGAGGCTTAAAATTTACATGTCATTTAACCTATAGGTAATTATTATTGATTTTACATCTTTTTTGTCTTGGTTTTTGTCACAGTGTTAGTAAAACTGATGAGAAAAAACTTGAACGTTCATATTAGTATTTATTATAAGCGCAGCGCATAATGAGGCATCTATAGTGAGAGTATAAGCTATGGCAATTGGAAGAAGTTTCAAGTAACCTATACACTAGCCAAACTCGATGTTTGCAAAGAAACCACGACACAAAAAACGAAAACTCAAGTAAGTTTTAGTTTTTTGTGTCTGGACGTCGAGTTCTAGGTTAACAAAGAAAATTACAATCAAAATATAATTAAATTAAAACTAGTAAGTATTTACAATTGAAACAATTGAGCTAACTGCAGACTGTTGTTCTAGGTATATAATTATTATAAAAACAATATTTATTGAAGGAAGGATCTCAATTTAATATAATAAATAAATAATGCTGGACAAACAATTCACACAGCAACATCTAGCCAAAGCTAAGCAGAGCTTGTGTTGTGGATACTAGATAACTGATATACAGAATACAATACAGAGAAAGATATTTTTTATACACAGAAAACGACCAGGAAATTGACAAGTAATGTAAATTGCGTGTAATAAGACGCGGCAGCAGAGTGATGGGAGGTTTGTTTACAAATATTCTGCTTCGAGTTGGGCTAGTTTTTAGTTCGGAGGACCATATTCCACGCCATTAAATTCACTAGATTTTACCACTTTCAAAGATTGAAAAGCTAAAGAACGATTCCCGTCAACTTTCATAAAAGAACATCTGCCTCCAAGTGTCGAACTTTGCAAGTTGGATAGACAGTTTTTACGGAAATAGAAAAGTTAAGTTATAGGTAGGTACTTTTCCAAATTTAATTTGGGTGTAGGTTTGGACAAAAAAATTAGGTGAAGAGAAAATATACATTAAATCAAATATGAAAATAAATGTTATTGTTTAAAATTTATTTTCATATTTGATTTAATTCAAAAATAAACGAACTGACCTGTGACGCTCGATCACAACAATGAAAAAACTGGCACGATGGTCGAGACAGAGAAACATTCATTCTATCTGATTTCTTCTCAGGCTACAAGCATATTGTTATGTCTCTGGTGTGAATGAGATGGGTATATTCACTACCTCTAGTGCTTTGTTCCTTTAAGCGATCGACCGATTATCATTTTGACGTTTTCTTTCATGTGACATTAACATACCATAGTAACCAGTTGAAGCCCTGCCATCTATCGAGATACATGGAACTAATTTTTTTCTTTTTAAAAATGCAAAACGAAAACCTCTCATTGTATTCAAACGTCCCAGGTTCGTTTAATTTTCAGTTATACTTCGGCGATAACGAAAGATTCTATACCTTATTGCAGATGCTTACAGTATTTGTATAACAAAAGTGCAAATATCAAAATCTCCTATATTGGTTCTAATGTTGTGAGAATGTGTAAAATCCGTAAAAACATTGTACCGACCGGGCGGCGTTCAGATACATCGTTCATGTTTGACATGAACCCCTGTATACAGGGATTAATAGGAGAATCGTTTCAAGTTCAATCAAGTACAGGGATTATCAGGAGAATTGAGCCAAAAGTCAAAAAGTCAAAAGTCAATAGGTAACTTTATTTCTTTAGGCTTACAAAAAAGCACTTAGACAAGTCAAATTTTATACATAAACAACAACTTTATAAATAGTAATATCAATAATATAATATAATAATAATAATAAAATATAATATAATAATAATATAATAATAATACCTATCAAACAAGAAACAAAATGTTATTGATTTTGTTCGCTTCAATTTTTTGTCTACAAGTGGACGAAGCGAAAAATAAACCACTAGTAAGTTTGTACAATCCTTAAAATGTAATACAATATTATTTGCCTATCTAAGTCTTAATATGATGTGAGCCCCAATATTAGTAAGCGTCACAACCCTAAGCCAGCATGACCAACGCTCTATCGAAGGTAATCAGATAGTATATTGAGATGATTATTTGTCTCGTAGGTACAATTCGTCGCTCATTGGTTATATTTTGAATACGAACAAAATAACAAAAGAAAAACAGCCAATAGGTGGCTATCACATTAGCCGATCATAGCGATCCCACAGTATTATTGTCAAAAAAAAACATCACCATCATCCTATGTTAGTCCACAGCTGGACTTAGCCTCCTTTAATGAGCACCATAGCGCCCTGTCTTCAGCTTGACGCATCCAGCATCTGCCTACAGTCTTTTGCAGGTGGTCATCCTAAGGGCGTCTTAAACTACGTAAAAATTTATTAAGGTCACTTAATTTCTTCAGCTTACGAATTACTCACGAATGCATGTAAATTGACCAGCAGTTCATCAATCATCACATCACTTATCTTATCACAGATCAAAAGCGTGTCCTAAGTTTTATGTACGCAACAACAGAACTCTAAAGAATTTTTTATATGTCTTTGTTTCTGAATGTCATGCACCGATGATTGTAATAAAAATACAAAACTATTGCCCTTGGGGTGGCAAAGGATATATTAGCCAGAATTTTACTAATTTTGCTCAGATGTAAATAAAACCTACTTCTTATTAGTGGTTTAGGATTATTTGTTTTTGATAATAATAATAGAAGTTTCTTTAACAATGTCTCATGTGAAGAGTGCTATGTTTTTCTTGGGGTTAAGTTTATTTGTGTTAGGGGTAAACGCTAAAGCTGGTAAGTAGTAGGCGATTAAATACATAAATAAGTGTCCATCCAAAGGTTGTCTGAGATCAATCTTAGCGAGGCGGCGGAGGGCTCGCTTCGTGCAACTGTTTTCGTATTTGTATTTTCCTATTCTGTATTATGGTATGTCTATATATCACATCAAAGACTATGATCATAAAACTGTTATACACCCTTACAGCAGACTACATCGTGCCATGTCACATCAAAGACAGTGCTGAATGCTACTTGTCATCGGCCAGGAAAGCATTGCCGTACATCGCAGCGGAGGCAGATCCTCTGCCGCTAGGTGACGTCAATGCTGATCAGGGAGATTTGCTGTTTCGGTTAAAAGATTGCGTCTTAAAGGGCTTGAAGAAATGCAAGATTTTGAAGCTTGAGTAAGTACCTATACCTACCAATAAAATAATTACAAAGCTTAAAATATTTCGGGATTTCGGCCGGTATCTTACAAATTAACTAACAAATCAGTCACTTTCTTGACAAGCACTTTTTGGGGTGATTTTGATCAACGATTCATTGGTTGACCAGTGTCATAATTATTGAACAAAATCTCCTGTCAATCAACATTTAGTTGTGCTATGCTAGTCGTCACTGGTCAACTAATCAGCGTCCGAAAAATTACACTAACGAAGATACACAACATAAATAAATAGTGCTTGACTTGTCACAGTATCATCTAGTCCCAAACTAAGCAGAGCTGGTATTATGGGTACCTATCAGCTAACTGATAAACATACTTAATACATTAACTATACTACATGGGTAGATATTTTAGAAGACAAAGAAAACACCCAGAACACCCTGAACAAATATCTGCAGATAGTACAAACATTTGTCCGAGGCGGAAATTGAACTCGCAACCTCGTGCGTCACAGGCAGACCTGCGGCACAGATGTCGCTAAACAGAGGGCTGTGTGTCTTGAATTTTACAAACTTATTCTCTATTTTCAGGAGACTAGATCAATTTAAAGCAGTGCTGATGATAGAATGCCCAGTGGAAGTAACAGGGCAATACTCTCTGGGGGGTACACTCCTGGGGCTCCCTGTTGACGGAAATGGTGCCGTGGGGATCCGAACAGGTTTGTTTCTTATAGATGTTCACTGACATATAGAATATATCCTTTGGCTTAGAAGAATAGCACTGTTTTTCGGTAAGCTCCGGAAGTAAAAACTGGTTCAGAAAAATTTATAGAGAAGACATTAAATCTCTTTCTTCCTTAGTCAGTACTATTTGAAGGAGTAGGACAGTTCACAACACCAAATAGACTATTCAAGCGTTGATCAAGGGATTTTTTTAGTGAGGACGGACTTTACGTATCGCAATAGAGAAATCTAAATATTTTTAAACTTACGCGATCTGAACACATATTTACTTAGTGACCACGGCAGTGTGTAAACCTGTCGAAACGTCGGGAAAATAAGGTAAAAAACGCGATAAATACCCGTTAAATAGTATTTATAAATAGAGAAATCTGAAGTAATTAAATCATAGCTCCCTTGGCCAATAGTTTGTTTGAAACCGCCAAAATACTAGGGGTTTGTTTTCAAATGTGCATATTTCAGTAAGGACTTTTTAGGGTTTGCAAACAAAATGTCAAGTGGGAGTCGGACTCGTACAACGAGGGTTCCGTTTAATTATCTTAATAATATTTATAATACCTTGTTCCTTGCCAAATATCATGATTCTAGGTCGACGGGAAGTAGGTACCCTATAGGTGGTCCATGGCGAGACACAAAATTTTCTTTTTGTGATTAGACTACAAATTCACGGTTCTCGTCTTTTTATCTGTATGCTTTAGGTATACGACCTTGCTTCTTGCCAAATTTCACGATTCTAGTTCCCGTGTTTTGAGTGAACGTGATTCCTTAGACATTTCAAAAAAAATACACGGTCATAAACGGCTGTACCTTTTGACTGAGTTGACTTAAAAGTTTGATTTATAAGGTTTTTTGTTATAGTGCTAACCCGCACTCTGGGTATCTCTAAGTAATGAAATAAGTCCTAATCCCGCTGAAACCGATAATTTTTGGGACTTATTTCATTACTTAGTTTGATTTATATCACGACTCCAAAAGGTTATAGTCTTGAGTATATGATGTTATTTTCAATTCGATGCCTCCACACGTTCCTGAGAAAATAGGATTGACAGACGGACAGACAGACCTATAACAAAGTGAACCTATAAGGGTTCCTTTTTTTATTTTGAGGCAAGGAGCCCTAAAATATATAAGTAAGTGATCTAAATAACTGTGTTATCAATTGCAGATGGCATCCGGCTAAAGATTACCATTATACTAAAATCATACAAAGGCAAGGACAACGAAGACCACTACAAAGTCGCTAAATTTGACTACGAGTATGACCCCATCGCTCAAGTACATTATAACTTTGAAAACCTGGGGGGAGGAAATCCAGAAATAGGTGATTAAAACTGAACGCGCATCTGTCGGCGCTGCAGGCAGGCATTGCCGGCAGTCATCGAATTTCCTAATGGCCTTTACTGAAAAGCCGCGCGCTCGGTGCCGATAGGTGCGCGATGCTGCATATAAAGATTTAGAAAATTCGATGACTGCAGGGATTGCCGCGTCTGCCGCCCGACCAGGGTGTCTTATGATTTAATTAATTAATAATGCCAGAAAATTCACAGAGCAGCATCAAGTACCTACCAATCCAAGCAGAGTACCCATGTGTTATGGGCAGGAAGGATGAATTTCACCCTCAAAATCAAGCCGTGATCAATTCAAAATTCAAAAATTTCAAAATTCAATAACTTTATTTCTTTAGGCTTACAAAATAAGCACTTAGACAAGTCAAATTTTATACATAAACAGCTTAATAATAGTAATTATTATCAAATAAGAAACAAAATGTTATTGATTTTGTTCGCTTTAATTTTTTGGTCCTCTAGTGGAAGAAGCGAAATGATTCGGTTAGCCTGGCCGAATCTTCGGCCACGGTGGCCAGTCTCAATCTTTTGCCGTCACTTTGAGCACCAAAGCTCTTACGCCGGTTTTTGACAGAATTGAAGACAATATCCTATAAAATTCCAGATGATGTTAGTTATTTTAGACACCTATAAGAAAAAGCTATAGAAACTCGAATTTTTCAGGGGCGTGTTACCCCTGACCAAACTATCTTTATCCAAAACTACTTTAGTTTTGGACGAATTCGTAGAATTATCACTACTGTAAATACCTAGGACAATTAAGTGTACAATTATGTAAATCATTAACATACTTTTCCAGCTGAACCATTGCTGAAGATCCTGAACGACTTGGAAACTGGGAAGGAGATTTTGAGGACCATTGGAAAACCAGTGGTCGAAGTAGTCGCCAAGAAGATGGTCGTTGGTCCCGTCGATCGCGTTTTTAAAAACAACCCGTCTAAAGATATCGAGTTGCCCTAGATTGTAAAGAAAATAAATTTCTATATTATATGATTTGTTCTTTTTTTTTTCATTTATTTATGTTTCACAGTAAGTACTTATTTTATCTTAAAGTTAACTTAAACCGTAATTCGGTTTGTCCGTAAGCCTCTTAGGCCCGTATTATTAAAGCTTCCTCAGTTATCAATCGATGCTTGAGTAACGCTTTTCTATGGCATAAACGTCACTCACGCATAGATCGGTGACTGAGCGAGCTTTCATAATACGGGCCTTAGTCTCTATGATATACCTAATAAAAATGTACTAGTATGTTCCTACTAAGCTATTTATGTAAAATACAGTCTACTCGTACATAGTAAATTTAAAAACGTTGGCTAGGTAACAAACGTAAACGTAGGCTAGGTTCAAAAGTATTATTCGATTTTATTTTTTACTAGCAGCGCCTCGCGGTTTCACCCGCGTAGTTCCCGTTCCCGTGGGAAAACCGGGATAAAAAAACCTACCCTATGTGCTATTCCAGACTAAGAAAATTACAATAAGAACAGAATACAATAATAATTACAACTAACATTTACACTTAAATCTATTTTCTAAAAATCTAAGCCGTCACCAGAAGGCAAAGTTCCCAGAATGCTGGCAGCAATGCCACGTTGAATGGCAATACTTATTCGTTGACTGAAATAAAAGCCAGATTATAATCTATCTCTGTGTTCATCCAGATCCGTTCAGCCGCTCCAGCTATCTATCTATCCATCCATCCAAACTTTGACATTTATAATATTAGTGGGATTATTCTTATTGAGGTTATTAGTATATTCCTCTTATAACTGTCAAAGAACAAAAAAAAAATCCTATCCTCCTAGGTCCTATCTATTACAAAAAATCTGTCAAATAATTTTTACCAAAGCTTAGTTTAAATAGGTTCCTAGGTATACATTGGCAATAAATAATAAATAAATAATGCTGGACAATTCACACAGCATTATCTAGCCCCAAGCTAAGCAGAGCTTGTGTTATGGGTACTAGATAACTGATATACATAATACAATACATAGATACATATTTTTTATTATACATATAAAATGACCAGAACACTGAACAAATGCCTGCCGACCTTCGCCCACCGCGCCACAGAAGTCGTCGCAATGGTAGTGATTCAGTTGGTACCTAAACGAAACTACCTTAAAATTGTTGCTATCTCTTTTTTTTTCGGTCGATATAATAAGGGGACTGCAAACATTTTTACGCATTAAACTATTAGTTTAGGTTTTGTGCCAACAGAATCACTACCATTGTCAAACTAAACGAGTCAAATAAGATGCTAGATGTAGTTTTTTACCGTTGGTTAAATTTTAAAGACAAATAAAAACATAGTTTGAATAACTCACGCATCAGGAGATTACTAATTTATTAATATTAATGCAGCCGTTAATGAATCTGTTATTAACTTATTACTTCTCATTATTAATTAATTAATACTGTTATGTACCTGCTTACATATTTAATTAACTCGTAGACTGACAGCCCTACCCATGACGCACTTATGTACACTTGCTTGCAGCCGTTGTAGGTACCTACTATTGCATTTCAATTTGGTTTTGACAAATATTCATATATTAGTATTAATTATCACACTAATGTTATAAATGCGAAAGTTTGGATGTTTGAATGTTTGTAACCTCTTCTCGCCAAAACTACTGAACGGATTGGGCTGAAGTTGTGCATACAGGTAGTAACGCAGTACCTACTAGGGTAGGAATCAATCATTTTTTATCATAAACATATACTTTTTTTTTGCATACACTTTTTTTCCCGTAAATCGGTTCCAATGCGCGCCATTTGGTGAAAAGGATAGGCAAAGGCTTCGCGTTCATAAGAGAGGGAGAAAGCATATACTTTTGGAACGGCGTAAGCGCAAAAATCAAGTTTTTTTTTATTTACCAGATAACTACTTATGAAGAAACCGGTTCAAGGAACTAACAATTAGTAATAACCTACCTCAATCATATTTTCACTTTCAAGGAAGCATTGTAAAAAATGTTGAGTTTTATGTAAGTAATTCTAGTTTTTACGTTTTAAACAACACGTGCTAAGCTGCAGGCAGAAACCAGTTATTGAATATGAAAAAAAAACCGAATTCAATCTAAATGTGAATAGGTACGATTTAAATAACGAATTAAGAAGACCTTGCTTTCTGTATCTCCAATAGAAAAATCTATTCTATTGTTGCCGTAGTCTTAGTCTTTCTGTGAAAATGGATAGGGCAGAGAATGGCTCGCCCACTCGCACAGTCTTTCCGTGGCGGGTGGACAGACAAACAGGCAGACGGCATAGGCTCAATAAAAGGTTCCCGGTGGCTAGTCGGGATTTCTCGAAATATATTTTTCCTTGCTTTGTGATCGAAGCTGAATCCCCTCTGGAAGTTTGGTCCTTCATTTTTACACCCAGTTACACCCTGGATAGGGAAACCTTGCAAACTTTGTTTGACGAAGAAACTGGTTTTATTCGTCCATGCTTGTACGAAACCCTATAAACAATGTACCGACGGGTTTCAAACATTACCAAAGGCATCTCAGAGTTAATAAAATGCAAGACCGCATTCTGGTACACCATCTTTGTTTAATGTACACAAAATAAACGTCTCAATCAAATAAACATAAATACTATTCAGTTTTACGATGAAAAATAATTTTGGATACGTCTTTATAGCCTTTCCACCACCTACGGTGAGGCTACGGGTTTAATAAACACGATGTTTTACGACAGGGCTACTTACTGTACGTCTGTGCCGCTATATTTAATTGTATATTGATGTAAATTAAGCTTAAGGATCAATATTTAATAACATATTTTTTCATTGTCTACTGTCGGTTTTGAATCGTAATTCTGGAGTCCATGCGAAAGTGTCAAACTAACGTGACCTGGAGGGCAGCTATTATTCATGATAGCAAATTTTACTGAAAAAAAAAACAAAGATAGTAGGAATATTCCTTTTATATTAATATTTAGTAGAATTAAATTCACAGAATTTTGAAAAACTATATGCCTTATCCGGTAATTGTACCCACAAATCTTAAAAACACACTGTATTTTTATTTCACCGATCGTTAGAATCAAATCTGTCAAATAAAAATTATTAAAGGAACGCCATGAAAACCGCCAAAAACTAGGAGAAGACGAAGCACTTTGGATAACTTCTTTCAGTAGGTACTCTAGTTAGGTACTCCAATCGACTGCAGTCGACTGATGAATAACCACCAATATGAAACCTATTACTGGTTTTGGCCACCGGAAGTAAAATTTTGACAATTATTATTTCGGGTAGCTCTCCATTTTGAGAATGGATGAGCCGAGAGTAGATTACCAAAACCAACATAAAATAAAACTTTTTAAACTTACGCGATTTGATAACATAGGTGTTATAGATTTTTATCAGTCGCCCCGTGACCACGATCGCTGTAACGCGGTTGAAACGTTGGGGAAAATAAAACAAAACATAAAATATCATCATCGTAAAATGTTTTTCGATAATTTGTATTGTATTTCTTTTTTGTTTTTAAAAAAATATCTATGAATCTAGAATTAAGTATAACTCTAATCTAATAGAATATACTCTATGTACTACTCTATTTTACTATAAAAACTATCGTAGTTTGACGAATTCATTACGGATGTAAGCGGGTTAACTACAAACCTTATTTGTAGATGTTTCTCATCCTCGGCATCATCAACAAGCAGCGCGCCCCCCACCACCCCCGCCTCCGGCGCTCCCGGCTCGTGCGCAGCGAGCGATAGCGCGCAGTGCTCGGAGAGACGCGGAACGCGCGCGCCTAGAACCGCACTCACCCTAAAGAAGTCCCTCGTTAAGGGATGAAACGTTGGTGTTCTTCCAACACAAATAAGGTTCGTAGTTAACCCGCTTACATCCGTAATGAAGTACTCTATTCTCTGATAATGCTAGGTAAAGAGGTTCTAAGTAGTAGAATCAATAGATCATAGAGTCCAACCTTAAGACATAAACATGCACGGCAATTCTTTGATTCCTCTGTACCTATAGCTCTCAATATTCCTGTTCCTTCGTGATAGAAAGCAATTTGACGCACAAATACAATTACTGAGATGTAAAATTAATAGTCAAATCTCTCTAATAACGTTTACTATTAAAGTTATTGTTTATAATTAAAAAGATATAAAGGTGAAAATGTGTCTTTAATTATCATAAAACGCATGATGGCGTTGGATAAGTAATTGGACAATTACCATCTGACGACCACCGTTAAAACTTTTAAATCCTTTTGAAAATTAACATATTCACAAACTCAGTGAAGATTTTGTATGTTCGTGCCCCAAATTACTTGAGGGATCTGGGTGAAATTTGTCATAGTTTCATTTGAGGGTTCTGAGTTCGGTTTGACACTATTTTTGTGTGGGATTTGCGTATCATCAGCCTATGTTAGTCCACTGCTGGACATAGGTCTTCCCTAATGAGCGCCACAGCGCCCTGTCTTCAGCTTGCCGCATCCAGCATCTGTCTGCAGTCTTCCACAGATCGTTAAAATAAAACGACTAGTTTTGTGAACAGATTCAAGCAACTGGCTTTTATTCATAGACACACCCATTATCCTACTAATGTACATACTATATCATAGGTGGCGCTAGTAGTCATATATTTTGACATTTACAACAATCGTCATGTCGCCTGGGAGGAGGGCGTCCTACACTACGTTTGCTGAGATCAGCAAAGATCGGCCTTATGTAAACAAATTCATTCCAACTCAAAGTGTTTAAGAGCCTAGGTTTTTGCTTTATAGTGCGTATCTCGCTCTGGGGACATTTTATACGATTTTTTTAGATTCTATTCTGCGACGCCATTTTGTGAAAAGGATAGACATAGGATTTCGCGTTCATAGGAGCGAGCGGGACAGGGCAGAGCAACGCAAGCCCAAAAATCAAGTTTTTGCTTATTATCTATTTATTAGGACATTATTGGAAAATAAAACCGGCCAAGTGCGAGTCAGACTCGCACACGAAGGGTTCCGTACCATTATCTATAAAAACAGCGAAAAAACGTTTGTTGTATGGGAGCCCCTTTAAATTTTAATTTTATTCTGTTTTTTAGTATTTCTTGTTATAGCGGCAACAGAAATACATTATCTGTGAAAATTTTAACTGTTTCAACTAACCCTCACGGTTCATGATCATGAGATACAGCCTGGTGACAGACGGACAGACGGATAGCGAAGTCTTAGTAATAGGGTTCCGTTTTTACCCTTTGGGTACGGAACCCTAAAAACGCAACATATAAAATTTTCTTTATACTCAGTTCAATTACCATGCTTATTCTCAAGATCTTAGCTTTTGGTAAAAATTTAGAGGTAACTTTGCGATTTTTTCTATAGAGAAAATTTTATGGAATCGTGTTTAAGAAACATATTATGAACGATATAATAAGTCCTAAACTTTACCGTATATAATTTTCAATCGTCCCTGATTTCAAAGTTAAATATTCAGTAGTCTGGAAAATATGGAGATGCGGTGGAGTTGATTTAAGGTAGTATAGGCCCTTAACAATTACATCAACATACCTTATCCGTCTTAGGATAAGATAAAATTAAATCATCAACATCACAAAGATCCACTCGATTTGAAAACGGCAGCCACAAAGACAACGCTGAAATCTATTTCAAATGCACTAAATCCCCGTCCTGTTAACTTGCACATTGGAGTGCACTAATTAGTGGTGGCTCCTGACGTTATCGACGTCGACACGTGCTAGACAAATGACATGTCGATGAATCGGGCACATCACTAAGCGGGACTGTTTGGATGGGCTTTGATTGGTGAAGGTACACACGTAAAGACCCGATTGATACAAACAGTTGGTATCAATAGTACCTACTTGAATTGGTAGTAGATACCTATAATAATACCTATGTATCAAAAACATAAGACACCATCGGAGTATAGACTCAGATTCGAAAAACTTAGTATTTTTTGTAGACAAAGGGGTTTCAAAACCCAGGAAATATTGATTGGTGGAAAACATTTAACGACATATTGGTATCATCGAAGCCAAGCACAGAAACTCGGAACAATTTTAGTTTTGAAAGCATCTCATCAATCTCTCGTTCTACTATAAAAACTATCATAGTTTGACGAATTCATTACGGATGTAAGCGGGTTAACTACGAACCTTATTTGTGTTCGTTTCATCCCTTAACGAGGGACTTCTTCAGGGTGAGTGCGGTTCTAGGCGCGCGCGTTCCGCGTCCCTCCGAGCAGTCCCTCGTTAAGAGATGAAACGTTGGTGTTCTTCCAACACAAATAAGGTTCGTAGTTAACAGTTAACCCGCTTACATCCGTAATGTATTCATCTCTCGTTCGTTTTTGAATTCAAATTTTAAAATATTTCGCTGCTTATGTGTGTTGTTATTTTTTTTAGGTTTTTTTCAGGTTGCATTCATAAATGTCTTGGTTGACATAAAATATCTTGGATGCTAAATCGGAGTATAATATCTCTCTTAAGTTTTATTGATTAACTATCTTTACACGCGGCTTCGCCCACGTAGACTGTTCAATGTCATGAGATTTATTATTTACCCTTACTTTTTTTTCTAAAATATTATAACCTAAGGTACTTCCTATAACATCATTATAAATAACTACCAGTGAAAGTATTTTAAATCACAAAGGATTATTATTATTATTGGATTTTATTTCGGTCAACGAATTAGCATTGCCATTCAACGTGGCAATGCTGCCAGCATTCTGGGCACTTTGCGACTTAGATTTTTAGAAAATAGATTTAAGTGTAAACATTAGGTAGTTGTAATTATTATTGTATTGTATATTGTAATTTTCTGTAAATAAATAATACTCCGATATTGTTGGAATAACAAAGGATAACTTTTTACCCCTCGGGTTTTTATTTTAGGAAATCCCGGGCCCTTCATATTTTTAATCACGTAACAGAATGCTCATAAAATGTTTACTTGTTCAATCAACCGTTCAAATTAAACATGATCAAATTAGAAGCAACTTCACAGACAGTCATAAAGTTTGGAATAGTCTTAAATAACTTCATTAGCTCACTTGGTCGCATAAATTGATGATTAAGTCCTTGTTTAGAAAATTAGAAGCCCGTTGAACTGAGGTATAAGCAGGGAGCGGTTTTAAACTCAACTTCGCGGTTTTAAAAGAAATATCAGAATACGGTCCCTTAACTGTATACCTACTCAAACCTTAACATTTGATCACATCAAATGTTAAGGTCTGAGTAGGTATGCAGTTAGTGAGTGTTATACCAATCCTTTTTGGAAAAGTTCCAAAACCCACATGAAACACTAAATATTTAATATTTGTTGAGCAGCAAAAGTTTAGGATTTTAGATATGGGAGTTGAAACACGATTGCCACACGAAACACTTGCCGTTGGCGGTCTTATCACTTGCAAAAATGTCTACTACACGACCATTATTATATTAAGGGAACTTAGCCTTAGAATTTAACTGTGAAGAATCCACTCCTCTAACTGTAAACCTGATTAAGACCCTGTCTTCTTCCATAATCACTTTACTATATATATACCAATAAACACTAATTTTAATATTGTAGAACCAAATAGAGCTGTTTGGAACTGATTATGGTGGAACGCCTCTATACAAATAGTCTGTGCACATTCACTAGAAACAGAAGAAATGGCTTTATACGAGTATGTATCGGAAAATATTCAAGTTGTTCATTAAAATCGCTATTCTTCTGAGAACACAGCTATCATCAAAAATAAAGATTTTGACTTTGCCTTTCATTTATGCCAGAAACTTAGTCTATTTCCCGAGATTCGTCACTTTCGGAATTTGCTGTCAGTATAGATATTTTCTATATTTCGAAATTTTTGTCCCATTAAGACACTTTGTGATTAGGCCGGTGGCCTATTTGTGTTCTATTCTATTCTATACATTTTGTCCCGGATACTATTTCTAATTTGGTTCGTTATATATGATTATACTATCCTAAATATGTGTAGGGGGAAAACTGGAATGGGAAAAATAATCATTCCAGTTTTCCCCTTGAATCTCAAAAGGGAAAACTGGAATTCATATTTTTTTATTCTAGTTTTCCTCCTAAGGTGGGATTTTAGGGGGGGAAACTGGAAAAACTCACTTTTTCCTATGATGATTTTCCGTTGTTGTTATTGATATTTTGACTAGGCTTGGAATTTATTTATTTAAATAATCATCACTAAAAGTAGGTAGGTAGGCAAAGTAACACAAACTACAATGTACCGATTTGTACCCTACATTATATACTTTGACACGTCTTAAACTTATCAATTTTCTATTCCTAATAAAGTATTCGGGTTTTTTTTACTATAATAACTAACCAGTTTTTATGTTTACAAATCTATAGAATGTGTAGTGTATAGGAAACGTTCCACCTTACCAGAAACCGCGGTATATTGAGTTCCGAAGTTACTACATTCATGTCGGAATTGAACCTCGTAAAACTTTTATTCTTGACTTTCCAAATTAATTGTTTATTTCCGTGTTGGCTCGTAAAGTTCGGAACCGCAAGCCGCAAATATGCCATGTGTTATACTCCATTGACTTCTGCTTTCAGATCTGTGTTTTGGATCTTACCCTTCGATCAAAAATAAGTAGTTCGCGGCAAAGCCGGAAATTTTTGATCGAAGATCTTACGCTTTATTCTATTGACGCAGCGGATCTCTATGGCGCAGCGGACGAAGGTCCGCCTCGGTCCTGCGACGCAGGAGGGTTCGATTCCCGCATCGGGATGAGGACTTGTACGATCTGCAGATATTTGTTCCGGGTATTCTGGGTGTAACTGCTGTCCTTCCTCTGACATGTTTTTTTTAACCGAGTTCAGGGAGGGATTTATTTCGGTATAGGTACAATGTTTGTATGTATTTCGGCTATATGTATTTTCGTTGATTTCTTTGTCAATGAGGGCTTTTCAATGCGACTTTAATAACAATAAAGTGGTTGCCATAGACTAAGATAGATGGCGCTGTATGAAACTCAAGTGTCAAAAATGTGGTGGAAACAGATAATTATTTCGTTGTGTATTTTATGACACTTGACATTGACACTAGACTTTTGTACAGCGCCATCTAGTGTCAAAATAAAAAACGTTAATGTTGAATATTTAGTTATATGTATACTTTCATAATTAATAATTAAATTAAAATTAAACAAATATTTAAGGGGGGCTCCCATACAACAGATATGATTATTTTGCCGTTTTTATAGATAATGGTACGGAACCCTTCCTACGCGAGTCTGACTCGCACTTGGCCGGTTTTATTATTCAACGTGCCATATAATAAATAATAATAATAATTATAAATACTTACGGCGTAAATTCACTATCTCATCTCACTAACATTATAAACGTGAAAGTTTAGATGGATGGATGGATAGATAGATGGATGGATGTTTGTTCCTTTATCACGCCAGAACGGCAAAACGGATCTGGATGAAATTGGCACAGAAATAGATTATAGTCTGGAATAGGACATAGGCTACTTTTTATCCCGAAATTCCTACGGGAACGGGAACTACGCGGGTGAAACCGCGAGGCGCCGCTAGTTTCAGCATATAATCGGTTCAAGTCCTTGAAAAAAGAGATCCCCTTCGCTCGGTACAGTTCAAGTGATAATTTTGACCCTGTTTGACGTTCTCTGTCACAATATAACCGCAGTGTCGTGTTCCTCAGAACTCTCACATGCCCCTCGTAAAACAAAGTTATTAATTTACTCGGGACATTTTATGGACCATCAAAGCTTGGGGTCATTGTAGACAGCACTGTAAGACACCTACCTAACTACAGGGATACGATGCTGTTGTAAACCAAAACTAGCAAATTTACTTATAAGTATAAGCTTACCAACCACCGCGAAGCATTTTTATTTTATCAGGTACAATGATGCAAAAATACATAATCGATAATATACAAAAAATGACTTTTTATTCTAACGACAATCTATGTGTGTCGTCATGATCATCATCATGGACTGCTGGACATAGGTCTCCCCTAATGAGCGCCATAGCGCCCTGTCTTTAGCTTGCCGCATCTGCCAGCAGTCTTTCGCAAATCCCACCTGGTCGGAGCGCGTCCTACACTACGTTTACCGAGTCGCGGTCTCCACTCAAGAACACGTACCCCAGCGGTTGTCGGTTCTTCTCGAGATATGGCCAGCCCACTGCCACTTCAGCTTGCTAATAATTTGAGCTATGTCGACTACCTTGGTTCTCTGTCGGATGTATTCGTTGCGAATCCTATCCTTCAGAGAAACTCCGAGCATAGCTCTCTCCATAGCTCGCTGGGCGATTTTAAACTGGTGGACCAGCCCTGCCGTGACCTATGTATGTATGTTTATGAAAAACACATTAATCATACCTCCGCGCGAAATCAAAGCAGCGGAATCGCAACACAAGCTTCGCCACACACACGTCATACTACACGTGATGGTAAGCACAAAAAGGTACTATGGCCGAAGTAACATTACCTCATTGTGCATCGTAGAAAATGTTGCCAGCATTAAAAAATATACGCCATATTTCGCCTAAAATTAATTTCTTACTATTACACCGTGTCTGTTCATACTTTTGCCTATTCATTTAGGGTATCTTATTTACCTAGTGCTGTTGTTGTTGCATTAAGTACCTAATTATTACTTTTATTACCAACTGATTTATTCTCAAATTCATCATCCATATAACACGTAAACATTAAATATCACAATTTTGATGTTAACGGGAATTTATAGATTTAAAAACTAGATAACATAGGTTAACAATTGAAATAAAATACAAAATTAACCAAAAATAATAACATATTATATGATCGACCAACAATCCAAAAAAACTTCACATCTCTAAATTTCGACGTAGGTACCAAAATTTTTGTAATAAACTGAACATTCGTTCTGAGTAATGTTTTAAGTAATATTGACGTACTAATTTTATACTCCAAGAATATATATATATACATAGCTAGGATTCTCGTGCAAATAAATAAACTTAAACTAGGCTAGAATACGACTAAGCATTAAAGTGTTGTAAGTAATTTTTCTCAGGCCATTTGTGAAAATGTCATTTCAACACCAACATTTTTACTGTTCCTGCTTTACTGGGCTGTCTTAAGTTGTGCCATAAAGCCACAAAAAGATGTCGGTAGAGCCACCCAGAAGGTTCACTCTCATAATTACTAAAATACTATTCTAAACTTCGTGCTGAAATTTCAGCCTGGTTACGACTGCCTGGCGGATTCTGGTTCAGGAGTATGAATCGGTCTTCCTCATCAGCGTACATTAAGACTTGTGCATAAAGATTGTGATTGAAAATGTATTGCTGTACCGCTTATAGTTTCAGCCAAACCTATGCGTCAAACACGCGGGACGCAGGACACGAAGCGGGAGCGGTGTGCATGGTGTCATTGAATCGTCATTGCAGCGTCCGCCGCGCGGCTGCAGCGCGGCTAACGCTACCGCTTCGCAGTCGTTTTGGTCGCACAGGTGTGGCCGAAGCTTATGTCTAAATTGACACATATGATCTAAGCCACATGACTTTTTGAATCGCAATCTTTATCTACACGATTTATGCGTCCAATGATGAACATACCTCCCCAGACGAGGGATTGGTGATCGCAGTAGTGGTGTTAAAATACACAGAAGGAAGCTGGAAGAGAAACCTACCAGAGAAAGGTCTTCCCTTCCTCTGGTAGGATCGTCTTATGACATTCACTACCAAACGTAACCACCAAACAAGTCTTAGCCAGTTTGCATTGACAGGTCAACTCATAGACTATAATCAGTCAAGACATTGTCCTCGTCTGATGGACGCAGGCGGAGGACATACGACTATTTGTGGCGTCTTTTGGGGAATCCTAGTTCCAGCAGCGTACCTACATATTGTTTTTTTTTATTGTTTTTCGGAACAAAATATATCACTAATAATCACCATCATCATTATCAGCCCATACAATATGTATGGGCTGATATATATTATTCATGATATATTATAGATACCTATAATATATCAGTTTACTTAACCTTCTGGTTGGAAAAGCGATTCTAAGTCTCGCCATAAAGCTTTAGCTGTGAATTCTCAGATGCGCTAAGTGAAAAGTTGGTTGTTAGCGCGTCGGGTGTTGAGTTACAGCCAAATAAAACTGTTACGACATAACAACTTTTTGCGACTGCACTTGACAACTTTTAAAAGTGTGGGTAAAATATTTTGTCTCGTATAAAGAACATTATTTGATTGTTTTGAAAAAACTAAAAATTTACTGCTACAAAATCTAAAGTAGGTACAGTGTATATACTCATACTAGGGAAAGTATTTACAACGGTTTTTATGTTTTTCACGACAAATACCTATAGAACAAAATTTTTGGGACCACCTCGGGATCATACAATAACGAAATAATTTCAAAATCGATCCTTTGATTGAAGAGAATCGACGAACATAATGTAACTACATAAAAAAATCTTTTGGTTTTCGTCGCTTAAAAAGTGCAGATCATATCTACAGAACAGTGTTATAATCAAAATTATAATAATTGATACGTGTTTATAATACAAACTTGTTCCTGGTTTTTCTTAATAGTGTAACCTGGATTATCGCCAAAGTGATACAAGCCTCACTGCCGAAAACCTAACTTCTGAAAATAGCAATAAAGTATAGCTTATTGTCTAATCCACAAAGTTAGTCTACCAAAACTCCAGTAGGATTTTTGGGTTTTTGACTGTGGAGCACGAATTACTCATGTGGGGCTTCAATCTGGACTTTACCCTAGTGAATTTTATATTCGAAGTGGGAAAATAGCCTTATTAAACCTAAAAGTACATTAGATAGCAAAGATTTAAGGGCAGGATATTCGATCCATTTTGTGAAAAGGACAGGCATAGAATTTTGTGTTCACAAGAGTGAGATAGGGCACAGCAACGCAAGCCCAAAAATCAAGTTTTTGCTTATTATCAAAATTAAAAAAGGTTTTGAGAAAAACTAACCGTAGAATATTCTTCCAAACGTCGTTGCCTATTTTCTGACATGTTTTTTGAGAGTAAAACGTTGATACACTCTAGTGTATCATCGTTAATAATAGTTTTTTGTTGTTTTTGTTGTTAAAAAACAAAAAACTATCCTTTCTTCGTAATTTTTATTATCAGGTGAAGTGATAAATATCGTGTTTCGAACCGTAAAATAATCAATAATGTTAATCCAACTACAACATAAATTTTAGTCCAATCAAAACAAAGGATATTTGATCGTTTAAAATTGAATCGAAAATTGGCTAAATTCGAATATCCTGGCCTTAAATCTTTGTTAGAGTAATAACCAGCTTGAGGTGAAGCTAACGGGTTTGATTGTCAAACTAGGCCTAGATCTTAGTAGTACCTACTCACGGGATCCCCGTGGTAAAAAACTCAAATTCCATAAAATTCTACATTTTTTCTTTGGTTCCTTGAACGTAAAAATACGATAAGGAAAAAAAATAACGATAAAAAATCATGAAAATGCACTGTTTTGCACAAATTTGGTCGAGATCTTAAGAAAACATAATAAAACACTGTTTTATTGTTTTACTGAGTTCAATGTTCGGGGTGATGAACCTCTATTGCATGTGTCAGCGGACCAGGTCCGCGCTACAATTAGAGACATGACGCGAGGCAAGTCTCCCGGACATGATGGGCTCAGCATCGAACACCTCAAATATGCGGGGGACCACTTGCCCGGGCTGCTTTCGATGTTCTTCACAATGTGTATTAGTCATGCGTACCTACCTGCTGACCTCATGAAGACGATCGTGGTACCCATTGTGAAGAACAGAACAGGGGACATTTCGGACAAGGGGAACTACCGACCAATCTCACTAGCTACCACAATAGCTAAGGTATTGGACAGTATGCTTGATTCTGTTCTACAAAAGTACTTAAAGCTACATGACGCACAGTTCGGGTTTAGACCCGGACTCTCCACCGAAAGCGCAATATTGGCACTCAAGCATACTGTTCAATACTACACAGGACGCAGGACGCCGGTGTACGCCTGTTTCCTCGACCTATCCAAGGCATTTGATCTCGTCTCTTATGATGTGCTGTGGGGAAAGTTGAGGGACAGGGGTGCACCGCCGGACCTGCTGAATGTGTTTCGGTTCTGGTACGGACATCAGAGCAATGTTACTAAGTGGTCCAGTGCTCTCTCTGATGCATATAGGTTGGAATGCGGAGTAAGACAGGGGGGGGTAAGCTCTCCCTCCCTCTTCAGCCTATATGTAAATGATCTCATTGTGGGGCTCAGCGACATGCGTGTCGGCTGTCGTGTTGATGGTGTTTCTATAAACAACATCAGCTACGCGGACGACATGGTGCTGCTGGGCCCGACAGCGAGATCTGTGGAGGAGATGCTGAAGGTCTGTGCTAACTACGCTGCCTCTCACGGCCTCTGCTACAACATTAAGAAATGTGAATACATTGTCTTTAAGGCCGCCGGTAATAACCTAAAAGATTTCCCTGAAATAACCCTAAACGGCATGAATATACAAAAAGTAACTTCTTTTAAATATCTGGGACATATTATTACCGACGACCTTAAGGACAATGAGGACATTGAAAGAGAGCGTAGGGCTGTAGCGGTAAGAGGTAACATGTTGATCCGTAGGTTTACCCGGTGTTCAGAACAAGTAAAAATAACGCTTTTTAAAGCTTATTGTCAAAGTTTCTACACCGGGAACCTATGGGTCAGCTACACCAAACGGCCGCTGGAGGCCCTGCGTGTGCAATACAATAATATCTTTAGGATGATGTTGGGACTGCCTCGTTTCTGCAGTGCATCAGGGATGTTTGCTGAGTATGAGACGGATGGCTTTGCCGCCATCCTCCGGAAAAAGACAGCGTCCCTGATGCGCAGAGTACGGGACAGCCCCAACAGCATCCTAAAAACCGTAGCAGGCAGGGTTGATTCGCCAATGTGGCAGAAATTTGTTAGGAAAATTATTTAGGTTATTTAGTTCATAATTTCATTTTTTTTTCATTTAATTTAATTCATTTATTTAATTTAATCCAATTTAATTTAATTTAATTTAATGTATTTTCTATATTGTAATTTATTTCATTTCATTTTAATTTAATTTTAGTACCTAAGGAATACTAACACTAATTATAAGGTCATTTTAGCATACGAACTTACTAACAAATTATGGATCATTGTAGTCCGAAATAAAGGAATTTTATTTTTATTTATTTTATTTATTATGAGATCTTAAGAACTCTGCGGTCTATTGAAATGACTTATGTTTTGATTCGAAGGTTAATTCACTAATAATTTGGTTTCTTGAACCAGTTGCTTATAAGTTGTGTAGTTTTCTTGTAAGTAAGGAAAAAACTTGATTTTTGCGCTTACGCCGCCCGTTCCAAAAGCGTACCTATGCTCTGTCCCGCTCCTATGAACGCGATATCCTATGCATATTCTTTTCACAAAATGGCGCGCATTGCGCACCTACCCGACTGATAGGAAAGTAGTTATTAACTCAGTGCATTACTAGTTAAGCATGGCATGTGCACTTAAATATGCACTAATTAGCCATTGATCACCGCTTTTCTATAATTTGAAACAATCAGCCATGATCACGGGATATTAAAAGTAGTGCTCAATAATAACTCCGTAAATCCTAACGGAACTTTTACGAGCCAACAGTGAATCTTACGGAATAGTTTTCAATTTATTTTAAGACCTAAGTAATTAATAATTACTGATATTATAGGCGGTTTCTAATAACATACAAATAATCTGAGAATTTGTTGAGTGTGAGAACAAAATTCGTAGAATAGAATGAGTAGGACAAATTTGGCTGACTTTTTTTTCGGTTAACGAATCAGCATTTCACTATGTTCAAATTACAGCCGTTTATGCCTTCGATCAAAGTAAAAAAGGAAGATACGGTACGTTCTTCCAGCGCTCACTCAAAAACTGTACCGTGTTACAGATGAAATAATGATAAGGTATCGGATTATCAGAAAATTTAAAGTTTGGTGTATCTACTTACGCGGGAAAATATGTGATTTTTGAATCTCGCCATGGACCAAAAACCTATAGTGTATTTTCCGTTGGCCTAGAATCATCATATTTACGTTTTATTTCATATTGGAGGGTATTTTACTGTAGTACTGCTGTGTGCCTTCGTACGTAAACATCTTTCTCCCGCGGTTTGTAGTACGCGGCTTGGGTAGGTAGAACCAAAAAACGGACTCTGCGAGTGTTTCACTTGATTGAAGTCGGGTTTCGGATGATGATATTAATGATGGAGACTGTCATTGTAGAACGAAAAGAGGCTCAGTGTAAGCGAGAGGAAGAAGTTCTTAATGGTATCAAAAGTATGGGCAGTGGCAGTCTCGAAACTACAATCAAAGTAGTAGGTACCTTTTGTTTTTGTGACTCAAAACAAGTACTTTTTTATTTATTTAACTTTTCTCTACGGTCACAAATTCATCAAATGTTAGCTGGTAATTGTTTCCAATTGTAATACAAGTTTTAATTTAATTCTAATGATTGTTTGTAATTTTCTTTGTTTTAAAGATTTCGTTCATCTCTCAAGCGTCATAATTACAGTATATTACTGACCCCGAAGATCACATCTGGTCAATCACAAACCGGACCTGCTTTACTTCTGGTCAACCAGCCTTTGGGTACGCTTTAGGTAGAAAAAAGGAGCGTGAATTTTTAGAAGATTATGTGATTTTTTTTTAATAAAGGATCCGTCATCCTTCAACTTCGTATAGTAATTCGCTTCAAATCAAAGTAGACCTCCTGTACACCAACGGAGCACACTTTCAAACGAGCCCGGAGAAAATGCGTGCGACCCGCTTAGCATTCGTCGGCCTGTGCTGTGCAATTAAAACGGACAATATGAACTGACGCGGTCATAGATCTACTAATAGCAAAAGTGGAATAAATTGTAGAATTGTCTAGGAACTGAAAAGTAATAGAGAGGGTTGTCTTTATTTATAAACTAAAACCGACCAAGTACGAGTCAGACTCGCGCACGAAGGGTTCCGTACCATTATCTATAAAAACGAGCAAAAAAATCACGTTTGTTGTATGGGAGCCCCCTTAAATATTTATTTTATTCTGTTTTTTAGTCATAGGCGGCCATAGAAATATATCATGTGTGAAAATTTCAACTGTCTAACTATCACGGTTCATGAGATACAGCCTGGTGACAGACGGACAGACGGACAACGGAGTCAAAGTAACCAGAACTTTGTTAGAACCTAATAGCATTAAAAATACCTAATGTCCTAAATGTCTTAAACCAGTAATGATTGTGACATAAACTGTAAAAGCTGCTACAAGAAATATTTTCGCAAAATTGCGCCTCCATAATTTACTACTTTCCTGCCTGAACCCATAAATATTCATTCCTGGCTCAGCTGACTAGCGCTGGAAACTGAAGGCATTGCGCTGCCTACCTACTTGTACCTCTATTGATGGAAATTTCTTTTGATTGCTTCTAAATATCGCATAAATGAAAATAAAGTTCTTTTCTGTCGAAGAAGCTGTAATTCGTTGCCATGGCTGTTGACACTTACTTTACATAATCATAGAGGTCGCTGTTTGGTTCAAATAGGAAATTAAATTTATTGGTTGTCACTCATATGGCACTGAATGCAGTGCAAGGTTAAGTCTGATCTGAGGCTAGATTAAGAATTGCATCTCAGAACAGGGAAATAGCTTACCTGGAACAAATTTTGTTCTAAACAAGATTAAGGTATACAGTACATTCAGCTGCGAAAATATGTATACACTCCCATGTTTTGAAATTAGACGGAATAGTAAGTGTATAGTCATTGTGATAATTTATACATCGTATTCTGACAAGAACGATGACTACTTAGTATGAAAAATGTCAATCAATATATTTATGAAAACTTATTGTACACTCATAAAAATATCAAAAGCTTCCCTAAAAATAGTGATATACATAATATAAATACTAGAAATAAACATAAACTCGCTGTGCCCACAACCAAGCTTCACAAGAATAATGTACCTTTGTATACGCTTCTACAACAAAACTCCTAGTGAGTTGCAAAATCTATCAATTTGACCTTTTCTAAGTATACATTTTTGTATTTATGGAAGTAAAGAATTTTTAATTTTGTGCGTAAACTTTTATATGATAAGTTCCGAGTAAAATAGAAGTAAAAACATCTGAGCAGCTGACTGTACATACTCGATGCATGATGAACCTACATACTACTGACTACTATCAGCTGATTCAATAAGTTACAAGTAATTTCTTTTTACCTTGAAACAACTTGAGCCTTTCAAAGTGGTATTCGTACAACCACTTAAGGTATCTTGTTTCAGTAGTTTCAGCCAAAAAGAAAACAACTTGATATCGTTTCCGCAACTAGACAAGCCAACTTCAGAACAAGATAAAACGAAGGTGCCGCTTTCTGCGAGCGAAATGTATCGATTGGTGTTAGAGATATGACAAAACGCTTCGAGGGTCCTTATCGTGACGATTGTCGACGCGATTGCGAGTCGATGTGGTTCACCGAGGAATCAGAGAGGGTGAAATCAAAAACACATTACTTGAGACGTGCCCTACTATGGTACTATGCTTGACATTTCGTTTTCTTGCACAAATAACTTATCTCAGTTCTGTAGTTGAGCCGGGTTTCTAATTTTCTGAAATTTAATTGCGTAACCCCCAAATATTCAACCGTATCTCAAATTTAAGCAGGTCTCAAGTTCCCTCAGGATAATAAAAAAAAAAAAAAGGTCTCAACTCGCGATTTTTTGAGAGTTTTCAATGAAAATCTGTCAAAAATTCGTCACTTGAGACGTGCTTATAACCGAGTTGCGTTTGAGTATTCGGACATTTGTCACAAAGTTCGTTTTTACGTTTCAAATGCAAGTTATACCTACGAAATTAAAGCGAATAAACTTTTAGCACTATGGAACAGTTCGATAAAACAACACATGGACGTCCGATATTACTCAAATTTTCATCAGCAATTGGTATCCATTTGTACAGTACAAATCAAACATGTGCAGTCACGTCGTCCATCAGTCACGCGCCCCATCGAGCAGTATTTTTGATTTGTTATCCGTCCGCTGTCACTGTTATTGATGTGTTGCGAAATTGGAAAGTTCAGAGGCACTTATCTCTCAGATTTAGATAGCGAGGCAATTTATAAAGCGGGGATTTCTTCCCCTAAAGTATCCTCTTGACAGAACGCGAGCCCGCGGCAGTGCGGAGAACGAATAAGAAATAAATAAGACAATGTACGAGATAGGTAAAACAGCATGCTTCTTAACCTTGAAGATGGTAACGCTAATAGGTTGTGGTGGCTTCAACCAAGATCAGTCCAGAGATTCGGGTTACAGTATTTCAGTCGTTGACTCATACTCATGTTCACAGAATAAATAAAAAAATAAATATTGCGGGACAATTCACACAGCATTATCTAGCCCCAAACTAAACAGAGCTTGTGTTCTGGGTTCTAGATAACTGATATACATAATACAATATATTACATAGATAGATATTTTTTTATTATACATAGAAAACGACCAGAACACCCGGAACAAATACCTGCACATCGTACAAAAATTTGACCCAAGGCGGGAATCGAACCCGCAACCTCCTGCCTCGCAAGTGGACTTTCGCCCACCGCGCCACAGAGGTCGTCACAGAATAAAGAGTAACTGGACATGACGTCCTCTTAACGGATTTTACTGAGACTAACCATCTGCGCTTTACGTATCGGAAACCCTTAGCGACTGTCTGAACTTAATTACAAATACGTTACTAAAAAAAGGTCCCAAATAGAAACGTACCTATCCAATAGACTGCAATAGACAACGACTAAAGTCAATAGAAAATTTCATATAAAAATGACCCTGCAACTATCCGTTCACTCTTCGTCCATCCAAGTCACAGTTGGCTTGTCGCTCCCAGTCGTAGCCGAGGCCTTGGATTATTGAACTTGTTACATAAATACTGATATCTAGCTCATTTATGTTTCCAACTTTTTGCGGATGACAGAGATAAGTTTTAGGGCTTATGCTTAACGGCTCATAGTCAGGGCACAGTTCTTCGTGGTTAAGTTTCGTAACTTTTGCAACGATAAATAATACTTTATATGTTTCTATTTATATCGTTATTCTATCCGTAGATACAATACAATCACTCTTTATGGCACACCAAATAAAATAGATACACGGGACTGGAAAGAAATTATACAGATTACGTTGTACAATGGGCGGCCTTATCGCTTTGAGCGATCTCTGCCAGGTAACCTTTGGATGGACAGGGAGTGATAGAACAAGTGTAGACGGTGGCGTGTTATACAGAATAATAACACAGAATAATAATTGTGATACTTGTTTAAATGATATGTGAAGGCTGATCATTAGTTACTTTTTTGCTTATAAGCATGTGTTTGCTGTTTACTTATCCTATTTCGCCTTCCCATACATTCCAAAGACGCTCATCGACTCGCCGTGTCTTCAATCACCTAGACTTGTCACATGCTATCAAATAAAACAAAACCAACATCGTTTGCAATGTCTCGGCCACGCCACCAAACAACGGGGGGTTTTGTCATTATTCTGCTTGGAAGGCTGATTAGTCTTCGCACTGGAGATGTTAAAAAAACACCGAAGGAAACTGCTACCCTTCCTCTAGAAGATTCCCTTCGTCTGCTCTTACGACTTCCACGTGGTGGACGGGTTAGCTTACACCGCGACCGGATTAAGGTACATCGTTGCTTAATTCATTAGTTTTATCAACAATAAAATAATAAAACGTAACAGTATGATAAAACAAACGACCTAATTACAGTTATCCCTTAGTTCCATTTAATTTTACAACTCGTGGTATAATGTCCACGGGCGCGCGTTTTAATTTCAATAATGCATCCGCATGAAATACTGCCGCATGACGTGAATAAAATAAATGAATTGCACGTTACTTTGCTACTAGTAGATTGCTGGTGCTGTTAGCATTACATAATACATACCTACTAAAATAAATACACTTTTATTTGAATGAATAAAGCGGTAGGAGGACTGTTTTAATTCTCCAAAACACGCAATTGCGTATTTTTTTTCTGCAATGTACTATAGTTCCATGTTTTAGATTTTAGAGTATCAACATTGGCTGAAACGAAACACGCGTAATGCGTATTGGAGAATCAAAAATAGGCCCCATGTGCGGATTATTGACAGTTTCCGCTAGAACTATGTAGCCCGCCTAGAGCGAGATTTCTATTGAAACTGTCTTCATAAGTTGTCCAAGTTATGATGCCTCATCCTTTCAGGCATGTACAGGAAGGTAAACAAAAGAAATGACTTAGCCAACATGATACGCAAGTATCACAAACTCTGCAGTCAGTGCAAAAAAATATGATCTCATGGGATTATATTGTGACAGGAATATAGTTTTGATGTAGGCTCCATTGATACTAGTCGTCTGGCAACTAAGTATTTACCTACTCCATAGATTTTCCATTATTAAAGCATTGGCCTTCAAGACCGCAGGGCCCGATTATTAGCTTTTCTCACGTCATTAACACGTGAGCTGTCGACAGGAACGACCAGAAAGTCCCACAATAAATCTTCCATCCGCCAAACATTTCATTAAATAATGGCCCTAACTTAATAGTTTAGAACGGTCCAACGAATGTGGCAACAGCAATTCAGGAGCAATCAGCCCATTCGTAGCCAATGGGGCGCGACGGCCAATATCAATAACAAAACTAATAGGGACCAGGCAGCATGTTTACTAAACACACCCAAGGGACTGAACAAACAGTAATGGGAAAGTATCGTAAATGAACTTTCATTGTATCAATCAATGTTGTGTAGGAGTTTTAGTGAGGCAAATCTATTTGAGAAATATGTAAAAGTGAGGTAAATCGAGTCTATTACAAACGCGAGAAGCCCCTAATTTAAATCGTTTCCGTTTAAGAAGATACAAGTGGAATAATAGCTTTTGATGAGAACTCGGAAAGAGATAGTTCAGCGTAAATTCTTGCGTGTTATTATGCACTTTAGGTGCCATAAGCGATATTTTATCATATTTTATATTATGATATTTTTTATCATCAATACAAATACATACAAATATTTCTTAGACATACACAACTTATCTTACACAAACTAAATTGGCGCAGTTTAAATTTGTTTTAATTCATTGGATTTTTTTGGCAATTTTTTTTTTCGAACCAAAATTTTATTTTCAAATGAACATAACTGTACCTAATAAATAATCTAAATATTTCAAAGTTTGTTTTGTTTCTCAATTAACTTTAGTGGAACTTTTAATAACGATCTCAAGCAATCTGAGAGTTGCGTCGTCGTGGACTGCATTATTATCTAACATTATTTATATGTATCGATCATATGATGTATACCTAATCTAGTTTTATAACTATACATCTTGTATAGCTCTTCATAAATAAATAAAATTAAACTCATAGAAACTGAACCTACCAATAGCTCAGTTGTGTTAACGACGTTTTGGATAACATTAAATCTCATACCTACTGACACAATTTACACTTCCATCTGATGATTCATGATATAGTTCAACAGGTTCACAATTCTTCCCCAAAAAGGTCTATCTGACCAGTCCATAACAGAGAGCGTCGGCCATAACTCTGCAAGCAAGCAAAAACTGTACCCTCCGAGAAAGTTAGATTAATCTCATTATCCGAGATACGCCACAATATTTCCTCTTGGATTTTTCACAATTACGATAAATTAGTTTTACCTAAAGTTTTTGTACAAAACAATGTCCAGCGAACCACAAAGTGATTGTTCGGTATATAACTTGTCATGGATGAACTAAAGGACTTTTGCTTGGGGATTTCGGTGACTATAAGTCTGTTCTAACTTTTATAGCTTTTCCAGCAATTTCAGAAGTCATAAATTTGATAGTTGCTTTGTTCTACCTTACATGTTACTATGTGAGTTTTCCACTTTTCGCTAGTTTTACTTTTGATGAAACACGAGCAGCCTACCTCATTTTAGTTTTTGGAAAGGCCGTGAATTTCTAGATTTTGCCCCTATTTCGAGAAGTAAACCATCTCAATTTCTCAAAACAGGAGCAAAATCCATGTTACCAGAAAAAACCTTGCTCCAATACCCCAACCTTCCCTTACGTACCACCATGCGTAAATTCACGCTGTTTGAGCATTCCACGGCTGATCGGACGCGGTCAACGGTCACCGCTCTTGGTCGATAAACGACAATAATACCACCGGTATTTGTTCACTCCACGCTGCGGCAGACGCTGTCGATACTGATTTAGGTTCACTATTCGACATGTTGGAGTCAGTAATAGCTCTGAATTATCCGACATTAGGTAATGTATTTATTGCATTGACAGGCGGTTTTTTAAACGGTTGTTATTTTTGATAATAGTTTAAAGTTTTTGTTAACCTCTAGTGAAACTCTAGTGTGTGAAGGAACCAAGATTGAGTTAGCTGATAAATAAACAAAACTTAGTCAGGATAAGTGCTATATATGCTATATTAGTGCTTTGGATAGGAGTGTAGGCCCTTTGCGTAAAGTTCGGTTTTATATTTTTTAAGAACCAAGTACCTATTGGTTCCCCGATACTCAAGCAATAATAACAACTAACTCAATCTTGGTCCCCCAACCCACTAGAGGTTAACAAAGTCTAAACTATTGTTAAAAATAGTTTCAAACCGGCTGTGAATCTTATCAATGTCAAGAATGTTTGGGAGGTTGCGAAAAACAGGAATGGCTGGAAAGATTTTTCAGATCTCAGTCGTACCTACACTCTTGCCTATCTATATATATGTAATGTTTGTTAACCTATTACTTAAGCTAAAAAATGACTTTCTCGTTATTGATTGTTAAAAGAATTGACTCTACTTGTCGATTTGAGCTCTTATTTTCAGTACTGTTTTTTGTTTATAATTATTTGGAAGACAATAAAATAAATAATAAAGATATACTAACTACTATAGGTGCTCGGAGGGACGCGGAACGCGCGCGCCTAGAACCGCACTCACCCTGAAGAAGTCCCTCGTTAAGGGATGAAACGTTGGTGTTCTTCCAACACAAATAAGGTTCGTAGTTAACCCGCTTACATCCATAATGAATTCGTCAAACTACGATAGTTTTTATAGTAAAAAAGATATACTAATAAGAATTTTCTTTGACCAGTAAAGTCTCCAACACTCCAAACTCTATAAACACTTATATAGTAAAAACTAGCAAACAAACAACAACGTACCGTGTGGAAATTATCTTACACATTTATACTTCAACAATTATATTTCAAACTCAACGCACTAAACGATAATTTTGAATGTTTGTGTTGTTTTATTTCTTTAGGCTTGAGCGAGCATAAGCTAGTTTTAAAAAGGCACAGAAGATCGCAGATCTCGTCATATATTTTAGATATCAAATACACGTATGTTTCTAACCAAATTAAACAGCAGATTCGTAAAGTTATCTAACCATCAAGATCTTCAGACAGATCCAGGCAGACCGACTAGTCGAAAAAGCCCAGATAATCAGCACCGTGATCTCCGCCCGTAGGCATGCATTGTTTGTAAATGAGCTAAAAGAAAAATAAACGTCTATTTTGATAATGCCCTTCGAGTCAATTGTTTCGGACGTTGAATCGAGTCATTGTGACTTTTTTAAATAAATAGTTATTTCTGGGTGGCTTTTGTTATGCAAATTAAATTAGTAAAAGTTGTGAGGCAAAGGCAATATTGCCTTGGGGGCATTGACCGTCTTCAATGAAGGTACAATTTTGGCAGCACCAGGAACGGAAGAAATAAAAAATAAAACGTTTTTTTAAAGAACAGTCAAAGTAAACCTAGTTATGGACAATTAATTATTTAATAAAATTACAGTATACAATACAATAATAATTATTATTACAACTAATATTTACACTTTAATCTATTTTCTAAAAATCGGATATGTCGTTATGGACAAAAACAAAGCTATCTCAAATATCCACAAAAAAATTACAGTAATATTTTTTCTGCAAAAGAAAAACTAAGAAACAAGAAACTTGGACCACCAACAATATCCATTCCGAGTAATAATTCCTTTATTAATTATTATAGTTATTGTTACTACGTCTTTATTAATGTCCTTAGTTACTTAAAAGATGACTTATCGGCGATACATGTTAGTGTTATCGTCGTTAGATTTATCGGTCGACAATATGAAAGGCTTTATGAGGGCTTTCCATCACAATATGCTTCAGACAATATGGTTCGACAATATATTTATACTTGGATGATTTACTTCTATGCAGTCATGGCTTTATTTTATAGTCTTTGATGCCTTGTTTAGACGTGTCATTGTTTTAAAATCATGAGGTTAGTTTTGACGTTCTGTGACGCAGCGGGCGAATTTCAACCTGCTTTGGACTAACTCCTTGTACTATCTGTAGATATTTGTTTTGGTTGTTCTGGGTATTTTCTATAATATACCTTTTGTAAAACGACTTTTTTTTTTTGACGACCTCTGTGGCGCGGTGGGCTAAGGTCTGCCTGCGACGCAGGAGGTTGCGGGTTCGATTCCCGCCTCGGGACAAATGTGTGTACGTTCAGGGTGCTCTGGTCGTTTTCTATGTATAATAAAAAATATCTATCTATGTAATGTATTATATGATGTATATCAGTTATCTAGTATATATTATCTAGTTGCTTAGCTTGGGGCTAGATAATGCTGTGTGAATGTCCAGCATTATTTATTTATTTATAAAAATATATTTCTATGTAATATATATTATTGAGTATATCAGTTATCTAGTACCTAGCAACCACGCAAACTCTTTTTAACTTCGAGCTAGGTACTATGTGAATTATCCAGCGTTATTATTCTGTTTATTTTTGAGCGAAAATGAAGTCTGGTGAATAAATCCACAACGTTACAAGGCATATCTAAAAATTATTATCAATCTCTTTAGATTCAGTACTGCTTTTATAAAGTACAAACAAAATTAAAAAGATTCCTACTTATTTTTCCCAAATTAAATTCTAGTGGAATCATTTAAATGAAATCTGGTAGCAAATTCTCACAAAAACTGATCCTGAAATCTTTGATATTTGAGCAAATAATTTCACTTTAAATAAGCGTCTCGAGGCATTCAGACTTCAAAGTAATGAAATTCATAAAACGACAATCATCGCTTAGAATTTTGGAGACAACGAAGGGCAGATAAATGAAATAAGTATTTGTGAAGATGTTTACGAGGGAATCGTGTTGTAGCCTCAAGGGCCGGGGGCGAATCAAGGAACGTACTTCTGAGTTTTATCAAACTGGGAAAAACGTACCATTTCTTTCACGTTTTTTTCAATTGGTGCAAATATCATGTGAATAAGGAAAGGTACGCTGATATCACACTGTTGATCAATTAAATAAATCAAAAATGGGATGAAAATGACAAACAATAATAGTAGGTAAACAGGGTTATTGGTAAATTAGTGACAATACGTGAACTGCAGCTTCAGCCCATCATCACAAACACGTTTGTGAAGACGCCAGGTCTTAATTCTTCATTTTGGTATGGGTAATGGGTACCCCCCGCCATTCAATAATCGTTCGTTAGAGAGGTTTTATTTGAAACTCAACTTAAAAAAGCTCTGCCCTGAATTAACAGAAGATATGAGAGTGAAAAATCGGTCGGTAACTCGTTGGGTTCCAGGCAAAGATGTTTTTTCATTTAGTATCAGAGGTAACTTATAGTTTTTTTTTAGAATTTAGACTTGGCGCCTTCACGAAGGTGTTTGTGATGATGGGCAGGACCTGCAGTTCACGTATTGTCACTAATTTACCAATAATCCTGTATAAGTTATCATCAGGTAAGAAGGTATTGCGACACGGCAGCTAAAAAAGTGAATAAAAGTTACAAAAAATTTAACCTACGAAAATGTATTAGAGACCCTATGATGGTTTGCATCCGACTTTCATGGAATAAGCTTCTTGAAAAAACCAAAGCTTGTCTGGGTCAAAACATAAATCCGAGTAAGACAAAGTATGAATTATGGAGACTCCGTGTATATTCTAAATGAATAATGTGCACAGTGTTAGTTTATAGCTGCCATAAACGGCGCGTGGATGAATTCATGGAAGACCTAACCCAGATATTGTCTAGTATTGTAAGACATATATCTCATACTATATGCCATTTCTGACCCGCTTCTTGGGTCTTGGCTATATCTGATATATGTATAAGCACATACGTTGGTCAGTAACGACAGAAGCACCCAAAACCCGGAGATTTATTACGTAGTAAGCCTTTTGATGTTACCAAACAACAAACAGGTATCATTGGACCATCAATGTCTTAGCTCGGGTGCAGTGACTTCTGCGAATAAAGGAAACCAATGAAAACTTTATAACTACTAACCTAACACAAAACAAAGCCGTGATTTACACCATATAAAACTTAAGAATGGCTGGAGCGATTTTAATGATCATACATTTGTTGATTTGTCTCCACCCCGAATAGCAGAATAACTAGGTAATTATAAAATATGAAAGTTGAGGATGGCAAAATAAGAAGAAAACGACGTCGTATGTAACGCCATCTCTAATTCTAAGGCGGATCAAAGTTCGTGGGATGACGATTTGCGAAAGACTGCTGGCAGATGCTGGATGCGGCAAGCTGAAGACAGGGCGCTATGGCGCTCATTAGGGGAGGCCTATGTCTACTGATATAGGCTGATGATGATGATGATGCACCCCTTTGTTTAAAAACTGAAAAAAATCTGCCTTGCATCCCATAGATTATTATTATGTAGATTTTTTTCGCTTTTTCCTTAGAAATAACGGAGAAAAATAGTTCTTACGTAACCCAATTCACGTCAATTCACATACATTCACGCCGTATGACTCGAGAGTTTCCTCTCTAAATATTAGCGATTTCTCATCGCGACCAATAACCAAGTTTTTTCAAAAGCTAGTTTCCATTACCTACATTCCAGTTAAACAGACGTTTCAAATGACAGCAACTACAGTTTCGACGGCAGTTGATAAATTAATTAGGAGGCAGGTAAGAGCGACGATCTTCAGCTCACAAATATCTTGCTAGAACTATCAACCATGATGGATCCTGAATTACAGACTGAGGCTTGTCAGTAATTTCAAGCTACAGCTGTAATAGGCCGGATCTGTTTCAGCATTCCAATTTACAGCGGCGGCGGAAACTATCAATCATTGGTGACGCTAGCAATATACTCCACGTGGTTGCCTGTAATAAAAATAAACTGGTTTAAGTTGAGGTTAAAACGTTGCTAAAAGTCAGCTTTTACTATCCAGGTGATTTAGTTAGAGGGTGATTTTAAATTAATTAATTAATTTTTAATTGGTTACAGTACAGTCAACGTGTTTTTTTAGCAGATTTTTAATTTTTAATTGGTTACTTACAGTACAGTCAACGTGTTTTTTTAGCAGATTTTTTAACTGTCAATGTTTTCTTATTTTGGCAGTTGACTGCTGCAATCACGTTTATGTTTTTGATAAGTGCTCCTAAAATTGGTGCTCTAATAGGAATACTTCATTTCAAAGATGACGAAGTTACAATGCCTACCGCGTAGTAACAAAACATTGACAATATTATAAATTTAGTACAGAAACGCTACCTATTCAGTTACCAAATTATAATTTAAACTAGCTAGGCCATAGCGCCATCTTAATCCGAATATAATTTTATTAATAACCTGGATGTGGTTTACATGTGAATTGGGTATTTGCATGTGATAAATTATAGAGACAGTATAGTGTCGGAATAGTTTCGCCATATGAACTTAGTTATTAAATAGGCACCTATGAATTTTGTTACTAAATTTTGAAACAATTATATATTATAATCCTATCCTACCAATATTATAAAGGCGAAAGTTGTGAGTTGCGCCGTTGTTGTACCTACAGGTGTTTGGCAAAAGTAAACGCCAAAACTACTGAATGGATCGAACTGAAATTTTGTACACATAAACGTCAACATTATACCTGGTAGCTGGCTACGAAACATGGCTACGAAAACGGCAAGAACATTCCGTTCTCGTAACTGGATATCAAGCAAGAAAAAAATTCCATGTTCGTAGCTGGTTATCAAAGATCAGCTACGAACGTGGACTAAAGAAAGGGGAATAACATATAGGGTACTTTTTATTCCATAAAACGCCTGCGAAGCCGCGGGCATTAGCAAGTACCTATTTAGATATTTTAGTCAAGTCTATTTTTATTCAGATTCTGTTAAACAATTTCTTTCTCAGGAAACCTCAACTTCAACTTCTTTCATAATGGCGCCGCTTGCTTTTCGCTACGAAAACCTCAATTTAGGCAGTGTTTTTCCCATTCTGACTATGTCAACCGAAGCAGCTGACTCCTTCATTTTCTAACGTTGAGAGATTTTTGGGGGTTTGTGATTGAACCAATCTTTTTCTTTAGTAAGACGGTCCGATTGAGTTGAGATTGAACTGTTTTGATAGTTATTACTGATGGTAGCATCGGACCATCCATTCTGAGTTACCCTCTACAGGGTTTATGTTACCCCCGGGGTACACTACACCGCAGAATAATATAGAGGCAAACAGTAGGTACAAAAAGTTAAAGTAGCGTGACTGTCATATTATTCTTCTCTATAAGTTCAGCAGCATCATAATTTTCTGTTGCTTCGTCTTTTCTGCTCAGTAGCCTCATCTCTACCGTGTACTATGACTACGGACCATGATGTGCGACTACTATTTTTCTTGTCACGTTTTTTAACTTTGAATTGTTTGTACTTATTTTGTTCTTTTATATTAGCACAGAATAAATATTTTTTAACTACCTACATAATAAAAGAGTTTACCTCAAATTTACCAAACAAATCTCTCATAACTAGTATTTTTATATTGTGCTTCTTAAAACCATTTCCACTAGGCAGTTATTTCTCTTATTTGATTCAAAGCATATGAGGGGCTAGAACGATGAATGTCACAAAATCTTGAAATTTAAGTTAGCATCGTCATTCGGTCATTTCAAATGGGTTGTTTGTCATCTTGTTTTCAAACATGGCAATATCGCTTGCAGTTTTGAGAAAAAAGCATTTTAAATAATCGGCTACACTGCAATAATCATCTATGACGACGACGATCTATTGACGACCGACGTGGCGCGGTGGGCAAAGGTCTGCCTGCGACGCAGGAGGTTGCGGGTTCGATTCCCGCCTCGGAACAAATGTGTGTACGATCTGCAGACATTTGTTCAGGGTGTTCTGGTCGTTTTCTATGTATAATAAAAAATATCTATCTATGTATTGTATTATATTATGTATATCAGTTATCTAGTACCCATAACACAAGCTCTGCTTAGCTTGGGGCTAGATAATGCTGTGTGAATGGTCCAGCATTATTTATTTATTTATTTTTATATCCAATGAGAGTCAACTAGCTATCAAATTGATATTGACATTTAATAGGCGTATCTCACTGCAACCACATGTTCTGTTGCTATTCTGTGTCAGATATTATGTTGTTCTTTAAACCTTTTAAGAGAGTGTCGCTACTGGTGTTGGTTTAAGTTGTTTTTCCTGTGCTTTTACGTTGCATTTTTATATCCCGAGCGTCGTCAGCTAATGTAAGCAATTTTTGTAGTTTTATGAGGATCTGCTTTCTGATGGGGTTTACTCAGTCGGCAGATAAATTTGTGATGACGTGTTAACATTGTCTCTTTGCCATAGTTCTGCAAAATATTATCCAATCCAGTTTAACTTAAATTTTTACTAGAGAAAAAATTCAATAAAAATAAATGTTTGTTTTGATTAAGTAGTTAGCTTAGATTTTGTATCGGTTAGTAAGTATCCACCATTATTAAGTGTGGATCTAACTCAAAGCCTCTCTGTTATTTTGGGTATTTTTTGACAATCAAACAGTTTGAAAAAAAAATTCTATACAAAAATGCTCTTTTGTAGGCACACCAGTAAAAAACATTACAAAAAGATGGAATGACATGAGACAAGTACAATAGGCGGCCTTATCCCTTAGAAGCGATCTCTTCCAGGTTAAACTTGGAAAGAATTCTAAAAATTTAAGAAAGTCAGGAGGCTTAGAGTGATCGCAAAACAAATTGAGCTCTGTGAAGTTGGCTTAAACGGCTACGCACCGCACAGTACACCCCACACAGTACACCCTACCACCACCAGCGACCCACCGCACTATTTGCTAAATATAAATATATAAAAGTTTCGAAGAAATGAAATTAAGTCTTCTTCACATAAAAGTTTCGAAGAAATGAAATAAGTCGTCTTTTGGGACTTATTTCATTTCTTCGAGATACCCAGAGTGCGGGTTAGCACTATAACAAAAAACCTTATATAAAAGTTTATTGTACCTGCGCGCACTTTTGTTAAGATAACAGAGCTCCTTTTTGCGATCACTCTACCAAAGATAAACTAAAATAAACGAAAACAGAACTAAACTAACTAACGTATTCTTTTAAATCTCGCGTCTATAACCTATCCGCTTTGATTTCATAATCAACTAGTTTCAGCCCGCGGCTTTGCATGCGTTGTTTGTGGTATCATCATCATCATCATCATCATCAGCCTATATCAGTCCACTGCTGGACATAGGCCTCCCCCAATGAGCGCCATAGCGCCCTGTCTTCAGCTTGCCGCATCCAGCATCTACCAGCAGTCTTTCGCAAATCGATTTTGTGGTATATTCCATGGGAACTGATTTATGGGATAAAAAGTAGCACATCTTTTATTCCAGGCCTAGAACTATCTGTATACAAAATTTCAGCCCAATCCTTTCAGTAGGTACTTTTGGCGTGAAGATAAGTGTGACATCGTGACTTGTTTGAGAACAAAACCCCTTTTCACACACAATAAAAAGAATCCTATGTTATCTAACTTTCAAAGACCCGTAGATTCTTCTAACTAGTGCCGCGTCGAGCAATATTCACTACAAACTGAAGAGAATCAAATACTATAATTATAAAATACTATTGGTAAGATAACGAAACAAAATTTTCAATGAGACCTTTAAAAAAAAGTGGTTGCCATAGACTAAGATAGTTGCGCTGTATGAAACTAGTGTCAAAAATTTGCCATAATCTATGTAGTGGAAACTATTTCGTTGTTTATTTTATGACACTTGACATTGACACTTGACTTTTGTGCAGCGCCATCTAGTGTCAAAATAAAAAGCGTGTTTTTATTTTGACACTAGACTTTTTAAATAAGATTGACTGAAAAGCCCTCATTAGCTAAGCTATATTTATGAATATTAATGTGCTTGACATGTAAGAAAATTTTCTTTTAAATAAAGAACTGAACTGAAATGAACTGATTACACAACCGTGAACAAAAGACAGCCACCAGCATGTAAAACAGCAGAGGCAATAAAAAGACCGTGCAGAGAACAGGCTCCGCACGACCACCTCGAAATAAAAGCAAATCGAAATGTCGACGCTCGTATCGAAAGCATGCGTGCATTAATTCCAGTAATTTATAATCGCTTTTGCGGCTGCGTCTATGTTATACAGCGTGTGCTTGTTGTTCGCTTTGCTGGTTGTCCAGCATCATCTAAGCTAGTCTATCAGTTATCTATACAGTAGTAGTACCCATTAATACCTACATAATAACAGTTCACAATAGGTGACACATAAATGAAGATAGATGGCGTTACTTGTATTTTGATATCATTTTTAACAGTTACTTTAAGTATATGATGAAAATAATAAACTTTATAGGTACTCACTTCAGTTGAAGTGAATCCCTACCACTACCTACCACTTTTGTGACCACTTTACTCTGTCTTGTCATCCCGTGAAACGTCGGGAAAATAAGGTAATTAAACGCGAGAAATATCCGTTAAATAGCATTTATAAATATGTGTTCAGATCGCGTAACTTTAAAAATATTCACTTTAGTCTATTTCGATACAATTTTCATAACATTTCTCTGTTAAAAAAACCTCTCTAAAACAGGCGATAATGCCTGCAAAACGAAACAGCACTTATACCCCGAACAAATGCGAAAACATGCACATCTTCTTAACCCCCAAGTGTCCTTTAAGCCAACAATTTTATTGTAAATATTATTCAACTTTTGATAACTACCATGAAAACGGGAAAAGGACTTAAGAATATCGAAACTTTTAATAGAGCGGAGTTGGTTCGAGGGTCTTTTCAGGATTTTATACGACAAAGAATGCTCCAGAAAGGAGATAAAACTGTCAAGCGCAAGTCAGACTATTTCTATTTACTGTTGGGCCAATTAGAGAGCCAAGATTTCTAGAACTTACAGAGGTTTTAGGTTCTTAGTGTGTGCTGATATTATATTTTATTTCTTGTTTTTCACATCGACTTCAATTCAACTCGAAAAATAATAACATTTAAAAAGCCAGAGGTCTCTTTTTCACTTCTTTTAACTCATAACTCTAACTTAAGGCTGTGCTATGGGTCAAACTAGCGCCGCCACCTATTTTATCTTATTATTTCGTTAAACAAAGGAAATTTCAAAAATCCATCGTACAGTTTGTATTACCTATTATAAGCTTCTTTTTTTAAAGCCTCTGTAATAGTTCTATTCTATTAGGTTTAGGCAGAACATCGAGGTTGCCCTTGGTGGCCACCAATATCTATTCTCGATTTTCTGGGTAATTAAAAAAAAATAGGTGGCGGCGCTAGTTTGACCCATACCATAGCCTTAAGAAATGAAATAAGTTCCCAAAAATTTTCGATTTCGACGGGACTTGAATCCGCGCCCCACCCTCAGTACGGGTGTGCCCTAACCAACTAAACCCCATCCCGCTGACTCGAAAATCTCTGGGAATTCTTACGGAATATAGCGCCGGTGGCTCCATCTACACAACAGAAGTTTATCCAAACCGGTTCAAAGATTAAAGTTACATTTATTTCTTTTAACTCTACCTATTAATACTAACCAGAATTATTTAGTTACCTTTTTGACTTTTTTCTGTAATGGAAATAATAAATTTTGACTCGGAAAGAATTTGAACATCCTTTACATTCTGAGTGTAATAGGACCGCTTATGTCCAGTGAAATAAGGATGCATTTATCATAGCCACCCACGCAATATTTGTCCTCCCGTATAGTTTTTAATATCTAGCCACTCTAAGGCCCGTATTATGAAAGCATGCTCAGTCATCGAGCTCTGCTTGAGTGATGCTTATGTCTAGTTTTGAGTGAATACTAATTTTCAAACAATGCTTGGGAGCTCATGTCAAAATCTACACTCACTCAAGTAGCCGTCAAGAGCGGATTTCCTCCGTCCACGCCTTCGAGTAACTGCTTAGACATATTATTGAACGGTTACCAAGCATTACTTGAGTAATTAACGCTTGAGTAGAGATCACGTAATGACTGCTTAAGTAATGCTTGGGGAAGCTTTCATAATACGGGCCTTAGTGTTCCTCGACATTTAAATTCAAAAAGTGACGCAAAATGTGCACATTTCTAATTGGGCCAAAACATCAAGGGAAGATGGAACATTTGGTCCCTGCCAAAAAAAAATCCCAGTTTTTGCTTTTGCCCATCTCAGGTCAAATAGTATTAGTTTTGGCAGAGAATAGGGAAAATTACAAGCAAATAATAAATTAAATTAAAACGAATAATTTACAATTTAAACGATTTAGCTAACTGCAGACTGTTGCAAACAATGTACACACCTTCATCATCGGCCCATAAATAAATAGCCCACTGCCGGACACAGGCCTTCCCTAATATGCGCCATAGCATAGCGCCCTGTCTGTAACAGTTCGCCACATCCAGCATCTGCATACACATCATTTTTTTTCCTCACCTTATTCCGTCCCACTGCTGGGCAAAGGCCTCCCCCAAATCTTTCCACTCCGTGCGATCTTGTGCGATTTCCCACTAATCATTTAGGAAGGCGTTGAGGTCGTCCCGCCAACGCTTTCGTAGCCGACCTCGACCGCGGCTTCCTTCCGGGACCCAGAGTGTTGTCTTGTCATATTATGAGCCGACCTCTCGGGGTTCATTCGGCCAATGTGGCCTGCCCATTGCCATTTGAGTGTGGCGATCTTAACTCCCACATCGGCCATATCTGTCAGGGAGCGAAGCGTCGTGTTCCCAATGCGATCGATTCGCCGGAAACCAAGGACACATAATATAAATAATATTATATTCTATGTTACTTATGAGGTTCCCTAATGAAATAGCCGGTAATGTACTACGTACTAAACCGGTAAATTAAGTCGCCGACTCTTATGTCCAGCGGTGCATGTAATTAGCCTACTTCCTCATTAGGATCTATCATCTTCAAAGAGCATCAGATCGGGCCAATAGGCTTGCTAATTGTGAGAAGGAAGTAGGAAGGATATCATATCTACGATATTAAAGGTTAATAAGCTATCTAATAAAAATATTAAAGGTAACTTTATTTTGCCTAATATAATATTTATTGAAGGTTACAACTGAATAATATCAGGATTGATTGGTGGAGACCGCGACTCGGCAAACGTAGTGTAGGACGCCCTCCGACCAGGTGGGATGACGATTTGCGAAAGACTGCTGGCAGATGCTGGATGCGGCTGAAGCTAAAGACAGGGCGCGATGGCGCTCATTAGGGGAGGCCTATGTCCAGCAGTGGACTGATATAGGCTGATGATGATGATGATGAATATCAGGATTATTTTAGTGTTTCACTTTAGGTGTTTCTTTTTTACTGACAGTGTAGTCACGAGCTAATGTGTTTCTCGATTTATATTTGTAGAATTATTTAAAACTTATTGCTCGCTGCTTCAAGTAGCCTATGTCCGTCCCCGGGATATCATTTAGCTCCCTGCCAAATTGCATTGAAATTCGTTCAGCCGTTTAGGCGTGAATAGGTAACAGACAAACAGATATTAGATATGTTAGGTACTTTTGAATTTATAATTTTATGTATGGATGAAATCTACTATGTACCTATAGGTTACGTCCGTGTCAAAGTTCAGACTTCAGAGTCCATTTGACGATGTTATCGAGACGTGATCGTGTCGTCTCATACTTGTATGGGATTTGCTTAGTTCCCTGTCCGCATGATAGAGGCACTGCGCTGTACCAAAACTTTTGGAAAAACGAGACGACACGAGCACGGTTATTGCTTACATCAATATAGGTAGCTACCTTAATAACTAGCTAGAGACCCTGCCTAGCTAGTTATTTAGGTTACGAAACTACGATACTTAGGTTACGGTAATGTAAAATAGGTGTTAGGTACTTCTTTTACATTATCGTTACTTAGGGTACCTACTACTTAAAAATACCAAATATTTTCTTTGTGAAAAATTGTACATTGTTATTTTGCTAAACATTTCAGGGTAGAAAAACATTTTCCTGATAGAATGGATTGTCAGTTTCCAGGGAATGCTTTCAGCTCGTAGAGACTGAATGGGACAATAAAATGTTTACGTAAGTATGATGTAATTGTCACTGAAATGCTGAATGGGTGGAGAGAGAGGATTTCTCTGGCTACAGGTATACACGTAGGTATATATTTTAAGAAAAATGACATTTAGGGTGGGTCGATTTACATTGAGCGGGAGGCTAAAACTTTTTGCTGTCGCTAATTGTACAACGAAACGAAAAAAATATTTTGTATCAAAAATTTTACGGTTCACTCAATCTCAAAAGCCTATATTGGTCCACTGCTGGACGCAAGCCTCCTCCTGATAATCGCTTTATTGGCTTTTTTCTCGATTTACCTACATTGAGCGCGAGCTAAAACTTTTTGCTGTCGCTAATTGTAAAACGATTTCGAAAAAAATATCTTGTATCAAAAATTTTACGGTTAACTCAATCTCAACAGCCTATAATGTTCCACTGCTGGACACAGGCATCCTCCTCATAATCGCCTTATTGGCTTTTTTCTCATGGGGGTAATGCCCATAATCCCTACGCTGGACATGTGGGTTGGGGATCGCAGTTCGGTGGCAGATCTTCCACAAGAGGCGCCGCTGCTGTATTTTGGAAGCATTTGGGAAAATAATAATAATAATGCTGGACAATACACACAACATTATCTAGCCCCAAGCTAAGCAGAGCTTGTGTTATGGGTACTAGATAACTGATATACATAATACAATACATTACGTGGATAGATATTTTTTATTATACTTAGAAAACGACCAGAACACCCTGAACAAATGTCTGCAGATCGTACACACATTTGTCCCGAGGCGGGAATCGAACCGGCAACCTCCTGCGTCGCAGGCAGACCATCGCCCACCGCGCCACAGTGGTCGTCAAAAATCAATCAAATGTCAAAATGTTAATTTTTTGCATAAAATCTCGTATTTTCCCAAATGATCCAAAAATACCTGTAAATGGTAGTTGGTTTTATTGCTTGTAGAACGCAGAAAAAATTAAAAACCACAAAAAAATTATCTCGCGCCAACCCGCGTCGAACCTCCTTATACAGCTTCTGATAAGGTGAGTACATTAAATCTGTTCCAAACTTGAAATCGGTTTAGTTCCGGCGCTCGAAGCGACACCTGTGCCGTTTAAAACTTCAAACTAAGCTGATCAAAGTACAAAGGATTCCAGTAAACCAAGACCAGTCCATAGTTTATGCGACTTAATTTATACGTCCGGCAAGTCAGTTGTTCTATTGATCTTAATTAGTATTGGAGTGTGGTGGTCTTTGTTGTACTGTCTTCGTGGAAACTTGGATTTTATTGTAAACTAGTACTTTATCTAAGTACTTGTCGATGTTGAGCAGACTCTTGTAATGTGTGGTAAGTATACACTTTCTAGTGGGACTGTCGAAGTTATATTCATTTATACGGATGAATTTAAATTATTGAATGACCTTTTATTAAAGAAATTATTTAACTGGCTAAATGAACGTAATTTTTATGATATTTTGAGGCCTAGAAATATTAATTATTGCATGCTATAGAACAGACCTCTTAACATAACATAGTCCTAATCACCTTGTATAACGTTCTTTGCAATAAAAATGTATAGTTTATCATTTATGTGACCCAATTATGTAATAATATTATACACATCAAAGACATTTACAATCAAATAATAGAACTAAATGAACACTATTATTTACAATTCACACGGCACGTTCAGTGGAGTGTTTGAGAGGTGATCAGAAGAAGAATTCTAAAGATGGCCCATGACAAAGAAACGAACATACTTACAAATCATTCTCGCCTCGGGACAAATTCTTAAATTCTTTATTGTACACACAAGAAATATAAAAACATAATGTGACAAATGTATGTACGATCTGCAGACATTTGTTCAGGGTGTTCTGGTTGTTTTCCATGTATTATAAAAAATATCTATCTATGTATTGAATTATGTATAGGTATCAGTTATCTTGTACCCATAACACAAGCTCTGCTTAGCTTGGGGCTAGATAATGCTGTGTGAATTGTCCAGCATTATTTATTTATTAAGATCAGAGAAAGAGAAAAGGTAACAGAGAGACAGACAGAGTTACTTTCGATTTTATAATATTAGTATAGATAGATAGATCAAATGCCTGCGCAAAGTTAAAAGCAACTTTGCGTGTATCAACACAAGATGCAATCTTGCTTCCTATGTTGAGCAGTTGAAAGCAAAACAAGAACTCATTAGCTGAATATTACCTATGCTATCTACTGTAACTTTATACCTTGTAACGTAATGATATTGGATTTACTCAGAATATTAACTCTATTTTCTTCATAATAAAGCTCGATTTTCAATAAGGTAAGAGCTTTTCTAAAAATTCTCGTTTAAGTATATTTTGTCTCTAAGAAGATCTAGTTGGTCTAGAGGTCCTAGACTTAACTAAAATAATGGTAACGAAGTTTTAGTTATAGTCGTCATAAAGAATTTTTAATAACCAGTCGAGGACCCCTTTCCTCCAAAGCGAGGAAGGATTGTAAAATTAACCTAGTAAGTAGATACACTAAACTTTAAATTTTCTGATAATCCGATACCTTATCATTATTTAATCTGTGACACGGTACAGTTTTTGAGTGAGCGCTCCACGTACCGTATCTTCTTTTTTTTTACTTTTATCGAAGCAGTTAGGTATCGAAATTGCACCAATAGACCATCACTATTATGGATTTTATCCGTTTTTTCTATGTTTTCATTGAAGTTCAAGTTTCAGTCACACTTATTTGCATTATCTTATTTTTTCATAAAAGTTTCTCAGCTTTATAAGCTTCGAGAACGAAGCTCAAATTCCCAGTCGTTGAGAAATATTGAAACAAAGGATTGGTAGAGTCTCACCTTTAACAACATCTAAGCTTTCTTTTACCTAAGAGTGGTGCAAAAAAGCTAATTATGTTAAAACTTTGGCGACGGGCCAAATAAGAAAATATTCACACAAGTCATCATATAAGCCGACAGGGCTTGTTTATCTCGGGTATTTTTGCTAAGCACGAATAATTTACATACTTTGTGAGTTGAATTTTGACCAGATACCTACGTATCTGGTCAAAATTCAACTCACAAAGCAAGGCATAAAGAAATGAACTCTAGTTAAATAGATAAATAGAAAAATGTTTTATAATAATAATAATGTTGGACAATTTACACAGCATTATCTAGCCCCAAGTTAAGCAGAGCTTGTGTTATGGGTACTAGATAACTGATATACATAATACAGTACAATAAATAGATAGATATTTTTAGTATACATAGAAAACGACCAGAACACCCGGAACCCGAACCTGCAGATCGTACAAATATTTGTCCCAAGGCGGGAATCGAACCCGCAACCTCCTGCGTCGCAGACGAACCTTCGCCCACCGCACCACAGCGGTCGTCAATATTACATACCATACTTAGATAAAATAGAAACATTTTTTTTATTATACTCCACACAACGAAAGGTACCTAATTTTGTTTAAATCAGTGCTATAAATACTGTAGACACTATATTTATAGGTACAGAGAGAAAAGGAACAAGTGCATACCAGATACCGTACCCGCTTGTTAGAGGCACTCCACTATCGCTTCCAACGTCGTCATCGTTTCATCCGAAAGAAGTCCACGGCTGGACATAGGTTTCCCTCAAAGATCTCCATACATTCGCACGATATTCTAACAAAGTAAATCTTTGGGGAAGGCACATGTTCGTTTTGAATCGTCCACTTAGTCCACTAATAATGCAGCCGTATTTGTGCAGAGCTAGGTGTTGCCAGCTAGTTTATTATTAGGATGAATCGATCGTAACGCTGACATTACATGCGGTCAGACAAATATAACTCAGAGCATCGACCGTCGCGGGTACTTGATTACTCTATGGTCGGGGGTTACCTACCATCTAATCATAGACTAGGCCTTGAAAAAAGAGTTGCGTTGATCAGTCGTCACTTTCGCTATTTCGTCTCCCTCTCTATGACGTCACTATCTTATGACGTCACTTTCTGCATCTAGTCAGTCACCTTAACTGGTCTCATGCCTTATTTCGCCTCTTTCCCTAATCGTCCGACGCCGAAGTACAGTCAGTAACAACATTGTCAGTACAATAAAATCATTAGGACTGTTATTAGGCCGAGCAACCAGAGGAAAGGAACATACATACCTTGAGAAGAGAATCATATTTAGGCCTTTGGATTACATTATTAATCGTTTGGACCATAAATCGATGCATAAACAACGAATACGAGCGCGTTTTGAAACGAAAATGCGTAGATCAGCGGTAAACTATGGAATTATTATAGAAGGCAATAAAATATATTAGTATATTTTTTGTAATTGAATAATCTGAGCAAAGCCACAGGCAAGAGTAGTAATAATAATAATAATGCTGGACAATTCACCCAGTATTATCTAGCCCCAACAAAGTAACTTATAAACAGGAGATTACTTGTTTGCTTGATAATAGAGAAATGTAATTTTAACTTAAAGGTCTGACTGTATCATCAATTGTAAAAAAAGGTTGCGAGATGAAATTTTGCCAAATGGGAAGTAGCTAATCGCACTATATTTGTATTACACTATGGACATAGACAAGTTGTCTAGTTTGATTGTCTGGGGTTCTGCGGGTCGGATCTCAGTCTAAAAACAAAAGACGGTGCTGTCACCGTCTTTTGTTTTTAGGCAGAAATTCAAGTATATATCTCATCACTCAGTGTCATTCGTGAATGCGACCCTCAAAGTGAAATTGCATCAGCTTATCAAAGTTTCACCAAAATCCTACAGCCATTACCCGCAGGACGACAGACAATAAATCAGACAACAATTTTGTTCGACGCTATCTTCTCATTTCGGTTGACCTACACTTGTAAAAATATGAGTTATATTCGTATCCTACCGGGGTGGAATTCACGTCTGATTTTTCTTGATGTCGGTTTTTAGTGTTCCGTGCCCAAAGAGTGTAATAGGACTCTACTAAGGGTGGCTCTGGATCAAATTGGAAGAACAGCTTCCTTGTTAATTTAGACGTATAATAATTCCCAGAAAAAAAAACATCAAATTTATGCCAGTGAGATTTCGTAATATGTCCTAAATCAATCTAGGTACATTGTCAAGTAATTTGTCTTTTTTTCGGTTCAAAATATAGGTGGTACGTCTCATTTCTGGTCGCGCGCGGACTATAAGTATGAGGCCAAACGAGCGTAATTTGAGTTGTGAGTCGCGTAAAATGCGTACCTACTCTAAAAAGATTATGTCAACTTATCGTGTGGCACAAACAGGGCCACCTCACCTCACCTCAACAGCCTATAAAGGTCCACTGCTGGACGCAATCAAGTTCAGTTTCAAGTATCCTATGTCTGTTCTCGGGATACTACTTACCTTCCTGCCTAATTTCATTAAGATCTGTTCAGCCGTTTAGACGTGAAAAAGTAACAGACAGACGGACAGAGTTACTTTCGAATTTATAATATTTTGAAAGATCATTCACAATTTAAAAAAAAAATACGATCTTTTGGCCGCAGCCTAAAAGTAGTGAGATGAATTCTGTGAAACTACGTTTATTTTCAGAAGAAGAATTTATCCATGCCACCCGGTAACAGCAATACCTAACAGAACGGCACGTTTGCAAGTTTGTTCGAAAACAATTCGTACAAGCCATTTGTACAGCAAGACAAGCGGCATACAAATGAAGCAATAGACAGCGGCCATATAAATGAGTTTCAACAAAAAACCGTAATTAAAAACCCCTTCCAGGTTTCAAAGATGAAAGAGACAGACTCGATTCTTATGAGCTTCTAGTCAATAGATAGTTGATTACCGGTTAAATTATTATTCTAAACAGGCCTACCGCGATGTGTACTTCGAATAAACTACGACGTAACCCAGCCAACAAGCGAGTGACTTATATTGACTAAGAATACAGCACGGATAAGGCGCGGCGTAGCGATGAAGTAGTGAAATCTACAAATAAGCTACGGCGTAGCATAAACAAGACGCAAGCTGCGAAGTTAGAGAGTATACCGAATATACTACTGCGTATAGTATGCCATGAATAAGCTACGATACGACGACGTAGCTTATGCTACGACAGCGAAATAACAAGAACAACGAAGCGCAGACCAGGAGCTACGGCGTAGCGTTGGCTACGAACTAGCTACGACGTAGCAACATAGTCAATGGTACTGTCATTGTCTACGCAAAAAAACTATATTTTTAGGTAGGAAGATAATTTTTTTTTTTATTTAAAAGTTGTACAATGTTTTCAGTTATCTAGTACCCATAACACAAGCTCTGCTTAGCTTGGGGCTTGATAATGCTGTGTGAATTGTCCAGCATTATTTATTTATTTTTGCAACCGTCCGTTCTGTCACTAAAGCTTCATCACTCTATACGCCCGCCCATGTACGACATTTTAATGAGACAGTTTAAACAATTATTCAACTAACAAAGAGTCCATTGTTTTTCATACGTCACCTGTCCCCTCCCCGCTGGTAATTAACGCTGATTACAGTAATTAAACGTCATTTTTGCTTACGTGACGTCATCCGCCCACAGACTGCATATTTCACATAAGTGATTTAAAATTGTAGGTCTTTGAACGAGTTAAAGCGAATACACTCTTTTGTTTCGTGCTTTCGTGATATTTTACGTTTAGAAATCTGATATTTGGGGCCGTATTTCAGAGAGGATAGACCAAGTAGGTACACTTTATGCGTTTAAAACTATCAGGTCTAAACAAAAACCATTTTGATATCCGTACCGTACACATCTTAATGTGAGCTTCTATTTGAGCGTGCGTCAGATTTGGATCACAGCTCTAGTGGCGCGAGTGTAAGCGAGCGATTCAAAACACCTAATGTGTACTCGCTCTGACTCGTCATTCTATACATCGGATCAAGTCGTGTTTTTTTTTATGTATTTTTTTTGGTCTCCACTTCAATTTCGTTGTAGACTACGATCATTATAGAGTTTTAATCCAAAGAGGTTTCAAAAAATTAGATTGCTCAATTGAAGTGGGTCCGTCCATACACATTTTCACTATTTGGGAAATCGAAGTCGGTTTCCTATAGTTTTTTAAAGCACGCCAAATTGTGTTATTTATTTATAGCGACACAAATCGTTGTTTAAATTGCCAAAATCTTGTTATAGAAATTAAATTCCAGACCATGAGATAAATAACAAATAATATTTAAGTCACAAAAGGTACATTATAGATATTTCATTAAACCGTAACAATACATTAACCACTGTCCAGCCTTCAGAAATATTAATAAAAGCGCACAATAAAATCGAATCACAATAATATTTTAATAAATGCCCGCCAATATTGAATCAGACCTAATAAACCTCGTCTCCTGTCCTTCGTTGACCCTGTTGACTCGACCACAAATCGACATTGATAATCATGCAGCTTTACACCATACGACACGACCTTAAAATCTCAAACAACGGAAAGATATGGTTATTTCGAAATAAGGTTTTATTTCGAACTGATGAGTTCGAATTTTTATTTGTTTATCTTTACTATATCAGCATTTGTAATGACTTTTTATTTTGACCTTTAACTGAGTCAGGAACACTATTTGTGGCATAATAGGTGTGGCCTGCCATGATGATGGTGACCTTTATTTGCATGTTCTTTACCAAGATCGAAACTTTAATTCAAGTGAACACAACTACTCCACATACAAAAAGGCTGTCAGTTAAAACTTCGATAGCTTTAATAAGGGATCGCTTTTTCTACTCGGTATTTGCAAATCGTGTCGTGACGTCTAAAAGTAACTAATAACAGAATTATAGCGACGGGCTTACTGAAATTGATTCTCAGGTGGTAACATTAATAGATAACCAGATTCGTTCAGGGCCGTGATGTTATTAACAAATCGTTATTTTCATGACTTGGAACAATTTAGTTACCTACCAATTCTTGAATGTTCCTGAAAATTACTCCATAAAATATATTCTGATTAAAATTTAAGCAAAGATTAATTCAATTAAAGGGAATAGAATTTAAGTTTCATCTTTTTTATTAGTGCCTATCTTGTTTATTCTCGGATTTCTTAGAAGAGTCCCACTATTTTTATTTCATTATCATCATGCGGGATATCTTTTTTGAAAGAAAGAAAATTCTTTATTAGTCACAACATGGTGGTTTTTATCATTTATTTGTTTCTAATGTTATTTTAATTGAAGGAACAGAGCACTTTGAGTTGACAAACTGAAAGGTGACGTCATAAAAAAGGGCAACGTTTTTATTCCCTGAAACTGGGTGCAGTTTTTCTTTTAAAAAATTTCTTTTGAGGTTTAATTTTTTTTGGGTGTTATGTGTTTTTCGGAAAAGAATTAACAAAAAAACGATTTAAAAAAACGATGCGTATATGCATCGTCTTTAGAATTTGTGTTGTTCGACTTTTGTTGCTAACCGTACCAATATTAAGTAAGAAAAGTACCTATAAACCTTAGATAATTATGATTGCAACGTTAAAACCAGAATTACCATGCTAAACATTTTGACCAGGCTGATTTATCCCCGTACATAACGGTAATTAAAATTTATTACAAAGCTATACGAAATAAGGGCTTGTTTACATGCGCTAACAAACTTCTTATTCGGGCCGCGTACAAGTGCGCTGTGAGCTGTGAGCGATAGGGTCTTAACACGCGACTGCAGTGGTATAAGGAAGCGGGCACATGGGGGACTGTGAAAAAGTTCGAAGTATTGCTGCTTGCTAGCAGTATTTCTGAGTTTCCACTTGAAGGGTTGCCGTGAGTTGAGAGACACGGCAATTCATCATAGGGTAAAAGCTCTGCGTTCATTAATGCAGTTCCGCTACCATCCAGCACGCAAAAGGTGTTCTCCAACTCGTTCGACGATCGGTACGTTCGTTCCATATTGCTTTGATGTAGCGACAGCCACCGGAGCACGGCCGAAGACGAACGAAGGCCCTTGTTTGGACTCGCTTGCTTTCGCCATGATGTCCACACTGGTTCTTTTGCGTTCGTTCGTTAATCTTCGCTCGCTCTCGCTCGTTTGGTCTGTACCCGGCATTAGATAGGGCATTCTACATTTTGCAGTGACAAGGCTTCAAATGATTGGTCCGTGAGCTGTCTGTCATCTGATGCCGTCAATATAAAATGTATCTAAATGTTAATGTACATTCAAATATGGGCTATATTCACGCAGAGGCCTACTATTGTGCTGGGTGGTAGCGGTGCTTTTCAGATGTGCGACAAGCTTTAGTTTCGTTGATTGTTGTCTAGAGTAAAAAAGAGAAAATGACATCGCATCATCGTCATCGAATGCGTAAAATATTTGAAACTAGCTGTTGCCCGCATCTCCGCACGCGATTTCAAGGTAGCAGTCCGTCCCCGGGATACCATTTACCTGCCTGCCAAATTTCATTAAGATCCATTCAGCAGTTTTTTTATTACAAACCTTGTCCTGACATTATCGTGAAGTCACCTTTACCCTAATATTATTAAACTAAGTCAAGGGTCGGAATTGACTGATCAACGATCACACATATTCATTACAAATGAAATGTTCCTACCACGCGATATCTCTACAAATATTATATACCTTATGCATACGAAATAAGCTTCACAATAAATACCCCGTCTTCGCTCAGCCACGTAAAAATAAATCACAATTTTATCGAAGCTTCCATGTATTGTATGAGCATTTCCTTTAAACGCATAAATAATAAGAGATTCATGAATATTTTTATATCGATCGATGAGCACCGTGGAATAAGCAAGGTTCAGTGCTGATGATGTTTTTTACTTAACTTGCAAAGAGGATGATCCTAGATGCGATCTCAAATGAAACCAATGTTTAATAACATTAAGTACCTACTTGTATACTCCATCCAATGCGTTTCATGATGGAGTAACTGTTATTAAACATTAGGTACCATGCGTTTCATTTGAGATCGTGTCTAGGATCCACGTTTTCAAGTCAAAGGTAACCTCGAGGTCAGCCAAGATGCTTAACCAGTGTCCTGCCCATCCTCGCATATGGAGCTGAAACATATATATATAACATATGCTCACTAACTAGCCCATGTTCATCATTAGAACCATAAGGTTCTATGGCAACCCTAAGCTTTAAGCTAGGTTAGGTGGATACCTCGTAGGCCGAATATTAAACTTCGAAATTCAACAAAGAACTAAGATCAAAGATGTAGTTATTCTGATTGCAAGGCTAAATTGGAGTAGGACAGGGCACTTGGCAAGGAGAGATGATTCCGACCAGAGGGATCGTGTCACGTCACGATTATCAGTTGCGTGTTGTAGACATCAAAATAAAGTAGAGGTTCAGGTTCAACATAATAAAAATAAACCAACACACCTAAACTCAGCAAAGAATTTAGTTTGCAGAAAAAAAGGCACGGTCTCCATAAACGTCAAACGGTTTGCGTTGGACCAGTCAATTGTATTGATTTACGGCAGGTAGGAGTGGGCGTGATAAGTGTATCACCCTAGGGTAATGTTGTACTTACCTATGAATACTTATTACCTACTTCAGAGTAATGATACCAAGCTCATACTTATATGATTGATTGGTATGGTATGAACCGCAACAGTGTTGTAGATATGTGACTCGAGATGATGGTGAGTATCTGGCGCAGCGCATCAGCATTGCTATACAGCGGGGTAATGCAGCGTCATGGGAATTAGGGACGCATCCGACTGTTATTCTATACGGATCAGTTTAGCTACCTGTAGATTGTTTGCAACCTTCGATAAAAGTAAAAATAGGAAGATACGGTACGTTCTACCAGCGCTCACTCAAAAACTGTACCGTGTCACAGATGAAATTATGATAAGGTATCGGATTATCAGAAAATTTCAAGTTTGGTGTATCTACTTACGCGGGAAAATATGTGATGCCTTGGGCTTTGTTTTTTGTTTTAGAGCTATTTGTACACCTGGTGAACGAACACGAGAGCATTTGTCGTGGTGATTTAGTCAAAATCACACAAAATTATACGTCGTAGCAAGCACGCGAAACACAAATGCCACCGCCCGCGCCGCCGCCGGTCCGACTATGACTGAGGTAAGGGAACATAGTTGAACCTAACTTTTTTTACTATTATCGAAGTTTGCAACAGAAAAGTTTTTGGAAGCTTGTTTGCGCATCCCGTTGAATTTCGGTTTACAGTTTTGGCAGCTTCTTAGTAAGAAATGGCAAAGAAGGGCCGAAATATTAAAATTTGTTACAATGTAAATTGCTTATTCAGAATATTATCAAAGCATTGCCACTCCACTGCTTTCTTATTCACTCTAACTAATACCAATCGCAATTTATCAAATGACTTCGAAACGAACGTTGAATTCTACTCAGATGGATTGATATTTCTATCTATGCAATTGCAATATTGAAACAGGCTTGTCTGAATAATAACTGTCACTATATCACATTACAAACTATTATTATAATACAATATAGTGTTTGTGTCAATTACAATGTAATAGTAATAAATAAATAATGCTGGACAATTCACACAGCACTATCTAGCCCCAAGCCAAGCAGAGCTTGTGTTATAGGTACTAGATAACTGATACATAATATTATACATTACATAGATAGATATTTTAGTATACATACTCGTAGAAAACGACACCTGAACGAATGTCTGCAGATCGTACACACATTTGTCCCCAGGCGGGAATCGAACCCGTAACCTCCTGCGTCGCAAGCAGGGCTTCGCCCACCGAGGTCGTTAGTAATACAAGTAGTGGTCCTGCGACGCAGGAGGTTGTGACAAATGTTTGTATGATCTGATCTGATCTGTAATCCCCAAAGATCGCCACAATGATCAACCTAACGAAGATCCTGTGCTGCCTGCACCCTGTGGTTTCCCGCGACCTCCTCCAGGTTCAGGATCTTGTAGAGCTGTGGAACCCAGTCGTAAGCAATTACAAAATGCATGCGCCAAGAACCCAATCTGGTAAAGTACGGAGTCCATTTTCATCAGCGGTTTACCTTTTATGGGGACAGTAAATTAACTTTATGGGTCTCTAGTATTTTATGTCAGTTTTGGGTAGGGCGTTATTGTGACATCTTTGTTATTAAAGTCGCGCGTGATGTATTGTTATAACGTCTTAAAACTGTAATCTTTTTGATTGTCGGTTGTCAGTTCTTCTCGTGGTATGGCCAGCCCACTGCCACTTCAGCTTGCTAATCCTTTGAGCTACGACAACCTTGGTTCGAAACAATCTTGGTTGGATGTATTTGTTGCGAATCGTATCTTTCAGAGAAACTCCGAGCCTAGCTCTCTCCATAGCTCGCTGGGTAACTTTAAACTGGTGGACCAGCCCCACCGTGAGTGTTCATGTCTCAGCTCCGTAGATCATGACGAGTAGGACGCACTGATTGAAAACTTTCGTTTTCAAGCAGTGAGTTTCAAGCAGTTTTTGTATGACGACTATACATACATATGAAACTTCGATTTTTGTTTTCCAAGTAAGCGCCCAGGAGACAGTTGGATTGAAGATTTGCGAAAGACCACAAGCATATTCTGGATGCAGCCAGCTGTCAACTAGCTTTGGCTGATGATGATTATAAAAAGGAGCATTAAGTCCGTCCCCAGGATAAAATCTATTCTATATATCCTGTCACATTTTATAAAAAGTCGTTCAGTCGTTTAATCGTGAAAATCAAACAGACAGAATCTTTGGCCGCGTTACAACTAAGCTCTGCATCCAGTTCAGAAGGAGATTTTTTTCGACAACAGACAGAGTGACTTTAAAATTTATAAAAGTATGGATGGTAACCTTCGCGATGTCCTCGGTCTGGTAAATAGGTTAATGCTTTATTTACGTTGTTCTGGGCTAATCAAGGTTCCTCGTAGGTAAGAATTAAAATAATCCGCGTATTAAAACCTTTGTTGCGAAACATTTCGTTGCATCTCTGCTGTTCAAAGGCGAATCTAAAGATTTATGAACTTACGCGCCATATAACGCGAGATATCCCGCAGTTTGGGATATAATTACGAGATTCGGGCATTTGATGGTGAGTTTCCTTAGACCTCAAGTCACGCTTTGGTTTTGTAATGCTAACATAAATTACTGTTGAAAAGTTATCAAGTAAAAGGCATTATTTGGTCTTATTTGTGATATTTCAATATATTTGCATAATAAGATTATCATAGACAGATCATATTATTTGATATCAATGGACCGTTCCAAAGGTTCTTTATACATGCTATGAACCTGGTAGGTATTTAGCTAAAAATTTGGGGGCTCGCTTTCATTAAACTCTTTAGTCGCTAATAACACTCTAAAATTCAGTAAGAGAGTAATTCTCGTTCTGAATTTTAAAAATCGGCCAACTTTCAATCTGTCCTATATCTCACTTAACTATGTCAACAGAAGAAAACAAAAGACTCTTATGCCCTTAATATGAAAGCTTGTTCAGTCATTGTTATACAGTACGTCCCACGGCTATGCCACATGGAGGGAAAGTATCTTAAATATTGTAGCTAGATAGAAATTTTACCGTAAGAAGCCTTCATTAAAATTTAATACAATTATATTTAAATAAATTTAAACTGCATTTAAAGATTTTTGAATAAAGCTAGCTGAACCGGGAATCGAATCCACCAAATAGTAAAAAAACACACCCGTCTTTTACTACTAAACTAATCGTAAGAACTATTTTTTCCAAAAAAACGTAGCATCTTAAATAAAAGGAAGACTATAAAATGTTACACGCAGTTCAAATTGCTTCTAAAATTAAAATGAAGTTTTCTTTCTGAAATAAATATATCTTCAATGAATAAATTATACTTTCCCTCCATGTGGGACGCCCTGTAAACGCTAACGCACGCGTGTAGTAACGCTTTTCTATGGCAAAAATGTCACTCAAGCATCGATCTATGACTGAGCAAGCTTTGATATACGTACCTCAGCTATCCAAAAACTTAAGAAAGGTTAAGCACAGTAGACAGACAGAGAATTTGAAAGTTACCTACGTCCATTGTATCGATGTCGACATCTTTGATTTCGTTGAAAAATTTGAAATGAAATGAAATGAAATATAATTATTTTCTAAACAGGCCTAGGTACGAAATATAACAGAACTTAATTTAGAAATCAAAGAAAAAGCGCCTTATGTACTTAGCTCCGCTTACAAATTTTGCATTAAATTCAGTTTTATGTCTGGTGAAATCGGCCTCGTATTTAAACCAGATCGATACGTCTGGCACCATTTAAAAGTTTTCTGTTTGTCTGTCGGTCGTAATAATCATTCATCTCACCCAACCCGTCCAACTTTTGCAACTTTTCGAGACTTTTATAATCCAATCCGAACTGAAAACTAATTTGTGAAAATATTGAAGTCCATTTTAAAACATGGCCATTCCAACTGGATTATTAACTTTTGGACGCATTTTAAGCTGAAAATTCTCTAATGGTTTAAAGGGAATGTTATACGAAATTTAGAGATTAAAATTTTAATACTAGCTTGCATGTCAAATAACTACATATATTAGATTATTATAAATGCAAAGATAGAACTGCGCTGAATATTACACCTGTTTCTAATAGACAAGCTTTGACAAAGCTTTTATAAAAGTAAAGTGCCTTTTAATAAAGTAGAAGCCATTCTGCAATGTACGGCAGCATTCTGCACTTTGATTTTCGGCAACGGCAATAAACAAGCAAGATATATAATTTTAATTTAATTTGGTATGCTAAACAGTGTAAAGGTATAGAAAAGATAGGAACATAAAACGACGTAATAAAAGCGAGCAAGCATCATCCCCTAAAACTGGGTCAACGATTCAAGGGTATCCCTTACGCCGAGGGGTAGGTTTTTGCTTAACACGGGACCTGAAATTATGCTTCTAAGAAATATAAATACTTTGATAAAAAGGACCTTAATTTAGTTTAATAAATTTTGCATGAGCCTTTTCTGAAAAACATACTGAAGATCAACTTTAGACGTGGTGGGTGAAATAATCAATGTATTTTTAACCTTTATTTTTTCAACAGATAGACGGACGATTATTTTGAAATTTAGATGATACGTAATAGATAGGTCAACTTATTTATATGACAAAGGCACATTCACAGATCAGTTATAGAAACTACTAGACCTATTTTACTATAAAAACAATAATAAATCATTACGGATGTAAGCGGGTTAACTACGAACCTTATTTAGGTTGAAAGAACACCAACGTGGGACTTCTTTAGGGTGAGGGAGGTTCTAGGCGCGCGCGTTCCGCGTCCCTCCGAGCACTCAAAGTTCTTCCAACACAAATAAGGTTCGTAGTCAACGTCATAGGTCTAGTAACCCATTACAGCCTTAAACTAGATAACTAGATCCTTAAACATAGATAGAAAAATGCTTACGCTTTTACATTTTAAGATCTTAATTTCAGCATTTACAACAAATGTCACATAAGGGCCTTGTAACAAGGGCTGTAAATGTCAACGGCACAGGAATATTACACAAAATACATTCAAAACGAAAACTTGGTCACTTGTAGGTGCTTCGCACTGTTTAAGCTGGCAGTTTTGATGAACCTGGAGGCCTTATGAACTATTTCGTATCTCATTATACAAAGTAATTGGTATCTGCCGTGATCTGGGTGCATGCAGAGGGCCTTTGCCCCTTTATATCATACGATTTCGCCGACAGAGAAGACGGAACTGAATGAACCCTTCTAAAATAACCACTTCACTATGACAATGGTTCCTCAGAAAGACTCCATTGGGTATTTTAGTTACTGTATCTATTAATTTATATGTATGTATTTATGTGTGGAAATTCAATAAGGTTCGGTCCATTTTTAGCCGAAACCGAAACTGCGACCGGACCTTGATTTTCGGCGGAACCTGGCCGAAACCGAAGGCACGGTTTCGCCTTCGGTCGGACACTCGTATTTTACTTTTTATTAGTATGAAAATAACTACAGACGTGCATCGATCCAGACGGCTTTTGTGCTTACTATCTGTCAATTTTGATATCTCAATGATAGTTTGCTATAATTAAGTATACTTACTTATCTAACTAAACCTTTAAGATTGTTATACTTATATCCTTTTAAATAAGAACATAACTCGTAAAGTGTTTTGTTTCTTTATAATTTGGCAGCAAAATCGGAAATCTCTACTAACCTACAGTTCAGTCAGTTCCTTCAAAGTCACGTCAAATCACGTTCTCTGTTATCACAAAGTGGGACGAACCCGGAACGATTTCAGCGTTCAATTTGAATTTTCGTGTTCGGGACTACTTTGTGCCGAGGCGAGTGGGACGAACCCGGAATACCTACCTACCTCATATTTTTTTACGGATCTAGTATTCAGACCAGGTATGTTTCTAGAAGTTCTGCTAAAAAAGATGTCGTCCAGTCTAAGGTGGGTCCCACGTAATGCAGTCCATGTGAAATGTCGGTTAGCCGGGTGCGGGCTAATTTCTATGCAAATTCCGACGGGCCAGGTTATAGCCAGCCGGTGGCCGTACCAACTGTTTACTAAGCAATGTTAGTGTAACATTCGAACGTTTTCTAGTTATGATTGTCAATGTTTACGTTCTTTGCACTGCTGGTTACTGTGTTTCTAGCGTTCGAATTTTAAACAAGGATTGTTTGAAATTGTTACTGTGGGAATTATTGTTATTCGCACTTTGAGACGGTTTATTTTTAAATCTTCTAGAATCCTTGTTATAAGTTTGCCTGCCAGTGGCTACTCATACCTAAGGTAAAGGTTCGAAATCTTATAATTTTACGCATTTAATCACGTAAATTATGATTTTACGAAATCTCTCCGTAAAATAATACTAGTACGTGACGGAAGGCAAGACGCCTGCTGATTGGCACTAGCCTAGCGCCGCCATCTTTATTTTGCGGAAAATTATAAAGTGACTAGGATTTTTATAATTTTACGGGTTATACTATCTGACGGCGATATATACATTTTAAAGCTCCACAGTCAATATTTTCGTCAGAAAACGGGTTCGAAAAACCCTAATTTTCGTGTGTATCATCTATCCAAACAAAACCTAAACTGGGACTTCATTTTAGAACACAGAGCTACGTACGATAAGTGCTGAATTCCCCTGATAGTAAAACAACATCCAGGTGACTATCCAGTAATCTGCCGCCCAGGCACCAGCTGGTAAATCGGACCGTGTTGTGCAAGGACCGGGCCATATTGTAGCATACGGCAAATAACTCCGCTTTACCTAAAATACAATACTGGATCGGGAATTTGCGGAGTGCTAATTTCGGGTCCATTTGGTTGTCCATGTAGGGCTTCATTGTAGGTAAATAAATAAATAAATAATGCTGGACAATCCACACAGCATCATCTGGCCCCAAGCTAAGCAGAGCTTTTGTTATGGGTACTAGATAACTGATATACTTAATTACTTACAAAAACTACAATCAAGTAATAGAATTAAATTGTAAAACACAAGCCAATATGTGGGCAGAATCTAGTGTAGTTTATGCATTTAACTACGTAAAATAATAGGGTAGGTAAAAAAAATACTTTAGTAACAAGATAATAAAATAACTTTATGCCCGGAATTAAAAGTTTCAACTCAAAGTTTCAAAAGACCTTATCCAGCCACCAGGGAAGCATTAACCAACCACGGGCTAAGTACAACACAAACCGAGGGTAGCTATAGCTACCTACCAGTACAACGAACATCTTCAAATATTCAGGAGAACAAATGTCTAATTTCCCGTATCCAAGTGCTGTCTGGAGCGTCCTAACTTACACTATTATTCTCAACATGGTCTCTACACATAATTGTAGTATACAAAGCTTTGAGCAACTTCATACTACCGTGCTTCCTACAATACCTAGTGTACCTTGTTGTTATAGGAACACAGTATTATACAGCAGTAGACCAATAGTCAAGCTTCATACAAGCTATTCTGATCTAGTAGCTATAAGTATACTGTGTGAAGATCAGAAAAAAACTGTGAAACTTAAACTAAATGGTACACTAGATGTATTTTTACAGCAGTTATTGTACACCTAGAGTACCATTTATTTAAAGTTGACCTACTAAGTTTACCTAGAGAACTATTTAGTTAAAGTTGAACTACTAAGTTAAACAATAACTGTTGTAAAAAAACATCTAGTGTACCTTAGGTATAAAATACACCTAGTGTACCATTTAGTTAAAGTTTCATTGTTTTTACAGCAGTTGTATTGTTCAGTTCTGGTTTATGCATGTTGTACCTACTAAAAAAATCTTAATTGTGACTACCTAATCTGTAAGGCATTTTTTTAAAGTAATATCCTAGTTTTAGATCCAGTAAGATAGGTAGAGACATAGTTAATTTCCCTCGTGCCCAAATAAATTTAATGATTAGCTATTTCCACATCTCTCATAGCTACGGCGTAGCACGACGTAGCTCGGCGTACCTCTACGTAGGAGGCCTGCGGATGATGATTTGCCCATACAAACATAGTACCAAAATGATATGTAATTCAAGCATACTTCCACCATATCATGTTGTTTTTTGTATTCGAATAGTATTCATCTAGGTCGCTGGTTGTTTTTTTCTTAATAATACGATATAGGTGTCTATAATGAAATGTAAGCATTAAAGTAGACAATGTATGCAAAATCGAAGTAAACATATTTTTACGTCTAAAATGACATGTTTTCGTCCTATTTCTTTTGTATTAAAATCAAAAATATCGTACGCTTTGTTTGTTAAGGAACATAGCTTATATTGTCTAGTTACAGAATAACAATAGGTACAATGTCGAAGATTCAACAACTTTCAGTCATAATTTATGGTATTACGGAACATAATAATTCACGAATTGAAGTTGCGAGCTACTGTCGCCAGATTCTTAAGCTGCAATACTGTAATCACAACACATCGTCGTAAAGGTTTGTCGGTGAAGTACGGAACATGCGAATTCTCCCCGAGTAGGTGCATGAGAAGTACCAAAATAACTATGAATAAGTTATAACGTACGTGTTTAGCCGTTGGGTTAATTAACGGTACGGAAGTTAATTAAAAAAAGGTATGTGAAGTATCCAACACTTGAATACACACGAAAATAACGAATTGAACTTCTGAGCTTTGCAAAGATGGTAAAATCTTTTGCAATACCTTTCTCGACCTTTTACACCTGCCACCAGTTAGTGATTTATGGATAAAAAAATCTAAGATTAGTTGATAAAAAACTAAATATCTTAAATCTTATTTTTCTTAAAAAAATATTATTCGTGCAAAATCTTAATAAGTTGCCTAAACTTTAACAGTTTGCTTTCAGCAACATCAAATTTACTGTATTCTCAGAAAAATGTTTGCAGAGTTATTTCTCACGCAATTTAAGGGCGAGTATACACTGGAGTCAGGGACATTACGGCACGAAGGGCCTGGGACGGACTTAGGACTAAAGTCGCAGGGTTAGGATTCTTGTTCGAAACCTGATTTCAACCTGGATTTCGATCCCATTAACTAAAATGTATAAATAAATTAATAACATAATGTAGTTCGTTGTTAAGTACATCTTTTGATTCAAAGGGGGTCAGATTAAAACATAACACCCCCCTGTTATGTTTTAATCTGACCCCCTTGGAATCAAAAGATGTACTTAACAACGAACTACATTATGTTATTAATATTATGGTATATCACCTATGGATGAATCTCTCTTAGATAGGTTGTCATAATTCAAGGTTGTACCACCTATAAAAGTGTGTGTCTAAGTCGTGGAACAAAAATCTCAGATCCGAACAAACAAGCAAAATGGAGAAGTGCAGCCATATGAGGAGAAAGTATTTGTTTTCAATATTATAAATTTTCTTATTTATTAAATATTTAGCGCTTATATGAGTCAGTTATGTACCTACGTTTATTCTATGAAACAACACAACCTTTAATAAACAGTTAATCTTTGATTCAAAATTCCTTAGTACGTCCTTTAAAAAGCGGTTCATCAATTCTTTTTATGGGCACTTTTCTCGCCATCGGCACTATCAGCAGCGTGCGTCGAGTTCGACGTAAAATTTTACGACGTCACTCATTTGTGACGTCATCAGACACCAAGTTGCAAAGTGACGACGCGGGCCGCGGGGGGCATAATTTCACTAACTGCCCCCTAAGATGTTTCGAAGCTGGTTAAGTATTTTTGACATTTTTGACGATGTTTACTGTTCATACCTAGTGAAGACGCAGAAAAGGTCTATTAAGTACCTACTAAATAATGCTGGACAATTGAAACAACATTATCTAGCCCGAAGTTAAACGGAGCTTGTGTTATGGGTACTAGATAACTGATATACATAATACAATACATAATAGATAGATATTATTTATGATACGTAGAAAACGACCAGAACACCCAATACAAATATCTGATCGTACAAACATTTGTCACAAGGCGGGCATTGAACCCGTAACCTCCTGCATCGCAGGCGGACCTTCGACCACCACGCCACAGAGCTGAAGACAGGGCGCTATGGCGCTCATTAGAGGAGGTCTTTGTCCAGCCGTGGACTCATACAGGCTGATGATGATGATGATGAAGAAATAAAGTCAAGTCTAGTTAATGGAGGTTGTATCTAAGTTTTACGTACCCTAGATTCACGATAAGATTTCATATTTGCAGATGAATGTTTTAAGATAAACTTGGGCAAAGTTAGCGTTTGTTACCTAAGTTGGCTACGTGCTTAGGATTTCGTTTGAACGGAATGAAAGTGTGGAAGGGAGGAAGCCGTTGTTGAAAAGTGGTGTGCTATTTTCTACCATAACGCCCTTAAGTTAATAAATAAATTGAATTAAATAATGCTGGACAATTCACACAGCATCATCTAGCCCCAAGCTAAGCAGAGCTTGTGTTGTATTATGTACCTATATCGGTCATCTAGTATGATGACCGTTATGGGTACATAATACAATATGTTACATGATATTCTGGCGCAGCGCATCAGCATTGCTATACAGCGGGGCAATACAGCTAGCGTCTTGGGCACGCTTCCGACTGGTATTGATATGGATCAGTTGAGCTACTCGTAGATTGTTTGCAACAGTCTGCAGTTAGCTCAATTGTTTCAATTGTAAATACTAGTTTTAATTTAATTCTATTAATTGATTGTAATTTAAAGTTAATAAAGAGTTGTTAATATGTTATAGGTACATAGATAGATATTTTTTATTATACATAGAAATACCCAGAACACTGGGAACAAATATTTGCAGATCGTACGAACATTTGTCCCAAGGCGGGAATCGAACCCGCAACCTTTTGCGTCGCCCGCGCACCTTTGCCCGCTACATCTCGATTCTCGGTCGTTAAATTAATGTTGTTTGTTTTTATATCTAGCACCTGTATAAGTCTGTATGTAAGATAAAAATAAATATCTTTTCTTTTTTTCTTTCAATTATGAAATTTTAGTAAGATCTTTTAAATGTTCTTCTGTAAAATCATTTGAGAGAAGCCATAAAGATACCTAGTAAAAACAACATAAGATAAGAAAATATTTATTTGGGTAAAAGGAAACCAAACAAAAGAAAACAAATAAAATCAGCTACATTTTAGATGCTTACCGAAAAACGTTGTTGCCACCAATAGCTTCTTCAGAACTGGTCTTTTGTGAAAAAAACAAAATATTATTTATACTTTTTTAAGACTTTCCCATTTTCTAAGCTTCCATTTCACAGGTTGCCTGGCAGAGATCACTCTTGAGCGATAAGACCGCCAATTGGCACAATATGTTACCTACTTGTTTTATTAGTACATTGTTTTTTAGTTTATGTGTGCATTAATAGTATTATCTATCTATTTATTTCTTTTCATCTTATACCAACAGCCTAAAAAGGGGTCGGTACCCCAGGATTATGCAAAACAAGTACAGCGATGATTTAGGGCTCCGTGTGACGTCACGAGCCGCAGGTTTTATCTGCGTCCACGGAACCCTAATCCAAATTAATTAGTAGACGGGCTGTAACCTCAGACATAACAATCACAGTTTATTTCGAGCTGGGGCAAAGTGGACCTTACGACGGCAGGATAGGGGCTATGGGATAAAGTGGAGGTTTTGTAACGTGCGCGTGCACTGAGGCACAGCGGTCTGATCACGGACTTACATAGGCACAGTGGTTCTTATATGTTTCTTGTTCGCTTCTATACTTTAATATTAAAATTTTGAAGTGGACCTAAATAAAAGTGATCACATTATTTCCTAGTTTTACTTATGTTTTTTGAATTTAAAGTCTAAAGGAAATAAAGCATTTTGAGTTTTGACTTACGCGGCGAATGTCAGTTTTTATGATTGATTGAGCGTTTTAGGTAGGGTTAGCTTGATGAAACCCTAGAACAGATAAAAACATTACCTAAATAATCACCCAGTAATCAAATCAAAAACTCTTTATTTCCATAAATACAAAAATGTACCTACACTTAGAAAAGATCAATTCTTAAAATAAAACACTGACACGGAAATAAAGTGGTACTTTTGATTTCTATCGCTTGGGTCATCATCATCATCAGCCTATATCAGTCCACTGCTGGACATAGGCCTCCCCTAACGAGCGCCATAGCGCCCTGTCTTCAGCTTGCCGCATCCAGCATCGCTTGGGTGTGTAGATTAAATTAAAGTAAAGAAGCGACGAAGAAACTTTTAGCATGTTTGTTGCTATTTTTCGAGTTGGAGCAAAACCCGCTTCAAGCTTTTTTATCTTCAAGATAATCTGAATCATTCATTCATTCGTTCTATATTTTATTTATATAACATCCAAATAGTGTCCACTGTGTCCGCTACACCCTAGTGTACGCACACCTTAAACAGCATGTCTGTTTAAATGTCGTTTAGGTGTTGTTAGCCAACTAGGCCGGGTCGTGCATTATTTTTGTTGCCGGCCTAATTCCATTTGCTGATTGCGACCCTTTGCAAAGAAATATGGTTTGTTTGCTGCTGGCGCGATTTGTATTCATTATTTTACTCGGTGCTTTTGTTTTAGAACTCTCACTCAAATTCCATTTCATTACTTCTCATTCGTAGCGTTCTTGGCTACGGTCGTGGTCGTCATGACGAGTCGTGGTCATCATGACGAGTAGTGGTCGTCATGACGATTCGTGGTCGTCATGACGAGTCTTGTTGTATGAGCTGTGTCGCTTGCATCAACGATATATATATATATATATATATACGATATATTGCCACATCTCCCTGTTGGTGGTCATTCTGGAGCATTCATGCAGGGGGACTCCTACGGCAGAGACTCCTACGGCAGATTTTATTTGATCGGTCCACCTCATAGACGATCGTCTACCCCTCGGTCTTTTACCCTCCACCTTTCCCTGCAAGACTAACCGTTCATTAAGAAACAAGGGCGCGGGTTCGAGTCCCGCCGAAATCGAAAAATTTTGGAAACTTATTTAATTTCTTAGAGATACCCAAAGTGCGGGTAAGCACTATAACAAATAAAACCGGCCTAGTGCGAGTCGGACTCGCGCACGAAGGGTTCCTTACCATTATATATAAAAAAGGCAAAAAAATCACGTTTGTTGTATGGGAGCCCCGTTAAACATTCATTTTATTCTGTTTTTTAGTATTTGTTGTTATAGCGGCAACAGAAATACATCATCTGTAGAAATTTCAACTGTCTAACTATTACGGTTCATGATATACAGCCTGGTGATATATGGACAGACAGACAGACGGACAGCGGAGTCTTAGAAATAGGGTCCCGTTTTACCCTTTGGGTACGGAACCCTAAAAACCTTAACCGTTCATTGTCTAGCCTCCTTTTCATTACTTTGGTTATGCCTGAGGTTGGTAAAACATAAAAAACATGGGAGGTTATGCCCAGCATTGGATCCACAATGCTGACGAGGATGATGACGGAGTGGGGTAATGTTCAAGTGGATAAAATATAACCTCTGAAAAATATGATGTAAATAAAATACAGGGTGTTCCCGGAATAGCAGCAATCCTCTAAAAGGTGAAACTAGAGCTAATAAAATCCAAACAGTTAACTTTTAATTGAGGCACGTTTTTCGTTGGGGGAAGAATCCTGACAAAATTCTCGTCGACGACCGTAGCTGATCTTTCAGAACACCTCCCAATAGAGTACTAATTACACGGTTTAATTTAAAATTAAAGAAGCTGATAGCTAAACCTCAGGCCAAGAAAAAAAGGACGGACTTTAAACAGAGAAACTTTTTTCTTGGGTTGAGATCTAGAAAAAATTAGGAATCAAAACCTATGGCATAATATAAGGAGAGATGTTGTGTGTATTTGTTGTACGTTTGATAATGAATGTGTGTGGTGGATCTGCTGAGGACATCAGTCTCGTGAGAGTCTAGTACCTACTACTAACTATAATATATCTGCCTGAAAATTGTAGAAATTGATGTTCTTTCGAACCCCGCTAGCAAAAACCACAGTTTCCATGACGTATTTGTCAAATTAGGCTTAATTTTGTCTAGATTAGGCTTAATTTGGTCCTAATCTGACAATACGTCATGTAAACGGTGGATTTTTATAAATACTATTTAACGGGTATTTATCGCGTTAAATTACCTTATTTTCCCGACGTTTCGACAGGTTTACACACTGCCGTGGTCACGGGATGACTGGCGTACTCGAGCGTACGGTGGATTTTGCTAGCTAGATTGATATTGGCTTTCATTCTTATTTGTCTTACAATTAAGAATGAAAGCCAATTTTACTATAAAAACTATCGTAGTTTCACATTGGTGTTCTTCCAACACAAATAAGGTTTGTAGTTAACCCGCTTACATCCGTAATGTAATGACTGAAAGCCAATGTCATATCGCTAACTCTAATAGATCTGTCCAAAAATTGTGGATAACCCCTTTTCTAGAATCTTAGCAAAATCCACCGTTTACATGAGGTATCGTCGGATTAGGAAGGTATTCAAATAACTGTCCGAACGCAAGCGTTGCTATGCATATTGACACAGCTTTGCGTGGGCGATTGGTGTAATGACCCCGGAAAAGGTATTTAATAGATGAGATCGGAGTAATGCAAGTTTTTAAGATGGTAAAAGGCGGGTCTTAAATGAAAGTGGTTATGGACATCGAAGCTGTCAATTGGCGAGAGGTAGATACAGTGGTGAGTTTTCTTATTAGGGAGTTTCTGTTGTGATTTCAGCAGTCGAAGTCAAACTCGGTAACTTTATTTCTTTAGGCTTACGAAATAAGCACGTAGGCCCGTATTATGAAAGCTTGCTCAGTCATAGATCTATCTTGAGTGACGTTTATGCCATACAAAATCGTTACTCAAGCAGAGGTCGATGACTGAGCAAGCTTTCATAATACGGGCCTTAGACAAGTCAAATTTTAAATAAACAACGTTATAAATATTAAACAACGAATAAAAAATGGATAGATAGATAGATAGAGAATTCTTTAATCATCCCGTTAAAAAAGAAAAACAGATTGTATTCAATTAAAGATACTAAACAGAGCAATGGATTTGACGGCCTTATCACTTAAAGCGATTTCTTTCGGGCAACCAGAGACCAAAAATAAGGTGTTATTGATTTTATTCACTTTAATTTATTGTCAACTAGTGTAAAGTAAAGTGAAAAAATTTACCTTTATATCACATAAACATGTACTTATACACAAATTTATAATTTTGCCTATCTACGAGTAAGTCTAAATATAATGTGACAATGAGTGCAAGACTTGTCAACTTCTTAATTCTCTGGTGATTGATCACTGCGTTTGTCATAATAAAATTCTGTTAGAGACTTGAGTCTGCGCATGAACTCCGATCCGATTTTACGTGCACGAAAATACTTGCTTCTCGTCTTCCTAGGATTCCAAAAGCTGAGAATGAGAAGCCATTAGCGTTCCCGCAGCCTTAAGCACCCAAAAAATCAATAGTACCCACAAATGTTTCAATCTGCGTCCCTAGCCCGCTGTTAGAACATAAATCGCATCGGTTATCATGCTTTACGGCTTAAGTAACCGAGGCTTTCACGGCCAATTTACGTTACTGTTATGATTAACCGCATTTTGTTGGGATAACCGTTGGGTAATTAGTACAGAAAGGATTGAGGTCAAGTGGAGTTGAGTCTGATACAATCGAGTTAAGATTATTTGCTGGCAATTCGGAGAAATCTGGAGTAGGTATTCTGGAGGACTTCATCATCTAGAGCTTTGAGTTATATTCATTTGAAGGAAAACCAGAGGTTTATAATTACACTGGCATTTTTATTTTTTATATAGGTACCTATATTTTTTTTTGTTCTGTCTTGTCCAGTCCATCCCAAGGTTGCCTGGAAGAGATCGCTCATAGCGATAAGGCCGCCTTTGTACTTCATCTTGTAACTTTTATTTCTGTACTGTTTTCTGTGTTTGTGTGGTACAATAAAGAATTATCTATCTATCTATCTATATATAAAACTACTAGCTGTTCCCCGCGGTTTCACCCGAAATTCGAATTTCTCATTTCTAGGGGCATATTCCCGTAAATCTGCCATGGGAATTCGATGTTTTACCAGGACAAAAAGCAGCCTATGTTACTCTCCATCCTTTCAACTTACTCTATGCCAAAACTCAAGGCGATTGGTTGCTTAGTTAGGGCGTGAAGGAAGGACAAACAAACAAATAAACAAACACACTTTCGCATTCATAATATTATAGTAAGGATAAAGCTTTTCGAGAATAGTAGAATAAAATGACTATGAACATAATGTGACTAGCCTACATGCATCATTTATCGATAGTTAAAAACATAAGGATGAATTGTACTTGTCTCCATTGTACTTGTCTCATGTGATGTCTTTTTGTTATGTTCTTTTTCTGGTGTACAATAAAGTGTTTTTGTATTGTATTGTATTGATGAAAGTATACTTAGTAACAATTCCGCGCAAAATATTTCAACTTTTGCGCGGAATCGTTATTTTAATCCTTAAATTTTGCAATGGATTTCCGCAAAGTAACGCCTGAATCTATTATTTAGGATAGATAGTAAATTTTAGCTGCGATAATATGTTAAATGGCTATGTGCTTTTTGACAGGAAAACGATGATTGCTTGACGATGATTGAAAACTGCATTAAAACTAATACTTTAAATAGATATGAATATTAATAAAACCGGCTAAGTGCGAGTCAGACTCGCGCAGGAAGGGTTCCGTACCATTATCTATAAAAACGGCATAAAAATCACGTTTGTTGTATGAGAGCCCCCTTAAATATTTATTTCATTCTGTTTTTTAGTATTTGTTGTTATAGCGGCAACAGAAATACATCATCTGTGAAAATTTCAACTGTCTATCACGGTTCATGAGATACAGCCTGGTGACAGACGGACAGACGGACAGTGAAGTCTTAGTAATAGGGTCTCGTTTGTACCCTTTGGGTACGGAACCCTAAAAATGATGTTTCGCATTACTAACCTAATATGTATGAATTGAATGGATAGATTTAGGTATGGTTGTTATTTCTCAACTCCAATCTGGCGTACAATTTGCATCTGACAAACTTGGTTATTATAACTAGAATAACTTATAGGTACTAGATACTACTATTTAGGCTAATAAAACTCGTGTGATACCACCGCTGCACCGCCTAAAGCTAGTCAGCCATATGTATACTAAGTTCTAGATAGGAGATAAAACGCTTTTCTCGTTTCCCAAAAAACCTGAGAAGGGATCTTGCTGAGATGTTTTAAAAAAGGTCTAATGACGTAACACATTCCCTCTAAGAGCTGTTGAATAATAAGCAAATCGAAGGATCAAATCTGTTAAAGGGTCTTTAAATCTTAAAAGGTTTAACCCAAAGCAAATAAGGTCGCATTAAGTACCCCTAATCTGGGCCAAGTCCGAAAGGGTAAATGGTATTTATTTTACAGCCTTCCCAATAAGTCTGCTTATTTAATCCGCTGGTGTTTTGATAGTCTGTATCTGTATGTTAAGTGGGGTATGGGATTGGGGAAGCTAGGAGTAAGTCCGGTCAGGTCAAGAGGCCTCAGATAAATCTCCTCTTTTTTTATAGTCTTTAATAGACCTTTGTTGAACCACTATCTCATGGAAGTGAAGTGTGGCCAACGATGTAACTTCTGTTCTTTTAACTGTTTGTCTCGTCTGTTCTGTAACCGACTTTAATAGGATGAGTTTCTATAATCGACTGTAGGAATATTTTGTCTATTCACCGATTTCTCCGTCAATATTACCGGCCGAATTCAAAGACCGAATGGGATAAATTATCTTTCATGTTTCATTATATGTGTGAAGAACGATAGATGGTGTCATAAAAGTTTTATTCCTGAGAGATTACTTTTTGTTCAGTAAAACTTGAAAAAGGGACTTTGTTTAGTATTTTCTAAAAACAATCGCTTGTAAGACATCACGTTTTCTTCTGAAATTATTTTGTTACTTGCAATTGAATCACTGAATACCTACGTACATATATTTGTGGAGTAAACACTGCTCACAGCTCAGTAAATGACGAGCGAGGCCATAGAGCTGCCAGAAACATTGAGTCAAATCAACCGTTTAACGAGCCTCGGAAAATTTAAATGTTCCCAAAGAAAACGGTTTCGTGGAAAAACCGAGCTTACAGACATTTTCCCGTAAATGGTAATGAATAACGTCAAACTGTTCAGACAGTTCTCGGTATTTTGCACGCTTTTATAGTCTTTAAATAATAGAGCACATTTTCTGAGAACATCTCCAGCGCATCTTAGGTAGTTTAATTTTCTATTGCCAATATTGTTTGACTTGCCAAAATATAAATTAAACCCAAATTTTTTGAACGCCAGTAACTTAGATCTCAGTTATTTTATCGGAGTAACGATTAAGTTTGGTGGGCTTGCTCCTTGATCTGTTCCTCTTACTTAGATTGTATGACTTTCTATTAACAACACTAGAACCAATGAATCAAGCGCATGTAATATCGGTCACAGCAATCTATGAGCAACCCCAACACAACATGAGTCACATTAATAAGCCCACTTTCCACGATGACTCATTACCTTGATAATGATAACGTGACGGTATTACCAACTTATTATACCTTTCTTTTACTTGTATTTTCAACCTTGAGAATTAGGTTATACGGGCGTGAATGCATGTTCGGGTAACAGAGTAAGGGATGCATGGTACCGTACCGAGTTGTGTCACGCGATCAGTGGCGCCTTACCCTGTTTTACAAAATGTAATTCGCTCGTGTATCCTTGTCCTTTGTTTTATTTTGAGAATAGTGAAATAACATGCTTCCCGTAGCCTTGGGTATTACCTTGCTTCAAGGAAACTATATCGTCTAGAATAGCACGGTCATAAACTTGATAACCTGTATAAATCATCACAGATAGATGGAAGGCTTTATTTTACTATGTATTTTAACATAAAACTCTGCAGTGGCAACACTTTAAGCTGCTCCTGGAAGCAGTTTAGTTTCAGTTTCCGAAAACACATTTGTTTCCCTCGTTCCCACTTAAATCTGGCTAAAGTTAGATGCCCCAGTTAAGGCGAACTAACGGTGTAAGAATTCGCCAGTTAAGCTCTCCGAAATGGGAGCTTATCTATTGGATCTAATGATTCTTGTGTCTTTGGAATGTGACAGCAGCTTTAGTATTGCTTTAGATTTTCTTTTAAAATACCTAGAGCATGAACGTAGCTTTAATGGCCTTAAGATATAAAGATACCTATATTATATTCGGCTTTAATGTTTCTATTTAAGGTGGTTCGTCAAGGGTTGGCGCGAGATCCAATTTCAAAAGTCTACATTTTCCAAACTGCTCCCAAAATACAAATGAACCAAAGTTGATTATAACATAAGTTCATAAAAAATGTTTTACGATTTGCGGCAAATTACTTATTCGCTAGTTTTATTGCTTGTGGTACGCAGAATATAAACCACAAAAAAAATTGAAACTCACGCTAACTCGCGATGACCAAACATAACAGATAGCTTGACCTCTCCACGGCCATGTCAGCCTGCCGTCCTATCGGATTATTAGAATCCTAACTAATATTATACATGTGAAAGTGTGTTTGTTTGTTTTTCCTTCCTTCACGCCCTTACTTATCAACCAATCGACTTGATTTTTGGCATAGAATTAGTTAAAAGGATGGAGAGTAACATAGGCTACTTTTTGTCTTGGTAGAACATCAAATTGCTTGGAAGATTTACGGGAATCCAGAAGAAAGACCTTTTTATCTCTCTAGAAACGTGAAATTCGAATATAACGCGGGGAACAGCTAGTGAGGGAATAAAGAGTGCATGGTGTTTGCACACACACTTGCACTATACTAAGATTTACACACTTCGCTAGTCCGTTGAGACTGGCCGCCGTAGATAGAATTCGGCTAGGTCACGAAGGATATTAACATGATTTGACACACTGTTTTGTTCACAACACGTCTTGAAGTTGAAACTCAGAACCGATACGGAGCTATTGATATACCTAGAACCCTGAGAACGTTTATAACGTTTACCCACACATTATTATCCGGTTAATGCAAAGTTACGCAAGCACAATAACACGAATCAACTCAATGATCCAGGCAATTGAAAAGATACACTAATCGCAGCAGTTACTTTAACGTCGGTGCTTTGGTGAAACACCTACGTACTGACTCACATCTATTCGCCTCCGCCACTTGTGAACGATTCAATAAATCGTGCACGTTGGCCTGATTGGCCTTGTTTTGATCCATTACATCCATGACGTTGAGCAGAGATGGTGTAGTATTTTGTGATATTACGAACATCGGTAGGTCAGTTTCGTATTTTATGAAACTCCTGTTACGAGGTCTTGCAGAACAATTTTTTTATGCTAAGAAATTAATAAATAATTATTATTGAAATTATTTATTAATTTCAATAATAGTTAATAATTAATTGGAAATTACCCAGAGTATAATAAATAAAAACCTTAGAATGCTATTTATATCATTATTTCTATTAAATACCGAATTACGATTTTCAGTAGGATTAATTGTCTGATTAAAATCAATGTTTTTTTTAATATCAAATGTATGAGAGACCTAGGTCTCTCTCTCCTCCTCAGAATTGAAATAGGTACATGAGTTGAAAATTTTGTGTCGTTGACCAAAACTTAAGGACTCGATAAAGAAAACGGAGAAAAAAGGTTTTAACGTAGCCCAATTCACGTCAATTCACCTAATATCCACGACTTAATTAAAATCTCGCTTCAAAAAAACATTCGTTCCCTAAAGTAAGTAATTAGTGATTCATTGTTATGAATGATCTGAGACCTCCAAGGGTCAAGCCGAATCCCAGTTGTGCGTGCAAAATTCAAATACTGATGAATTTTTCACTCATGCATGGCAATATGGCTAATTTATAAACTCTGACATGAAGACCCAGTAATGGCGTCTTAATGATCCTTATTATATTCCTTTTGCGGTCTATAGCAAAGAGACTCATTTGTCGAGTTATTAATTTTCTCGGTGTCATCATAAGACCTTTTGCAAGGAAATTACAAGTCATATTGAAGTGGGGCCTGCGGATGATGATTTGTCCATACAAACGTACTACCAAAATGATTTGTAATTCGAGCATATTTCCACCATATCATGTTGTTTTTTGTATTTGAATAGTATTCATCTAGGTCCCTGGTTGGTTTTTTTCTTAATAATATACACCTATAATGAAATGTAAGCAAAAATATGCAAAATCGAATTTAACATATTTTTACGTCTAAAATGACATGTTTTCCTCCTATTTATTTTGTATTAAAAACAACAATACCGTGCGTTTTGTTTGTTAAGGAACATAGATTATATTGTCTAGTTACAGAATAACAACACAATGTCGAAGATTCAACAACTTTTCAGTCATCATTTTTGGTATTACGGAACATAATAATTCACGAATTGAAGTTGCGAGCTACTGTCGCCGGATTCTTAAGGCTGTGGTATGGGTCAAACTAGCGCCGCCACCTATTTAATCTTATTGATACGTTGAACAAAAAAAATCTAAAATCCATCGCACACCTGTTATAAGCTTTTTTTAAATGTCTCTGTTATAGTTTTATTCTATTAGGTTTAGGCAGAATATCGAAGTTGCCCTTGGTGGCCACCAATATCTATTTTCAATTTTCTGGGTAAACTAAATAAAGTAAACCTATTACAGAGGCATTAAAAAAAAGCTTTTAATAGGTATCACATACTGTACGATGGATTTTTGAAATTTCCTTTGTTCAACGTATTAATAAGAAAAAGTAGGTGGCGACGCGAGTTTTACACATGCCACAGCCATAAACAGAGTTGCAGAGTTGTCATTGCAAAGTTGTTTACATCAAGCACTGCGATCTATCTATAGAATTTTACGATTTAAGGGTCCCATTCCATCCCTTGTTCAAGATTTCTATGTAATTTGCGTACTTGTTTTCAAATGAAATTACACACCTCACACTAATATTAAAAATGCGTAAGTTTGGATGGATAGAAATAGAAGGAAGTTTGTTAATTGTTCACGCCAAAACTTCTCACCAGATCGGGCTGAAAATTTGCATAAGTGTAGACTCTTGACCTGAAACAAACCATAGGCTACAATTTAACGCATAACGTTTTAGTTTCCATGGGAAAGTATTAACCTGTGTGTATACGTTTTCATAGAAACAACGCGTGCGAAGACGGGGGCAGAAACTAACTGTCCAAATCTTTGATCAAATATCGGTATTGCAGTAAATTGGATGAAGTCATTCAAGTTCTTTGATCAAATTGTACATTGGACAAAGATATTGGATGAGTATAATGAGCACCTAAGACTTTCGATGTTTAGGCACATTATTTCATCTGTGGTTTAGGTCCGCGTGTGGCTATACTATGTTCCTATTGAAAGATATCAGTCGATAATGGGTAAACTCGATTTTTACAAACACTGTTTGGCAATATAACCACATTGAGCAGTCGGCCAAGTGCACTGAACGAGTAAATGCTATTCTGTGCCAAAAACAGACGGAACAACAGATTCTCAACTAAATCCGCCACCACGTCAATCTTTATCCTAACTCCCGATATAATGGGCTATAGTAACAATTATTCGCATCCGTCCTCGGCCTCGGTTTAAGCCTATTCGTTTCGGCCCTTGGGGCATTGCATTTCCTCGTATTTTGGCAACAGAATTACGGACTTTATAAAATCCATCGCGTGTCAATTTGCTAAGTAGACAGTTAAAGAAACGATTTTCGACACAGCCCAAAGCACGGAACAGAAAAAAGTACCTACTTCTCAACTTACAGATAATTTTACACAGACTGATAAAAAATTAAATTGAAAATAATTAGGAAACAGTACAGTAGCCCTACAAAAATTGCTTAGTCAAGCTGCTAGTGCGCTACCAATTTTTCAGTTTGGCGGGTAAAAATGTTTATAGTTAAGAGTCTTGCCGCAGGGCTGTTAACTTTAACAATTTCGCAGCATCTGCAGCGGATGCCCCTCTATGTATTGTACTATGTATATCAGTTATCTAGTACCCATAACACAAGCTCTACTTAGCATGGGGCTAGATAATGCTGTGTGAATTTTCCAAGCATTATATATTATTTTAAATAACAACTAGGGATCTAGATACACACTATATATTCGAATACAAATATAACATAATATTGGTGGAAAGATCGAATAACAAATAATTTTGGAGTTACGTTTGTTTGGCCAAACCGCTGCGCTGGCCCCTTAAGCTAGTGTGTCTTACAGTTTACTGGTGGCAAGTCTCTCTTGATCCTACCTTAATACGCGACCCAACGTTGCTTTCTATAAATGTTGTCATCACGTCATCACGCATTTAATTCCCCAAACTATCTACCTAGACTAGATAATGATATTATACAACTTCATCCAGAAGATAGTATCAGTTATTGCGTTCCACGCGTATTTCCGTGTTGTGAATTTGTGAGAGATATGACAGTGTTTTCTATATTGTATGCTGAATATCTTATCATCATGCAATGCAATGAGGTTGATTTCAATTAAAAGATACCGACACCCTCACGGAAATGGGAGAAAAATGCGAAATTCCCTGGTCCTTCTAATCTGAAGCCGCAATAACACCTAGATGGCGGATAAGATCGCGTCGTCCCTTAGTCCGATGGGTTGCGAAGGTCGGTCGTTTTATTATGGACTGGATTTTTCCTTTCTTTGGGATATATTTATTATACACTAGTGGAATGCTCGCGATTTGATGCGTTGAGATTTTTCCGTATGGATCCCTTGGCGAACCCTTTTTGAAAAATATATCAGTGGTTTTTTTCGATGCTGGCTCATAAATAAGTCAAAAACTCAGTCAGTGGTTGGTTGTACCAATAAGTAAATGCCACGTAAATGCTTATAACTCACATTAACCTTTTGGGGTAATGTAGATAGGTAAAATTCAAAAGTAGACCCTTCAGTGAATAACGTTGTCCAAAACAAAGAGTTAATTTAAATTCTCATTGTCCGGGTGCTAAAATGATTGCAAATGGGTATGATTAGGGTTTTGCCGTTTGCCCAAACGACAATGTTGGTGATATTGCGAATATAGCTTTTATAGCAATAACAGACAATTGTAAGGGCCACATTCTTTAACGAATTTAATATCGTCAAATTGCATGGGACGAGGGATCAAGTCGTGCTTTGTTTTCTTATGTTGTAGATATTTTTGTCCTAAAATTTTTAGAATGCGACCATAAATTTCGTAGAAAATAAGCATCTACAAGAATCCTTTGATGTTTCTTGTTCCAAGATCAAGAAACATAATAATAAATCAAAGAACAATCGACACTTCAAGAATAAACAAAACTTAACCAACAAAGAAACCAAGAGCAGAACAAAAGCTTGGAACTCTTCAAAGGCTTATCTCCAATTAACAGTGACAGTGTAAATTAGCATCGTGATGAAGAACCCACTTGATTCTCTTGTGACACATAAGTGGTCGTCTGGGGGTAGACAGAGAGCTGGTGCACTAACTCACAACTTCAAACTTTGTGCATGACTTACTTACTCGATAGTTAGTTGCTTCTTGTGAAGTTTTGATACATTCTAAGTGGACAGCTTGAGATAGAGGACCTATTGAGCAAATTGTGGTAGCCAAGTTCAGAAATCTATCTAATGAAATTCGGAGGACGATAGTACTTTGGATTGATTTTACTTGGCCGTGCATAACATACAAGTTCTCATGAGTTTATTGATACTTGAACATTGCGAGCATAGGAAATTTCTCAAGCTAAAAATATGACCCTAAATCCCTTTTAAGAACAATCATTCTATCTATTTTGGTAAGTCGCTGTAGGAGGATAATTCGCACCTATCTCTTGCACTCGTAAAAGAACCAGCTAAAACGTAGATGGCGCTAATTTGTAACTGTATCTATGTGGGTTGATTTAAGAAATGTTCGAGCTACTATTGCTTCTTCTGTAACTGAGAACTCTGCCTAATCCAAGTTAAATAATGATCGGACTTTACGATTTCAAATTATTTTAATAGGAACTTTGACAGTTTGATTGCTTTTACGGATTGTGGATATTTCGCCTCTTTTTCATTGGCTTTCTGGATAGTTAAACTTAAAAATGTAATTGGAGAACAAACTCATACGATGGAGCTTGACACTTATGGACTGCCAGCTGGTCAATTCAGATGTTGATGATGACTCGTGAGGATTTGACTCATTCTTATTTCGTCGTTCACTTTCATTTGTTTTTATTTGAAAAAAAATACAGTCAGTTAGCGGCAAAATAATACAATACAATACAAAAACACTTTATTGTACACCAGAAAGAGAACATTACAAAAAGACATTACATGAGACAAGTACAATGGGCGGCCTTATCGCTTAGAAGCGATCTCTTCCAGGCAACCTTTGGATGGAAAGAATTATGTGAATTTAAGAAAGGCAGGGGGTGCACTAAAGATAGACTAATAAACACATAAACTAGATATACACATAAAATAACTATAATATACTAAAATATACTAAATATATATAATATGAGTGAAACTCAGGAACTGTCAATCTGAACTGATCAGCTGGATGGAAGCTTAGAATTAACAGAACTTGAAGCTTCAAGCGGACTTCTTTTAATATAATTACGTTGCGCATTCCGCTCAGTGCAACAATGTTAATTCTACATAATACTTTTCTATAGTGTTTGTAATGTTTAATGGTGTCTAACATTCCCATGGTTATATATGTTCCACAAAGAAAAGACGATTATTCTTTTCAACTCCCATCCCACTGTGTGGCGCTTGACAAATCGTCAGCGTGTGGAGTCACAACTCACAATATAGAATTGTAGAGAATAAGGTTGCTTGTTCTTTGAAGTCTTAAGTTTTTAGGTCGAATCCTTGACATCCTGAATGAATAACGAATTCTGAAAGTTGGCTGAGATGTAGATATAGATTTTTTGCGTCATCGGTATTCTGGAGAGCAGTTTTATACCATCCCACAGCGGAACTTATGACGGATCAAGCCGGGTGTACTGGTTTTCGCCAAAACTCTAACACCCGTATTCAAGAACAATCGTGTACACTGTGAGGTCGCACAGTGTAATTTAATTGCAATTTTAGCATTCAAGCATTATTTAAAATTCAATCTTAACAAATTGTAAAGCTATGGGTCCTTTCTGGCAGCAAGACACGTTCCCACAGTTTACCACGCATGTTTAGAGTAACTCAACTCTTTGTAACGCCGAGCACAGAATGTCGACTACTAATTAAGGAGGTCGTGTTGCCTTCGTTCTTGTAATTCGAGGCGGCACGACACTGCGGTCCGCCACCTACATCGTGATTAGGGTTACCAGATACAACATTTGAGCTGATGAGTTTGTAAGACGTTTGGATATGCTATTGATTGCCGTGTCTAGCCATTTGAGGAGTATGCATTTGATGACTGCATTTAATAGGGTAAATCTATGCATTTTTTGTATCGTTTAAGTGTTTATGTTATTTCATTAGGTACCGAAAAAAATATGACACGATTTTTTAAAATAGTAAGAAAAAAAAATGAAAAAACAACAATCAGTTTTGGGTGCCCTTTTTCAGTGACGTCACCGTTCAGTTTATCAACACAAAGTGCTTCTGTTCTTTCAATCAAAATAAGATTAGAAAAAAGTAAATTATAAATACCATCATGTTTGTTTTTGTGTGTAGTGTTTGTGTCTAATAAACAATTTTCTTTCTTTCAAATAAGATATCCCGCTAAATCTTCATGATCATGACAATACGGTGAACGGTGACGTCACGCTTAGAACTTTTGTGATCGATATTTTTAAACTTACGCGATCTGAACACATATTTATAAATACTATTTAACGGGTATTTAACGGGGGGCCGTTTTTGTGATCGAGTCTTAAAAAAGGTAATATCTACTTTTCAATGATAAAATTTCACAATAAAACATCTAAAAATACAAAAATAAAATTGCAGATACGAGTATATTTCTATAGGTAACACAAATAAAAATAATCGTCACTTTTTATGTCACATGCATATACTTATCCTATTGACAGCTAAGATTGTAAAATTGTAGATAGGTATTTAGGCATGATATGTTTCATCGTTAGATTCGTTGTCATAAGTTCTTAAAATTAGAAAACAAAACCAACCAATTGATTTACTTGAATTGAATAGATGTAATATACAGTAATATACATAATAATATCATATATTATTTAGGTACGAATCAGAAAAAATCAAACAGAAAGTAAACGGTAAGTTCACTATTTTGAAACACTTGTTTAAAATTTCAGAATTTCAGTTCTAAGAATTTTCTGTCAAAGTCAGAGTGCGCAATTTTCAGATTTTCCCGAAATCTTCGCTAAAATTACAGCCTGGCAACCCTGTCTGCTAATAGCCGTTATCAGGCTCATTATGTTATCTTAATATTCTGCACGTGCCTATGGAGGGTGTCGCGTGGTTGCGATGGAGACATAATTGTACTCCACTCGAGCGTTTAACTTCACATTAGACAGGCGAGAGACGGTAAAGACTTTCTTTTTTGGAAAAGTAGGTAAAATCTTAACATGGTGCAGGACATCATCGTCATCATCAGCGCACGTCCACTGAACATAGGCTTCCCCCAAACGACACCACGATCCACCCCAAAGTGATCCCTCCATACATCGACTCCCTGCGACCGTCACAACGTCGTCGATCCATCGGGTTGGAGGTCTTCCCACACTCCGTCCGTTTTGCACTGCATGGCCCAGAGAATATGCAAGCTAAAGTGGCAGTAGGCCGGACTTAACCGACAACCTAGGTAAGCGTAATAAATGTGTTCTGGAGCGGACACCGCGACTCGATAAACGTAGGGTAGAATGTCCTGTGGCCAGATGGGATGATCTTGAGTGGAGACCGCGACTCGGAAAACGTGTGCCATTTATCCCGGTGGCTAGATGGGATGAGCTGCTTAAGACTGGTACCAGATACTGAAGACAAGGCGCTGGTAGACCCACCAATGTGGACGGAGCAGTGAACTAGGATAGGCTGATCAAGTCCAAGCTATTTTTCTGATCCTGCAGCACCACTTTGAACACCCAGACTCGTGTAAAGCTGAAATTCTCTTACGTATTCCAATAAACGACATTCAATTTTATACATCGCTTGAATTGCCAAGATTCTCCCAACTACTCCAATATATCAACTCATACGAGCTTAATATCACAATCAATAAGGCGATCCGTATAAATGCATTTTTTATTCGCGCTTAGGCCGATGCCGCCTCTTGGCAACCTTCCAGCGAGCGAAGAGTGGCCATTTCTCCTAGCTAATGGTGCGGACGATACTAAATTATGACATTTCATTTATTGCGATAACTGTAAACATATCTGATGGATGCTAAATAATGGGAGTCAAAATAAGTCGTAAGCCTGATGTGCGAGTTTGGAGTTTATTGCTGTGATAAACAGGGGCTTTCTGAAAAGCTGATGTGTCATTTTGATAGACCTGTTCTGAAAGCGATAAGCCTTCTGTAAAATGGTAAAGATATTGCCTTTGTAAAAAGATATTGCCTTTGTAAGGTTTTTAGTTTAAATTAGCCGTACGGATAATTTTTTAATACCCATATTTTGGTTTTTGCATTTTTATAGATAAGTCGTACGTCTGCGACTTACCTATAGCAAAATATGGGTCCAAGATTCATTAAATTCCTAGAGAAAGCGAGCAAGCAAGCAATGCGACACCTCTCGTCAATCGTACTAAACGTAAGTTTTGTCATTGAGCAGGTTTGGATAACTTCTATGTTTCCACTATAGGTGGAGCTAACGACGCTAGCGTCGTAAGAGGTTCCAGAGATTATCGACGAAGCACGTGTTCGATCTCGTTGCTTAGTTGGTTAGAGCGCACCCGTATACTGGGGGTGCGGGTTCGAATCCTGCCTTATTTCTTATTAGAATTAGATAATTAAATAATGAATAGTACCAATAAAGTTTTACTTATCTAAGTGCTTATTTTGTAAGCCTACAGAAATAAAGTTCTTGAAATCAGAGATCTGCAAATCGGAAACAACGATAACTTATCTACGTACCTCTTAAAAATACTACATATTTATTCAAGATATGCATTGGAAAAACTAAAACATGTTTAGTGTAACGTAAAAACCTGTGCGTACAATTTTTAAGATACACGGCCGTTATTTGCTTCCTACCGCTTTTAAGAGACACCAAAAATATCTATGTAGGTTATGTTGACGATTTGAAGATGAAAGTTTTCATGTTATAACATCTAAATAGTAATAACACAAGGGCGACGAAAATAGGCATTTGGGAGAACAGATTTTACTACTCAAATATTTCATTAATTATACCTAGTACGGTTCGTTGATAATAATGGTTCGTAGCCAGCATTCAAACTTGTTAAAGACCACATCAAAGGGGATCAAAGTTTCACACACACAGCGTTTTGTTCTTACTTAGGTTCCTATTTTAAATCTAAGAAATTTTATATCTTGTAAAGTTTGAATTGGATAGAAAGATACCAGCTTGCATTGAATCAAAATTAGGTAGGTACTAACCAAGAAAAATTCATCGGGGGCTCAGACTAAGTAAGAAATACTTAGTCTGAGATTGGGGGTCGTTTTGAGTTGCCGCGAGATTACAACTAGCTGCACCAATTTTGGTGATATCTTTGTCAATTCTTCGTAGATTCTGGTGATTCTTTCGTTGTTTTATAAAGGTTGAATTTGTGGTGGTTTCATAAAAGTTTGATCCTCAAGGAATGCCTTGATGTGCGCCGTAAAACGTATCTAAAACCTCGTCACATGATAATTTTCACAATCTGTAAAAAATTCGTCGTTTTATCCATGTGTCATCCGTCATTCATCACATGAAACTAAATTTGACTAAAATTTTAACAAAATTTCGCCACTTGAAATATAAGATCGCGCTATTGAAGTATTCCCTATTAAGATATTTGAAGTCGGTTTATATAGTTTTTGTAAAGACGCCTAATTATGAGAATTTAGTTTTTTCTTCGTTCTACAATAAATCAAACTAGCGGAACGTAATTTGCCCCAAATTGTAAACCATTTTCTTAAAATTACTTAGATTCACTGGTTTTTTCTGATAAGCAAGCTGAAGTGGCTGTAGGCTGGCCATATGTCGTGAAGAACCGACAACCGCTGGGGTGAACGTGTTCTTGAGTGGAGGTCGCGACTCGGCAAAAGTAGTGTAGGACGCCCTCCGACCAGGTGGGATGACGATTTGCGAAAGACTGGCAGATGCTGGATGCGGCAAGCTGAAAACAAGGCGCAAAGGCTCTAATTAGGGAAGGGTTTATGTCCAGCGGTGGACTAATATAGGCTGATGATGATAACTGGTATTTTCGGAGTTTGGAAATATAAGAGATTAAGAGACTAAAAGTAAAAGTAAAAGCCATTTATTTGCAAAAACACGTGTAAAAAGGTGACAAATAATTATTTTAGAGTCAACATGTTTGACCAACATACAAAAATAATTAGAGAAAATAAAAAAAACAATATATTTCCAGGCGCGAAACCTAAAAAAAATGCAACAAACGAAAACGACCACCTATGTACCTATAGGGATTCGTTCTACGGGCGATATCATCGCGGCGGTTATTTCTCAGGTTCGATCGCACGACAATGACTAATCGTGACTCTTCAGCGATACATCCGCCTAGGAACTAGTGCATTTATAGACACATACTTACACGACTTAGCTTACCACGCAATAACCACTAATAAACAAAGCTAACAAAAGAGAAAAAACACGCTAAGCTCTAATGTTTCGCGAAATAAGTCCGCCTATAAATTCCGTAATTCACAGAATCGAGGCTATAAAAGTCGAAGGCCCAAATAATCGAGAGGCTCAAATATCGCAAGTTCACGCTTCGCCAATCGGTATAATTAACCGAAACTCTTAATTGCGCCTTTATTGATTTTGCGCTTGAAATGGAAAAATGAATTAGGTGCCTACTATAGCAAGCTGGAGAGAAAGGCGCACTAAAAGTTAGTTCTTTCAATTCAATTCAAAAAGCCTTTATTTAACAACCTTAAAATAATTATTTTCTAATTTAGGTACAATATTTTTTTTTATTTTAGTAGATTATTAGGGGTAGGTTTTACACTCATTCTTGTTAATTTATGTCTACTATGTTATCTTTCGTTTTACGTGTAACAACCAGTTTTGTGAACCAAATAATAAAAAAAAAAAAAAAATTATATTAGACAAGACATATTGTAGTTATTCAGTATCTAGATTGTTATGCCTTTCAGCATAGGCCTCCCCAGATTCTTCCATAGCAGTCGGTCATGAGTTTTCCTCCTCCAATGTGTACCCGCTGTAGATTTGAGATCCTACCATGGGAGGATGACCTCAAAAGTTAGTTCTTAGGTACTAATAATATAAATACAAAAGTAACTTTGTCTGTCTGTTACATTTTCACGCTTAAATGGCTGAAAGGATCTTAAGCCTGGTATTTCGAAAACATCAACATTTCCATGATCTTTGAGATCCTACTGCTGTTCAAATAAGAAATTTAGGATTCTTATACACCTATACCTAATATTCCATTTAATTCCGTACAAAAGCGCCAAATATTTTTTTGATTAGTTGCTTAATGTTTGATAAAAAAAATCTTAAATATCGCAATTTTGATACATATTTGCCTTCTTCTCCGAACCAATATGACGTACTGACTTGATTTTTATATTGAAACCTGTCTGTATGCTACCTACATTTTCACGCCTGAACGACTGGACGGATCTTAAAATCTGACAGTGTGGTTGATGGTATCCTGGTGACGGACATAGGCTACTTTTTATCTCAGAGAAACAAGTGTGAAGCCGCGAGCGGAAGCTAGTATTATTATAAGAGCGAAAGTAACTCTGTCTGTTACCTTTTCACGGTGTTTTCTTTTATCCCAGAGAAACACGTGTGAAGCCGCGAACGGAAGCTAGTATTATTATAAGAGCGAAAGTAACTCTGACTGTTACATTTTCAAGCCTAAATGGCTGAACAGATCTTAATGAAATTTGGCAGGGAGGTGAGCAATATCCCAGGGACAGACATAGACTACTCCAAAAGCCCGTGCAATGCCACGGGCAGAAGTACATAGTAGTACGTAGTTACAAATAAAAACAGAAAACCTTGTTATTTCCTTTCTTTGCCGCCACAAACTCACAACAGCCAATATTTCTAGATGTTATCGTAAAAATATAATAGCAGCAATGGTATTTATGGAATCGAGATGTTGATTTATCAAAGAGCAAATTATTTTATGTTCGTATTAGTTTATTGTTTTTTGTAGGTTATGTAAATATTTAGTAGAGTTATGTATAATTATTTTATAATTTCTCTTTTTCAAGTGCCATCGTCTTTTTTGTTCGTACATGTCCAGTCCATCCCAAGGTCGCCTGGAAGAGATCGCTCATAGCGATAAGGCCGCCTTTGTACATCTTCTCGTAGCTTTTATTTCTGTAGGTACTGTTTTCTGTGTTTGTGTGGTACAATAAAGAATTATCTATCTATTTATCTATTTGTCGAGGGCCTTTCAATTATGGCCATTTAAATAATTTAATATGACCAAATCTTTGTGAGCGGTGTGATACACACTCGAGTTTTTATTAGGCGCGTTAATTAATTACAGACACACTTTTATATACCTCGTCATACTAAGGCTCGTATTACGAAAGCTTAATCAGTCATAGATCTGTGCTTGAGTGACGTTTATGCCATAGAAAAGCGTTACTCAAGCATAGATCGATGACTGAGCAAGTTTTCATAATACGGACCTAAGGCTGGTCTTCAGCATAGATAATAATGTCCGAATACTCAAAGGCAATTAAGGCAACTTAGATTTAAACACGTTTCAAGTGACGAATTTTTGACACAAATTTTGATTGAAAACTGTCAAATAATCGCGACTTGAGACAGGCTTTAATTCAGATTAAAGCCTGTCTCAAGTCAGAACAGAACTCAGGTTCTGTTTGAGTATTCGAGCGTAAAACAGTTAGCATCTTTGGTATTGATATGGATCAGTTGAGCTACTTGTAGATCGTTTGCAACAGTCTGCAGTTAGCTCAATTGTTTCAATTGTAAATACTAGTTTTCATTTAATTCTTTTATTTGATTGTAATTCAAAATTCAAAAATTCAAAATTCAATAACTTTATTTCTTTAGGCTTACAAAATAAGCACATAAACAAGTCACATAATTTTATACATAAACAGCTTATTAATAGTAATTATTATCAAATAAGAAACAAAATGTTATTGATTTTGTTCGCTTAAATTTTTTGTCCACTAGTGGAAGAAGCGAAAAGTAATTTTCTTTGTTAGCATCATCTAGCCAATAAAAGTAATATAAAATTCTCGGCCTAAGGTCTCATAGTTTTTCTCACGGCCTACTATAATGTACCAAGATGACTTGTTGGATAGGACCGTGATCGGTGGCTCAAATTTTTTTGTCGGAAAGAGTTGTTGCTCATGTGACGAAGCGTGGTTCAAAAAGCTAAATGACAAACGACCACTGAGGCACCAACGGGCTGCAGCGGCTGCCTCAGACCCACCATCATCCCAGCACGGGTGTCATTTCTGCGGCCACATAATTATGTCGTTCCCGTATACAGAATATTATAAAGAAAGAAGCTGAAGACAGGGCGCTATGGCGCTCATTAGGGGAGGCCCTAATGAGCGCCATAGCACCCTGTCTTCAGCTTCTTTCTTTTATTCCTAGGTATAAAAGAAGATAACCTAGTTGCATAAGTGAATATTTTGTATTTTAGATGTTTGAATGGTTACCTCTTCACGCCAAAACCACTGAACGGTTCGGGCTGAAATTAAGCATGCTTGTAGTTCTACACATGGATTAATCATCTTTTTATCCAGTATAAAGGCGTGCGAAGCCAAGCCACAGACAGAAGCTACTTACACGTAAACAAACCTGAGGATCTGACCCAGAAGTATAATAAAATCAACGAAATAACAAAAGGACGGCAGGCAATCGATCCGGGATCGATTCCATTTCCTATTCCAAGAAATCGACCAACGAAATGCTAAAATTCTCTATTTCAGCATACCTAGGTATTGTTAAGTTGAACCTACCAGCTACATTCAAACTGACCACCTCTATTCTCATGGATTCGACATCATATCGAGTCGGACGAATATCGAGAGCCTGATAAATTTGAGAAGCAATTAAATCGAATGTTTATTTTTGAACAACAAGGAATTTATATCTGGGCAGCTCTGCCTTCAGCGGTAGTTTTATTTAAAACTGTGTTACAGAAGACAGCGTCTTCGCCATTGCAGCATTGCACTGCATATTTAGTATACCTAATGATGACTATGATGAGCTTTATACCTACGTGCATGATGATTTATCAGCTTCCGATGGAAAATTATAATGATTCATTCATTTGTCATGTGTACAGTCAGCTGCTCAGATATGTATACACTCCCAAATTTTCATATTTATGTTCTGGCGAACTGTTCAAAATTCTTTTCGCAGTTGACTGTACCTAAACGATTGAATACACTAGGTCGTACAAATTATTATGTTTTTCTAGAATTCCAGAGGCTGATTTGTTTCTACAATAGCTGTGAATTATCATAAAAGTTGCATCTGTTGTTACAAACACTGATAGACATGACTAATTCCATTCGACATCTGCAACTTCCATGTCCCAATTACCAGAATAGCGACCTGGTAGCTCCAGCTGTGCGAGGAACATTCTCAATTTACAGAGCTAATACAGCCGCAATGAAATCGTATCTCGCTATCGAGACTAGTTCGATTGTGTCGGGATGCGATCGGATGATAGTGACTCGCCAGTTTTTGCCCATTCTCAAGCAACTACAAGGTGTTACAACTGATTTTTTTTGACAGAAAAGAAAAAAGTCGTCGAATTCCATTGGATCCGTTAAATATTGTTAGTAAATACCTATATGCTGTTAAGTTTTATTAAGACTGACTCTATTGGTTAAGTTAGATCATATATAAACGAAAAACATTATGAGACACCCTTTACATGAACATAACTTTGACAGTCCCTCTTAAAAAGTGTATACTTACCACACATTACAAGAGTCTGCTCAACATAGATAAGTACTTAGTTAAAGTACTAGTTTACAACAAAATCCAAGTTTCCACGAAAAAAGTACAACAAAGACATAATAAGATACAATAATTATCTTTTGAAATCCCGTTTGATAACTACATCACACAAAACAAAGCATCTTTCAAAACACTCCCTAGATTCTTATGGAATACCTAGTAAGAAAAAGTGGGTACACTTCCCATGTCTCGCTGAACTTGGCTCTAAATCTAAACGTCATCATTGTAAATTGTTCGCCGAAAGGTCTATCGACCAGGGATACGAAAATGATCCCTCAACCAAATAATATTTCCTGAAAATTTCCACGTTTAAGCATAATATTGGTGATACCACTTCCTGGAATGTGCACGTTTTTCCAACAAAGGTTGGTTGGAAGACAAGAACATCGGATGTTATTTTTCAGAACTACTTGCCTACCTTGATTGGAGATTACCTTCTGTAGTCTTACGCAAACAATTGTTCAAATTTCTTCTGTGCTGATACGATTTGAAAACTGCAATCATCCTGTATGTAAGGCACATACTTAGATGGGAACCTATAGGTACCTACATAATCCATCGCGTTTTGTATAGTGATGCAAACCTGTTGTAAAGCGGTACGCAATTTTATCTTGCATCGCAGATAATTAGTAAAGTAACGGTATAACCGTGACAAAAAAATACAATAAAGCCACAAACGTATTGTGCCTTTTATATTTTTTGTGTTCTCGTTTACCCTGTCACAATCACAATTTGATGAGGGTCATTTTTACCAAAATATTTTGATTTATGCAAAGGTTATCGCTTCGAGGCATCGGTGTTATTTAGTGTTGAAGCGTCGTCGTTCGTTTTTCACTAATATTCAGTCGAGTATCGATAACAGCTGGGAATGTATTCCCACACAATAGGTACGTTTGTGGCTTTATTGTATTTTTTTATAGATTTATATTCAATTGCATTGCGTGAGTAACAGAGTGAGTAACATCGAAGTATAAACAAGGAGTGCCGACACTTCAACAGGAGGTAGAGTCAAGAGGTAATGGTCTCATGTATGAGACCATTATTTTGGTTGTTTCCAAAACAAACACTAGATTAGGTATACGTAATTGCAATGCAATTGAATATAAATCTACGACGACCTCTGTGGCGCGGAAGGCGAAGGTCTGCTTGCGACGCAGTAGGTTGCGGGTTCGATTCCCGCCTCGGGACTAATGTATGTACCTACAATCATACAGAAATTTGTTCACAGGGTGTTCTTGTTTAAAAAATTGCGAGACTTTACTCATAACGAGTTTAGTTTTTTGGTAATATAAAGCCACTTTGACAATGGAGTCTTAAATCTTCGCAGGGCAATGTAATGCTCGTTACTGTTACCGCTTACTCATTCCAATTATCTGCGGAGAGTGGATAATGGAGATGCATATTACCTACTCGTAGTTCACCATTTGTCAAAACAAACCAATTAAAAAGACTAACATAGTTTAAGTTTAAGTTCCACTTTTCATGATAATGGTACCTGATTGGTTTGGTACCCAGTTCAATCATTCATGTCAATTGGTTTCGAACGGTAAATGTATCTAATCAAGGAGTTCGTATTGGCTCCTTTATTTTTTCTTTCTATCTACCACGTGGTTCTTTACGCGGACCATTGGTTAAGAAAGAACCACTAACCGACCACAAGTCTCTTAAACAGTTATTTTCTGATTTGGCTCCTAAATCAGGGTCAGTTTTTTTTAAATCATAAGATGAAACTCCACCATACGATAATACGCTGTAGTGCGGTGAAGACCTAATCCACTGCCATAATCATTCGCGCGATGAAGCTATTATTGAGGCTTCACCGCGCTGTGTATATCCATGGCTGTAAAGCAGCTTTAACAATAATGTCGGATCGGATAGCTTAAAAGCTGAATCTATAAGCTCGTAGCTCACGGCTGCCGGTGGAAACGACATCTATTATCCACTTGAATCGCGCCCACGCTGAATAATAAATCGGAATTTGTCTCGTCTAATTGGCGTGCTCTGAAGGGCTGCAGGGAAATTGCACCGCTCTCGAAACGATGACTCTTCACTTGGCACGGGCGAGCGCACTCAATTGGCCGGAACCTTTATTTGTGTGCTTATAGAATTAAAGTTGATGAACAGCTGGGTATTTGGTTATCAAACTTCAGAACGGAAGGATGTTGTTACATTCACTCGCTTTTCCTCGCATCGTTTCCCCAATACTGGAAATCGTCCCATAACGCAAGCAGCTTCACCCGTACGATGTTGCACCATCTCATAAAATTAAAGTCAATCCCGCTTATAAGAATGGTAATTACATAAAACCAGACAGCACGCCTTGCTGGATCCTAGATCGCGCAAGTTATTTTTCTATTAGCGTCTGTGTATTTTCGGATGCGAACAATTCTTGCGGTCGGCGAACCGAGCAATCGCTTTTTAATCGACTCGTTGGTCTAAAAAGTTACGCTTTTGCTACGGGAGAGTCTTGCAAACGATTTTTTGAAATCACTTCGCCAACATAAAGTTTTATCTTGAGTGACAATTTTCAGTCGGAGGATATTCTCAAAAACTCGCTCGTGATTCTTATCTTTATAACTTAGGTAGTTTATGGTCCTGGTTTTATAGTAGCTTAATGTGGAAGAATGAACCTCTTAACTTTATTTTCAATTAAGTTCATACCATCAAAGTAGGTACTTATGTCTCATGATGAAATGACAGAAACCCATTAGGATTTGGGCCTTGGTCTACCAAGGCCCAAATCCTAATGGGCTTCTGTATTAACCTTATTGAAATCTCTAGATTTCAATAAGTTTAATATCATTAGACCCCAAGGACATAAGCAAGCAGTGAACGAACTTAAAGTTACAATCGAGAAAATGATACCTAATCGAATTTTAATCTAACTAAAATAATCCTCAAATGAATGATCCAGACTTTACAGATTAAACGATGTTCTAATATAGCTCAACGAAATCTCACCTTAAATCCAGTTCGTTCGCTCAAAGTCCTTCTAAGCAAACAGATAAAGGCAATACCAATGATATTGCCCTTAGCAGTGGCAGGTGCGGTCCGGGATATTTACGACCCTTCAGGCTCCTTTCAGGAATATGTTTTCTTTTATAGGATTTGCTACGTCAATACTGCTGGGTCTTGATTTACATGTATGGATGGATCATTCGCAGTCTCTTTGTCCTTGTCCTCTGAAGTTATAGGTAGGTACGTAAGATACCAGTAAAGATATATTGTAGCAAGTGCAAGTGAGAAGGGCAATTGTCACGTGATTAGTAAAATCAACGTGTTAAATAGAAGTGATTACTGAAATCACCTTGTAAACAGATGACTTTTACGAATCACTGATTACTAGCACTTGTCACTAGCACTTGCTTCTTAACAAAGTGTAACTGACCCATTATAAGCAACTAGCTGTTCCCCGCGGTTTCACTCGCGTTAAATTCTAATTTCACATTTCTAGGGGGATTATTCCCGTAAATCTCCCATGGGAATTAGATGTTTTACCAGAAAAAAGTGAAATGTTACTCTCCATCCTTTCAACTAACTCTATGCCAAGAAAATCAAGTTGATTGGTTGCTTAGTTAGGGCGTGAAAGAAGGACAAACAAACAAACACACTTTCGCATTTATATTTATAATATAAGGATAGTTAGGATTCCAAAATCAATTTAATTCCTCAACTCTAATATGTAGAATTTGGTTCTCTTGAATTCCATGCAAGCGATCGGAAGCGGATTTGAGTGGAATTTTATGAGAAGTACTAATTTGATCTAGAAATATTTCGAAATTTCCGAAAGTTAAACCACAAACGACCATGACGACTTTAATGTCGACGAAGTCACCAATCTATGACTAACAAGATGACTAGTCGAAACAGTACCTACTGTCACAAAACAAGGCTAAGCTGAAACTTCAGAACATTTTCAATTTTTGCCGTAACACGATAGAAGCTCGAACACGACGCCAGTGGAATCCAGGATCTCGTTTTCCCGGAAGGTGTTATTCGGTTCCGCATCGGAAGTTTTGTTAGATGAGCTGGAATGCTGTTTGTTGCTTACGTACTCGGCTATTATTATCCAAAAGCTGGGTCGATACTGAAATATTGTTTGCAGGCCTGTATTTGTGGTATTCTGCCCACCGGCTGTTTCATAAATACGTAGCTCATGAATACGATATAGGTCAAAAGATGCCACCTTTGTAACTTTGTAGCTCAGTTCGAGTTCAACATGAGCTATGAGATACCCTCGATGAATCGAGATTCTATGGAGCTCAGCTATGTAATGGCGCGTGTAGGTATCGCTATAATCATCATTCCCGGCCTTGCTTCCAGAACTTTCCCGTGGTTCACCTATTTTGTCCACCTGGTGGACCACGGGTAAACATATTCTTCCGTGGTCCACCTGATAATCGCGTAAATTATTTTTATTGAAAAATATTGCCTATTGTCCACCTCTTTTCATTGGCTAGATTAAATCTATGCAACATTGATCCCGACAAATTAAAAAGTACACCGAATGGCATTTTTTTTTTAATTCATTTATTGAAATTAATAAATCCCAAAAATTTACGATCCCGACGGGATTCGAACCCGCACCTTCCCCTTCAGCGCAGGGGTGCTCTTTTTCCAACTAAGCTACGTGATCTTATCTAGTCGGCCCGAAAATCTTTGGGAGTTCTTTCGGCACTTACGCCGTCAGCGCCACCTACAGAGGAAACAATGAAGTTATCCAATTCTGCTCAAAGACCAAATTTACATTTAGTTCTTTGACGAGAGGTTTTGCCGTTGCTTGATTCTAAGATAAGATCACGTAGCTTAGTTGGAAAAAGAGCACCCCTGCGCTGAAGGGGAAGGTGCGGGTTCGAATCCCGTCGGGATCGTAAATTTTTGGGATTTATTAATTTCTTAGAAATTACCCAGAGTATAATAAATAAAAACCTTAGAATTCATTTATTGACCTGCTGCTAGGTGAAGAGAAGCCTATTAGGCCTCTTAGGCCTCTCTCTACATTCTTGTGGAATTCTCTACAGTCCTGCGTAAGTCTTACCCTGATTAGTTTACCTTGGTATAAGAGATCCTTGACTGATTGAGCTTTTTCGATTTTCTTTGCTATAATAATATGTTTATGCTATCAAAAGCCGAAAATAAATAAATAATGCTGGACAATTCACACAGCCTTATCTAGCCCCAAGCTAACAGAGCTTGTGTTTTGGGTACTTGATAACTGATACCTATACTTATTACAATACACAACATACTAGATATATTTTTTTTTATTGTACATAGGAAATTTAATAAATTAATATCATCATTAATAAGGATACATAAAGCCTAAACACTTCTGCTCGCGGCTTCGCACGCGTTTTTTAAGGTTATTTCTATCCCATGAAAACTTATTTATGGGATAAAAGTACCCTATGTTATTCTCCATCTTTTCAACTAACTCCATGCCAAATCAAGCCGATTGGTTGCTTAGTTAGGGCGTGAAGGAAGGACAAACAAATCAACAAACAAACACACTTTCGCATTTATAATATTAGTATAGAGTATAGATTATTCTTTTTGAGTCTAGAATAATTAGAATAAGACGTTAGTTTAAGAATTGGCCACCTAGTTAAACGTTGCCGTGCCTAGCAAGGTGCATGTTTGAAACACTTCATCTTTAGGTAATATCCCATGTAGGTACATGTTTGCAATAAAAATATTGAGTATTAAATTAAAGTCAATGACCGTTTTCTATTTTAAAAGCGGACCAGTTATTTATACCCATCTCATCGATCAAACCTATAGATCATCCGGTAGCAAAGCAACAGCTACAATTACGTGGGTGTTGGTCCATCATCAGTAGCATTTCGTGCGCAAGTGATAGTTATCGGGTATTAGCGTCGTAAATAATTATGTGTCTGTGGGTGGAGCAGGAAGCCACGCCCGTGGAGGTATACTAAACACCACACCACACGCTGGCTAGATGTATCGTACGGCTACAGCGTCTGTTTGGCCTCTTCGATGCAGATGAAGACAAGTGGAGTGTGAAAGCGATTTTACATTGAAAATAACTTGAGATGCTACGACGTGTACTATGTATTTTTAACGTCTCCACTGCGGTCACCGATCCGCCTGATATAAGTGGGATGTTCAGCTGTGTAGGTTATTTTGGCCTAGGGAAGACGTCATAGTCCTAGCTAGGACTATTATCTTAATATACTTTAAATTGTCTAAGAACTTGGTACCTATCTATATAGCTAGACTAGGTCTAGGTCTATATACCTAGGTATGACACAAGAACTTGGTACCTACCTGTAGATATCTAGGTCTAGACCTAGCCTACCTACTTAAGTTTGCTATGTACCAAGTTCTTAAACAATTTAAAGTCTATAAAAGGTCTAAGATCAAGTTTAAACTTCCTAGTGTCTTCTCGTCGATTTGCGATTTACGTGACCCAGGCCAGATACCTAACGGTAGGTACGGTTTTTAACTGTATGAGGAAGCACCCGCAAGTAAATTATTTCATCAGGAAGATGTCTGGAACCACTATTTCCCTGTTCTGAGGCTTAACGATGCGAAACGAAGACAGGGTTGGTAGATACCTATCTAATATTGGAAAACAGTTTCGATCTGCCGATTGCCACTTATCAGAGGTAGTGATAGTAACTTACTACAGTATACTGTAGCACTGTAGGCACTGGACAGTGCTCTTGGCAGCCACTGGCCCTGAATCATCGTGGAACAGGTTTGTGCGGAAACATCTTAGAATGTTTTGATATTTTCTCTTTCCGAAGGTTTCGCTTACTCATCAGCGAGCTTTCTGTTTGCAATATTCATTTTACTTTTAGCTTTTTGTTGTTAATTTTACATTTTCACGTTTTATAAGTTTGTACAGGCGATGTTACTTAATTGTTGGGTGTTTTGATTATGTTATTTTAAAGAAAGCTACTTATTTGAAACAATGGTGATAATCATCATCATCATCAGCCTATAACAGTCCACTGCTGGACATAGGCCTCCCCTAATGAGCGCCATAGCGCCCTGTCTTCAGCTTGCCGCATCCAGCATCTGCCAGCAGTCTTTCGCAAATCGTCATCCCACCTGGTCGGAGGGCGTCCTACACTACGTTTGCCAAGTCGCAGTCTCCACTCAAGAACACGTGATAATGGTGATAATACTGGTACACTATTATCAAGACAAAGGCTCCGATCAGAGTGATCTTAGGAAGCTGAACTTAGTGTTCTACTTTATTTTAAATTTGTTAGTTTAATGTGTTATGTTTATGTTAATTAATTAGAGCGACATAATCGCAAATGATTAAAGCTCTTTAAATAAAGATTTTAAAAAAAGACAAGAAGGCAGAAAACCATCATGATCGATACCCAATTCTCGTTTAGTCAAGGAGAAGTATAACTTGATTCATTGTTAGTTCATGAAAGTAACTCCACAGAAGGTACAGATTCTTTCAAGGCTTTTTACTCATAAAATCAAGCTTCAAATCAACATTGAAAGGGTAAGGACGAAAGGCTTTAAAATTAGAAGGTTAGTAGGATTTCTCTTCGAATTTTATTGCCTAGCAGTTATCGGTTCTGCCATCTTTACGACCTTGACCGGTGCTACTTCAGAGTGCTATTTCAAAGCTTTCTTGTTCACTTTATAACTGTAGGCTCCTCAATCAGGAACAGGATTTAGATCAAGCTTAGGTGAGTATTGAATTTCGCAAGCCAAGTCTCTTAGGCCCGTATTATGAAAACTTTCTCAGTCAAAGATTTATGCTTGAATGACGTTTATGCCAAAGAAAAGCGTTACTCAAGCAGAGATCGATGACTGAGCAATCTTTCATCATCATCAGCCTATATTAGTCCACTGCTGGACATAGGCCTCCTCTAATGAGTGCCATAGCGCCCTGTCTTCAGCTTGACGCATCCAGCATCTGCCAGCAGTCTTTCGCAAATCGTTATCCCACCTGATCGGAGGTCCTACACTACGTTTGCCGAGTCGAATCTTTCATAATACGGGCCTAAAACTGGAAACTACACTTTTGAGTGCTTTCTTCGTTTCAATCTTTCAACTCTCTGCTAAAGTTCATCTCCAGAAAATGCTGACTGAAATTCAAACCGAATAACTTTATTTCTTTATGCTTACAAAATAAGCACTTAGACAAGTTAAATTTTATACTATAAACAGCTTTCAGACAGCTAACAGACTCAGCAAAGACGGAAAGCGTTACCAAAGACACATAATCGGCACATGGTCATTCTCGTTATTCTAATACAATGCATCCGCTTGGCATACTGTTATACTGTTACTATCGATTCAAAGTCAAAGTCTATATTCATGTCACATAGAGCATTGATTATGATAACTCTAGTGACCGTAGCATCGGTGGTTTGTACCAGCACGCCTCTGGCTTAACAAAAAGCCTTCACGCGAATAATCATTCACCGTAGCAAGACTGCGTGGCACGTGCCAAAATGAACACATGCTTCGCAATAAAAGCGAAACTAACTTTAAAATGACGGTGGTAAAGCTTATTGTTGAATCACCGTGGAAATTGTTATGGCTGTAATGGTATGAGCGGAATAATTTTGTTTGTGGTATTGTTCTAGCATAGCTCCGGCATAGTTAACCAGTCAGGCATTGCGATGATATGCTGGTTTCAGATCTGATGTTCAGATGTAGGGAAAGTACCTAAAACATTGTTTTTTTTATTAACTCGCTGACCCGCCCGCGATTTCATTCGCGTGGACTTTAGTAATACCTAAGTAATGTTGGTTTGCATGTAAACTATCAACGCCAAAGTATAGTAATAAAAAAATGAAGTCATAACATTTAGTAAAAGGTATCTAATACATTCGACACAGATTTTATTAGGATTCGCAACGAATACGTACATCCGACACGGAACCAAGGTCGTCGACATAGCTCAAAGGATTAGCAAGCTGAAGTGGCAGGCCATATCACGAGAAGAACCGACAACCGCTGGGGTAAACGTGTTCTTGAGTGGAGACCGCGACTCGGCAAGCGTAGTGTAGGACGCTCTCCGACCAGGTGGGACGACGATTTGCGAAAGACTGTTGGCAGATGCTGGATGCGGCAAGCTGAAGACAGGGCGCTATGGCGATCATTAGGGAAGGCACATGTCCAGCAGTGGACTGATATAGGCTGACGATGATGATCTAATACATTAACAAAAAGTAAGTCATCATAAGTAGCAAGGCATGATACCTGGCAGGTCTTCCATTGCAACACCCTAAATGGGTACAAACTGTGAACATTTTATGAACACTCACCTAATCAACAAGACCATATATGACTCTATGAATGCAATTAATAAAAATACTGAAATACTGAAGTTTTACAACCAATCCTTTACGATTTCAAAGTTGTTATGAAAAACCTATAAATCCCTCAACGTGAATTTCCAAAAATTCGTTCTTAGCCGTCTTAAAAGGAAGCTCCATGCAAAATTTCAGCTTCCTAGTTATTGTAGTTTCAGAGATCAATTGATAAGTCATCCAGTTTTCAATTCTCTTTTTAGGGTTCCGTACCCAAAGGGTAAAAACGGGACCCTATTACTAAGAATTCGAACATATATAAACCTTAACTTGGACTAATGTCGAATGTCGTCTAACTGACACAAAGGCAGAGAATTTCTTAAAAAGTATAGCACATAGAAATATATACCTAACATAAAGTTACCTACATAAATAATCCCCAAAACCCAGGTTTCTTAAAAGTCAAATCACACAACCTAAACCTAATGGTATTCACTTCAACATGAGCCTAATAAAATACATTCTTGGTAAATACGCCTGATTTTATATGCGCAGTACAATTTGCTGATAAATAAATGTAAGTATTGAAAGTCTGTTTGTTTGTTACAATCCTAACAAACTGGAACGTTAAATGAAAACAAACATGTAAAGTAAGTACATGGGTGAGTAGTACCTAGTTATCAATTTGATAACCACACAATGAATAGAATCATCATCATCACCATCAGCCTATGTTAGTCCACTGCCGGATATAGTCCTCTCCTAATGAGCGCCATAGCGCCGCGCCGTCTTTGCATCCAGCATCAGCATGCAGTCTTTCGCAGGTCATCATCCCACCTGGCCGGAGGGCGTCCTACACTACGTTTACTTAGTCGTGGTCTCCACTCAAGAACACGTTTACCCCAACGGCTGTCGGTTCTTCGCGAGATATGGCCAGCCCACTGCCACTTCAGCTTGCTAATTCTTCTAACATCAAAGGATTCAAAATCGTGGTAAGTTGATTCGTTCGAAAGCGTGAATTTTCGAGTACGAATTTCTTCCAAAGCTTAAAGCTTCGAGCTTCTCTGAAAGACACGATAGAGCAAAGTAAATTTGTTGTCAATCACTAAATTTTTCAAAAATTAATTGTACAAGATAACCCAATCACCTGTGGAACTCCAACAGCCGAGCCGGCGCGCGGCGGCAGACCAAGGAAGCATTGTCCTGACGAACTGGATATATTTGACTGAGCTTGGGTTTAGCGTGGAGGGACGAAGGGGAGGCCTTCGCCCAGAAGTGGGACACAGGCTAATTTTACAAGAAAGACACGTGTGAATCTAAAGGCAAAAGCTAGCTTCTACCTACCTTATAATAATGGTTGGTAGATAAGTAATATCACGTAGCATTTGCAATTGACACGCGTCTGAGACGTGCAACAAATTGGAAAACATTTCAATTCGAAGAATCGCCAAAATATAATGAGCCTGGAATAAACTCGTGTCTGAATCAGAATTTGCATTTATATTTCAATGGCTTGTAAATGTGATTTGTATATTAATGTAATCTTTAGTTATGCATATTACAATTTGTATAACTAAATGTTAATATTGAATACTAATAAGAATTACAATATCTTTCAGATATAATAATTCAACAGGATTAATTATTTTTTACCGACTTCAAGGAAGAAGTTCTTTAATCGGCTGTAGTTTTTTTGTATCTTAGGTAATAAATTTCCTCACCACCTCACCACCCTTAATTATGGACCGATTCTGATAATTCTTTCGCTATTTTATAGAGAATGATCCCGAATTGGTCCCATAAAAATTACATAATATTCCCGAAGGATTAGTAGGTATATATCCCGTGACGCTTAAAACAACATTACTTTTAAAAAATCGGGACTTCAAGCCAATTCTCAATTGATTTTGATGATTCTTCGTTATTGTGTACTACTGACTGATGATATGTTATGGTTTTATTCGCAAAGGGTCCCAACATAAATCCTATTATTAGGCTTCCTATCTGTCAGCCTGTTTGTCTGTCCGTCCGTCTGTCAGCGGGCTATATTATATCAGTATTCAGGATTTAGAAAGTCAGTTTGTAATTTTTTAAAACACGCCAAATTATGTAAAATTACATTTATTTAACACGTCTATTATGGTTACTCAAACTAGTGTCTCGCCGGCTTAGGCGCAGAAGAATGCGTTACAAGATATTCTGAGCTTAGCTCCGAAGATACCTATAAAATAATATAAGATTCACTAAGTAACCATCTTCCCAATAGAAAGGCAATACATTCTCGGAAAATACGTGTAAAAAGAATGTCTTTTTGAATTTTCCAGATAAAACTTTGTGGGAACATACAAGTACCTACCACATACATCATCATTTATAGGGAAGCATCCGTGTGTGAACCAAAAAACCGCGTAAGCAAGAAAAATGGGCTACGACAATATTGAAGGCCTTTGTTCAATGTGCGTTCACGTAGAACGAAGATTCTGTAATAACCTGCTTATTTCACCTTTTGTTTTCCGACTCCTCAGACATTTTGGCATTGCTTTTGATCTTGCTTATATCTTTTATAAAATACATAAAAGAAAGAAGTATTGTAGGAACAGTTAGCTGGTACAGCGTAGGCTTTATTGACGACGAAGAAACCCGTGAAACAAGATATCGCTTCGTTAAACGTGAGAAAAGAATGTGAATAGATCAAATAGGCAACGAAAGCGACAAAAATACAAAAACATCGTCCACCCCCATTTATGACACAAGTAGTAAAAACAAACGCCCCACTGTTTTACTACACATAACATAGCTAATAAAAGCACCTTTCGCATAAAAAATGTAACATCCTTATCACGATGTCGTAGAGCTTATTTTAAAATCGTGAAAAGTTGCGTTTGCACACCCATGGCGCCGCGCGCTAAACTAGTTAGCTAACACAATAAAACGTAACTCTAAATTAGCTCCTCGTTTTACAAGCAATAAATTTAATGGACCCCCAGTGGGGGCCGCTCAAAATTTAACTTGGCGACAATTCGTTTATGGGATTACGAGTTGACACGGATTAAAATGACATCGATCAAGGAAATGTTTGTATTGTCTTTCTCATCAGCCTAAAGTAACGTGTAACAGTCTGATTCAAGGAAGAAGTCTAACTACAGAGCGTTTTTAACCTAGGTAGAGACACGGAAGTGATGAATGAAACTCAGAGATAGGTAGAGCAAGACAAGCCGAAACAGATGTTGATCAACTGATGATGTTAGGTTAAGTACATTTCTACTTTACAAATGAGCAAGAACTGCAGTTTCTTACTTATTTCTGAAGTAAGCTTGATTTGAAGATTACTTCAGAAAAGTACCTACAGGTTTCTGAAAGCAAGTACTATTTGGTACTATAAACTACAAAGTAGGTTGTTTTTTTTTTACGGCGGATTAATCTATGAAAACTCAAAACAACGAAATTCGTGGTAGATAAACAGCCGCTGTGGGCGTTACCTACTGTTACCAGTAGGTACATACCTTATGGATAGGGTACGTGTTTTCTGATAGAACTGAGTTCAAAATCTCTTAGAAACATTTGTTGGATAATCTACGAGTGACTGTTGAAAAGCAAAGCTAGGGGAGTTTCTCAAGCAAGTAAGAAATCAAATGAAGTTTTATTAGCTGTACAGGCTTAGCACCCCTAGCCAATAACGCAATCGCAGGGGGCCAATTTGTCACATCAATAAATCCATTTATAACACTTAAAATTGAAGTTATCGGTGAAAATAATGTAGAAATAGAAACTAAAATAAATTTACTAATGTAGAATTAATTTTTGGAAAACATACAGTCCAAATTAAGTGTCTTAATGCGAAGCAGAGATAATGAAAAGGCAATCAGTCTTTTTTTATTTAAAAGCGAAAGTATGAACTATGAAGAACCTAAGTAAGTTATTCTGAACAACTCTTCTAAAGAACCTGAGGCAATTTTGTTAATTGAAGTTGATTGTCAGTTGTTAAAACAGTATTTTAATCGTAGCCTGGCAATTGTGTTAATTGCCATGATATCACAGATATTAAGGGAGAGACAAGACTTGACTTTGACAAGACTGAATGAGACACAGAGATAAATAATAATAATAATAAATAATATTGAACAATGCCAACAGCATCATCTTAGTCCCAAGCTAAGCAGAGCTTGTGTTATGTTTTGTATGTTGTGTTATTTTAGGTACGAGAGCACTGATATACATAATACAAAACATACTCATAGACAGATATTTTTTTACACATAGAAAACACCCAGAACATCCAGAAAAAATATCTGGAGATCGTACAAACATATGTCCCAAGGCGGGAATAAAATCGAATAAATTCTTATAATATGCGTGAGTAGGTTATTGTGATCGAAATTAATAAATAATTATAATCAATTATTAAGTGGGTTCATGTGTAGCTATATGTCATCATCATCATCATCAGCCTATATTAGTCGACTGCTGGACATAAGTATCTCCTAATTTGCGCCATAGCGCCCTGTCTTCAGCTTGACGCATCCAGCAACAAGATTTCGCAAATCGTCATCCCACCTGGTCGCAGGGCATACAGCGAATTCATATGTTAAGTGAGATCATGAACCCCGTTCGTTGGGCGCTACGACAAACACTTATACTTATCTAGGTACCTACTTAAAAAGTTAAAGGGCATTATAAAAATTAAATAAATCTTTACCAGTATTGTACCTAGTCATGAAATACGAGTAGGTACAAGTAAACCTTAAATTAAAAGAAGCATCACTATAACTAAAGCACAAATATCAGTAAAATTCTGTATTTTCTTTACGTTAATAAAGTTCCCCTCTTGTCAACGGATTTTATTGTTGAGTGGACTGTGTGGACCATTTTATCGTAAAATCTCTAGCTAAGCTATACTTAAATCGAGCTTTGTTTTAAAATAGGTTAACGACTTTAAAATTTCGCCTCTACGCTACCGTATTTTAACTTGGAATCCGAGAATGAGTTGCAGGTTCTTCTATAATGCTTTTGTAGAACGAGAGCCAGTAAAACTAATATTAAGTTGTCAGATAGCGCTAAGTTTACAAAAAACTAAGCGTTCTATTCGTCTTTATTTCAGCTGTGAGAAAATATTATACTATACCACTATATACAGGGTGTTTGGTGGAGCGATGTAGGGATTGCAGGAGCTGATCAAAGGTACCAAAATGTGATCATTTTAAACCACACTTGCCATGACCATTACCCCCAAACCCGGCCTTTTTGAGTTGGGAACCGCAGTTCGGTGGTGGATGTGTTCTGCAAGAGGCGCTGCTGACCTTCCCTGGGTGAACTAGGCTCTACCCGGACGGATCTCAATGATTCAACTGGGTTAGACTATTTTAGTTTGTCACTGTTCCTCGATAAGAAAGCCACCTTGAGCAAATAAAAAAATCATAGGTTCTTCAACGGTCTGGGACTAAATACCGTAAGAATTAAGCTATATAGCTCCTGTACCTTGTTAAGATTGGTAATGTTGATGTAATTTGGGGAAGCGGCGAACATCCGGCCCTATTTAATTCAATATAACAAGAGTACGTTTAAATAAAAAAGTATTTATCGTAAATGGACTACCTATAATGGATATGCAGCGTAGCGTGAATAGATTGTTAATTCTAAAGGGTTTTGGGTTGGAAAAGATTTCAATGTCATATGATTCAGGTACAACGAGATTAAAATTACTGTATATATCATATTTAGGTGTTGAAGATAATGAAGTGGCCCTACTACTAAAATTAAAGAGAATGTTACCCACTAAATACGTTGAAAAATTCAAATCACATTTTAGCAAATAGAGCTTTAAGAACCTAGTATCTAATACATGATGACTTTTTCTCTGAGATAAAGGAAATCAAAGGGGTGCCACAAGGAAGTGTATGGAATCGAAAGAGTTGAAAAGAAAATCTAAACTACAGCTAACATCATAACATGAGAGGCGTTGTTGTTTGCTTAAAAAGTCATGAAGCTCACACATCTTAAGAAGTAAGATGTAGGAAGAGTTAAAACTTAAGCAATACAAAACTTAAGTAGGTTAAATCAAACATTAAAAACTCAAACTCATATATCCAAGTGAAGTGTGTACTTAACTATCTACCAGTGAATAGTAACTCTGCGCATTTTGTACACCATTGCATTGTTGTGCTTTTTGCTGTCAGACTATTTAATCTGTCTCGGTGAATTATAGGTCTGTGAGACCGGAACTAAGTGCAGTGATGTCAGGACTTGAATGCGCATTTATCACTTGCCCACGGAAACATCTTGAAGGTCTTATGTAGAGTCGACGAATGATTGTCTTGTTAAGAGTATTTTATAACAAAATTCACTTTATTCCTTGATTTGTTGCTTTGTTTTATTATGACTACTGATGTGATTATTATTGTTTCGTTTTAAGCACATTCCGTCTGAGATACAGGTTTATCTAACCTAGTTCAGGTAAGTTTATCTAACCTAGTTGAGGTAAATGTAATACATATTTTAGACCTTATGAATATAAGACAATTGACTCTTGTAATCCATTTAGTACTTATTTGTTTTTGAATAAATTTATTTATTTATTTGTAGATCTGAAAAACCTCGTGGTTGGCAGGTAGAAAATGCTTCGACATTAAGCCGACTCTTTGTATTGTAGGTACTTTACTGCAATAAAGTTTTGAATAATATAATCGATAAAAAAGTGGATAGGTTCAATAACTGACAAACTAAAATAAATTAATATAAAAAAATATCTATACTAATATTATAAAGAGGAAAGATTTGTTTGTTTGAATTGAATAGGCTCCGACTACTAAACCGATTTGAAAAATTCTTTCACCATTAGAATACTACAGTATCTATTAATTTATTGTTTTACTTATTATTTAATTTTAATGCATGCTCGATAATATTCATTTCTATATACTGTTTACACAGAACTGTTCTGTACAAATCATGCTGTGTACGCATACTTAGGGATACAATCTAGATCCTAATACTGTGTCTTTCTTATATTTAATGTTTTGATTGTGTTCCGTTTTGTGTGCCAAATAAATAAATAAATAAATAAATACTACATTATCCCTGATGAACATAAGCGATAGAATATACCCGTGCGAAGCCGTGGCGGACCGCTAGTTACCTATCAATTTCTAAATACACAAAAATAAATTACTTATTTATTTTTGTGTATTTAGAAATTATTAACAAGCAAAGAGAGTAGATTCAGCAGTGCTTAGCCAATCCATTTCAAAAAAAAACAAGAGTTAGACGCTCGGAATCAAACCTGTATGTAGCCTGCGCCTCAGGCAGACCATCAAATAGGCCTAGTGCATCAGAGGTCATCGATAGGAAGAATATCGATCGAAAATTCGGCGAATTTCATTCTAAAACTTGAGATGAAAACAGACTCTTCGTTAGGTATTCTAATAACCAAACTAACTTATCTACTCATGTCTTCACTAAAACTACTTATAGAGTAGGGAGTATTCACCAGAATTCTGGGTATTATTCTATCGGATGTTTCACTAAAGCACGTTTTATCTATTTTCATTACTCTTAACACGTTTCATCAGAAGCCTGTCGATCCCCACATCCGAGCAAGGTTTTTCCTCGATTAACATTCTGTTACCATACGGATGATCGCAATAAGATTCCCTAGCTGCCAAGTTTACCCCTTACTTGGTCAAGCAGAAATGCTATGTTGAAATGCAACTACTCTGCTAAAAGAAAATTACTTACTTGCTAGACTGTCCAAGCGTCTAACTCTACATCAGCTTTGGAACAAAATACTTTGAAAAGTCGTAAAGTTTTTATTTTTTCTTTTTAGCTCGTATAAACTTTGCTCTACATAGGTAATAAGCAACTTGACGGTTGAACGCGAAAACTTTTACATCTTATGAAAATTGCACGGCCTATAAAGTAAATGGATAGATGGACCAAAATGTAGATGGATTTACCTACCAAAAGAATAGAGACTATCAAACTGAATAGAGTCTGGTCCGTTTCATGTATGTACTTCTGACATGAAATGGACCAGTTTGCTTCACACAATGATGTCACCCTAAATGCGAAATGATGGCAATTCTCAGATAAGTGGCCACATGGCTGACATGGCTTAGGGCAGACAAATAGACGAAATTAAGGCCACGGTTGCGGCTGGGGGAACAACAATGCAATTCAATGCTAGAATAGAACCACCGTGCATATTATAGTGATAGTAGTGTGTCAGGGACGACACGGGTTTCCTATGCAAATTACGGTCATAAAATGTAGGCTACCGTGAATGCCATTTCTCTGTGACAATATAAATGCAGCGTTTTCCAGCAGTTTATATGCATGACATGACAAAATTATTTGTTTTCAATTTCGGCAATGGCATCCCAGATTTACAACCGCAATATTTCGGAGTAATAATGAAAACCTGTCGAACTAAAAAGTCGGTTAGCACTGAATTCGCAATCAAGAGGTGAAAGGCCCATCCTATCACAAAGAAAACGGAATTGACGAGATTCAATAACAGAACTTCAACTCGATTCGGTCTCCTCTGTATGTGTAAAGTTGTCGATCAATACCTTCCCTATTGGCACATCAGCGTCTGCTCGTGCCTATACAGAGAAAATTGAAAAACTCTAATGGAAATGAGCATTTCATTCAAAGCGCATGTTGAAGTGGCTTAGGTATAGGTAATTTCGCCGGCATTGAAAGCACTTGTAGATGTCGGGCGTCTTCATTCGTTTTTATTCTGTTTACATGAACCAGCTGCTCAGTCTCTGCCTCGCCTCGTAAAAACCAAATGGAATGGAATGAGAATAAAACATTCATAAAAACGGCGAAACTTTTACAACCTCACTCATCAGCCTGATGTTGATGACATTCAAAAAAATAAGAAACAATTTGTTTGCGTCATTTATAAACTTCTTTAATTACATATCTATACAAACATCAGCCAATTTAATTACAACTACACAATATATTACAGTCTTTCCAATTAATACTTAAAACATCTTGTTCAAAAAAGTTATAAATACTATGAAGAAGCAAACATTCTCAAATGTGAAAATTTGGTATTATTATTGTACAAAAGTTACAATGAAATTACAAGGTTACAAAGTTCTAGTACAATAAATATTTACAACGGACGAATTTCGTCTATAACAGAACAGTTTAGCTCGCCTACGGCTAATTCTAAGGCTTACATGAATTATCGAGAGATCGTTAGGGTTAGTGTTTACTGAGGTCGAGAATCAAACGAGGTACGTTTGCACAGTGTGCTGAAACACCACGGACTGCGGTTGGTGGCGCCCTTGGAAATCATTGGAGGAGTAATCTGAATCTATGGTAGAGTAGATGTGCTCCGAGAGCGGACGGTCGCAGGGCGAGCGCTCGGCCGAGTTGGCCGACTTGCCGCAGAGCGTCTGGCACGTGCTGTTCAGCACAGACGCATCCATCGTGTAAGTATTCGAATTCCGCCCGTAATTAAGCCTCTTCAACTTGTGCCCGTGCCGCTTCGTAGACGGCATAGCGTAACGTAACCTCTCCCAAAACCTTTTCTCTTTATACGTTATCTCGAAACCCGTTTTGAAATATGACTTCAACTCCGAATCTCGTGGGATGTGCCCTACGGCGACTATTATTAATTTATGAGGATTCTTTCTCAACGCTTTTTGTAGCGCTTGTCGAAACTCTATCTGTGACCATTCGGTTGAGATAAAATTCTTGGTCAAGACTACTATGATACGCCTCGAGGCTTCTGTGGCTTCGACCACCAAGTCGGGGAACTGGGCGTAGGTCGCCTCGAACTGAGGCACGTCGCGGTAATGGAGGCAGAGATGGTACGACGGATAACCGGTCTCCAATTCTCGCGCCAACGACTCTATCACGAAATCCTCGTCCTTAGGACTATAACAGATATACGCGTCATAAAGCTTATCGGAATCCTTAAAGGCACCCGCCAGAGGAGAGAGTTTAATTCCGCAATTCGAATATAGCCACATCCTACAAGCGTATCTAAATGTGAATACTAAAGCTAATATTAATAAAATGAGCATGAACCCAGTGAGAGCCGACGCTAATAACGGCAGATTGTGTGAAACGAAGAGCGCGCTTATCATCGAGTTGTCGGTTATTTCGCTGCAAACTGTCACATTTAAATTCAATGGCTTCTTCGGCGGGTTCACGTCCTTGTTCAGGCACCACAAGTTGTTTACGTCTATTACTTTGTCGGTGTTCTGCGACACGTACGTCAGGAACCCCTGCAGGTACTTACAGTCGCAAGACCACTGATTGCTGCCTATCATCAACGACTGCAACTTTTTATTATTATCTAAATGCCACAGACCGTAATTCACGAGTCTGTTTCCGTCCAAACGTAAAACTTCTAAGGCTCCCAGAAGAGAAAAAGTTTCATTTGAAATGTACTCAATTAAATTACTTTGGAGATACAATTCCTTCAAGTTGCTCAACTTGGAAAACTCTAGACCCCGTAATTGTTTTAGTTTGTTATTATCTAAATGTAATATTCTAAGATCGTTGAGGCGGCTGAATGTATTATTGTTTATATTTACTATGTTACTACCGTTCAAATAAATTACTATAGCGTTCCGCATCGAATCGAAAACGGTTTCGTTTAACTCGCTATAAACATTTCCATCTAAATAAATATGAGTAGCGTCGATAGGAAAATTATGTGGTACAAATTTGAGTTGTTTTACAGAACAATCGATAACGCTGGTACTTTTGGTAGAGTCGTGATAACACGAACAGTTATTGGGACACACAGTTTTGCAGTCGCAGATATTGAAATCACAACAATGACATCCATCCGGACAATAGTCGTCGTACTTACACAAAAAATCTTTTATGTGCAGAGAGCTAACCGGGAGGTACTTAGCGCCGCGAACGTAGGATTCTTTACAAATTACATTTTCCAAGTCCATCACCCGAGGGTATTCTTTGGAAGTGAGCGAGTTGATTAGCAGAAGCCATTTCATTGTGCAATCGCATCGGAAGGGATTGCCGCTGATGTAAAACTCTGGCACCATTCGCTGCTCGGGCACTCTCGAAACCCGCAAACTATTTATGTCCAAGCTTTCAATCTCATTGGAATACATATCGACCCGGGTTAAATTCTTCTTGTCCAAAAACGTGTCTGTTTCGATAGAAGATATTAAATTATTATTTATAAACAGTAGCTCGACACTATTAGGAATAGACATGGCCGATAAAGTCACTAAGCGGTTATGGCTCGCGTCTAACGTCTTAACTTGTAACTCGTTTTGAATTTTGTAGTAGTTGCCGAGGATCTCTACGAAGTTAGCGTGAATATCGAGCCATTTCAGACTTCCCGGGATGAAAGCAAAGTCGAACCACACTAAATGATTTTCCGATAAATTTAGCCATAACAATTTACTCAAAGCTACAAACACTCCATTAATTTCAGAAAGGAAGTTTCCGTCTAACCGAACGGCTTCCAATTGCGTGTTCCTTTGAAAGGTTTCGGTCTCTACAGACATTATTTTATTTTTCGCCAAATTGAGCACTTGCAGGCTAGGCAAGCCCCAGAACATGCCCGCAGTAAGGTTTCCAATTTGATTGTCGATTAAACGTAACCCGGTCAACTGTGATAGATTCTGAAACGAGTTGTTCGCTATTTCCGTCACCAAATTTGTTCCCATATCTAACGATTTCAAAAACGGTAACTGCAAAATAGCCTCCGGTATTTGTGTTAATTTATTACAACTTAGATCTAACTCTTTGAGGTCGGAACAGTTTTTAAATGCGTTTTCACTAATGTACGACAGCATGTTATTATTTAATTTAAGCTTATTCAATATAAACAATCCATTAAAAACGTGGTCCTCGATCGCGTGTAACTTGTTCTGGCCTAAATTTAAGGTATGTAAGTTGAACAGGGGTGAAAACGCGTTGTCCTCTATGAACCCTATAGTGTTATTGTTTAGACTGAGTATTTGTAGAAAGAACAGGTCTTTGAACATGTTACGCGCGACGCGTGTGACCGCGTTGCAGGACAGGTCGAGCACGATTAATCTGATTAGACCACCAAACGTTTCATCTTCTATGTGGTCGCTCCTCAATTTATTCGCCGAAAGATCTAAAACGAGCAATTGTTCCAGCCGATTAAATATTCTCTTGGGCAAAGTTTCCAACTCATTATTTTGCATATAAATCTCGCGAATCTCCTTAGAATTATGAAACAGTCCGTCCGGTAAATAAATAATGCCGTTATCGGAGAGGTTAACGAGTTTCAGCGATAGTAGATCGCTGAATACGTCAGGCGGCAGCTCGCTTATTTTATTGTTTTGAAGAAACAGCTGCGTGAGCCTCCGCAGGTGTAATATCTCGGAGTCCGCCGGCAGCGACATGATGTCGTTGTAGCTCAGATCTATCGTCTGCAGCGTGGAGCCGCATTTGTGGCCGAAGCCTAGCTCGTCCACGAATTTTATCTTATTACGCGTAAGATTTAGAGATATGATATTTTCCAAGGCGCAGAACAGGTCGGAGGGGATCTTTCTGATGTTGTTGTATGCGAGGTCGAGCGTGTGCAGCTCGCGGAGGCCGTTGAATGCGCCGAGGGAGAGATCCAGCTCCTTGGCGGGCCCCCACTCGTCGTTCCTGGTGCGGATGCGGAGCGTTTTGAGACCGCGGAGCCCCTCGAAGACGTTCCCGGGCAGTCGCAGCAGCTTGCAGTTCTCGATGGAGATCTCAGCCAGGCCCTGCATGCGGTGGAAGTGGTGGTCCCTCAGCGTGCTCTCGGCCAGCGCGCCGCAGCGGACCGCCAGCCGCTCGGCGCCGTCCGAGTGCAACGAACCGACGTCCCTGTCCGACGACAGCGTCCGGACGTTGCACTCCATGCCTCCATCGGACACGCGGAAGCATGCATCTGCATCGGGCGCTTCCGTAAGCGCCGCGCCCATCACCAAACAAAACAATATCGCGTCGATTATCATTTTACGCACTGTGTCCATGTCATTTTCGTCACTTGATCACCGTTCTGATGAATGAAAGCGGTGCCGATTGAACTCTCGCGGTCATAATCAGGTGTCGGTGACGCGAGCACGGTGCGGAAACGGTCCGACAACAATGAGCGACGATACAGTGTGTAGATACGCACGGTCGGCGCGCGGCGGAGGCATGGCACGCGATCCCCCCGCGGAGGCGAGGCCGCGACTGCCGTGCCGTACAATGAATGCCATGAATGCGCGCCGCCACCCGCTGCCCGCCCGAGCCGCGCGCGCTACGTTACCGCGCGAACAGGCAACCCGCCATGCCACCATTCTCTTACCGCATAATAACTAACCCCCGTATTCTGTATTAAACGAAAACCGTTACGTGACTTTGTTTCCATTAATGCTATTAGTTGATTCAACAAAGCCCTCCTAAGGACTAGATTTACTCACGAAGTAAACATGTTAATGACGGTTTTATTCAAATACATTTAAAATGAGCACGTTTACCACCTGTGCGTCCCGACTCGTGCGACAAGCAGCTGTTTGTTTGAGTAAACTTTGATCCTTTGTTGACGATATTAGTTTAGAACTCTACGAACTCCGGAGACTGACTTGGTGCTCGAGTTCTGATCGATCACTCACAAAACCGTCTGCAACGGTACCCGAAAACATAATCTACCTTGGTAACCGACTCACGTAAAGTTTAATAGATTCGGTTAGACGTTTTCGCGGTCCCCTTTGAGTAATTGTCTTGAGTTTAGTACCCTCGCAATATACGAGGGGACTGATCGAACTACGGACCGATATTTTATTGGGCCTCTGTCGACGTAGGTAAAGTTCTCTATTCCAATTCGAAATATTAAATCAGGTGAAGTTTGCCATTCGTTCTTACTCAGCTCTGTAAGTAAAGAACTATATTTATTCCACGAAAAAAAATGCATGTTTGTTTCATACATTTTTGTTATGCACTACATATATTTTATTGTACGGAAACCTATGTATTATTTTGTAGCTCTGACCTTAACAAAGTTTTATAATGGTTTAAGGGTAACGAATTGAATTTGATCATATAAACAATGTGCCTAGGAAAACATATATCGATAGATCTTGAAAATTGCTCACGCATGGATATAACTTTTAGTAGGTAACAAGTGGGGGATGAAATGTGGAGTGGCATCTTTCACATCTGTGTCTGGCCATGGCTGACCATATGGTTCTAGATAATTAGAACTTCTTTGTTCCAAGTATCTTGACTAACACACTAATCCATCCATATCCTACTATTATTATAGTAACTAGGTATCTATCTGTTACCTTTCATGCCTAAACGGCTAAACAGATCTTAATGAAATTTGACAGGGAGGTAAATGGTATCGCGGGAACGGACATAGGTTAAATAAAAAGCGCGCACGCGCTTTTAAAGTACAATAGATGAATTGAAAAACTTACCTGAGACATCCTGTAGTAAAATTGTACCGGAAGCAGTCCCCAGATGTCGCTACTGCAGTCAAGCCGGTAAAGAATACGGTATGGAAGCATTAAAATCTCACTTTTGTCTAGTTCCAGTTTTATTGCACTGAAATAAACAAGCAAGATTAGTACCGTATTTTCAGGAATAAATAAACTACTTTTAGTATTTTTTACTCACTATAATTAATAATTATTAGTCCATTTATGATACGTAGGTATAAATCGAAAAATACTTTGTATGATAGTACTTATTATTACTCATCTACTTGGACGGACTGCAGTTCATCTGCTTCGACTGCAAATTTGCAGTTTGAATGCAGTAAGTACGACTGCATAAAACTACAAACCAACCGTGCAGTTCGATTGCAGTCGATGAGATGTGCAGTTGACGTGCAGTTCCAGCGTGCAGTCGTTGCGCAAACCAACTGCCAATCGGACTGCACGACAGAACATAGCTAGAGGAGATTGCAAGAAAAGTCAAATTTCTCATGATATTTATTTGCATGTTATCTTAAACTCGACTATTTACACCGAGTTTTATTACAAAAATAACTGGGATAGTCAATGTCGCACGACAAAACTTGTTCCTATAATCAATCACAATGATGGTTTCAAAATTGAAAGAAAACATTGCAACTTTAGACATTAGACAAGTTATTAGCGAATCGTAAACGCGCTACCATTAAAAAAAATCGATCGGCATGTCCAGGAAATATTATGTAATGTAGTTTATTCATAACGTTAGGTATAGGTAAATTTTTAAAAGCTGGCGCTATTGACTTTTGTTTTTTAATACAATTATCCACGCTGACGTCACAAATCCAGCGCTGCAGCGGGCCTATTCGTAAAAACAAAAACCAAGGTTCTGATTCGTCTTGTGCAAACGCTCTAATCTTTATATAGGTGACATAAGTCGGTTTTGCACGAAAAGCAATCAAAAATTTCGTTTTTGTTTTCCACTTGGCCTCCAGTATAACGAAAAACGAAAAACAAAATGGCATCTCACCAGCTTTTAAAAATGTATTTATAGTGCTTACTACGGCTTTTGCTCCAAAGTATGTCCGTCTAAGATCCTTAGCTAGTAAATTTACTACTACGGGTAAGTAGATATTAATTACAATGCTTTCTTTCGTAAAATCCTAAGTCCTAACAAAAAATAAAATCAAGTACAACAAGCCACTTGACACAGCAAAATGTTACAAAAATAATCCAAACTATCTTCTCATAGCATCAATATTGACTGCAAATCGTTTAATTCCCTATTCAATATATACAAAGCCTACATTTTTAACATATTATCATAAAATTCATGATCTAATAATAAATTCGATGCTTCGAAATATGAGAATCGCTGGGTACACACCCTAATACCATAACTACATTTAAGCAATTTATATTACTATAAAAATACTAACTACTACAAAATTTTATTTCAATTCGAAGAATTTGTATACCACATTCAGTAAACTAAATTCTATCGAATTCTAAGAGGCATCATGTAACTCAGTGAGAAGAATTTTTCCATGGAAAGTACAATCATTTGATAAATTTATTACAGATGATTTATATACAGATTTATAATTATAAGACTAAAGAGAATTGAATGGCATGAATGCAATATGTTACGCAAGTTCACATGTGTTCTCTTTCCAATACCTATCTATCGAAATTAAACTCTTACCAAACTGAATATAGTTAGTAAAACATTGCCCCCATGCGTAACCTAAAAATCACTCCCATATTGTAGAATTACAGTCAGAATTTACACTACTAGTAATTTTGAGCTTTCTCTTAATGCATAACACTGACGATGTTATTCGAACACCACCCCAAGAATTTTGGATTTTTGTGTTGAGAGTTGTTTACAAACATTGTTTATTAAGAATTGCTGGAATATAGATATTTTTCAATGTAGATAATGGATTGTACAGAAGATTTCCATGAGTTACATGATCAGTCCCATTTTAAAGTCATCAGCTATTAGAACTTAAAACTAAATTTAACAAAAGAGGATCTAGTCTCCATGATATACAAGAATTGATTTACGAAATTGATTAACAACACGTTAATATGATTAAGTTTAGTATTTTTATTTTAAAATAGTTGGTATGATACCTAAGTATAAATAAAAGTAAACAAGAACTTTTTTGTGCGAGCCTTTAGCGAGTCAAAGATTGTTGTTTGTCTCACATATCGTAGTTTTTAGAATATTGGATTATGGCCTCGAGCAATAATGACACATACATAGAAGGATATAGGAGATACACCAGTTTAACATTAATTTTAAGGCCTTGTAACTTACAATTTTGAGTAACATACGTTGATACGTTGAGATGAAATGTTAGTTTGACTAGAAGACAAAATGAAGTAGTACTATGAGAATCACATTCATGCATAATCTTAGCATCTTAAGGCCAGCTTGAAATATTTCTAACTACTAATGAAAGTTAACTTTCAGCTTCGAAACGAGAAAACACAGTGTCCTGTTGCCGAAATAAGATAAAAATTAAAAGAGTTACATATTACTTAATCTTAAACCTGGAATAATAATCCTAAGACTGCCTCAAAACATCCTGTAACCATTCAGGGCCCGAATCCCACTAAATTAATCGCTTCACCATGACTGGTGTCTCAGAATGACATATTTTGGCATTTACCATTGATGCAAGAAACTACAGATGGAGACGCGTCAAAAGTGTCAAGGTTGAAGCCCTTGATCTCTCCATGCAGCAGAACTCGGCCCCTGTCTGGTTGTCGCAGGATTTAGACCAAACATCAAAGAATTGTATAATATCCATCACTAATACAGAGTTGTCACCTACCATTTGTTAGCCTAAAAACAACCAAAACAAATATCAGTTTACATGAATACACTAATATTACACTTTCAAACTTAAAACTAAAACAGTCCATGTATTCACTTCTTTCGCTTTAAAACTATTCAAATGTTCTAGTAAAGTTTTGTCACTTTTAACTGCCACGCTGCCTTTATATCAAAGATATCTCTAAATATGGCAAAGATGAAAACACAATAGACTAGCTAGTCCATTTTCGTAACAAGATTTTTCACATTACTGTCTCATTCCAATGAGATCTGTAGAGCGTAGTTACACTTAATTATTCCGTTCCGAAATGTCTTTGTCATTGTTGCATAGGACCAGGAAAATCAGTGCAATAAATACAGAAGTATTTCTATAAAATCCACATTGAAAACTCGTATTGTCTGTCACATTTTCTGATAGAATACGCTCTACATATCATCCTAAATCTGGCCTATATGTCTGAAGTCTTGGCCATCATTTCGTATGTACTGGTTCAGAATACAACAGTCTATTTATTGTCAAGGGCTTGCAAGTGATCAGGCCTGTCACTGCGCGCGTGTTTTGCCCACATCTTGTTGTAAAGCATTTCTAGTCCGGTGGCGTACGCTTTGCAGTCAAACAGGGGGCTTTCTGTGCGGGCCGCCCATACCTTCGCGCGGATTGCTTTGAGGCTGAAAGAAAAAGTTGAATTTAATTCAAATACTTTTATTTTTTAATTTATTGAGCAAGAAGGTGAATTGGTTGGGAGAAGATGAAGGAGTTCAATAGCCAGCAGTGGGTGATCCCAGGCACATGATTTATAACGAGGATTGGACACTAGCCAAAGAGAGTATGTAACTGAATGTGTAATTCTGAATTTAATTTAATTTTGTGTATGTGTAATATGGATATATTAATTGTCTGAAATAAATGAATACAATACAAAAAAAAATACAAAAGTAGCTGTGTTTTTTATTGTTTTCTGTCACCCAGAAACTTTCGCCTATTCATTGGATAGTGTCAAGTTTTTTAATGTAAGGGAATATACGCACTATTCTCTATCAGTGCCCAGCCTGACAGCAATGTCTTGGTACTCTTGCCTCGTTCTGGCAATCAGCTCTGGGCTTCCAAGTGTGTTAAGTTGAGATGCAGCCACTCTGTAAATAATATAAAGGGTTATTTTGGAGGAGTATTCAGGGTTAATTATTGCCTAACAAAGTAAAATGTAAGGGAGGAAAGAATTGGCGCATTTTATCCAGTTCGTCACAGTCTGTAACAAATGCAGACGAATACACCTATCTCTTACTATCGAACGAAGAGTATCTTATCAACGTAAAAATTTTTGTCGCTGGAAACACGTTTTGAATGTCCAATCTTTACACAAAGATATTTTACCGTGTAGCTAAACTCTCGCCCGGTATGCCTCACCTAACAATAAGTTTCATGAACATTTTAGCTGGATAATACCTTCACTAAGCGTGAGGCTATAGTATCGCCGGATAGGGTGATGACCGGTGTGCTCATCCATAGAATGTCCTTGTCCATGCAGTGTGTCCGTTGGAGAGAGGCGTGTCTAGGCACAGCTGATTGCTTTCGCCTGAAGAACCAAGAAGAACATTCTAGATCTAGATATATAAAACTCTCTTACCGTGAAGCTAAAGTCTCGCCGGGTAGAGTGACGACTGGCGTGCCCGTCCATAGAATGTCCATGCTGGTCGTGTGTCCGTTGCAGAGAGGCGTGTCTAGGCACACGTCAGCTAATTGCCCGCGTCTCACGTGTTCCTCTTTCGCCGCTACGTTGGAGAAGATGATCCGACCTGGAGGTAGACCTGTGGGCAAGGTAAGTAAGAGCATGAAGAACTAAACATTATTATATGTATTGTTCGAGCAACCATCATCAGCAGCGTATACTAGGCCCTAATGACCGCCATAGCGCTCTGTGATCGGCTTGCCGCATCCAACATCTGCCAGCAGCATTTCGTAGGTCTTCATCACATCTGGCCGGAGGGCGTCCTACACTACGTTTGCAGAGTCGTGGTCTCCACCCAAGAACACGTTTACTCCAGCGGTTGTCAGCCTACTGCCACTTCAGCTTGTTAATTCTTTGAGCTATCTCGATTACTCTGTTCACTGTCGGATTGTTTTGTTAAAAATTAGATAATTGTCATAAAAGATCCATACCAAGTTGCTGTGCCGTCGCCTGCAGATTAGGCTCTCCCACAGCTGGGAACCTCAACAGCCATAGCACGCTATTGGGCACATGCTTCAGGATATAAACCCACATGTGAAGCGTCAATGGGTCTATCTTATACAGCTGGTTGAAGTTGCAGTATACGACAGCTTCGTCGGGTAGGCCGTATTGTTGCCGGGTTGTTATTACTATGGACTGGGGGACTTCCTCGCCGGTTGCTGCTTTGTTGTTGGTTTGAGTTGTTGCAAGGCCGTTTTGAAGGATCACTCCGTTTACTGAGGTCTGAAATGAGATTATAGATTAGTTTGGGAATGGGGGAAGAATCAAGAGAACAAAATAGATAGATAATTGCGTGCAATACATACTAATGCGAAAGTTTGGATGGAAAGAGCCTGGATTAACAACGGCATTATAGTCTACGTTTTATCCCGAAGAACGCGTGCGAAGCCGCAAGCAAAAGCTAGATAAAAATGCGGAAGTAGTTTTTTATTTGTCTGTATTTTCACATCTAAAGGCTGGACAGATCATAATAAAAAATCTGATAGAGGGAATTCCGAGGAAGGAACTAGCATCTGCTAGGCTAGCAGCTAGGCTACTGTTTATCCAGGAAAAGTGCATACAAAGCCGCAAGCAGATGCTAGTATGCGACATGACACCAACTGACAAAAAAAATGCTTAAAATAAATCTAAGACGAAGAAAATCTAAGACGCTCACGCTCACCTGAATTTGGCCAGATGCGATCATAGTCTCAATCGGTGTAGTAGTTGGCAGCTCCGCTACTTTCAAAGATATTTCCATAGGCCTAGCGGCCCTTACAATTTCCTTGATCTCCTTGATATCCGTATTCTCAACTAACGGTGACAAATCTGTAGCATTGATCACTGCTACGTTATCCGCCAGTCCACTGAGTGACTTTATCTTATCGCTGAGAATAAGGCGCTCTGACAGATGCGGGAACATCTGTTTGTGATCGCCAACGAAGTATGTATGCGGCATGTATGCGAGCTTTTCGCTGTATTGAGAAGCCAGTTCTAAGGGAGACGTGACGGCATCTGTTACAATGTAATCCATGTAGCTAGCACCACTGGTCCCGGGGTAGCCAAGCCACATGACTTGCACGGGAGCGGGCCGCAGCGCAAATATCTCGTTCCTGGCTCCTTTGGTGTAACCGTTCATGTTCACGAGAATGTGAATACCGTCGGAGTAGATTTTGTCGGCTGCTTTACCATTGCACGGCACCTGAGATAGATCGACGAAGTGTTCAGCCTCACGGGCGACTTTAGAGCGGAAGGTAGTTCCATCGTCAGGGCTAAGAGCGTAGCAGAAGATTTCCAGTTTAGATTGGTCGTGCAGACCGGGCACAGATTGCATCAAGTGAGAGGTCGGATGGTTCCCGAAATCGCTGCTCACATAGCCGATACGAAGACGGCCTTGTAAGTCGCGAGGGAATTTGTACGGTGGCTTGTGCAGCACCTGAACCTTTTCCAGGCATAGATTGGCGTGTCGGGCGGCTATCGCTTTCCTAAAGTCGTGTGATAACGGATACAGCATAGAATGGTGGGGATGCACTGATGGCAGTCTGTTCTTTTCGAGTTGCTCCGCCACGATGCTGACGAGTTTCTTCATTCGCGCCTCGTAATCCGTCCAATCGCAAACGATTTGTAAGCAGTGAGCCAAGTTGCAGTATGCATCGGGGAAGTCGGGTTTCAGTTTCAACGCAGTTCTGTAGGATTGTATCGCCTCGGGGATGTTCCCGGAATCCTTGTGAATGCTGGCAAGATTGCTGTGCGCGTCGGCAAAAGCTGGATTGATTTGGATGGCTCTGGTGTAGCACTGCAAGGCGCCGGCTACGTCTTGCATCTCTTTAAGCGTGTTACCCATATTGCTGTACGCATCAGCGAAGGTTGGCTGGATGCGTATAGCTTCCTTGTAGTGCATGAGGGCTTCATTGAGCTTGCCCTGTTGTTGCAGCACGGACGCCAAGTTACTGTGAGCCGCGGCGAACTCCGGGAATACTTCAAGAGCTTTGAGATATAATCGCGTAGCTTCCTCTATGTATCCTTGCTCGCGTTTGATGTTCGCTAGATTGTTCAGCGAGTCTGCGTGGGACGGGCACAGCCTCAAGGCTGTGTTGTAGCATTCTTCCGCGTCCGCAACCTGACCTTTCTCTTTGAGGGCGTTCGCTAAGTTACAATACGCGTCGGGGAAGTTCGGTTGAAGTTCTATGGCCCGTCGGTAGGTGTCGACGGCCAAGTCAATGAGTCCCTGTTCGTAGTAGACGCAGGCGAGGTTGCCGTGGACAACGGCGTTATTGGGCGAGAGATTCAGCGCTCGTAGGTACGCCGCCACGGCCCTGCGGAAACGAGTTGTTAATCAGCAAGTGTGAATGAATGGCCATACGCTATAGTGTTTTATTCTACCGGCCAGGCGTTAATTGAAGTGTGAATGTTTAAACGAGCTGTTACTATAGAGTTAAAATTCACAATTACCTGTCAAATATTCTTGCTTCTTTGAGAACATTTCCCAAATTGATGTACGCGTCCAAGAAATTGGGGTCTAAGGCTACGGCTTTCTCGAAATGGTGGATTGCCAGCCAGATCTCACTTTGTGCGTTAAAAACGCATCCCAAGTTACTCCATGCCACTGCAAAGTCCGGCCTCGTTTCGATGGCCTTCAAATAACATGCCTAAACACACCAAAAGGGAGCATGTTAAAAATTGCAGTAGAACATACGTTTCTGACCCTCGAATACTCAAAAGCAACTCAGATTCAAGCACCTCTGAGAGGTTATTTTTTGGCAGATTTTCATTGAAGTGTCAAAAAATCGCGACTTGAGACGTGCTTAAATGCGAGTCGCGTTTGAGTTATCGAGGATAGAGATGAGATCTGAAATGTCCGTTACGCCAAATGCTTGTAATTACACCTCGAGCTAGAGTGATGCCTGGGGATCGCGCAAACGGCAGATCGCCAGACTCCATTCACGAGAGCAAACAATATTACGCCAAAATGCACCCTAGAGAACGAAACTACGCCAACTGCCACACATCAGTAGGAAATGCAAACGAGAGACAGCAGTGCAACAAAAGCACGATTCGTACAAAACTAAGGAATAAGGCGATCCGCGATCGAATCGCTTCCACTTCCTAGCCGATGACAAGATGATCACGACAATGAGATAAGTCAAAGAGCACTATCCGGTAACCTTTTCCTTATAGTTGTTCTGCAAACCTTGTCCACTTTACCTGCGGCAGACTCGGCGTCACCGTCGCGGCACAGCGAGGTACCAACCGTTATTCAGCTAGATACACCACCAGTCACACCTACACTTGTCTTACCAGACAATACCTTGTGAAAATATAATAGAATTAGTTGATTTTGAGTCAAACTTGTATTCCCGTACATCACAAATCAATATATTTTGAGGATCATTTTGTCTACGTGGGCATCGCCGAGTTTCCGGGCGGGCACGTACATAAAGTATGACAAAAATTCGTTACAAAATAAACTCTAAGTCATCCCACTAATGAACATACTACAGCATTAATTCAGATCCTCATTAATAAGTAAGAAAACACTACAAGCACAAGATCAAAACATAAAACTAGTTACAGTGAAGCAAACAGGATGGTTGTATTTCGTTAGTGTTTGTTTTGTTTTATGGTAATGTTGATTAGCATACACTCGTATTTCAAAATCTTCCGTTCAACATTTCAATTCTACAAAACGGTAAACAGATTTTTAAAAGGTAATCTTTAAAGTAAAGTATAGAAACAATGGAAATTATTGGCAGAATGTTGTACAGAAAATTGATATCGACATAACGCTGTGCTGTCGCATAATATCCAACGAACGCCGCTCGCTAAATATTCCACGACTATGTAAACAACATTGGAAAATTACGAACGGAAATACTTCGTCTTGTTTCCCAACCTTGCTCAAAAAGTTTGAAAAATAGTTTCAACTTGAATACTTAATAACCGTTGCAAAATGTTAGTTACTCTGAAAAGTTGAAACCATTCAACTGCATTGTTTACGGGAAACCGATACATTACTAGTGTTTTATTCATTGTCTGTGTTTGACGTTCCTGTACAAACAGCCTTCGAATAACGATTGTTTTATCGACATGTTGTTGCAATATGGCTCCGATGATCGAACGAGCGAAAGCAAATAAATATGTGAACCAATTTTAATTTGATATTCATGAGTTTGAAATTCATCAGAGTATCGTCACGTGTGAAAATAATTTCAGAGATATCGTCACGAAGGTTAATTGACGCTTCGAGTATAAAGATAAGTGTAAAGATACAAATTATTTGTGGTCATGGCCTTGGTCCAAAAGCGTATTACTGGCGCTGGTTACATCATCATCACATGTTATCATCAATCAATTAAAACAATATAAGGTGAAGCGTAACAGTAATGTAGGGGTTGCGTAACCAATGCAGGATCGCTGACGCATTGACGCATATGCAATTTGCGCATCGCAATAGGAGAGTACGCTAACTTTACAGTATGTAAAGGGTAGTTTACAGAGAATCCTGTTTACTTCGGAGCGAATAGGAAAGGGCTAAGACGCATTGCTTTACCTTCGCTTCGTCAAGGCGGCCCAAGGCCTTGAGCAAATTGCCCAGATCGCTTCTAACGCAGTACAGGTCCTGAAACAATCATAATATTGTAAATCTATAACATACATACGACCAATGTGGCCCAGCGGGCGAAAGTCCGCCTGCAACGTAGCAGGTGGCAGGTCAAGTCCCGCCTTGGGACAAATGTTCGTATGATCTGCAGATATTTGTTCAGCTATGCGTAATAAAAAATATCTATCCATGTAATGTATTGTATTAAGTATATCAATCATCTAGTACTCATAACTCAATCTCCGAATCTTGGGGCTATAAAAGATTGTGAGGATTATCCAGCATTAAAAAAAATACGTTAGTGGGTGACGAGGGTTTGCTACAAGAATGAGAAATCACCTATCGGTGGTTCATTGCTGCTTTGCCCGGGTGTAGGTTTGTTTGAGATAAGATTTATAAATAATCAACCAAAAATTTTTTGTATGTGATCTATTAAAAAGAAAGTTAAAACTCAGTGCTTTATTTCCGTTACACTTAGACCTTAGGTACTGACTCTTGCTTGGATACGGCAGAAATTAGGAAATTACATAAATAAGTAGGTATGTATGAATTCCATACTTAAGTAAGTAGACATGCAATGTTGCGATGATGATGACCAAGGAACTTAATGTTACATGTTTTCTTGTTGTTTCATTAGAAACCTCGTGCATTTCAAAATACAGTCTTCTGATGTTGTTTTGAAAAAAAACACTCCACAGAAAAACCGACGTAATTTTCCATGTCTCAAATTTGAATTCAATAGCAAATCGTGAAGTGTGAAACAATAGCCAAACGTACAATATGTATAGCCTGCCTTATTGTTTGAACATTTTTATCTTACTTTGTACAATCAACAATCTTATCCGATTTATCATCAGCGAGAACCACGATGAAAGTAGTGTACAGTCTCCATCTTACTTGATTATCATCATCATCAGCATTTAGTACACAGCTGGACATAGGCCTCCCATCATGAGCGCCATAGCGCCCTATCTTCAGCTTGCCGCATCCAGCATCTGCAGTCTTTAACAGTTCGTCATCCCACCTGGCCGGAGGGCGTCCTACACTATGTTTGCAGAGTCGCGGAATTGTATTTTGGTGTAAAAAGTGATCGCGCTTTCCCTTATTTGTGATTTATAGCTAGCTAGTCTGAAAGTCCGCCTGCGACGCAGGAGGATGGGTTCGATTCCCGCCTTGGGACAAATGTTTTTACGACCTGAAAATGTTTGTTCCGGGTGTTCCGGGTATTTTTACGTATACCTAATAAAAAATATCTATGTAGGTATGTAATATATTGAATTATGCATATCAGTCATCATAACACAAGCTCTGCTTAGCTTGGGGCTGTATGATGCTGTGTGGATTGCCCAGCATTATTTATTTATTATTTTACACATTTACCATTCTATCGACTTTTTGATGGTCAATAAATGAAGGAACTATACAACTACCTCCCTGGATAGTGTTAGTAGAGAAACATCAAGAAATAATTGCGATTCTAGTTAAGTAACAATAATACTTCAATGTTCATAATGAAGTCATAAAAAAAAACAATAAATGAGTTTTATTTCGTATCATACCAACATTTGCTATAACTAGTTGCAACCAAGCGTGACAACTTTTTATAGAATATTTCCACACTAGCATCGCCTCGCGGTTTCACCCGCGTAGTTCCCGTTCCCGTGGGAATTCCGGTATAAGATATAGCCTATGTTACTCCCTGAAAAGTAAGCTTTCTAATGGTGAAAGAATTTTTAAAATCGGTCCAGTAGTTTTTAAGTTTATTCGTCACTTACATAAATATAAAAATACAAATCTTTCCTCAGTATATGTAGATAACGATTAAATAAATAGCATTAACAATAGGTGATTGCGAAGGAGGAATTAAGTACACCTACATACTTACTGTATATGCTTACAGTAGGTAGGTACTTGTAGATAAGACAAGTATTATTAACGTTCAATGTCACGGTATTATTAATACACAGTCATTATCATCATCATCAGCCTATATTAGTCCACAGCTGGACATAGGCCTCCCCTAATGAGCGTCATAGCGCCCTGTCTTCATCCAGCATCTGCCATGTGAAACAACCTTCAAACGGTCCATAGAAACAGCGCGTGCGAAGCCGTAGGCAGAAACTAGTAATAAACATTTAAATTGTAGACTGGCAATAATTTATTTAGACTGTCATGTCATCAAGGTCAAAGCTAGTCTGTTGTTTTTGTCAATAATGACGAAAAAAATACCGTAGTCACGGTGGTATCACAGTGATAATGATAATACCAACTCATCGTAAATTGAGAATGGATGACAAATAAACCGATTCCGTTCTCTTAAAAATACGTAAGACTAAATTCTGTCCATGTATGCACTTGTTTTTCCGGGACAAAAAGTTGCCTAAGTTATTATTATAAATAAAACAGGCAAACAGCGAGTCGGACTCGCGCACGAAGGGTTCCGTACCATTATCTATAAAAACGGCAAAAAAAACACGTTTTTTGTATGGGAGCCCCCTTAAATATTTATTTTATTCTGTTTTTTAGTATTTGTTGTTGCAATAAAAATACATCATCTGTGAAAATTTCAACTGTCAACTATCACGATTCATGAGATACAGCCTGGTGGCAGACGGACAGCGAAGTCTTAGTAATAGGGTCCCGTTTTTACCCCTATTTTTTGGGTACGGAACCCTAAAAACTATAACGATACAAACATCGCTATTTATCCGATTATGTATGCAAAATTTCATTACAATCGGGGAAGTAATTTGCAAATTAATCGAAAAGTACGTTTGTATGGGAACTTAAGAGGTTCAGTCCCATCTAAGTTTCACAATTCGAAATTGTATGACGAAAATTGTATTGCATCTCATGGAAGCATAGGCTAAGGGATGTATTCTACTAAAGATCATCGTACATTTACATAAAATGTATATTTTTCACAAAATTTTCATACATTATATCATTTCAAAGTTTTCTGCTGAGCTAATCAAACCGCCCATACTTAACCTAGAATTCACTGTGTTGCCGCGTCTTTTTATACGCATTTTTTTGTTTAGATAAGATAAGATGTTTATTGCAAAAAGAATCATTACAAATAATTACATAACAGTTTGTCTGACATTATGAAATATTATGACCAGAGAAAATTCTTGTTCAAACAGTTATGCATTAGCCTCAGCTGCCTCAACTAGACTGAAAAGTCTGTAATATAGGCAGCTGTGCTCCCCTACGATGTTACAGTAATAAATGATAGAATTTTGACGTCGTTATTAACATTACTTGTCGATTTGAGATCCTTCCTTTGACAAATATTGCGTACAATTGTATCTGAAACTCGACTCCAAGCAAGTGAGTTTCAGTCGTAGTTTGTTTACAAACATTCTAAATCTAGTTTGGCTAAGCTAGCGTATCTTTCGAAGAACAACCCTAAGTTGACGAGACTGCTTTATTGTCAAGTAGCTTATATGACCCAAGCAATGAAGCCCGCCAAATAGTTACCCAGTAGATGTCTGGCCTTAATTATGCTATTTTCGGATCTGCTTCCTGACTATGTCCTTGTACAAGTAGTGGAACTGGCCAAGTCTACTTTCCTTTAACTTCAGAAACTAGTTTACCTTTGTCCCTGACAATGTAATAAAATTCTATACTAACACACCAAATATCGAATTCCTACTGCTATAACATTAGACGTTCATCAGATTTTAGATGTGATTGTTGCTGGATTGGATCAGTGATCAGTTTTTATCAATGATATTGTTGTAAACTTTCGTACTTTTATACTTGTTTAAAGGGTTCCGTACCATAAAAGGAAAAAGGAACCCTAATAGGATCACGAACAAGAAGCAAGTCTTATAGCACAAGTAAAGACTTGTGCTATAAGACCTTGCTTCTTGTTGTGTTGAATTTTTTGATTTTTCCCTTTGGAAAAATCAAAAAATCCTAAATTAGTACTTTATTCGCAAAAAATAATAATTTCGCCATGGACCAAAAACCTATAGGGTACTTCCCGTTGAATTAGAATCATAAAATTTGGCAAGAAGCACGATCTTATAGTCAAGTAAGGGAAAAATCCGAAAATCGTTAATTTGTCTAATCACAAAAGAACATTTTTTGATTCTCCCCATGGACCAAAACCTATAAGGTAACTTCACGTAGACCTAGAATCATCATAGTTGGCAAGTAACAAGGTTTTAAAATTATTATATAACTATCCAGAACCCTTGTTGCGCGAGTCCGACTCGCAGTTGACATTTTATTTTATAAGGCCATGAAATAAAATTATCTTTTTATCCACATAGTGTGATGCAGTTAAAGATTACACACTCAAATTTTTTTCGTTCTGAAATGTACATTGACAGGATTGTGTTAAACTAGACGACTTAGTCATTGGTATTTAGTTTTTTTTTTAAAACTTACTTGTATAACTTGAACAATTCTTAAAACCATATAATGGGCCAATTGTCCACAAGTTAATGCATACCGAGTCCCACAGTTGGGAAATATTATTTATTATTACTTACAGGATTATATTGTAAGGCAGTGACGTAAGCCTGAACAGCCTGCTCCATGTCCCCGGCAGCGACCAGCGCCGCAGCCAGGTTTATGTACCCATCAATGAAGTCTGGCTTCAACCGCACTGCATGTCTGTAGTTCTCCAGAGCGTCTTGAAGTTGCCCACGCTCTTTGTAGACATTGCCAAGGTTGCTGTAGGACCAATAACTAAATTAGTGGATGAATCTAGATATGGCTATGTAATTCCAAGTGATGGTGAACTCAGATCTTCAGTGCCCACTTCTTTGGTGAATAAACATTTTTACTTGACCAAGAAAAAGTCAATTTTTCAGGTTAATCTTAGCCTATGACACTTGCAAATAACCCCCACCCTCAGTACGGGTGTGCTCTAACCAATTAAGCCACGAAGCCCTTAGTCAGTTCAACTGAAAATCTTTGGGACCTCTTACGGACTATAGCGCCCGTGGCTCCACCTACAGGGGTAACATTACAGTTTTTTGGGAACTTATTTAATTCTTTAGAGGTACCCAAAGTGCAGGTAAGCACTACAACAAAAAAAAACCTTAGAATTATGGTATCGGTTAACAAGAACATAATAGAATGTTTCTGGAACATTGATTAGCCATACAATACATTCTTTATCTGTGATATCAAGCTCTGGTGTGCTCAGGTGGGTTGAAAAACACTCCAACCTTATTATTTGAATTGTATTACACAAGTTATGTTTAGCATCACACAAAATTACCTGTAAGCTTCTGCAAGTAATGGGTTCTGTTTGATAGCCAATGTGGAGAACTGAGCGGATTTGTCCAATCTGCGGCATTGAAAGTGGATTGACGACAGCAGCAGCAGCACACCGGTGTTGGTGCCATCTTGTCTCCAAAGTTGCATGCAGTGGAGTTCCGCACTTTCATAGTCACCCGCTTGGTACTCTCGGTGAGCAAGCTCCAGGAGGCCTAGACAATGACATATAAGCAATCAATTTATGGTCATAACAAAATAATTTGACACGAGATCCAACTACTCTTTTTGCATAGGTATAATATTTACGTACGTATATATTTTTTGACCCTTTGTATTGTTTGTTTAATGTTTTACTTTAGAAGTAAAGTACTACTCTCAAGAACCTAACCAATGGGTATAGCAACAGTACAAAATACAAGGTACAGTCTGGTACAGTACAAAACTGTTGCTGAGCAGAACACATCAAAAGTCTATGAAAATGTCACAAAATAATAAAAATAGAGACAAAATTCAAGGTCAACCAAATAAACATGCATGTCAACACACAGACACAGGAGTGATTGGATTTGAGAAAATAGGTCCCTGTATCTACAACAAAGGATTTGTAACATCACATACTGATTCACACTTCAATAAACTTACCTGAAACCATTTCTACAAACAAATTCACCCTAAGAGTCTGAAATCTATTTCTGAAAATACCATGACACATAACCTATCCTACCAGGTAAAGTTTTGTCTGCTTGGAGCATTTTATATGTAGGATGATAGTAATCTTGATGATGAAGGTAATTGAGAATGGAATTTCTGAATGCGTAACCATTGAAAGACAAAGTATGTACCTATTAAACGAAGCGAGCCAAAACAATAGTCTGAGAAAATTCCCGCAGGAGTCAATTGATTTGTATCTATTTCAGCAGACATTTCGCGAAAACATGATAAAATTACTCACCCACTGTAGATATCTGCTGAATATCTGACATTTTGAGTATCACTGCATTAGCGGGAACACCGACAATTTGCTGGGACTGCGGCTGAGTCGTGACAGATTGTGGAACGGCAACATTCGCTTGAGGTTGCATTTTCGTAGCACAAAGCGAAAACAAACGTACCGTGATCACTCGGATTCATGGGGAAATAATTGTAACCAATGGTTTCATTTAGATGCCATCATTATTTCAAATAAGTTCTTAGATTCACAATAAAATCACGCACATCACAACTTCCTACACTACACACTCAACCAAAACGAAATCTTCCATTCCATCCACGATTCCATTCAATCAATTTCAATTACTATGTTGATTTAGGGTTCCGCATTTCCGCAAGGGTTTCGTTTGCCGTTCGCGTCGATCGAGGTGGTCGGTGGCTCATGGCGTCGTCGTCGCGTCGTCGAATCGAGTAGGTACTCGAGTGAGACCGACGACCGAGGGCACTAGACTAGAATCTAGTCTAAGGATAAGACTGTTTACACTAACACCCTGTATGATAGATAAGTTGTTAAGTTGAGTAAAAATTTTGTGCACGCTGCGGCGTCCCATAAGTGTGAAAACACATAGATTATAAGATTTTGTAAGTGTAATATTTAGCCTTCATGTGATTTTCACGTAGGATGCCCTTTTGTAAATAAATAAATTCTTCGGCCGCCGTGCTCCGGCGGCTGTCACGAACGAACGTACGAACGGGACGAGTCCGTAACACTATGGAAGCAATCACATTGCAACTCAACAACTCCGCACCTGCAACTCCTCATGGAATCAAAACACGAAGTATTGAGGTACGGAACTCAATCAAAGGTCAGATGCTCGCGCTTGATGATTTTATTTCCGTTTCGCAAATCGCAACAACTTCACTCCATGCATGAAATGAAGTACGACGCGCGTGCGCGACCTCGACAGAATATAGAGGGGAATGAAAAGAGAGAGGCATATCTAACCTCACACTCAAAACTCCAAAATTAGGTCTTACGTATACGTTTTTAAAGATTACAATCGCATGAAAATGACTTTATTTTTGTCGATGGCTTGGCTACACAAGCGACTGCCGGAAATGTAGCCATTGTCAAAATCGAAATATGTCGCTGTTTTCTTCGTGGACGGAGGAAATCAACCCCCTAGGTTTTCTTGTACCATGCCACATTTAAGCTTTTTTGTGGTTTTTCATTATTCTGCGTTTTACGAGCTCGCGTAAAAGTTCTACAAAGAATAAAACTAATGGAAAGTTATCTTTCCCAATATATTAATATACTCTTCGACGACCTCTCTGGCTCGGTGGGCGAAGGCCTGCCTGCGACGCAGGAGGTTACGTTGAGGTTGGGTTCGATTCCCGCCTCGGGACAAATGTGTGTACGTACAATCTTTTAGACATTTGTTCAGGGTGTTCTGGTCGTTTTCTATGTATAATAAAAAATATCTATAATAAGTATTGTATTCTATTATGTATATCAGTTATCTAGTCTGTACCTACCTACCCATATAACACAAGCTCTACTTGATAATGTTGTGCGAATTGTCCAGCATTATTTATTATTATATTACTCTTTAGATAACTTGCCGCAAATCGTAATCCATTTTTATAAGTGAAAAAACTCATTTCGTTTTACTGGTATGTACCTATTTTTGGAGCGCTTGGCAAAATAAGAGATATTTTGGAACTAAACTAATCTCAAATGTTTCCAAAAACAATTGAGTTTAAGTTGGTTTTATCATGGGTTCGTGATCGTGAAATCTGTTTTAAATTTTCACTTGTCAACACTATGCATGCCCATTGCCCATAGCTGCTATAATTATGTATCTCACGTAAATATTGATTTTATTAGTACCCACCTAACATAACATGCCAAATTTATTAAAAGATTTAAAAAAAAGATGACATTTTATTTCGTACAAATAAAGTTACAACATTTATTAGTTCTAGGGAACAAATGAAAAATCTTAATAATAGCCGAGAAGCTTTTCAGGATTAAGAAAGCCGTCTAGCTATTGCACTTGCTTCCACCTGCCCCAGTTTCCATATGACAAACGTTGTACGAATAGGTATTCTGTATATTAAAGTGGCCTCCAGCCGTGGGCGCTGCCACTGAGCAGCACTATTCTAATGAGTACACACCGGCCAAACAAACGCCAATAACTGGGTCTCGCTGGTTAAGCGAACGCAAACGATCGATGGCGTGTGCCGGGATCCGAAGTCAAAGGAATCGAACTTTGTATAGCGGAACGGTTGGACAACGGTGGTATGGTAGGTAAGACGTGCACTCACCTTCAACACAGCATCTTGTGCTCTCTCAAGTTCTTTAAGACGAGTTTTGGTCATAGGTCCACAAGTGTATGCGCAAACACAGGTGCACTCGCTCTCATAATCCGATACCGGGGAGAGGTCAGGCGCAGGCCCAACGGCATAACGCAGCTTAAATTAGTACCTGTTCTTATTTAAGTAGAAAGCAATGAACATAGTCTTGAACATAATCAATTGGAATAAAATCACAAATGTGTTTGATTTATTTTCTTTTTTGTTTTTTTAGGGTTCTGTACCCAAAGGGTAAATCGGGACCTTATCACTAAGGCTCCGCTGTCCGTCGGTCGGTCCGTCTGTCACCAGACTGTATCTCATGAACCGTGATGGTTAGACAGTTGAAATTTTCACAGGTGATCTATTTCTGTTGCCGCTATAACAACAAATACTAAAAAACAGAATAAAATAAATATTTAAGGGGGCTCCCATACAACAAACGTGATTTTTTTGCTCGTTTTTCTAGATAATGGTACGGAACTCTTCGTGCGCGAGTCCGTCTCGCACTAGGCCGGTTATTTTTTTATACAAGCAGCATTTCAATTATGAAATACGATTTCAAAATAACTACTTAAGTACTTAGTCTAAATACGATAGCAAATAGGCAATTTCAGTGAGATCTTGTGGCACCGATTCATGGTAGCAGACATACAACTCTCTTGGCTCAGGCTCGCTGAAGACGCGTCTGAAACAAATTTTTAGACTTTTAAAGGTGTGCTATAATTATCGACTTATCGCACACCTTAAAGCACAAAATGTGCATTCGAATATGGGCTTTATCTCGGTATTTTTCGATGTATTTTATATTGACAGATGACTGACAGCTTGCGGACCCCTCGTTTGAAGCTTGTGGAAAGCATTATAGGCTTTAACTCGGTACTTTTCGATGTATTTTTATTGACAGATGACAGACAGCTTGCGGACCCCTCGTTTGAAGCTTGTGGAAAGCAATTTTTTCACTGTAAAATGTATCAAATGATGTACTAGTTTCAGTCCATATTTGTTTGCACATTTTTATGCTAGGTGGTAGCTGTGAGCCTCTGTTCTGCAACAACCTTAATCCGTAGTGCATAATCACACTAATATTATAAATGCGAAAGTTTGAATGGATGTTTGTTACTTCTTCACGTTAAAACTACAGAACTGATCGAACTGAAATTTTGCATGCATATGTAGTTCTAGACCTGGAATAAAACGTACCTACTTTTGGAATAAAACGTACCTACTTTTTATCTCACAAATCAGTTCCCATGAGATAGAAATAACGTTTCCGCCTTTAACTCCTTTTACTCCATAGATGATTATATTAATGATGTTAATGCTTTGCCAATGTCGTCGCCCAGTTCCGCACCGATAATAGTATTTAAGGAGAACAATCATAAGCTTAGTTTTATATAAATATTGACCTGTATCTAAATCACATTATATTTAGACTTAGATAGGCAAATAATATTGTATTACATTTTAAGTATTATATAAACTTACAAGTGGTTTATTTTTCGCTTCTTCCACAAATGGACAAAAAATTGAAGCGAACCAAATCAATAACGTTTTGTTTCTTAATTGATAATAATTACTATTTTTAAAACTGTTTATGTATAAAATTTGACTTGTCTAAGTGCTTATTTTGTAAGACTAAACAAATAAAGTTATTGAATTTTCCATAGAAAGCGTGCGAAGCTGCAGGCAGAATCTAGTTTTATCATAACTAGTTCAGTTATTAAGTTTCATTCAGCGTTCGTTTTTTTTTAGATTTACATTTCACCACAATCTAAAAAACATGTGCATAATATTGTAAACCAACATACAAGAGGTACATACTAGTACATTTCATTAGATATATCATAGAAACTAAGAGGCTTACGGACAAACCGAATTACGGTTTAGGTTAGCTTTAAGATAATTTTAGTACTTAATGTGAAACATAAATAAATGAAAAAAAAACAAAAAAAAACTAATCAATCACACATAATATGTAAATTATTAGTGCGAAAGCTGTATGGATGTTTAGAATGGATTGGACGGAAATTTTGTATTGATGTAGCTCTAAGCCTGGAATAACATAGGCTACTTTTTAACCAGGTGAAACCGCGGCCGGAATCTTGTATCAAAAAGCGAAAGTAAGTTATCTATCGCTGCATCTGCTTGCCTCTGGCTATATGTTAACTTTTAACAGATCATAAGACTTTAATTGCCCACGATGCACATGTAGTTCTTAGAGCCCGAGTAGCTGAGACAGGACGTCAATGTGTTAAAGAGCAAGGCTTGATTGGCTTAATTATGGCATCCCGGGGAAGGAAATTAAACTACTTTTGATCCTAGAGAAGCGCGTGCCAGGCTTCGGTAGCTAGTATTAAATTGGTATCTGTGGAACTCCCACATAAATTATACAACTCGAACATAAAGGAAAGGAAATGCTTCATGTACCAACGCGCTTTCCCTTATCAAAATATGTACCTACATACAAACGTTCTGCGCATTTCTGTGAACGTTACTTTTGAAACACTATTTTAATTTAGTATTTTTTTTGAGAGTGTGAGTGCAATCCCGCCTTTTTGTGCTATATACATGTTTATCTTTACCTCACCTCCCCGTTAGAAAATCGGAGGGCATGCTCGCGGAAAATTTTTTATAGCGGTTCCTTCCTTTATGTTCAGAGTAGACCCAATACTGACCCAACAACCCAGAACTGGAATGGCTCTGTTTGCTTCTTACTGATACCACATTGATGCAATATTTCTGGCGGGGCTTGGAATAGCATGCCATGCTCTTTTACAGCCACTAAGATCTTGTTCAGGGGATTGCATGGGGTTTGATTTCTTTTGAACCTGAAATAAAAATATTGGTCAGAAAAGGTCATAGTTTAGGGCCGTTGCACATCTCCGCCGCGAAATTATAGCAGCGGAACCGCAGTTATTTCGCCAAAACTTGTCCGTTGTGTGAAACAGAGGCGAAACTGCGTGTTTATTCTTAGAGCTATGTCGATAAATTTGGTTCTCTGTCGGTTGTATTCATTACGAATCATATCCTTCAGGGAAACTCCGTTGGACACAAATGGCATAGAATTAAAAATATGCAGAATCTTAAAAATGTGCGACGTACGTCCATTGTCTTACCTAACACTATGCTGCAATGTCTCGTGTATCCGTTTACTAGCGCTTCTAAACATCTTTACAATAAAAGAGTAGAGATGATTGTTCGCTTGTGCTTCTATTGTCTTTACAGGCGCGATTAGAATACCCCTCTCTGATTCCAGCTGGACGAAATTGAAGAGAACATTCTCATCTCCAGCGGTAATTCTGGAAAAAGGAGTTATTATTAAACAATGTTCAAGGAAAGGGATTATTTTTTGACGAACTCTGTGGCGCGGTGGGCGAAGGTCCGCCTGCGACGCAGGAGGTTGCGGGTTCGATTCTCGCCTTGGGACAAATGTTTGTACGATCTGCAGATATTTGTTTCGGGAGTTCTGGTTGTTCTCTATGTATAATAAAAAATATCTATCTATGTTTGTATTGAATTGTTTGATGTATATCAGTTATCTAGTACCTACTCTAGTACCCATAACACAAGCTCTGCTTAACTTGGGACTAGATAATGCTGTGTGAATTGTCCAGCATTATTTATTAATATTCAGATTGGTTTTTGTACGAGTATGAATGTCGACAACGTGTTCGACGATGTATCACTAAGGTATAGAAGATACCTATGTATCTGTGTTTTCTTACCCTAACGATTTGTGACCGGGATATATCGGAAATCAATGTGGCTAGTTGATTCATCCAGTGTTTTAAAAACTCTACGGCGTTGTGCGATAGGCGTTGATGTAAGATACCTAAACATTATGTATACTCTCTGGACTGTGGGAATTTAAGTTACCTTTGTACTGCTACATGGTTAATTTCGTTCAGCAATGATTTTCTTATGTCCGACACATCAATGCTGCCACTTGCTCTGCTACCATCCTGAAAATGATTGAGAAATTAAATAAATAAAACGTAAATGCGAGTGGGACACCCGCATCAAGGAGGGTTCAGTATAAATGTAAGACCTTGTTTCTTAATCAATATCAAGATTTTAGGTCAACGGGAAGTACCCTATAGGTTTTAGATCTATAAAAAAATTAATTAAATAAATAAATAATGCTGGACAATTCACACAGCATTATCTAGCCCCAAGCTAGAGCTTGTGTTATGGGTGCGTGGTGGTCTATGACGCGAATCAAAATTTTATTTTGTGAATAATCTAGAAATAAACTTTTTTCGGATTTTTCCTTTCACTTGTGCACAAGTGTGCTATGACTCATAGCAAGAAGCAAGGTCTCATAGCCTATGAGACCTTGCTTCTTGCCAAATTTCATGATTCTTGGTCAACTGGAAGCACCCTATAGGTTTTGTGTGTACAACTATCTGTGTTGTTTAGCCAAAGAACGAACAAACCTGTCTATCCCAATCTGAATCCGATCCGGATGAATCGCGACGATTCCTTTCTCTATCCGCTCTTCTGCCTTGAACGCGATCTTCACTTATTTCACTGGAATACAAAAAAATTACTTGGTATTTATTACTAGAGGATCCGTAAAGGGACGACCTTCACCCATCTGTTTAATGGATGAAAATATTTTATTAACAAATTTAATATATTAGAAAATATATATCTGAGTGGGTTGTCTAAAAAAATTCTTATAGATTTCTTCCAGGCAACCTTTGGATGGATATAAGTTTGAAAATTTAAGAAAGGCAGGGTACCTACACAATATAATTCTTATTCTTTTTTTACAAGTAGAAAAACATACATAAAAATAACATTAAAAAAATACTTCACAAAATAGAATGCATAGGGAATAAATAAATACAAAGAACAAAAATAAGAAAAAAAATGTACCAATATTCACTTTTCTGACAAATAGAAATCTTTGACGCGAGCTTTGAAAACGGGTAGAGATCCAGTTTATTTCCTATAATGGACAGCTTTACGGCCTGGATGGAAAATGATTTGCCATAAAAACTGGTTCGGTGGAGAGGCATGTTCAATACCAGATTTTCTGATGACCGAAGGATAGCCATAGCCTTATTTATCTATCACACAGGCGGTTTACGAGCGATTTCAAAGCAATGCGATAGCGCCGCGAACTCGCCGCAATTAGCGCCGAAATCGCTCGCAAATCGCTAGTGTGATATTGATATAAAGGGTCATTCCATGATCGCGGGTGCAACATTTAGACGCATATAATGTTTCTTAACAATAAAACCAAAAAAGATGCCCCGCTTCGTCGCGTCGCGTCTCGGTGTGAGCAAACTCTAAGATGTTCACTGTTACCTATTACTTTTCAAGCTATTAGAATCCTCCGAATAGCTGACATCCAAGCTGGAATGCCGGTACTTCTGAGCCCCATACCAAGGGTTGTACAGGCTATGATGGCTGCCGTAGTTCAGAGAACTTTCGCTAGCGGCGCTAGTGTTGATTTGTTCGGTCGAGTAATGTCGGCGTTTCTGGTCTTTTGTAAGCTTGAGGGTGGATGTTTTCAGTGTACTCTCTGGTTTTATTGCTGAAAACAGATTATTTATTCAGGCACCGCTGAAGTAGGTACTCCATGACGGGAGGGGGTGGGGTGGGGGGACATTTTTGGTCACCTTCCTCTAATCTCCGGCTCCGGCCTCCTCCGGTCAATTAACTGCAGCTATAAGTGCTATTTTTAAAAGATTTTATTTTTTTACAACAATTACATGGCTTATTTTGTTATTTATCACAAACCAGTTGAAAATAAGCACAAAAAAACAAACAGCCAGCGGAGCGAGCCATGAAAATTTTGGGAAGTTTACGGTGGTGAAGAAAATTGATAAGAAAGTAATACAAAATAAGTAGGTATCGGCGACTCGAGTGAACCGCAGCATTTTCTGAAATTGGCGAGGCATGCTAAGCAAGACAAATAAATGAGAATGAGCTTATAAACATAGCTCTGTGAAGGATAGCACAGAGAAACCTTCTTCACCAGCTTCACCAGGTGGTTAAGGGGGGGGGGGGGTTTGCTTTTGCATTTTTAGGTACTCAAACCAAACATTACCATGCCATCATAGTCATCTGATCTAACGAGGCTCTTCTGTACTGTAATGCCTTAGTCACCACACTTGGTTGGCAAATTGGTAGACAATTGGTGTCATGATAGTATGCGTTTAGTACTTTTTTATTCAAAAAAGCACCATTATTGAATACTATATTTATCGTAACTAAAAACTACATTTACAATACAACATATTGGACGACTTCCCACTCGATAGACCGAAGACATTGCAGAATTCCCGCCTAAAGACAAATGTTTGTACGATCTACAGATATTTGTTCCGCATGTTCTGGTCATTACAATAACGATGTATGTAATATGTATGATAAAAAATATAATATCTATGTAATATATTGTATTAAGTATATTAGTTGTCTAGTACCCATAACACAAGCTCTGCTTAGCTTGGGGGCTAGATAATGCTGTGTGAATTGTCCAGTACTATTTATTTATTTAATACTATATATTAAATACAACTTACAAACAATTTCCTTCATCTTTCGGCCATACTTAGTGAGACATTCAGGCGTGATCTCGAGCTGAGGCTGCGTGTTAGAAGAGAACAGTGCAGATAGATGCTTGTCCAGTCCAACCTCGTAAAGAAGCTCTATGCAGCTCTCACATTCCTCCACGTAGAAGGGTGATGGGGGTGTGGGACCCACAGCCTGAAAAATATCAATATTCGATAGAGTAAAGGTCCACTCGCACTGAGTGGAACTGCACTACAACGGAACTGCGCGACACGGCGCGACCAGTTATTCTTTGTATGAAATCCTATGGGACTGATCGCACTACGCGTCAGCGGAACTGCGCGGCCTTTAAAGTTTTGTTAGTTTATTGTACCGGTTTATTTCCGGGAAAATTACACATTTATTAATTTAAGGACTGTTAAAAAATAAGTTGACAAGATCTATCGTGGGAACAAAACCCTCTCAACTAGCTTTTTATTGCTGCCCCACTGCTATACAAAACTCTCCCCTATGGATTTAACAGATTAGTTTATTGTTAGGCCGAGAATATTATAGAATCATGCATTGCAGAAACTTTGTTAAGGATTCATAACTACTACGAAATAGTGGAAGAGAAAAGATTACCTTAAATGCGCATAAAGGAAACCGTCACCAGTGTACCGCCGTGTCTAAAGAAGAATAGAGAAAAATATATAAATAAAATATTGCGTTTATTATACATATAAATGTTACAACTAGTAATACAAGCATTAACAGCTAGTATAAGTCCACCTACTCAGTCTATATAGCATTTGTTTTTTGTTATTTGTCTATCACTACGCTACAGACAATACGTATATAGACAATACAGATAAGACAATAAGTTTTTATTCATGCATTCAGAAACTGCAGGCAAGCCTCTTAATTAAATTAGTTAACCCTATCACTGCCCATGTCGCAGATCGTCTGCGCTCGCATCTGCGTTAAAATGTAAACCAGAAAACTCACAATTTCAGTACAACCTCCTGCTTCCATCAAAGTAGTCAATATGAAATGTCCTTTCCCAATGATAAGGAGGAACCAACGTCCATCGGGAATTCTGGAAAATATAAACACGTTCAATAATTCACATATTATGGATGTTTTTTCCTCCTTCACGCTAAAACTGGTAACTGGTAAATGGTGTACTTCTAGGATATTTACAATTAAATCAATCACAATTAAAGAAAGTGAGTTTTAGTTATTTAGATAATGCGGTGTAAATTGTCCAGCATTATTTATTATTATTTATAATTAACCGACAACGTAGTCCAAACTAGAGAGTATCACTTACTTGTACTCATCATTAGCATCATTCTGACTCTGCTTTCTGGACTCATTAATAAATACTTCTTTCCACATAATCAGTTTTTCCAGTTCATTCTTTGCGCTCAAGTTCAAAATACCATTCAGTTTCAAATACGCATTGATTTCCTTTAGATCTTCGTCTTGTAAATGAGAACTTAGGAGATGTCCTGAGTAGTACAAGCACGCTCCTATAACTGTATACAGTCTTTGGAAGTTCTCCACATCATCTGTCTGAAAAATCCATAACAAAATATAATATTATATTATAAAGAGGAAAGATTTGTTTGAATTGAATAGGCTCTGAAACTACTGGTCTGATTTCAAAAATTCTTTCACCATTAGAATCTTACATTATCCCTGATGAACATAGGCTATAGAATATACCCGTGCGAAGCCGGGGCGGACCGCTAGTAAACAAAATAAATTAAAGTCATAAATAGTTCAGTCCAGAAGGCAACACAACATAGGTTGTGTTACGAATCGTCGGCACCTATCGCGATTCTTTGGCATAACTGTCCCACTCTACAAAATCAAAAATTCTCCTTCCTCCTTGAATATCCAATTTCTGTACACTTAGAAAAATCTAATTCTTCAAATCAAAATGTATATACTGTTTGTTAAATTATCTCATATGAATTTTGATGGTCATTATCATCAGCCTGTATTAGTCCACAGCTGGACATAGGCCTCCCCTAACGAGCGCCATAGCGCCCTGTCTTCAGCTTGCCGCATCCAGCATCTGCCGGCAGTCTTTGGCAAATCGTCATTCCACCTGGTCGGAGGCCGTCCTACACAGCGTTTGCCGAGTCGCGATCTCCACTCAAGAACACGTTTACCCCAGCGGTTATCGGTTCTTCGCTAGATATGGCCGGCCCCCTGCCACTTCAGCTTGTTATTTCTTAGAGCTATGTCTATGACTTTGGTTCTGGAATTTTGATGGTGCGTTAAAGAAATTATGTAGGTATCTATCATTCATTGCCGACGTATTCCTGCCCAGTCGCTCTTGTCTACTTGGATCTTTCCTACTTTTTGTTTAGAAATTGTGTACATACCCATTCTCTATAATCAGCTGCTTCTAACTCTGTTATTGCATCATCTATATGTACCTTCACTTCCAACGGTAAGGACACTGTATGAGCAGCTAAAACATCTTCAAAACCAATTTTACTATTCAACCCTTTACAATTGATCACATTAACAAAAATCCTTGAGAATAACAAATCCAACTTATCAACGTTATTAGGCTTTGTAAAACAAGCTTTCAGAGAGCCATACAAGAACTCTAACATTCTTATAACATCTGTTACAACTTTCTTTGCACAAAATAGATCCAATTCTGTATTAGGAAATGCTATCAAGACTAGATCAGTATAATGCTGAGTGTACATCACATTGATTAGTTTATTGCTGTGAAACACTGATGATGACTGTGGCTCACTTGTTCCTAGAGATTTGGGTGCTAGATGGTTGAGTGTAACATAAGCCCCTCTGGTGTTGTACAAAAAGTTTTGGTTGTATGGTCGAGGATAGCAGTATAAAACCCCATCATCATCACTGTTATCCATATCTTTGCAGCAAATATACAACACTGAACAGGAAGAGTCTTTTACAACTTGTGTCAAAGCATTTTCTGAGCTTTTGCTGGTTAATAATCTCTCTAAATCAATCATGTAGTCTTTATTTGGAGGATGGAAAGTAAGTCTTGGATTACTGTGCTCTTCCAAGATCCTTTTCATTACAATATTGAGATTCGATGCATTCACATCAATGTTGTTTATTTTCATCAAATAGTATCCTTTCTTAACTTTAGGTGAGTAGATGGTCTTGGCTTCTATTAAGAAATCATTTAGTACCAAAGTCTTTTTATTGGAATGTGTATCTAAGTTGATACCAAACAGTTTTTCAATCTGACAGTTCTTTTCACTAGGAAATATCATATTCCTGCTGACCTGCAAATAAATGTCATAGTTATTATTAATAAAAACTGGGTTCTAAATACTAGGTATTAACAATATTATCATAGACTAACAAAACACAAGTATTATAAACATAAAAAGTTAGGATGTAAGAGATCTTATTTGATCTCTGGAATATCGGCTTCAATTTTGAACATTATTTCACAAAAAATGTTTTGTTAAGAAATTGAATAATGTCCCAAAAATATTTCGATAAGACTTGAACCCAGTGTGAGATAATAGCAAAAACTTTACACATTGTTTTTCTGAGTAATCATAGGATCATAGGCTGTTTTATTTATGTATCATGTGAATGGTAAAGGTATACATTATTAATTTATTAATTATAAACTAACACTGGTATTATTATAACCATTATTTTTAAATAATAGCTTCATGAGATTCATACACATTTTTTGGGAATTAAAATGCATGTTTATCTAGGTTTAGAACAACATACCTGCAAGCGAAAATTTAGACTGAATTTCAGCCATTATTAGATGAAGAATTAACTAACATCCCTTCATCCAAACTTTCAAATCAATTACATTATTACTGTGATTCACTAACCTGAATGATAATAGGTGTAATATTTTCATCCAAATCACAGCTTCCTCCAGTATCTGGTTTGTTACAAGATCCTGCTGCTATATTGTCTTTTTTAATAGCCTCAGAGCTTTTAGACTTGTGCCCTTTCAAGGCCCTGAATATTCGACCTGTAACATGCAAAAATATTAAGGAAGTCTTAAGACTACAGAAGTGGACTTGACTGACAACACTGGATATAATATTATAGTAACAAAGAAATATCATGAAAGGGTGCAAGCTTACTTATACTTTGATACTAAGATTTAGTTTCCCTAACCTGTGACAGAAGATATCATTATTTATTAATGTTAAACAGTAACAAGTGAAGACCACAGAAGTGGACTTGACTGACAACACTGGATATATTATAGTAACAAAGAAATATCATGAAAGGGTGCAAGCTTACTTATACTTTGATACTAAGATTTAGTTTCCCTAACCTGTGACAGAAGATATCATTATTTATTAATGTTAAACAGTAACAAGTGAAGACCACAGAAGTGGACTTGACTGACAACACTGGATATATTATAGTAACAAAGAAATATCAAGAAAGGGTGCAAGCTTACTTATACTTTGATACTAAGATTTAGTTTCCCTAACCTGTGACAGAAGATATCATTATTTATTAATGTTAAACAGTAACAAGTGAAGACCACAGAAGTGGACTTGACTGACAACACTGGATATATTATAGTAACAAAGAAATATCATGAAAGGGTGCAAGCTTACTTATACTTTGATACTAAGATTTAGTTTCCCTAACCTGTGACAGAAGATATCATTATTTATTAATGTTAAACAGTAACAAGTGAAGACCACAGAAGTGGACTTGACTGACAACACTGGATATATTATAGTAACAAAGAAATATCATGAAAGGGTGCAAGCTTACTTATACTTTGATACTAAGATTTAGTTTCCCTAACCTGTGACAGAAGATATCATTATTTATTAATGTTAAACAGTAACAAGTGAAGACCACAGAAGTGGACTTGACTGACAACACTGGATATATTATAGTAACAAAGAAATATCAAGAAAGGGTGCAAGCTTACTTATACTTTGATACTAAGATTTAGTTTCCCTAACCTGTGACAGAAGATATCATTATTTATTAATGTTAAACAGTAACAAGTGAAGACCACAGAAGTGGACTTGACTGACAACACTGGATATATTATAGTAACAAAGAAATATCATGAAAGGGTGCAAGCTTACTTATACTTTGATACTAAGATTTAGTTTCCCTAACCTGTGACAGAAGATATCATTATTTATTAATGTTAAACAGTAACAAGTGAAGACCACAGAAGTGGACTTGACTGACAACACTGGATATATTATAGTAACAAAGAAATATCATGAAAGGGTGCAAGCTTACTTATACTTTGATACCAAGATTTAGTTTCCCTAACCTGTGACAGAAGATATCATTATTTATTAATGTTAAACAGTAACAACATGTGAATTACCTTTGGTAGAATGTCTTGTGGAAGATCTTTTAAAGTTGTTGCGAAGCTTGAACGTCTCACAACTATCTAGTAGGCTTTTGGAATTTTCATGGTTTTCAACAGAAGTACCAACTTTGATAAAAACAAGCTCACCATCTTCCCCGACATCAGAATCCCATTCTGGGACAGAGCTGAAGTTAAAAAAAGAATAGCATGTATTGATATACATTTATTAATGCAAATTTACACATAAATTAATGTAGATAAATAAATAAAATGTAATGCTGGACCATCCCACATACTATAAAGTTTACAGATCTTACAAATATTTGTCCCGCGGCGGGAATCGAACCCACAACCTCCTGTATCAGGCAGACCTTCTCCCAGAACTAGGTACCTTAATGTTCACTTAAAGCAAGATTTCTGGGACTAGGACTGGGACAACAAAAACGACTACCACTCAATTGAGCGATTAGAGAAGAATTATTGTTGAGATTCGACAATCTTGCTAGATATGTACTTACATGGTTTTCAGATATGCACAAACTTACCTATCTGAATCAGAATATTTGGACTCGTCGGAAGAGTCTGTCCAATCATTGTCGGAATCACATGGACTGCTACAAGTTGCTTTCCCTTTATAGCTATTCATTTTTCATTGCACTGGACGGACGCGATTACTTTAAGTACAAATAGAATTAATTCTATTGCTAGATGTATCCAAGCAAGCAAATTAGAACCAAAGAGGATACAATATAATTAATAACTCTTCTAATTCATGATTTGGTGTTTGAATTGGACTTGGACTAGAGGTAAATTTGAAAGCAAACACAATAATTATCACAAAGTGAGTGCTAGCACATATGAAATAATGTTACTTCGGTATAGTGTATTAGTAGGTACTTTGAACACTGAAAATTGTTTTGTTGTACAACAAAGTAGTACCATTGAGTACCATGCTGGAACGTGGTTTTGTTTTAATCTCTTTGAACTATACATTACATACAGGGTTGCCAACCATAGAATTTTTTTCCTCGTACTAAGCAGCTAAAAATCTCGTATTATGGCTTTCGAACCTCGTACTTGCCTCTAAAAGGTGACTAAACCAAAATTAATGCGTATCAAACTGTTGAATTTAGGACGTTTTACACAACGAAATAAACTATTGCAAGTTTCTACTAAATAAAACATCACTTTGTATTAAAATAATCCTTAATATTACTATCGTAAATAACTAATGAACGAGATTTGTTTGTAGGTTGAAAACATTGCATAGGTAACTATGTACTTCTAGTCTCAGTTTTCATTTCCAAATATTATATCAGGAACATCCTCATTCGCATCGTTTTTCTTTTTATTTTTGCACGAGATTTTTATTTATTTTGTGAAGTTACACCTCTCTGGTTGGCGCTATGACATGTGTGATCAAGGCGACAGACAAATAATGCGAAGAACGAAATGTTTTATTTCTCGGGGATTTCTTGGTTCATGGAATAGCGAGCGAACTATAGACAATCATCGCGCCAATGCGACAAGTGTTATGTTATGTCAAAATCTCGTACATAATTGTACGAGGTTGATAGTGCCCTCGTACCTCGTACGGAAGACCAAAAATCTCGTATTTGTACGAGGAACCTCGTACGGTTGGCAACCCTGATTACATACAAATACAATACAATACAACGTCAACAACACAACAATAAAATTACTTCATCTTCTTTTCTGGCGTCGCCGTAGACCGTGGCGTCACTTACTTTTCGCCTTGACGCTGACAGTGACGGCTAATACCTTATCATTTTTACGGTTCCGTACCCAAAGGGTAAAAACGGGACCCTATTACTAAGACTTCGCTGTCCGTCAGGCCGTCTATCCGTCTGTCCGTCTGTCACCAGGCTGTATCTCATGAACCCTAATAGACAGTTGAAATTGTCACAGATGATGTATTTCTGATACCGCTAACAACAAATACTGAAAAACAGAATAAAATAAATATTTAAGGGGGCTCCCATACTACAAACGTGATTTTTTTGCTGTTTTTATATCTTTTTTATACCTATAGGTAGGTACTTTCCGTTGACCTACAATCAAGAAATTTGGCATGAAGCAAGGTCTTATAGCACAAGTGAAAATATTGTAGTCAAATCACAAAAATATATTTTTTTTTACTCTCGCTATCATAGAGTTATTATAGTAAGTACTATACTAATTGACAGCGGGTTAAATTGTCTAAGGTCTAAGTATATTAACTCTATGCTCGCTATGGACCAAAACTTATACTTTCTATTAACAACACAAACGAAAATTAAAAGTAAGGTATGAATTGTATGGCGTGATCGGACAGCACTAATTCGTTATCTTGTTTCTTATCCTGACCGACCACGATATCGGATAGCACCTTTTGCCGTGATCCGTCAGGATATGATCGGTTTTTGCGTGATCCGTCAGGACATACCCAACGAAAACTGTTTTAATGTAGTCTAATCATAAAAAGCATTATTTTGATTCTCACCGTGGTGGACCAAAAGGGTAGGTAGGTACCTACCTACTTCCCGTTGAGCTTGAATCATGATATTTGGCAAGAAACAAGGTCTTATAATTTACATTAATATATTGTTTAGTTAAGATACCCTCGTTGCGCGAGTCGGACTCGCACTTGAGGTTTTTATTTTTAACATTTTTTTTTATAGCGGCAACAGAAATACACATCTGTGAAAATTTCAACTGTCTAACTATCACAGTTCATGAGATACAGCCTGTTGACAGACGGACAGACGACGGACAGCGGAGTCTTAGCAATAGGGTCCCGTTTTACCCTTTGGGTACCTACGGAACCCTTAACATCATAATATAATCTACAGTTTTGATATATTTTTCCTCTAGAATTTAGAATTAATTTCTATAATAAAAATGAATTTTTACGAGATTTGAAATAAATGAAGTGTATAATAATAATAATGCTGGACAAGTCACACAGCACTAAATCTACTTGAAAAGCACGTATGAGACCGCGGGCAGCAACTAGTACTTGATAAGCTATCGGGAGGAATGCCAAATCCCCACACTGGGAATGCGGATTGGGATAGCAGTTCGGTGGTGGATCTGTTCTGCCGGGAGGCGCTTGTGTGCCCGTCCCGACGGTTATCCCTTTGTCGCTCTTACGAAACCCGCAGGAAGAGTTGTGAAAGCCGGCCCGGCCACAAAATAATGAGGTAATGTTATTTCGGCTCGGCACCCAAAGAGTAGGTATACAATAACTACGTAAGACCAAACTGCGAACCACTGAAGCACAAATTTATGGGTAGAACGTGACAGAGATGTACTATTTTTTAATTTCTCTTTGAAATGTGACGGGCGCGCCGCGCCGCGCGTCACCATGGCGTGATCATAACGTCAATAAACATGGCACTTGCGCCTACATAACTACAAGTTATTGTATTATCTTAGCATAAATATTCCCGTGTACATAATTAATATGTTGCTCTAAGCAAAAGTAATTCGAAACATAATTCAATGGAATATTAATTCAGTTAGGTACAAATCACACAAAAATGCAAGATATGAGAAGAAATGGCGCCACTTTAATATGATAGGTATAGAATTTCTTCAGGGCTTAAAATTCTAGAAAACCAAGAAGTTTTCTAAGAATACATACCTACGAATCAAGCCAGATATAAAAATTGCACATAAAGTATGTGAGCGTTAGTTACAACGTTAAACATTAGGTAAATACCCTCTTTCTACATTCGCCTCGACAACAACTTTCTGAATTCTGTGCCACCATCAAAATAAAATAAATATTCACCATGGATATCAATGAGCCAACAGAATCTGAGGAAAGTAATAACTCACTGCATTCTTTATCTTGTACTACATCATCTACAATATTCCGCAATGGTGGAAACAACATAGCAGAAAAGGGTTTTTCCAATCGTTTTATGTCTTTTTGTGAGACGAACATCTTTAATAATCCCTTACAATATGATAACGATATTACCGCCTCGAGTGAGGAAGACATAGAACAGTGCTTAGATGAGGACACGAAGAAGCCCATAAATCAGATCGACGCCACTGAGAAGCCAACCAATGAAAACGATTTCATGGAGAATCCTCTAGATAACTTCCCTGAGGAGACAGTCATTAAAAACGAAATTAAAGAGAATTCTTTAAATGAAAATGACATTATAGAGAATTCTTTAAATGAAAATGACATTTTAGAGAATGCTTTAAATGAAAATGACGTCACCGATAAGCCTTCAAATGAGGACTATATTGAGAAAACCATCAATGAGAACAACTTCATAAAGAAGCTCATGACTGAAGATGACTTCATTGAGAAGTTCCTTGAGAAGACCACTGAAAAGAATGCTATTGCAAGTGCAAATTCAACAAAAAAGTTTACGAAGGCAAATCCGATTAAAAGTATCACTAATGTGAATCCCAAAAGGGCGAATGTAGGAAAAGAGAAACCAAAATCTCCAAAGACAACTAAAACAAAACCCAGAAATGAAAATGAGAAAAATATCGAACAAAAACATGATGTAGTTTGCTTAGAGTGTACTAATTCAGCACAGCCTGTGGCGCATATTAAATTGGTAGGTACTAAGCTATATAATTATTAAAATTATCTATCAGTGCAGTTGGTACATTAAGTTATTGAGTAACTTACCACCTAAGAGTCACGTTCACATGCTCAAAAATATCAAACTTGTTAAAAATAATAGCTACTAAAAATGATGAAGGTGCTGTTCACCTCTTTGTAGAGAATTTCTTTATCAACCTGGTTAGGTAGGTAGGTACCTATTTCAATTGCTACCAACTTTTTTTTCCAGGAAGTACTGGATAAACTAAAGCTAAGCACGAGAAAATTAATTAGACTGTTAGAAGATATACAGTTGAAAACACATTCCCATCCTGCAGCAAATTTAACATTGGAGAACCAGGATCTTTCGGACATTATTCGCTCAATGCCGGACGATGCCGTAAGATATCTTTTTGTACTTACGTAATTTGTTGTAATAAAAAATCTATTCTAGTGGCAACATCGTGGTAGGTAATGAAACTATAGAAATAAAAGCTTTAATTAGGTATATCCTTTCCGTATCCGTACTGTACTGACAGATTAGTTTTGCGCAGTCCAGTTTGCACGAGCTTACATACTATTACGTTTACACGTACGTGCGGCCACTGTCTGTACCGTTTTCAGTCATTTTGCACAATAACTGCACAAATTGAACTGCGCGAGCAAGATGGAGCGTGTGGCCATACTATGAGACTGCCCATGACGAACATGGCCTTCTATTCTATTACTCGTGTGCAGCGGCCCCTCTGACTCTGTGGTCGCACGGTTAAAACAGGGCAGTGAATGCAAATACCTACTAACTAATTAAATAGGAAGCGTCCATGGCATGATGCAGATGCACAATATGCCCAAGTAGTATGTCATGGCGCGGCGTTTACAATCCTATAATAATAACCGTCAAACTTCTTGTCCGTGTTAATGATCCGCAGAACACATTTCATAGGCCAAAATGGTGTGCGGTTACCTTCTGGACAGTCGCGTCAATTAATAGTGTATTTTTTTTAAACAATGAAAGATTGAGATATCTTTACGATTACGAAGTTGTACCTCGCTATCATTTTCGACTTCTGCGCTTCTCTGCTTTCTACTTCCTACTCTCGCTCTGCCCGTCAACGGACAGTTTGTTTAGTGCCAACTATACTAATGCTTCGTACCTCGTTATAGGCTCCTTCATTAGTTGATCATGCAGTAAATCGTGAGCTGAAAAAACTTCAGGAACACACCAAGTCCATGGATGCTATTCACATAGAGGTAGGTATAGTAAAAGACATAAGAAAAACATTATTATTATAAGTCAATACTGTCCCATTGCTGGACAAAGGCATTTCGCACGAGGCCTGAAGAAGAACGTACTTATGGAAAAATAGTGTGTTAACGTAGGTACTACCTATTGACTTATAGAGGGCACATGGACAAACTAAGCATGACTATTTTTTTGGGACCTTACCTACCTAATTATCTTTAATTTCCTATGGATGAATAATGTTAGGCCGAATTGCCTCTTCAATTATTTGCCTTGATTTAAAAATAAATTATATATATAAATATTAAATCAAGCATAAAATAAGTAAGGTGCCTACGCCTAAGTACTTAAGTAGGTAAGTAGGTACTTTAGTAACTACCGACATTAACATTTCAGGATGAAAAGGATGATTGTTCCGTTTACAAAAGGTTGACAAGGAAATGTGTTTGCATGAACAGAGTTGATTACAATGATTTTATAATCCATTTCAATGAGGATTCTAAGTTTTTCACGAGTAATACCGGCGAAGTTATAAAAAACATGCGCATTTTGAAAAAGTTTTTGTACATTGGTGGTGATTATTCTAAACGCGCATTCATGTTTTTGAATGAGGTAATACTATGATTATTAAGTAAATAAATAATGCTGGACAATCTACACAGCATCATCTAGCCCCAAGCTAAGCAGACCTTGTGTTAGGAGTAGGTACCTGCTAGATGACTGATATACCTACTTAATATAAGTATTATACATACCTAGATACTTATTTCATTTTATTTACATAGAAAATACCCAGAACACCCCGGACAAATATTTGCAGATCGTACAAACAATTGTCCGAAGGCGGGAATAGAACCCGCATACTCCTGCGTCACAGGCGGACCTTCGCGCGCCGCGCCTCATCGGTCATCAACGAATTGTAATAAGTAAATTAAAATAAAGTAAGTCAAGGACCTGGATTCAATGAATTCAGGTGGTGCCAACTCGGAAAACGAAAATTGAAGTTGCTGATTAGTCTTCCAACTCATGTCGCTTTATGACGTATTTATAAACGAATCAGAAACTTCGATTCCGTTTTTACGAGTACGGGCCAAGACAGGACTACTATTCGTGGTCGTTTGGGGAAATTTTTAGAAGTGGACGCATAGGTACGGGCTTAGGTTGATATAAATAGATAAATATGTAGGTAAAGTAATTATTGCGCTCAGGTACACCTTTAATTATAAATATATAATAATATAATTTAAACTTTTTGTATTGAATATAATATTTTACAGGGATTATCAACTATTAATCATTTTGAAAAAATTGAGATCATCCAGGGATGCGCCCATGCAGATGTGTGTAATATTTTTGATCAACATTCTATAGTCATCACATCTATTTCTTGGCCGTGTAAATCGGAGTACCATGGCGACTCCATGACACAGGTTATTATAAATCTAATATAATTATTCAGGTTTGTTCGCCGCCAATAGATACCCAAAACGTAAGTTAAAACTTACCTACTTACCTATTTAGAATTTATATTTTCAGTTTTTGGCCGCATTGATTTTACATAAATTGGCGCAAATAGAAGAAGGTCGGAGATATCTCAATTATACATCGAAGATATCAAACGACATAAAGAAAGTTATACGAAAAAAATCGTCATTTTTATCAATTAACGTAATAGAAACTTTGAATTCTGTACTGAATTTGTTGCAACCTCCGATGGTTGAGCATATTGGCAGTGTCACTTATTATTGCAAGGCGGTCGAAGAAGGTAAAGTGAAGTTTAATGCGAAAACTTACGAAAGTCCTTACAAATATAATCGTGGACATCAAAAATAACTTAAACTACCTACTAAAGATCTTGCCTATCACAGTTATACTAATGACATAGATGGAATGGGCATTGGAAAATCAACTTAGGTAGGTATATTACCTAAAGCTCAACTAAGCTTTTCAGCTTTTTGTGCCTACTGTCTTATGTACCTACCTCCTGCCTATTATGGCTTTTAGACCAAAGGTTTACGATTTAAATCTTTGTTTTAAACTGCCAAAACTTTTCCCTTTATATGATTGAGTTTATCTATCAAACGTTGACCAGTGCAGTAATCGACAACAGGCTAAGTGTTAAAAAAGCGAGTGCTTTTTTTGTTGGACGTCGACTAGGTACTCGACGTCCAACTAGGTAGGTAGGTACATTATTCTCATAAAGTGCTTACGCCTACATTTTTATTAATTTCAGGATTCGGATTCAAAACGGTTAAAGCTCTTGCGCGCTATCGACAATATTTGACATTAGAAGAAGTTTTTATACATTTAGACTTGATACACAATTTAAGTAAAACCGATTGTGGAAAAAATGAATTAAGAAAATTGTTACCTGTTATACTTTCTGTATTCAGAAATCTTCTTTTTGAGTTCGATAACAGCGAAATGAATATTATTTTGACGAATATTCTAAACAATATCATTTCGCGTACTATTTTGTCCAAACAACCTATTGCAGCAAACATACCGAAAGCCATGACGATGGCTGAAACCACAACAGACGTAAGTTTTTAGACACCTGTCGATTCAGACCCTATCAATTCTATATAATTTATTTACATACCTAATAGAAGTATGTCGGGCATAAAATTTTAATGGAGTCGTGGAAAATGTTGGCAGCATTAGAAAATAATGGCCTAATTTGGCTACAATACCTACAACACAAAGTACATAATATATAATTTACATAATAGAAGATCACGGCACTAGCGGCGTAAGGGGGGGGGCGGAGGGGCGGTCCGCCCCGGGTACCGAGCTCCAAGGGGTGCCATCTCGGCACCCCTCGGGGCGCGCAGATGGCACTTCAAATCCGAAGGGGTGATACCGAAAACTCACACGCAGACATATAAAAAAATTGCGGCTCGCTTCGCTCGCCGTTGTTTTTATTGTGATTGCAAAATAAATACTTAAATATATTATAGAAATCGGGTATAGAAAGGTTGTCTAGTAGAGATCGCTCAAACCGATAAGGCATTGTACATACAACTTTATCTGTATTAGTCTTTCCCTGCCCTGTGTAACTATTTTATTTGATGTGCAATAATGAGTAATTGCTTTGTACTGTGCTTTATTTTATTGTAAATCGTAAAAAAAATCTTTTCTCATTCATTGACTTAGCTTACTTTTTTTGCTAAGTAGCAGTGCCTCACCAATTTCAAAACAGGTTGTGGCTTACTCCACTCGGTGATTTTTATTTTGTATTTGTTTCATAACAATCTTCGCAGCCGCCGCAATTTCTCCAAACGTTTCAGGGCTCGCTGTTATCACCCGAAAAAGTTACAAAAAGTTCGGCGGCTCGCTACGCTCGCCGGTTCGTTTTTAGCTTTGTTGTGGATAGCCAAAAAAAAAATTTCGTCGTGGTCTTAGAATACTTGTATTTTTGCTAACCTCACCGAACTCCGAAATTACCTATTGTGGCTCGCTCCGCTAGCCGTAGTTATTGATACATTTATTTTTTAAATTATAGGTCACCTATACATTCACATATTTAATATTAATAAGGTCACAATTAAGTCAATTATTAAGGTCACCTATGACAAACTTAGTTACATTTCACCTAACATCCGAAAATCCAAAAAAATATCGCGGCTCGCTTCGCTCGCCGTTACTTATAATTCCTGTTGTTAGAAATTGAGGGTGCGGATGATCAACCGACCCCCAGGGGGGGGGGGGGGGGGGTGCTTGATAGAAAAACGCCCCGGGTGCCAGCCCACGCTACGCCGCCACTGGATCACGGCTACAATTCATACGGTCTTCCCCCGCGTCCGATGATACCCCGACATACCCGCGACCCTGTACATATAGCTCATTTGCTGGTTTTTTATTTTGAAAATAAAAAACAGAAGAATGAAACACAGCGCCGAAAGTTGTGAGTGATACGATAGGTACTCACTCACACGAATAGGTAGGTACCTAGGTTAGGTATAGGTACAACTTACTCGAACTGCAGATGCACGGAGGTAGAACTGGGTAAGTAGCAGGTATATACATACCTATGTAATTTTATTTAAGTAATTAATTAATTAATAAAAACCGTTTTTTATTCCAGGTAGTAAATATGAAGAATGAGTCAATTCAAATACCTACCAAGTTAAATAATCAATCCAAAAATAGATCAAGGTCTAAAGGTTTTTTTATGTCAACGGGCAAATTCAGAACACCTTCAAGACGGAAAAGTAGGTAGCTCAACTGTATTTATTTACTCTACTTACTTATATCGCACGAGCCTCGCCGCGCCACCGCCCGCCCGCCCCCCACGCACGGTGCAGTGGTGGTCCCGACTCGAGGGACATATGCGTCTCGTGTCGTGCGTGGTTCATGAAAGTGCTAAGGCAGGGTCAGTGACTGACTCCGAATTCGAGACAAGTCAGCGCTGACCCGAAAAAGACCCATTTTGTATTCCGCAGGATCTTCAAATCTTTATTGATTTAACAACAAAGCAGAGCAACCAGTTTCGTCTGTCGTCAATCCATTTTCTTATCCAAATTCGTTTATTTTTAGCTAACTCATATTCTAACATTTCTTGTAACTTATTATTTACTGTTTGTTAATAGGTATAAAAACTTTATTTCTAATACTACTATATAGGTATAGATACGTGTAAAGATTGTATTTAGGTAGTCTAATATTTCAGAGGGTTTTTTGGTTCACGCGTGATTCAAACAGGGTTTCGTTCAGAGGTTCAGGGTGCGGTTGTTTGGTGTAAATTTTAACTCGTCCGAAGGTACGGAACGAGTCGAGCTGATCGAAATGTAAATGACTCGGAATCTAAAAAAGATAGGTACCTACGCGCGAAATTCAAATATTTTAGTGGTTTCTTATATTTTCTGCGTTCTGCTAAGAATTAAACTACCTAGCGTCACCTACCTACCTTGTCCCTAAACTAACCAATAGGTACTCAATATTAGGGTTCCGTACCCAAAGGGTAAAACGGGACACTATTACTAAGACTCCGCTATCCGTCTGTCACCAGTCTGTATTTCATGAACCGTGATAGTTAGACAGTTGAAATTTTCACAGATGTATTTCTGTGGCCGCTATAACAACAAATACTAAAGAACAGAATAAAATAAATATTTAAGGGGGCCCCCATACAACAGACATGATTTTTATAGATAATGGCACGGAACCCTTTGTGCGCGAGCGTGTCTGACTCGCACTTGGCCGGTTTTTTATGGCAACTGACCGCCGCCGCCGTGTTGTTTGTGTTCCTACCATTATTCAGAGGATTATAAAATTAGTACTTTTTTAATGTCATATTACAGTTTGGGAAATATCGCCTTCGTCGCCGCCGCACGAACCGAACGGCGGCGCGCCGTTCGGTTCGTCACTGAGAATAAAAAAAAATACTAAAGGTATGTATGTGTGTAAGGTATGTATTATCGCTTTAAGCGATAAGGCCGCCAAATCCTTTGCTTTCTTTAATTTTACACAATCTGTTTTTCTTTTTAATTTAAGGTGATTAAAGAATTATCTATCTATCTATGTGTACCTTTCAGTTCAGTAAAATTAAAAACTGGCATTGCCGTAAGGACAAGGACATACAACTGACATTATCTTATGTACCTACCTACCTATTACTAATAAATGTGTACCCAGAAGAGAAGTACGCATCATTTTCCCTATTATAATTTATGTGTAAAATGACAAAGAGAGACGTAATTAGTAGGTACCTGTAGCCCTATTGTCTAACTCGAAGGCCATTACCAGTGAACTTGAAATCGATTACCAGTTGTCAATCCAGTCAGAATGTTTTTGGTATTGTGTAAGGTATTCAACTGGTAATCGGCTTCGGAATGAATGATTCATGTGAATCCAATTTCTGTAGTTTTCGATCTTTCATGCGTTCCGTTAATGCAAGTGGAACAACTAGTAGTTCCACTGGTACTATTTGCGATTAAGTTGTTTTACTAGTTGAAAAAACAATAATTATATTTGTTATGCTGGAAAAACACAGCCTGTGCATTATTTTTGTCATTATTTGCAATTACATCACGTATTTTTTCAGTTTATTGTGTGTACCTTTTTTATATATCTAAAAAGGTTTACCACAAAAGTAACGAAACGCAAGTTTTCTTTTTGTTACTGTCAAAATCGCGCGTGACGTATGACAAGTGAGGGACACTTGTCATAACTTGTCATTCGCGGTATATTTTAAAGTTTGTTTGGCTGCTTTGTGAAAACAAAAACAACTTTTACGACTGTTTTTTTTCTTGAAAACGAAAAGATTAGTTCCAAAGTAAGTACATTTAACAAATTACTACCGCGTTTTATGTGTTACAAAAGTTATCAAGTGTTTTGTTACACAACAGTGTGGTAATATGATAATATGGCTATTTCAGAATGCCAGCAAGAAAAATAGTATCAGACAGGCAGATGGAAATGCTTGTGGCTTTTATGGAAGCAAACAGGGGATTCGCAGTGGGCCGCCTGGCTAATAACGGCCCACTGGCGAAACAACAAGCTGAAAAACTTTGGGAGGACGGACCTTGCGTGTAATCTCAATGCTGTTGGGGCTGGCGCCACTAAAACCTTAGCCAAGTGGAGAGTTGTAAGTACCTTTTATCTGTTAATTTGAATGTTTGTCACTAATGCTAATTACCCATCTAATTTTAAAGCTTTAGCTTTAGATATGCCAATGCAACCACCGCAATTGGCCCCAACGCGCAGGCGATCATGTAATAATTTGTATCTGATGTAGGTACTTTAAATTTTAGGAGAGTACCATTATTCATGTCACATCATATCAATGGCTAGCCAATTAGTGTCCACTGCTGGACATAGCCTCCTCCAAAGCTGTATTTTTATACATTGTTACAGATACATCACATGCTGCAGATGTGCCTCAGTGGGCAATGCAGATTGAGGAGCGGCATTTAGCAAACGAGAAGAAGATCTCGCGTTCGCTAGAGGCCATGGCTGCCTCCTTGGCAGCGATATGCAGCGCTCTGAAGCGCGAATTGAAGAAAAACTTTAGTTAGGTTTACTGTTGTACATAAATAAATTAGTAGTAAGATTAAAATAAATTAGAATGGATTGTTTTTTTTTTTTACTTTATTAATGAGTCAGAATCAATAAATTAGCAATAAAAAATAAATTATTAAGCTTTCATAGGCTTTAATAATTATAATAATAATGCTGGGGACAATCACACAGCATTATCTGGCCCCAAGTTAAGCAGACCTTGTGTTATGGGTACTAGATGATAGTATACGTAACACACTCCCAGGACAATTATTTGCAGATCGTAAAAACATTTGCTCTAAGGCAGGAGTCGAACCCACAACCTTCTGCGTCGCAGGCGGACCTTCTGCGCCACAGAGGTCGTCGTTCAATTATGTTCGAGTCCTCCACAATCTGTCAACAACGGCTTGCCTTCCTCCATCAACTTCCCGCCGCCGTACACCTTCAGGGGGATGATGCAGTGCTGCGGTTGTAGCGCACGGTCGCGTGTCATCTCCTCATCGACATCGACGAGGCGTTGGTTACTTTTCCCGCTTTGATGGGTGTATTGTGCATCACCCTGTAAAAAATAGAAGAAAATGTTTATATATACCTACTCGTATGTATACCTATATACAAAAAATGAATTTGAACTCGGGTAGGTATGTATTCAGATAATTATTACTTATTACTTCAGAGATTTTTACTTACCTACTTTTTTCCTTAGCCTTCAAACACAATGTTTATCACAATTTTTTTATTTATATGGATATATTTGAGATTTCCATTCCAAACAAGACTCGAATGAGCTCCCTGCTTCATTTGACGTTTCAAATGGGCTTGAATTTTCTACTGAAATTCATTTCGACGTTACACAATACCGATATCCGCGCCAATATACGAAGTTTCATTCATTCACTGGGCTTCAATTTCGCTGGTAATGGTCTTCCATGTGTCAACTATTTACACAATACGAAAGTTACAATCGAAGTCCAGGCTAGGTTTCAAATGTCAAAAATGAAGTCGATTACGAATACCAGTTGAGTTAGACAATAGGGCTACTGGTTGTATGCAACAAATCGAGCCGTATCCTGAGCCGAAAGACAAAATAATAAGAAATAATCAAAAGAGTGCGACTTTGCATTCAACTCGTTTTGAGCATTTGATGAATTGATTACCTAATTTTGTATTAAAAATGTTAAAATTAATGGTCTTCCTTTTATTACCCTGTATATATACACACAACTGTTGATTTATGGGTCATTTGCATTAAAATTGTACATGCTACGAAATGGAAACGAAACGGAACGTAACGAACTTGTTACTAATTGGAAGCATAAGGCTTTGTACACAATTAGAGGATTTTTACCTTATCATCATCATCTGATAGAAGTTAACTAGCGGACTTGAATTCTACGTTATCAACTCGCACATATAAAAGAAAACGCTAAACTTTGATTGTTTTAATTAAAAATACTTGCTATTTTAAATAAATGTTTTTATTATTTTTATTTATAAAATTACTGTTTTAACTCCTAATCATAGATATAGATGTACCCCTAAAATACAAATATCAAAGAATCATGAAAATTTGACCAGTAACATTATAAATATAACATGACATAATAAATAGGTACCCACCTATCTAAATTCTCCTGTTCTCGATTAAATTAAGCTTTATATTACGCTACATAAATCGAAGTAAATTAGCATATTCAAAACAATTTGTCATAGTTATTACCAAATTAATTATAGATCTATACGAAATGTATTTATTTGTTATCGATTCTGATGATTGATTTTAGACTAAAGTAGCTTTTATTACCTATTCAACAACCACTATGCCAAAGTATGTCGCAAAAGAGAACATCTTGCGGTTGATGATAACTAACACAATACTACACATATTTTTTTAAGTCGGTTAAGATCCCAGTGTGTACGCGACCTGCCGTTTCGTAACGTAACGAATATTGTAACTAACTCGGATGAAAACACAAGAAAAAACTGAAATAACTTATGAAACTGAACTTGAAAAGTCGATAAAACACACTGTAATTGAATGTCTTTACACTGTATTTGAAAAGCAGTAAAATTAACTTGAATAAAACGGCGTTTTCTTACTTTTAAGGTCTAAATTTCGTAACGAAACCGAACTTTTTGCGTTATGAGATGTGCACCTTTTCACCGTAAACAAAAAGTAAACAAAATAGTGGAGTTCTCTATAGTTCTTAGAAAACTGACGAGTGTTGCCAATCTTTATATATAATTCTAGTTGATTTTCAAAAGGTTTTTTGATGAAAATAGCGTAACGAACAAAACATAACGAAATGGAAGAAAAAACTGAGACATAATGTTAAAAAATCATTTTCTCTTTAATTATTCATTTTTTAATGATAAATTTGATAAAATAGTATTGCTCAGGTTAATCAGTGACGAATAAATATTTTCATTAGTTGAATATATCAGAGGGAAATCTTCCAAAGCATTTTTTAGATGCAAAGACCTCTGTGGGACATGATTAATTTGTATGGAGATATTTTTTTATTGTTTTTTGAGGGTCGCAAAAGTATGAATAAGATTATTATTTATTGATGAATTGCAATTTATACGATCAAGCAATGATTAAATTACGCCAATTTGTTAATGAAATGTACCAATTATGGATATTTTAAGCATAAAAAAATTTCAAATTTTGGGACACATTACTAGTGAGGAATGTACAATTTTAATGCAAATGACCCTTATATCGATTTGATAATTTACCTAATTAACGTAGCAGCAAAGCAACAAATTCCGGTTCCATTTTCAGTTCTCTCAGTACTAGGGTATGGTCTTTTGCTTTTCGGTAACTCTACAAACATCAAAAGAGCTTTCATTATTCAAAAAAAGTGTGTAAGAGCCGTCTTTGGAATAGGCCCATTAGAGTCATGCAGGCCTCTCTTTAAGAAACATAAGCTTCTCACGCTAACTTGTTTATATATCTTCCAAATTGGCTGTTTTATAAAAGAGCATATTTCATTCTTTGACCAGTATAAAGATAAAACTAACTCTGTTTTAAAAAATAGAGACCCCACTAGACTTATATTGCCCTCACATAAAACTGCACTGAGTGGGAAAAATTGCTCTATCATGACTGTAAAAGTGTACAACAAAATTCCTAGAGAAATAAGAGAACTGCCTACAAGTAAATTTAAGACAAAACTTCGTAGGTGGCTATTAGATAAATGTTTTTATGACATTAAAGAATTTTATAATCACTCAATTACCTAGATATGTAAGTTAAATAATTATTGTACGTCCATAATTAATGGATAAACTGTTGATCCAGCCTAGCATATAAGACCTTTTTGTACACAGTTTGAACAATAAATTCATTTCATTTCATTTCAGTATTTTGTTTATTTTACCATGTTTTCTTTTTCTTTGTTACAGACTGCAGAAACTCTGTAATAGTGGTACCAATTGACAAAAAAAATAAAAATTGGGTTTAAGATATTTATTTCAGTTACCTCAACATGTAAAAACACATTTATATTATTCAATAAGTTAAAAAATATAAGCTATACAGGAATTAACCTTTAGTATTATTATTGCCATGACTATAATCAAAAAGGTTATGTAGGTACTAGTCAAATGAAATGCTACCATGTTAAATGTATAGAAAGAGAAACAATTACATTTGGAACAATACATTGAGACAACCTTTCTGAGGCTTTGCTTACATAAAAATATTAGGTACTAGTATTTGTGAAAACTTGATTGGCCATCCTTGAATATAATTACATATATTTTATTTTGTTATGTTTAGTCATAACTTTTCCTAAAATAAATAAATAAAATATCACAATGAAAAGCCACAGCAACCCTATGAATATAATATTATTTTATATACCTAATATAAAATAAATGATTAACCCCCTCAACACTGAGATCTAAAACTGGGTATTATTAGAAGTGGACATTTCCAGTAGTGGTCATTTTGTGTATTGGACATTATTACTAGTGGTCATGTTGATAAAAAAAATCTTGCAACATGTTTACTAGAGAAATCTAGTACTTTAAAAATTATGTGTTGAATTTTTTACTACCTATTTAATTTTCTACTCCGTGATATTTATAAAAGTTACATAAATTCTGTCAAAACTGAGATCTACAATATAATATTTTTGCAAACCTGAACCTAAATAACAATTAAGCTTTTAAAAAAAGGTACGCTGCCTTCTGGTGACTGTTTAGATTTTTAGGAAATAGATACATGTAGATACTAGTTTTATTTACTACTTTTTTTTTAAATATTTTAGTCAAATTGGCCATCATCTGAATAGTATGAATTTCTTTTAGGTGCGCTGTTGTAGTGTGTCAAACTCCGACTTGGCATAGGAGCTTTTTGTTTGAACATCATTGCCAATAATATATAAAAGCCTCCAACAATTTTACTAAAGAAATCTAGCACTCCCAAAAACATAGGTGTTGAGTTTTTTACTAAAATTGATATTTCTCTGATAAGCGCTAATATGAAATTACCCAAAAAATTTACAAAAGCTGTACTGCCAGTAAAAATTGCAATTATAAATGCAAATAAAAATGTGAAAAACTCTTTAACATTACGAATAGATAGAGCACTTTTCAAGCTAACTATAATATCTGTGAAGCTTTCATCCAGTGCTACTACACTTGAAATCGGTTTGATCTCTAAAGCAACTTTATTCTTTTTTGTTCCAGTAAGTATTGGCTCCACTTCTAAAAAGGCTTCTGTGATGTGTCTCACGCATTTTAAGGCAACTACTATTTCATCCTCTCTAAATTTTATTGTTTTTATTTGGAACCAGAATGCACCAAAAGGTTGGTTGTCTATTTCTGTGCAGAGACATACAGCGCCGGCGGGGCTGCACCCAATAAAGTCGGTGTCTGTAATTCCGATCCAGCTTACTTTTGGACATGAAGTACTCAGTTTGTGTTGCGCTTCCAAAAGGTCTCTCTTCAACTCGGATTCCGCAGCACTAACCACAACAATGTCACGATAACCAATGACTTGATTTATTAGTCTCCTCTCGATGTATCTGCCCAAAAATATACGTGACTTTAGTGAATCTTTTACATCATTTTTCACTCTGGAAGAAGTGATATCGTCAATACAATCGTATTGGGACGAGTTAACAGAAGAGTTAAAGGACGGACTTTCTTGCAGTGTTAAGTTCATTTTATTTTCACAACTTTTTCAGTCTAAAACTAAATAGAAGTAGTACGTAATAGGTACAAACAAATTAACAAGCGGACTTCACAAAATAAAGACTAGCAAAAAAATAAACAAGTTCAAAATCCACTTATTTTTTGACAGAAAGCAAGGCTAATCGATCGTCAATATGTCAATGTCACGAACTAATAGACTCCTCGATTTCCTCTGTTTGTTCGTTTCATTTTGATTTCACATTATCCCATCAGTTTTTTTTATTTCCATCTTTCTTTCATTTCTTCGTTCATTCACTCATTCAAAATGTTGGTTGATGTCGGAAATGTGAAATTCGTGAAAATATTTTGAAAAGTCCCTTGCGTTTCAAAATAAATGAAATTGCAGCAAAACTTTACATAATAGAAATAATAATGTGACTTTACATTTATATTTTGTGGTTAGTGGAAAGTGCGTTACTAAAATTCTTTTTCACCGTTTTTTCAAGAAAAGATTATTGATAAAACAACATACAATGGATAATTCAACAATACAAACACTGGAGACTGCAGGACAAATGCTCATGGTAATAAATTTTTGAAATTACTAGTTACTTTGTTTCTTTTAGAAATGTGCACTGTAAACCCTTGTATCATTATTTCTACATTATCTTTCATCTCTCAACAGGGACAACACAACCTCAACTAAGTTTATTATTCATCTAGTACCCACAAGCTCTACTTAGCTTGGGGTTAGATGATGCTGTGTGCATTGTCCAGCATTATTTATGATTTTAACTCATTTTGTGTAGCATGTCCTAACTAAAATCATTAAAGTTTATTACACACTGTTAGGTATATTCATAATTAAAAAAAAACACTATTTGTGACCTGTTTACAATTTTATTAGCATTAAATGTATTAATTATACTTTATTTTACAGGCTCCACCAAACTTAGTAACATCTGAACAGCGACACCAAGCAGAAAGTGTGTTTCTGGAGTTCAGGGCATCTAAGAATCCATATGAAATGTGCCGGGAACTCCTAGAAAAATCCAATTCAGATTATGTACTGTTTGAAGCTGCTAGTTTGCTGAAAAGTGGCCTCATCCGGGAATGGAACCTGCTCTCCGAATCTGATATATCATCTTTGAGGGAATATCTCCTAAACTATCTATTGAGAAAAGATGCTCCACCTTTCCTGAGAGAAAAGCTATTACAGGTATTTAACCTCTCAGGGATTCTTATTAGCTTTTATCCCTCAAGGATTGCAGATGGCGCATTTTGAGGCATCTTCGGGCCCAGAGCGGGCCTTGCAATACATGAGGGTATACCTTTTGCTGGCCCTCTCTGGGCCCCTTAATCTCTAAGTGATTAAATTATAATTATTTAGTTTTAAATGAGGAATTTCAATAACATTATCAACTAAAGGAAAAAAAATAGAATAAACCCACCATAACATAAACCCATTTCATTTTGTCATCAGACTATAGCCATCATCATCAAAAGAGGCAGCATTGATGATGGCGGAAGAGAAAGAAAAGCACTTATTGGACAACTGGAGAACATAATTCTCAGCTCAACAATCAACCAGCAGAAGCTTGCCTGCTCACTCATCCTAGCCATCATGCAAGAATACGCAATCACTGTGAAGTCAGCTGATGTAGGACTAATGTGGGATGTTCACTTTAGACTGAAAAAGACATTTGAAGCTTCAGATTTAAAGAGAATATTTAGATTCACAGTCAGCGTTCTCCAGCAAATAGTTCGGTCGGGTCACCAACCTGAGGGAGAGCAGGCAATGCTCACCAAACAGCTCCTGATGATTGTTGAGTCAGTCCTAACATGGAGTCATGTATCCCCACTATTATCCAAACGGTTGATTGGAGCATTCGAAACTATACATGAGAGTGATTCAGCCCCAGCTCTAAGACTTGGCCCGAATTGGGTGGACACAATAATGCAGCCGGAATTGCTGTCACTGTTCTTCGAGATCCACATGTATGTTAGGTCAAATCCTGACCTACTAAATTATTCTTTAACATGTTTAACCCAGCTGGCCAGTTTGAGTGGTTATACCGATGATCTGAAAAAGCAGTATTTTGATTATTATGTGAGTGGTTTTTTGAACGCTATGGCATATATAAACGAACCATTTGATAGAGAGTTATTGGGTATAGCCGATATTTATAGAAGGCTGAATCAGTTCTTTAGGCCGGCTGCGTTCGCATCTGCGCCACCGGCGTTTCTTCAGACATTGACGACGCTGACATGTCACAGTATTCGTGGTGCTGTTGTTGAAGAAATTGTGAGTATTGAATCGCTTCAAAGTCAATAACTTTATTTCTTTAGGCTTACAAAATAAACACTTCAAGACAGACAAGTCATTTTATACTATAGATAGCGTTATAAATAGTAATTATTATCAAATAAGAAATAAGGTGTTATTGATTCTATTCACTTCAATTTTTTGGTCTACTAGTGGAAGAAGTGGAAAATTAACCACTAGTATACATTTATATATCACTTAAGTGTCTAATACATATTCATTTTGCCTATCTAAGTCTGTATTAATGCGATTTAGATACATGACAATAATTATGTAAAGCTAAGCAGTTAGCACAGGACCGTGGTGGATGGCACAAACTTCGGAAGGTCTATACCCAGCAGTGGGTAAAATCTGGCTGCAGATGATGATGATGATGAAGCATTTAACATTGATTTTCTTACATACTATTGTCGGTCCGGAACTGCGCGACATTTGGCCAAGTATTAACGTCATTGATGTAATCATCTATGGAGTAAACAGCTTTCTTGATAAGATTTCTTTTTATTTATTTATATATTTATTTAATTAAAACGGTAGTAGAAACCAATTACATTAATTAAAATAAAGAAAGCTACACATAAGTCACCTTGAATGATGCCAGTAAAATTAATAAAAAGAAAACATTTTATATAAAAATTTTGACTTATTCGCCGACAGGTGGACTACCTGTCGGCGAATAAGTCAAAATTTTTATGTACTGTACATAACAAACACTTAAACTCTTTCTAAGTCTTTACCAAGATGTTTTTAAACGATTTGTTATTTTTTCCCTTTCAGTCTGATGACGAAAGCGTTTGGAGAGAGGCGTTAACAAAATTCCTGCACACTTGGAGTTCTCTTATTATAGATTGTGGATATTCCAATGAAACCCTGATGAATCCTTGTATAGAAGTGTTTAATACGTATTTACAATGTCGGCTTGCGCCCCCTGACGGTACAAGGTAAGTAAACCAACAGCAATGATGTTAAATATTTATGAAATAGGGCAACTAAAAAGAAAACTCAAAGTTCATTCATACATAATGAATATACAGGGTTATTGGTAAATTAGTGACAATACGTGATCTGCAGGCCCTGCCCATCATCACAAACACGTTCGTGAAGGCGCCAAGTCAAAATTCTAAAAAAAAAATGTCACCTCTGATACTTAATGAAAAAACATCTTTGCCTGGACCCCAAGACCACTTTCACTCTTTCACTCTCATATCTTCTGTTAATTCAGGGCAGAGCTGTTTTTAAGTTGAGTTTCAAATAAAACCTCTCTAACGAACGACTATTGAATTGTGGGAGGTACCCATTACCAATACCAAAATTAAGAATTAAGGCCTGGCGTCTTCACAAAACGTGTTCACGCATTGTCACTAATTTATCAAAAACCCTGTATATGCAAAAACTCTGCTTTGAACATTACTTACTTGAAAACTGATTTACTCAATAAACAATCATACATGGGTAAGATACCTTTTATTATTCAGAATGTATTCAACATAACACCAGCGCTGAGTAGGCATTTTTGACTTATCTACTCAGCAACATGCTGAGTTGATACCTTTTTGGCTCGACACTGGGTGGTTTACCAGGCAGGTTGCCGAGGTTACTAGGTAGGTAACCAAGTCTTTTTAGATTTCCGACAATTTAGTTTGTACCAAGTAGTAACCGTTATTGCACTGTCTTACTGTTAAACTCGATCTAGTTTAGTCCCTTCCTCAAATGTATGGTAATTCTAATATGTCGAACTTTTCAGGCGTGGTGATTGCCCTGACGAAGACATCAGAGACGACATGGAGGAAGACGAGCGACAACTCCACAGCTGCAATCTGATGACGATCGGCGCTATCGCGAGGAAGGCGCCCGCGCATTGCGCTCATGTACTGTTTAGTTTACTGCAGGATAGGAGCAAAAGGTTAATATCTCTGTCTATCTAACTACACGGCTGTACTGAACGGCGCGGCGGACAATAATACGTTAACAGACTCCCAAAAATCTACTTTGGTACAAAATTAGTTTAATAACAATAGATTATTTAACTATTCATGTTTTGCAGAAAGGTATCCTTATTCATTAATTAACTTAGTCTACTTATACTCTATTGATAATCAAAATAATTGTTTTCTCAAGGGAAGGAACTGACTCTTGACACACAGGTAACCCTAGTTTAGCTAGCAGTCAGGGCTTCATTTTATAAGTCTCACCTAATGTTTGTTTTCAATAAAGATTATTATTATTATTACGTTAAGTTTTCCATCCATGGATCCATTGATTTAGCGTAATATTTTTTCATCATCGTCATCAGCCTATCCGTCCACTGCTGCACATAGACCTAATGAGCGCCATAGTGCCCTGTTTTCAGTATGACGCATCCAGAATCTATAGGGCAAGCATGGCGATTGTTGTCTTGTGTAGAATAATGTGCGCAATGTATGACGATCCGATGTCATTATTGTCTATTCTACCGTAGAGAACAATCCCCGTGCTTGGCCTACTGCCTGCAGTCTTCCGCAGGTTGTCGATCGACCAGGTGGGACCTGGCCGGAGGGCGTCCTACACTACGTTTACCGACTCGTGGTCTCCACTTAAGAACACGTTTACCTCAGTGGTGGTCGGTTCATGTGTTTTAGGATTCCGTACCTCAAAAGGAAACCTTCTAGGATCACTTTGTTGTCCGTCTGTCAACCCTCTTTTCTCAGAAACGCGTACTCGCAACTCGAAGATACCTATCGAGTTGCTATTCACATCATATACTAAAACCTCTTAGAGCCTTCTTAAATAAAACTTCTCAGTCGACGCAATTAAAAGTTACAGCTTTTATGCCCAATTTTTTTGAATTTTCCAAGGGAATCACTCATACACAAAACCTATAGGGTACTTCCCGTTGACCTAGAATCATGAAATTTGGCAAGAACAAATGTACAAACGCGGGTACAAATCTATTTTAGGAAAATGTCATTATTCTCGCCGAAAAGTTAAGTTTTTCTTGAACTGTAATCTATTTACATAAGGTAGGCCTGAGTCGTCTCCTCGTTCTGAGTCCTGAGTTCGGTTACTCACCCGGTAGTATCGACTTGGCATGACATTCCATATTCGTATGGGATTTGCGTAGTTCCATGTCCGCACGGTAGAGAAGCTGGATCAAATCCCATACAAAAATCGAACATTTCGACAGTGACTTCAAGCGATTTTTTTCTCAATGCATTTCGATGTCGAGACGATATTATCGAGAAACTGTACTTAGTTATTAATTATTATATTGGTCTGTGCCAGTGTAATATCGTGGTAAAAAAAATTATATTAATTAAGGATTTTATTCACGACAGAAATTTAGAATTCGATTCATGAAATAACGAAATCAAGCGTTGTTTAATCGACCTTCACCTCTCCTGTGATTGACCTCGACAGAATCTAAAACAGTACTTTAATTACGCAAATGTTCATTAATTTCGTTACTTTCTTTATTTTTTCAGATTAGAATCTCAGCTCCAACAGATGCACATGGGCAAACTTCAATTGAGCAGTGGCTGTGAACTAACATCGCTGTTTGAAGATTTACATTGGATTTTAATGATCACAGGTATGATTAGGTTTAGAAAAGTCAGTTCAACAGGATCTTTTTCGTATCATCCATTTAATAATCACACTAATAGGTATCTATTATAAATGAAAGTTCAAATTGTATTATTATAATACAATTCAAAAATTCTTAATGTTCACCAGAAAACTACATTACAAAAAGACATTACGTAAGACAAAAAAATATGTCCTCTGCACGCCAAAACTACTGAACTGATCGGGTTCAAATTTTGCGTACATAAGGTTGTTTTAGGCCTGGGAAAAAATGACTATATCCCATGTCATCCGTTCCCATGGGATAAAAATATCCTTAGAAACAACACGTGCGAAGCCGCGGGCAGAAACTAGTTTATTATAAAAGCGAAAGTAACTCTGTCTGTTATGACCTTTTCACGCCTAGACGGCTGAATCAATCTTTATGAAATTTGTACTGACATAGGCTACTTCAAAAGCGCGTGCGGAGCCGCAAGCAGAAACGAGAGAATGTTTGTTTAAATTTTGTTCCAGTCTCGTAAATATGTATGTCACATGTATGTGACATACAAACAGCGTGTCTTAGCGTGTACGCTAAGACACGCTAAGATCGATAATTTAAGACTTGTCCAACAAATTTGGCGTGAACCCTGTTTCAATAGTACTACAGTATAAAATACTAGGCATTTGTGTAGTGTTACTTTCAAAGTAGAGATTTTAGGCATCGTAGAACTCAATTCTAAAGTTTTTAGGAGATATTGAAGTAGCGTTCCAGCTAGATTCTGGACGATTACAGTTTTTGGCAAAAGGATGCTTAAAAGTCAAAGTTTTCATTATATGCTTCGATCAAAAATAAGTAGTTCGCGGCCTCCCCCGTAGATTCCTAGAGCCTTACAAAAATGTCAATCAAAATTGTCTACGTTTTGTTTTGACGCAGACAGTTTGCGCAGAGCCTGACAAGTTTTTTCCATACGGAACAAGAGATTGGTGGAGTCGAATTCATTTTATTTTATTTTGTAAGTAGGTAGGTACCTTCCTGAGAATTATATACCTACCTACTCAGTTTATTTTCTATAAGGATTAATTAACAGAATTCAGGTAAAGATAACGAATCATTTATTGATGAAACTATAAATTGGTGTCTCAACAGTAGGTATTTATACAAAAGGGTCATTTCAGACATACAACAATTTAAACTTAAAATACAATTTCAGGCAGGCACTCTAGATTAAAAAGATCTGGTTCCTGTCTGCGGCTTTGCACGAGTTTTTTACGGGAAAAAAATAAACGTTTTATAAATTCATACTTCTGGTAGAAAGACTAGGTTCTTACCTACCTAGGTAAGAACCTAGTCTTTCTTTTATTAGAGAGTCTACGCAAATGAAATTTTAGGGCGGGCCAACTAGTTATTTTAAAAATTATCAACTAGTAATATTAAACTTATTTTTATGAAAAATATATTAATACATACTAAAAATGAAAAAAAAAATTTAGAATAAATAGCCTCTCCATTTATCAATTTAGAACAAAATTAATATTTTAACATAGGCAAACCAAACAACAATATTTTATGCTGATTTCACAAGTATATGACTCACATCTCAATATACGGGTAAGAAATATGTATAAACTTACTGAAAATAAGAAATTCCATCCTTTTTCAGCACTTTGGACGAGTGATTCTTGCATTTTTTGTACGAGCACTTACCCATGCTTTTTGTCTGAACGCTAAAATGACACTAGTTGAAAAGCTTTCCTAACATGTCAAAATGTTTCTCTTTTGCTACTGAAGGTTGTGGCGTGCGCATTGTGAATCTAAGGGGGGCCGGCAAAGCCGGACATTTTTGATCGATGATTATATGACAAAAAAATATATGTTGAAACGAAGAAGAAAGATGACAATGAAGTTGCTAATCATCATCCTTCAGAGAGTATGGGATAATAACAATTTAGACTTCTTATAGCCGGATAACTACCTAATCCATATTAAATTGTGACTTATTTCTAGCCCATGCAGTAGCGGTTCTTAACAGTTAAAATTGAACTCTAATCATTTACTCATACTGTCTAATTTATTTCCCAGGACATTTCTTAGCCATAGATGCGACAGAGGACGAAAGTCTTCGAATGGTGCCAGCAGAAATTATGGAGTACAGCTTCACAGAGAACGCTGATGTAGAACGATCACTCTCCTATCTGACTGAAACTAGCAACGATCCGGAGAATGTAGACTCTATTATCAAGTGAGCAAAGTAGAGAATTGGTAAACAACTTATATCATAGTGATTACTGCGTACATACGGAACGTTATAATTAAAGTTGTATAATTGACGGTAGATGTGCAAAATTCAAATTACTTGTAAAGACAAATGTCACCTCAGTCTGCCTGTGACCATGGAAGCTGAAAAGCCTCCGAAATGTCAGGTTATAAACAAAATATAAAATATACGCGATCAATCCGGTTAAAACAGTGTTTTATTATAACTTATATAAATTTGAAATAGCTGTTAAAATTAATTCAGTTTCGTTATCTAGGTGCCCATTCCATTCATCCAATATCTGTGTCCAACATTTGATCAAAGTTCTTTGAAGGATGTCCATTCCACTCGTCAAGTATCTTTGTCCAAGATTCCTTTGTACTTGAGTTCAAATGAAATCAAACTAATATTGAAAATGCCCCTTAGGATTGGGTGGGTCCCAAGATTGACATGACCAAATCGAATCGCGATTATTTCTTGTGTATTCCTCAAAAGGTTTTTCTAAATTTTGAAAAAAAAAAATGGTAGTTCTTGATTATCCTGCAGCACACGCCGAGTGGTAGCCTTTTGGTCTCACATTGTTTTTATGATTAATTCTCTCATATCACTGTATTTTCTTGTGTATAGTGAACCAATAAAATTTTCTTATTCTTATTATAGAAAGACCCTGAACATAACAAAGGTATTAATTTAAATAGATTCGCAGTTTGCGTTTTAAATACATTTTGACTTTGCGGTCAAAGATCAAAGAAGTCGTGCATACTGACAGCATTTGTGTTTAACCAAACAATTAGCTTACAAAAAGGTCTTTTTAAATCTCAGATATCTATCAGTACCTAGGTTATCTATGTGTCAGAATCTTAAACACACACAAGCCTTAATTATTCAAGATTTATCTCTTATTCAGCATCCTGTTCTGGTAATTATGCTATTCAAAATCAAAACTCCTGCAACTCGACAAAATTTAAAGCACAGCTTTTGTACAGCTTTTATTCTAAACAAACAAGGTCTGGAAATTGATACCTACATCTTTGTTTTTTTTAAACTTCATTTCTTGATCACAAGTCACAACAACTGTTTTCACTGAATCACACATATCCAAGAATCACGCACATACACACACGCACCTATAAGTGTTTTGCTTTAGTGGATTCTAAACATCAGCTTTGAAAACTTGAATAACTCAGCTACTACGAGAAAAAACAGTTACGATAAAAAAAACATGAAAGTGCACTGTTTTGTACATAAGTTGGACGAGATCCCAGGAACCGTGCGGTCTATTGAAATGACTTATGTTATGATTCGTAGGTTATTAACTTATTACTAATTATTCGGTTCCTTGAATCAGTTTCTTCCTATTAGAAGTGTGCGTGTAACTTTCTTGTAAATAAGCAAAAACTTGATTTTTCCAAAAACGTATGCTCTGTCCCGCTCATATAATCGCGAAATCCTATGGATATCCTTTTCACAAAATGGCGCGCATTGCGCCCTCTTAATAATAATCGTTTGTCTTTCCAACAGAATCGTGGGCCAATTCATCCGCATCAGTACCTGGGAATGTCTAGCGTTAAACGCCGGACTGGGCCATGTCTTCAGTCCAGAGCTATCGGCAACCATGTCCTGGTTGCTGAAGATTTGGGCACAGTCTTACTTGGTTATGGCGTCTGATTATACCAAGGTGATTATTTACGACTAGCGTCTGTGGACAGCTTCGCAAATGTTGCTATTGGATAAAAATAAAATTGAAAAGTAGATATTTACATAAGACTTTTCTATTTTACTTTTACTCTTATAATATTTTGACGATATGATATGCGATTTAAAGAGTGTTTTAAAAAGGAGGCCTGTACTAGTACAGAGTGGTGTACAGCAGCGGTAGTCAAGTTGTTAACCATCCGAGAAGATAATGATGAATGAAAAAAAAAACAGATGACAATCAAATGTCTTGGTTTTTTTTTTGTTGTCAATAGACCTTCGTTTGACCATAATCTCACTTGATGGAAAGTGACGATGTGGCCGACGGTGTATCAGGTCAAAACTTTGTGCAACAACAAAGTTTCAGCCTAATCTGTTTAGTAATATCGAGGTGAAACGTACATACATCTAAAAATAAACAAATAATGCTTGACAAACCCCACAGCACGTCAAGCCTCGAAAGTAATATACATTCAAACCTCACCATATCACTGTGCTAAAAACGCAAAGCTAGACCAAATAATTATTAGTGAAGGTTGCCAAAAACCGCTCGATACAGCTAGCGCATAAAAAGTCATTGTTGTGGTCTTTTTAAATTTTATAAGTTTATTCAATGTATTTATTACAGACTTCAAGAGTAATGGAGAGTGCGTTCGGCGCGCGTTCCCCCGGCGTTTCTTGGGCGTGCGGCCGACTGGCGGCGCGCGTGTGTGCGTGCCTCCGACACTTGTACGCACAGCCGCCGGCTGCGCAGCATGCCTTGAAGTTACTGCTGCTGCTTGCTTCTTGGTATGTACATTACTATCTTAGAGAGAAGTCATACAGATATCAAGAGTAATGGGGAGTGCGTTTGGCGCGCGGTCCCCCAGCGTTTCTTTGGCGTGCGGCCGACTGGAGACGCGAGTGTGTACGTGCCTCCGATGCTTGTACGCACAGCCGCCCCGGTCGCGCAAGAGTAATGGAGAGTGCGTTCGGCGCGCATTCCTCCTGCGTTTCTTGGGCGCGCGGCCGACTGGCGACGTACGTTTCTGCGTGCCTAAGAAGCTTGCCTCGTCTATTTAAGAAATAAAAAATTTGGCATCTTGTAAAAACGCGTAAGTAATTTCTGCTGCTGTATGCTACTGGAAGAGAAATACAGGTTCCATGTCCATTGAACAGTCGACTAATCAAATCAAAATCAGAGTATGTTTTGGAACTCTGATTTTAATTGCTTTTACGGTACCTACTCCAATTCTATTAATTTATAGAAAAAAATATCAATTTACAAGCCAAATCTCTATTATAGGAAGGACACAATGCTATCCCAATGCGATGAGTTCCGCGCGTTAGTGGAGTGGGAGATATCCGGCAACAATCTACCTGGAGATCTGAAGAGATTGCTTTACAAGGCGTTCGCTCTTGTTTCTAAGGAAGCGCATGGTATGAACAGTTTTTTAAATGTACTTTTTGTCTAATAAAAATGTTTTTTACTAGCCTGAGTCTTGCCCAGCGCCAGCGCCCAGTATTGTCCCACTCTTGGGCAAAATCCTCTTCCATTTCAGGCACCTTATGATCCTTAGAGCCAGAGATCTCTATGCCTAAGGTAGTTTTCAATGTAATGGGTAATGAAACCGGCCAAGTGCGAGTCAGACTCGCGCACGAAGGGTTTCGTACCATTATCTATAAAACCGGCAAAAAAAAATCATGTCTGTTGCATGGGATAATATTTGTTTATTATTTGTTTTAATTTAATTATCTATACCTCTTGCCGTCTACCTGTTGCCATTATCAACATGGAGCAAAAACGAGCAAATAAATCACGTTTGTTGTATGGGAGCCCCCTTAAATATTTATCTTATTCTATTTTTTTAGTATTTGTTATAGCGGCAACAGAAATACATCATCTGTGAAAATTTCAACTGTCTAACTATCACGGTTCAAGAGATACAGCCTGGTGACAGACGGACAGCGGAGTCTTAGTAATAGGGTCCCGTTTTACCCTTTGGGTACGGAACCCTAAAAAACACCAGTGTGATTTTAGAAATCTTTGTCTATGATGTAGCTACAATAATCCTTGAGTGAAAGAGGATATGTTTCATAAACTTGAGCGACGTTTTATGAACTTGAAGCCACGAGCAGAAGCAAGTTATAAACTGTCATCATCATCAGTCTATGTTAGTCCACTTCTGGACATAGGCCTCCCCTAATGAGCGCAATAGCAACCTGCCATCATCCTGCCGCATCCATTTGCCATCACCCTGCCGCATACATTTGCCATCATCCTACCGCATACATTTGCCATCATCCTGCCGCATCCATCAATGTACATAACAACAAAATAAAAAACTATTCTTGTTATTTTCTAGGTATAATGAAAACTCGCCTAGTAGAAAGCATACTAGCGCTCCAAGACAAGCTAAACACTTTGAAGAATATGGATTTGGACACAGAGCCCGTTCGGAACATGCTGACTTGTATTCTAGACTGTTTTATAGGATTCAATGATGGTTTTGTAGAGGTACGTTTATACTCGTAATGTAAATTCATATTTATTTATATCAAGCCATCGATAAACTGGTTGTGGCGTGACTGGTCATTTGGTACTTCAATCGAGAACCAACCTGTCAGTTTCTATAGTCATAGGTAAAATTGGCTGAACATATTTTAATGTAGACTCATGCGCAAGTAATGAACCGTGCGTGTTAAATCCCTACAAGATTTTTAGAAATTTTCGAATTATTATAATTCGAAAATTTTACATCTCTAACGGTAATTTTGATGCTATCGATACTGCCCTCGCACGCTAACAGCAGCGGCTGACCTGCAGAGGAAGTATCGACTTCCAAACCAGCCCCCCCTAGCACGGGGATCGTTGTCTAGGGTAGAATAGACAATAATGACATTGCATCGCCATACATTGCGTACATTATTGAAGTTGATGGAATGCATTACAAATAATTTACGCATTGGATAACGAAGTGACGTAATTTTTTTCTATTCTACCTTAGACAACAATCCCCGTGCTAGGGGGGCAGGTGCCATGTTAATTCCTCCGGGATATAAATACGTCATCATGTTAATTTCGAGCGTTATGAAAGAAACGGGCAACATATTTGAGCTATCAAATTAGTTTAGTTTTAACAAAATCCAAATTTACACCAGTATCATCTATCTTTCAGTCAGAATCAATGGACCAACAATTCCTAGTCCTAGTGGACTGCATTGAGAAGATCCCCGGCATTATCTACAAGTACCATAACTACGGCAGCGTGGTGCAACCAGCGCTAGAGCTGCTGTCGGCCAGCGCGCGGAAGATGCTGGTCTCCATACAGCCGCAGAATAAGAACAAGTAACTATACTGTATATGTAGTATAAGATATCAGCCGACCGCGACGTAAGAATTGACCCTCAAACTCAGGCCGTGGATGTCGTAAGAGTCGACTAAGGAAACCTATTAGAGTTGCATTCCAGCAAGGCAGGATCCTTCTGTGTATTTTAACACCTCAACTGCTATGAATCTGCCTGCCAAGCGTGGTGATCATCATAGATTTTGTTTCATTGTTAAACTAGCAGCTCCTTACGGTTTCGCCCGCGTAGAACCCGTTCCCGTGGCAATTCCGGGATAAAAAGTAGCCTATGTGCTATTCCAGACATCTAGCTCTATGCCAATTTCATCCAGATCCTTTCAGCCGTTCTGGCGTGATTGAGTAACAAACATCCATCCATCTATCTATCTATCCATCCATCCAAACTTACATTTTTAATATTAGTGGGTTTAAGTAGGATACGAAAACACCGACACTGCCTAGATTGATCTATCGGACTGTTGTATTGATCTACACGACACAGGGAATCCTAGTGTGTAGATTAAGGTTCCTATGTTAATTGTTATATAATTGTTACTTACTTTTTTGCATACTTTTAGGGAAAAATTGTAGTTTTAAGGGCCTATCAACTCCGACATACAACTTAGACATTTAAATATGTCGTCCAAAATGGCAAGTCCTCAAATCAACTCCCCCCGGATGTCCATATCTTCCAAACTACTGAATATTTAACTTTGAAATTTGTATATGGTAAAGTTCAGGACTTTATCGTTTATATGTTTTATTAAACGGGCATTTTCAGCAGTGGACTGGGCAGTGATGACTTCAATGAATTTCCTGTAGGGTCAGCGACACACCACGAAGCATCTCGAGACGCAGCGCGCTATGGGGAGTTTTCGTATTATGTCCATAAAAATTCTATACTTTTGCGTAGTAAATAAAGTTATATTTTGAATCACTGTCTTGAAAAGTGCGTGCTGCGTCGATCGCGTTGCTTTGCGTCTCGGTGTGAACTGACCTTTAGAATTAGTGAGTTACCATTACCACAACCAAGTCGAATATTTTTCGGGCGGTAACTACAATATGACATTCTCGATGGTGAACAGTTATCTGTTGTCGTTCGTAAACTTTGAAATTCAACTCAAAAATTGTTTTAGATTCCTTGAAGTTTGCAACACTACATTCGAGGTGTACCAGCGGTGGAACTCTGGGAAACTCACTCACATACCGCAAGATGCTGAGGAGGAAACCTATGATGTAAGTTCCACCATCAAACTTTGCAGTTTTGTCCTGCGACGGTATCAAACCCGCAGGTCTCTGCATCACAGGTGATCCATACTCGACTGCGTCATAGATGTCGTCAAGTCACATAAACACAGAGACATGGGAGTAAAACGACAGTAGATGCAATGCTATACAACCTTCATCATCATCATCCCGTATTAGTCCACTGCTGGACATAGGCCTCCCCTAAACGTAGCTACAATACAACCTTAGATCTAAATAACAGAAGCAATAACACGAAATTCAGAAATCAAAAATGACGGTACAACTTTTAACACATTTGAACGGCTGCATGCCTTTCGTCAAGATCGAGTTCAAATCTCCTAATGGGTGACATGCCAACTCGTGACCCCGGTTTAGCGTTTGAACCGGATCAAATTTATGTCTGTAAAATGCGCTAAAACTCGTTAAAAGTGCTTATATTAACGCGTTCAATCGCAAAGGTGAAATTGGACCATAGTTTCAGTTACATCGTTTGGTAGCCAAAGCGAAAATATGTGTGCACATAAATTTTCGTTCGCGGTGGTTTTAAAACTAAATCGTTACTAACTACGCAATACTTTACACAGGACATCTGCTCCATAATGGAAATCATCAGCAAGGTAGCTCGCTTCTCTCAAGACGCGTCCGGCGGGGAGACAGTGGCGAGAGGGTTGCGGGTTCTATTCCCGCTGATAACGCCGGGGCTGCTCGCTATGCCGACGTTAGCGCACCAGACTTACAAGATGCTGAGGGCTTTGGAAGGAGCTGATCAGGTTTGTTTAGTTTATTACTAGAAAAAATATCAAATAAACTCATTTTAAGTAATCAATTTAGAAAAAAGGTTGTGAGTATGTACAGGACCTCAAGAATAAATTCGAGATATGGTTACGAGTCAAAAAAAAAATGTAAAAAGTGACACAATCACAAAATTCAACACTGTGTGTTAAAGACACATCAGCCATAGGCTGCTCGTCTATTTGCAAACAAATAAAAGGCTGATGTTGCTGATGGCAGTACACGATATTTTTTTACACAGATGACAGATATTTTTTACATCACTATTCATTTAAATCCTTCTTTACAGCTCACAATCCTCCCCCAAGAAGACTTCAACATGGTCGTCTCAGCACTTCGCGTCGGCCTTACTTCAGTATCCAGCGACGTATCCAGTGTGTGCTGCAACACAATCGCCGGACTCGCCGACAAACTCAGCGTCGACAGCCCATACGCCATGCCTCTACTCTCCCTAGCCGAGATACTCCTAATGTTGATCATAAAGATGGAAATGCCTTCAGATTGTATTCCAGCAGCCGGTGCTGCCATCTACGCCCTAACTTGTCTGAAACCAGCGTTATTAGAAGGCTTAGCGAGGCAGATGATTCAGGCGTTTGCGGTCAATGACCCCACGAATGTGCCTAAGCTAGAGAGCGCATTTGGTGTGTTAACTAATGGGGTGTTGTTCGATCGGCATAGAACGCACAGGATCCGCTTTCAGGACAACTTTGATAAGTTCCTTTCGAGCGTGCACGGCTTTTTGCTTGTGAAATAAGGGAAAAATGTTAAGCTTTGGTAATTGGCAACTTCAGGCGATTTGTGCCTATTCAATAGTTTATTTGTTGGAAGCTATGAAGCTTTTGGAATTGTGGACCCACGATTTAGGCAGGTGCTGTTATGCTAGTCGCGAATGACTTTAATAGAGTCTACACACCAAAGTCGGTGACTTAGCCCGTCGGGTTGGTACGACATTCAGTCCGAATACTAGGCCCGCCTGCAGGCGACCTAGGAGGTTGCGGGGAATCAAACCCGCAAATGTTTGTACAATCTGGAGATATTTATTACGGGTGTTCAAAATTCAATAACTTTATTTCTTTAGGCTTACAAAATAAGCACTTAGACAAGTCAAATTTTATACATAAACAGCTTAATAATAGTAATTACTATCAAATAAGAAACAAAATGTTATTGATTTTGTTCGCTTCAATTTTTTGTCCACTAGTGGAAGATGTTGGTGATGTTCTGGGTATTTTCAGCGGCGGATTCGTGGTCACACCATTTTGCTACACCTGTGTAACTACCGAATTTTTTACTCGTGGATACACTACTCTGAAAATGATCGCACTTGACTGAATAGTAGGTATGTAGTGAAGTGCCCGATAGATAAAATAGTCAATACAGAACTATTGGACCGCTTACTCCACTGTAGTCCCGCCTACAGTGGAGTAGTGGGGGGAATCATGGAGTCATCTTGGACCCATAACACAAGCTCTGCTTAGCTTGGGGCTAGATGATGATGCTGGGTGATTATCCAGCATTATTATTATCATTATATTATAATAGGCAGCCGACAGTTTAGTCATTTTTTCGGTGGCTTGCCGACTTTGGTGTGTGTACATAAAACCATAGTAGCCTGTTCTCACGAAGTGATCAAGTTTTCATTAAAGCATAGATGCATGGTCGTCTCATGTAAGAATGAGCTTAGGGTCAGTTCACACTGAGACGCAACGCTGCACTTTATTTCAAAATATAACTTTATTTACTACGCAAAAAGGTACAAATTTTATTGACATAATAAGAAAACTCCCCGCGTAACGCTGCGCCGCGCTTGCGCCAATTTGTATCTTTTTACGTAGTAAATAAAGTTATATTTTAAATCACAGTGCGCGCAGCGTCGCCTCGTATTTCGGTGTGAGCTCACCCTAAGTTCTGCATGTAGGTCGAATCAGTGCAACCGTCGTCGTAGTTTGTTTTTACCCCTGACGCCGACGTCGTAAAAGAAGATTGTTGCAGGTTTAGATTGTTTGTCTGGCTGTGATAGGGCTTGGAATAGCGGTATTTTCAAATATCGGTTCGACTGAACTTGACGTAGTACTTACTGGTACATATCTTTGGTACCGTATATTCTACCGGTATTTTTAAAAATTATATCGGTAGTTTACTGATATTATGCACGTAAAATATCGGTATCAACAATTCAAATTTTATGCAAGCGAGAGAGAAAACTTATTAGAAACTTTCGTGTTTGTTGTCAATAAAGCGCGCGCGTCTTCAATCCACCGAAAATATACAGAATCGCTTTGATAACCGGTATTTTAGAGCAAAGTATCGATACTTCAAACGATAAAAGAAAATAACAAAAAAGAGAAAAAAAATACCATTATTACCGGTATGAACCCTGGTCTGTGGACTCGTTTAGCCACAATGCGATACACTAAGTTCCAATTTAACTGTTTGCTAAACTAAGTTCAGCATGAACCGGATTAACGTGCGCTATGCGCTATACGAATTAAGTTTATCTTATCTTGATCGCGTTCAATTGCAACGATGAAATCTGTATATTTATAAAACAAAGTCTTCTTAGTTACATTTGTAACTCAAGAACGGCCAGATTTTGATGATCATTGATTTGTTGGATTTGTCTCCGTCCCTTCATATTTTTAATAAGGTAACTAATTAAAAATATTAATAATTCACCAAAAAATCATTTTCTCATACATTTTTCGTATATAACGCCATCTCTGATTCTAAGGCGGAACGAAGTTTGTCGGTCCAGCTAGTTGGACCTAAATGTCAGTCACAAACACGTCGTAGCTATCTAGTGGATGAACCGATTTTGATTGAGTTTTTTTGTTTTATAGGTGACTTTTAGCGCGATGTAAATTTGATGGAAATCGATGCAGCCGTTTTCTAGTTATAATGGTTAATGTCGGGGGTTTTCGAATCTATGTGTAATTTACTCGTTTAAGTACAGCTTAACTAAGCCTAAGCGAGTCAAAGCTTGCCATGACTCGGTCAACAAGTGAATGGGCTATAAGGTTTCCGTGTCCTTCCATGGGCTGTGTCAAAAACACTATTGTGTATAGTTAGTTAAGGTTCAATTTTGATTGAATAAGTGCCATAGCGGCTTAGGTCATACTCAGTCATATTAATATTAAACTGATAAGTAATTTATAAGTTATTCCATCACGCTGCAAAAGTATAGATGAGGTTTTAAGAATTTATAGAAAATAGACCTAAACCTAGAACAAGTAGACCTAGGTAGGTAAACCTTTATCTATTCTGGGGGGAATAGGCTACTTGACTACTACTGGGAAATAATTCTAACGTATTGTCTGATAAAAATAATGCAAAGTGTAATTCATATTTCTTCTAGGCCAGTCGTATTAGTAACAAAAACTAATTTTAAAGTTTTAATAAAATAATGCCGCGCCAAAACGATAATCTCTGTCATGGCTTCCGTGCTCTAAGCAATGACGTCACACGCCACACCACACCACACCTAACAAGAAGAACTCATTGACACTGTAATCTGTGATAGTGTGACGTCACCATCGATCCAATCAAACGCAGAGCGTTTTCGGTCACGTGATCATACATCAAAAAATGTGTAATTTTAATCCTTTTTTTGTCTTATATAGGCATATTTTTTATAGAACCTGATTACGCTTTGTTACGTTGTCACTGACTAGGATGAAAACAATTTGGAACTTATTTTTAATGTTAGTCAAATAGCCTATTCTAAAAACCGTATTTTCCAAAATATCTACAAGATAGGTTCCTAGAATACATACCATAACGCATTAATTAGGTATCCATGACGCATTCATAAATGGACTATCAGGATTTTTTAGAGAGTTTCGTAGAAATCGTAAATATGTAACGAATGGATATTTTTCATGGTTATTGCGAAACAAACAATAGCTAATTGTTTTTCCAATTAGTTCTGTCAGTGCTTAGAAGACATAAGCACTGATAGAGCTCAGATTTGCGATAAAATACGATTAACTTTTTTTCTATACACTGATTAAGAATTAAAGATATTTTATGTCAACAAAGACATTTATGAATTAAAAATATTACTAAATCTGATAACAATAACAGCAAACAATAACAGGTAACAGCAAGGTTATCACAAAAAACTAAAACACAAACGTCATCAAAGCATAATGTCACATTTAAGTGCGGCGAAAAATGTTTAAATTTTAATTCGAAAAAAACGAGAGACGAATCTATAGATGAAAAGCTTAAAAAACTAAAAATTGTTCCGAGCTTCTGTGCTTTGCTTCAATGGTACCAATATCGGTAAATATTTTCCACCAATATTACTTGGGTTTTCTAATCCTTTGTATACACAAAATATCTAAGTTTTTTGAATCGGAGTATTTGAATGCCTAGTGCCAGTTTTCTTTGTCGATTCTTGTTTGCGAGTATGATTCCTACAATTTGTATGGAATCAAATATAAACTTACAAAATGTTGCTGGTTGCAACATTTTGTGCGCCCGCAAACGTTCCGACCTACTTTTGATTTCGAACGACAACATCCATAGTAATATAAATATAATAAGATAAATCCGAAAGTAATTGTCTGTATGTACATCATCATCCGCAGCCGAATTTTACCCACTGCTGGGTATAGGCCTTCCGAAGTTTGTGTCATCCACCGTTTAACGTTAAGTTAATAGAAGAAAAAAAAAGAATTGATTGGTATAATAGTTAACACGTCATAGAAAATTAGCTCTATGCGCTACAAATACCTACTTGCACTGCAGATTTCTACACAATCATGCTTATTGATAAATTATAAACTAAATATTATTATTGAGCTATTTAGAAGCAAGAAATGAGTCCAATTTCTATGAAATTATGTCTAGTTTATAGATAAGGATCTGAGTAACTGGGATTTATTCTAGGCGGAAGAAACCGCAGGCTAATGCTAGTTGTATATGGAGTTGTTAAGGTGTGCGAGAGCGTACAACACAATTGTATCTTCAGAAGTAGAATATTTTTATTGTAAACTGTACAGTTTGGTGATACAATATGGTACAAGTTTTGACAGTCCAACGGGACGTTCACATAAAACAGCTGATCATATATTTGTCCTTTTCGAATGTATACATGAATACCTATTGTTATTGGAATTAACACTACATGCTCTTTGACCATCATAGTAAGAAGGTACTGTATCTACTGTAATAAATACTGATTTATATTCGCTAGTAATCCATCATTCGTTAGTCATTAAATAGAGTCACGTGGCTATACAATCTCGCACATCTCTGGGCACTGATTCTGGTCAACGATTTCGTTGTAGTACTTGAAAGCAATATGGTCCTATAGTAGCCTATGTTCCGCTTGAAACGACGTCATCTCGAGTCGAGTTTAGTTGCAAATTACACTTGCTTGGAGTCGAGCTAAAGGTAAAATTGTTTTCATTGTAATTTTCTTTATTTGTTTTACGAATGGTTTAATACACAATTTCGTACTTAATTGTTAAAAATATACATATATTACATAAAGAAAGGATCTCAAATCTAAGGTGTTTGTATTGTACTGCGTAAACCCTCGCACTATGGGGATCTCTTAAGTAAATTCGGCAGGTTCGAATCCTCCCGAAATCGAAATTTTTTGGGAATTTAGGGATCTCAAATCGACAGCTACTTTAAACTATGTTTAAAAATCAACAACAAAATATATTTTATGTTAAGTATTGCAAGATTTATTAAAACATCGAGTGTATGTAACTTTGAGTCGAGATTTACTTGTCTTTATTTGAACAAGTATATCGAAATCGTGGTCCAGAATGAGGGCCCCGGTAGGAAGGCAGCCATGGCCTAATGTACAGGGTGCTTAACTCCTTTGTAAATGTTACGATCTTTTATGAAGTTTCATGTTATCCTCTTTTATATTGACCTGTCCTGTTTGACATCCTTAACGTAGGAAGGTACTAGCGGCTAGCCGCCGCGTTTTAAATTCTGAGGCAGGCATTTTACTGCAGACAATCACAAGCGGTTGCATTATTATCTACCTAACCACTGGAAAAGCGGCTGGCCACGCGGTTAGCCGAAGTGGAGGACCGCTTACCTTTACAACAACGAATTGATTGTTACAGAATCTTTAATGTGGTTGTGAATGTGCAGAAATATCGCCTGTTCTGACACCTCTCGTTGAGGAATTAGTTTTGTAATGCTCTTTCTTACATAAGTGGGTTTTCATGAGGTACGAAACGGGCTTATTTTTAGGTATTTCGTAGTAATAGTACATGTACATTTCGTAATAAGTATAATGCTAGCAAGTAAATATTTAAAATGTAATTTTCACGCGCTGTTTAACAATTTTTGCATGTAATTTTATGCACGTCGAAATTTAGTGCAGAGTTTACTCCGTCTTATAAGATAATATTGGTAAATTGTAAGCGCATTATTCCTAAAGAAGCTAACTTTTGCAAAAGTCGTCTAAAACGATCAAATCTGCCCTAGCCAAACTTAGCGCGACATCAAAAAATAGAGTAATAATAAAATATATTACGTAGTGTTTTGAACTTCTTAATAAATTTGTTTGAATGTATTGAAATCGTTGAAGTTTAACACTTTCATTGCCAACGACGCACATGTAGTTTTGAGAGTCTTTTGATCTACGACCCGCAGGTCGCAGTAGGCGCATAGGCTGGGCAGCGAATGCGTTAAGCGTGTTTCTTTATAAATTGATGTTATTATATTTGTCACTGAGGCGTATTTACTCGTTTGGACCCAATTCAGAGGTCGATTTTATGACTATGTTATGGTTGACCCTGATCAGGGCTAATGATAATCTACCAAACCTTGATCAAGCTCGAGTGTAGGAAGTAGGAGTTAACTAGTGTTCGGATCCAGTCAAATTCAAGATCTAGAATAAGGACGCATTCACATTGTATCCGTTTTACAGGATCCGTTGTAGGAGCGAGTTACCACACCAGTATTCCACATCCAGTAAACGATTGTTCCCAGTAGGGAATGGCCCGTAAAAAACGGTCCTGTAAAAACAGATCCGCTGTGTGAAAGTTCCCTTTGTAAAACGCCTTCGAGGTCTAAACGAGTAGGTTATTGTTATGTCATTCTTGTTGATTGTTAAGTTAATTTTCCTTATTTTAATTATAAATTATTGTTGTTCTGTCCTATTTAAAATATGCTATGATAGAAAGTTATCTGTTTTACAAACGTTTTATTTTGTAAAAGTACTGAGGAATTGAGGATTTGAAGAGACTTGGTAGAAATAACCTCAGTTTTTTTAATAGTTATTCTGATTATATTTAATAAGCAATTCATTATGTACTTACAATAATATAATGGTAGATAGGTAGGAGTTTTGTAAATACTCAAAACATTATTTTATTACCATAAACGGTAAAGTCTTATCAAATTATATTCAGCGTCTAATAAATCTGTACAAGTTTTATATCAATATTTGTTTTACTTACCTACCTTATTGTACCTGTATTAACGTTTTTATACATAAATAAGTACCTAGTTATTACATAAGCTGCATTATCTAGCCCCCAAGCTAAGCAGAGCTTGTGTTTTGGGTACTAGATAACTGATATACATAATACAATACATAGATATTTTTATCATACATAGAAAACGACCCAGATCATACAAACATTTGTCGCGAGACGGGAATCTAACCCACAACCCCCTGCGTCACAGGCAGACCTTTGCCCACCGCGCCATAGAGGTCGTCAACCGTGTTTATAAGTGTTGTTTACTGAGCCATAAAACAACAACAGCGCTTTTTATGGCTCTTAAATTTAACTATTACATAGGTAATAACTACCGTCTGGCACGTTGCAGTTGCGGTTTAATCGTGTCAAATTCGATATGCCATAGGTGCCTACTAGTGATCGAGTTGCACTTTGCAACCACAAAACCCACATGCTGTTAATATAATACTTCATCATCATAAACCTATGTTAGTCCACAGCTGGACATAGGCCTCCCCTAAAGAGCGCCATAGCGCCCTGTGTTCAGCTTGACGCATCCAGCATCTGCGTGCAGTCTTTCGCAGGTCGTCATCCCACCTGGCCGGAGGAATAAACTTAGACGAGAAGTCGAGAGTAGAGTCACGAATGGAATCGGTCGTCTTGGCGGTCTACCGTCGAACCCACACGTAACGAAAATGCATCGCGTGGCCGTGCAGAGCGTGCACCATAGTAGGCCATGCGGCTTGACTGTGTCGATTCGTTTTTTTTTTCATTACGTAAGTACATCCAGTCGATTGCAAATCGACGCTGCCAAACGCATTGTAAGGGTGGGGGAATAGGGTCCAACTGTATTTGCGCACACACTTGTGCACTATCATCATGTCCTGCGCTAGACTCCGTTTGAAAGGGTAAGGCCACCAGGATCCTCCAGATGGATACCCCGAGACAAAATGACGTAAGTAAATATGGTGTCATACTGAGTAAGTTCAACTACTTTTTCTCTTATTAGGTATTCGGGTACCAACTTAAACGTAAAAGAAACTGTGTTCCGTAGCAGGATTTCGGTTTGGAGGACATCATCATAGGAAAATTTTCTATGTCCATGACCCTCTTGTCCTGTCCGTGTGCCCCACAGAATACCACCAATTGGGGGTAATCTGTTGTGTGCCCCAACCTAACTACATCAGTCGTGACGCGGCCGCCCTCTGAGGTCGCTTCGCTATAGTCCGGTAACGGTCATGGCCATCTGCGGTTAACAGCCTAATCATAATATCCTTTCGAAAAAGCCCATGACGCACGAATTATACCTTCGTAGGTACCTATATATAAATACGTTTCTGTCCTGATTCTAAGTAGGTGTGTAGTGGTTCTAGGTAGGTAGGTAGGAATATACTAAAAATTTGTGATAGTTTTAAGTTACTTACACGGTGTTCTACCTAACACACACATGAAGAATACACTTAAAATGCTCTGGAATCAAATGCAACAAAATTTTATATAAAGCTCTACCATACGTACAAGCTAATACAGTACCTACTCAAGTTACTAAGATTTACTCCATAAATCTGCTAAAAACGACCTCACGAATGGCCCAGAACCAAACTGTGAAAAAAATACCTTAATTTCCTTTCGTCTGAATGCATGCCTTCTTTCTGCGGAGTACCTACCTACATGCATATTCTACTACCCCATCAGTTAAGAGTTCTGGTAAATTTTATAAATGATGGGAGGTATATGTCCAGCTGCGAACGTCTTTCTCTGAGCTAAGATTTTGATGATTACGACAGAACGGGTACCTATTCAGTTCGTGTTTTCCTCATCGATTATGCGAAGCCGTCTCTCGAGTAGATCTCTATCTAATCTATGCATACATAAAAATGTGCCATTCAGGAATAACACAGGAATGTCATGCCTGTAAAGTCTTAGCCATCTGAGGTTATCTTTCTCAGTTATATCAACTTTTTCTATAACAATTCTGTCTTTGTAAGGTTCTAGTTCTTCCATTACTATGTCACAGAGGCCGCAAGGGTTTTTCGTATAGAATGTTAGAACAGGGGGACCCTCCGTCTTGTGCGTTCTGAAAATAAGGGCAGTGGTGAGGAGTTTATTGAAAGATGAAATAAAAATATCAGATTTTTAATCAATCCATTCACCACTGTAAACAATCAAAACGTTTAAAGCTAGCTATTCACTTTTGTTCTCTGGTCAAAATCTTGCTTTAAGCCGAGATTAAAAAAACCGCAATTGGTTAAGCTTAGCTGATTCTGTCACAGAAGATAATAATGCTAAACAAATTTTGCGGCTAGTTAATTGTAAGGATATGGAATATCAAATAATTAATAGGTAGGTAATAATATTAAATTCGTTCCTACACATACATTGTGGGATAAATACTATGAAATAAACATTTTTAACAAAAAACTTCATGCTTAAAACTAGGCCTTATTAACTGTTTGACAGTTTAATAGCATACAAAACACACTGGTCAATCAAACTTACAATTTCTCAATCATGATGGAGGATGCTCCTCCGCCTCCATTACAGATCGCAGCTACGCCTTTCTCGCCCTTCTTCAGAGCATGGACTAAATGAACCACGATACGAGCCCCTGACATGCCGATAGGGTGGCCCAAGCTTACTGCACCACCATGAACATTGATTTTAGAAGAATCCAGCCCTAAAACCTTCTGGTTAGCGACTACAACGACGCTAAAAGCCTCGTTGATCTCCCATAAAGCTACATCGTCCTTCTTCACACCAGTTTTTTCGAGAAGCTTAGGGATAGCAATGGCTGGAGCAATGGGAAAGTCGATGGGATCACATTCTCCATCAGCAAAGCCTACGATTCTGGCGAGTGGCTTCACATTCAGTCTTTGGGCAGCGTCAGCTGTCATCAATACTAAGGCGGCGGCGCCGTCGTTCAATGTAGAAGCATTTCCAGCTGTTACCGTTCCGTTTTCCTTTTGAAAGACAGTTGCTAGGGAACTAAACTTGTCAAAGTTAATTCTTTTGTATTCCTCATCCTCTGAGACTACAACAGGGGCGCCTCGTCTTTGTGGTACTGAAACAGGGACAATCTCATCAGCAAAAGCCTTGGACTTGTATGCTGCTGCACTTTTCTTGTAGCTGGAAATTGCAAATTCATCCTGTTGTTGTCTTGTGATTTCTAGTTTCTTTGCTGTGTTTTCAGCACAATTCCCCATATGGAATTTATTGTAAACATCTGTTAGGCCATCATGTACAATGCCATCTACAAGCTGCATACCTCCATATGAGGTTTCACCTCTCTTGAGATAGAAAGGTATGTTTGACATGGATTCCATTCCTCCTGCTAGAGCTACATCTTGCTCTCCCGTCTGTAAGCCCTGTGCTGCGAGCATTATTGACTTCATTCCTGAGGAACATACTTTGTTCACAGTGGTACAGATAGTGCTTTTTGGCAGACCCCCGAAGATGGCTGCCTGTCTTGCTGGAGCCTGTCCTGCATTTGCTGATACAACATTTCCTATGTAAACCTACAAAATAGAAACATATTGAACAAATGCATGATAAGAGAAATAATTGAAAATTTGTTTAACAGATTACGTAGTACGAGTACCGTGCCAGCCCTCGACCAGTGCACGCGTTTATTCGTTGCAACTAATTACTCGTCAAAAAATAAAAATACGGGCTATCCCAAAAACAGTTCTAAGTGTATTGAAATAAAAGTGAATTTCATTTGTGCACCACTACTGGGTTTACGTCTTCATAGCTCCGAAGAGCCGTCACGGAATACGCATAGTAGTCGTAGCGCAAACGCAGCTAGCGGTGCGGAAGCGAGAAGCATCTCCCCTCTCGTGTTACTGGTGCTTTGTCAGGCGGCACCCCGGCGGCATTATAAAGATGTGTACGCAACACTCACCAAAAAACAAGAATCTGGACGCTGTTTTATCTCCACCCGACCGCGACAGCGTTAATACAATATGTTCACCACATACACCGAGGAATAAGAGTCTCCACACCGTCCTATCCGAGCCCGACCTCCGCTCACCGGGAACCTCAGAATTCCGTACACCGACCAGGAACTTTACACCGATATCCAAGCGAAAGCAGCCGGACCCCGATGTAGCCATCATTAAAGAAGAACTAACCATGTTTCGCGAGGAAATGATGGCATTTTTCAAGGGTTTTGCAGTCCAACAAAAGGAAGGCATCGCCGAGTTAAATGAAAACCTCGCAGAAATTAGGGACGAAATAAAAACCATGCGTGATACTACCGATAATTTGACTCTAAGATATAACGATGTTAACCAGGAGGTATCCGGTATAAAGACCGAAAATATTGATATTCGTGACAAACTAAAATCCATAGAGAGTGATATCAAAATGTTAAAAACTACTCACCTGCAAAGCGCGCAAATACAGTCGACCTCGGGCGTGTGTACCACCTCTTACGCATCTCAAGAAGATATGTTTCTTGAACTTGAAGAGCGCCAACGACGCATGAACAATATTATTGTAGTAGGTATCCCTGAGCCTATCGAGAAAAACCCAAAGATCCGGCAGCAACACGACCAGGACCAAGTCATGGAAATACTAGGAAAAATCCACGAAAACAAGGACTGTCCAGCACCATTAAGATATTCAAGGCTCGGAAAATACAACCCAGATAAAACCCGTTTAATAAAAGTCTCCCTTCACTCAGCAGAGGAAGTGAAATTTACTCTACGGAATAAATTTAAGCTGCCCGAAAACACTAATGTTCGAGTCTACGCAGACCAAACCCCGGCGCAGAAAGCCTACCTCCACACGATCCAGGAGGAACTAAGGACCCGGGAAAAGAACGGAGAACTTGACATCGGGATAAAATACGTCAAAGGATTACCAAAGGTAATAAAAAACCCTCCAAAAAACTAATAAAATCTACACCAGAAAAAAACGATACTAAAAATACCTACCACTACATTAAATCTACCTACGACAGTATATTTTACGCCCCGTCTTCACTCAAGTTTTTTTACACTAATATGCGCAGTATACGCACCAAAGGAAAATTCGATGAATTGCAATGTATCATAAAAGCGATGAACTGTATCACCCACTTTATAGTAATAACAGAAAGTTGGCTTAAATCGGATGAAGAAGCCAAAATGTTTTCTCTACAAGAGTATTCGCATGCCTACAATATAAGAAAAGACAAAAAGGGAGGAGGGGTATCTATCTACATACACAAAAGCCTATCTTATGACCTAACACAGAACACAATAATAGATGGAATCAACTACCTATGGATATTCATACATCGCTACAAACTTCACCTGGGTGCAATCTACAAACCTGATAAGAAAAATACCAAACAATTTCTAGAAACCTATTCACAGCAATTAGAAAACCGCAAGAACAGTATCGTGTTTGGTGATTTTAACATAGACCTACTGACTAGCAACGACAGCGACACACGAAACTACCTTCTAATGCTACAAGAAAGCGGACACCAAGTCCTGAACAAGATCGAGCCGGACTACTGTACCCGCCAGAGTTCCACTACGAACACGATCATCGACCACATATGCACAGATATGCACAACTCTTCGTTCAACATTACAATTCTAAACTCAAGCCTATCCGACCACAAACAGCTGACCTTAGAACTCGTCAAACAGAAGCATTGTCATAAGCAAAGAATGCAATACGAAGCTATAGACTACCCCCAACTATACGTAGACATAAAAAATAATGTAAGTTCCCTAGCAACTAATTGTACCTATCCTACTCTAGAGAATTTTATAAAAAGCTACTCAGATAAAAACAAAACAATAAAAACAAAAATAATTAACGGACCTAGGGACGACTGGATAAATAAATCAGTAATTGAAGCAATAAACACACGAAATACTTTATGGGCACGACTAAAAACAGACTCTAAAAACCATACACTAAAAAGTGATTTTAAAATAGAAAGAAACAAAGTAGGTATGTTGATCAAAACTACAAAAGAAAAATACTTTTGCAAAGAGTTCGACCAGTGTAAGACCCCCAAAAAAATATGGAATTTGATCAACTCGCTAGTTACAAACAAAATGCAAAGCCCCGTTTCACCTGCTAAATTAATAATAAAAGATGTAGATGTCACCGATCCCATTCAAATTTGCGAACACTTTAACATGTTCTTTTCAACAATAGGTGCAAAATTAGCTAAAGATATCCCGATTACTTATTCAAATAATGCCTACTACACACTCACCTACCAACAAAACCACCCGCCCGACGAAATGCACTGCCTACGACCTTGCACCGAAGACGAGATTTATAAAATAATACACAACCTTGACTCGTCCTCCAGCACCGGGCTGGACGGAATAAGCACGAAATCGATTAAATGTATTTCCTGCCAAATTATACCGACTTTAACTAATTGTATTAATAAATACCTCCAAGACGGTCTGTTCCCAGATAGTTTAAAAATTGCGAAAGTAACCCCCATTTTCAAATCGGGCAACAAGTACGACCCTGGTAATTACAGACCCGTATCAGTCTTACCCGCGATCTCTAAGATCTTTGAGAAAGTTATGTACAATCGACTCGAGCATCACCTTACTAAAATAAACTACTTATACGAGCATCAGTACGGGTTCAGACCGAGGTCGAATACTTTGTCGGCAACTATTGACTTAATAACCAAAATTAAAATAAATATAGACGAAAAATCGTATTGTTTAGGTATATTTATTGATTTTCAAAAAGCGTTCGACACCATTAGCCACGATATCCTTTTAAAAAAACTTTACGACTTAGGAATTAAAAATACAGCACTAAAACTATTTGCATCATACCTAGCCGATAGGTACCAAGTCGTAAAGATAGGAAATAGTGAAAGTAGTCGTCAAAAAATAACCTACGGAATTCCTCAGGGATCCATTGTCGGAACTTTAATTTTTTTGATTTATATCAATAATATAAGCAAAATAGGGCTGAAGGGACACGTTACCTTATACGCCGACGATACCTGCCTATTCTACTTTGGACCGAACCTCGGCGAGCTGGTAAAAGACGCACAGGCGGATTTATTTAAATTTAACATCTGGTGTCAGAGCAATCTAATGACAGTCAACGCAAAAAAAACCTCATTTATGATTTTCGCAGCTAAGAACAAAAAAATCCCTCAATTTCCGTCACTTACTATAGGTGGTTCGATAATACATCGCTCGCACCAGGAGAAGTACCTAGGCCTCATACTCGATGACCGCCTAAATTGGCAATCTCATATAGAAAATGTAAGAAAGAAATTAGTATCACTAACGGGTGCACTGCGTAGATCCGTGGGATGCCTGCCACGTAAAGTCCGAACGACTATTTACAATTCCCTGGCTAAATCTCATTTGCAATATCTACTGGAAGTATGGGGTACGGCGGCAGTGTCAAATCTAAAATCACTACAAACATCTCAAAATAAATTAATTAAAGTCCTATACAAATATGACTATCTAACTAGCACACATACTATTTACAAGGAAACCAAAATTTTCAATATCAACCAACTATATACTTACCTCACTTGCATCCTTGTCAGGAAAATAGTAACTAATAAAATACATACGCAAATCACACTAACAAAGAAAACCTACACCTACAACTTAAGAAATAAAAATAAGTTAAAACTAAGGAGTCCACGGACCAACTATGGAAAACGAAACATCATGTATGAAGGTGCGCAGATTTATAATAACTTACCTGATAACATCAAAAACTGCTTATCAATGCACATATTTAGGAAAAGATTAAAGCAACATATTTACGACAAAATCTGTTAAACAAACGGTACCAAATAAATATTACTCTAAAAACATTATTAAAAACTAAAACTTAACCTACTAGCTAACCTATGTACTACCTACCTATTACAATTTTATATAATAATTAGTTAAGTTAGTACATAAGCTTAAGAATAATGTATGTACATTCTCATCTCATTTAAGTGAACTATGTTCTTTTTGAGAAATAAAAATTCTTTAAACTGAGATTCATTTGTTTTTGCAGTTAATTTTAGTGAAACAAGAAACTGCTTTTGTTTTTCTTATTTCTTGCTCATGGCATGTTGCTATAGAGTATTTGATGATAAGAATATTTCTCATTTGCTTAAAACAAACTTTAAAACTCACATCAATTGTGATTTAAGAAATAGTAAGTATCACTTGATCAAGATACATAAGTAATCAATCATTAATCTTTTTATACAAAAAATCAAGTGAGTTTGATAGTAGATATGTAGATAATTTAGTTATCAATGCAGATATTAATTCATCATCATTCATAAATTATTAATTCACAACATTCTGTAGTTTTGTGAATTAATAATCAAAGGTGTAAAATGTAGTCTTGCCATTCAACAAAATTGAGTCCAAATAACTGTGAATTAAGTGAAAGTTGCTACCAACCTCTTTTATTTCCTCCTTAGGAATGCCAGCGCGTTCTACAGCTCCCTTCACGGCTACCGCACCAAGTTCTGGCGCCGAAAGACTTGCCAGGCTACCTCTGAAGGATCCTATAGGAGTCCTTACAGCTGATGCTATAACCACTTCGTTCAAGGATACTTTCGTTGAGTACGCCGCCATGGCTCTGAATAGCTGCAATCAATTGAATAAATGGTGAAAAGGTCAGCCTTCTTTCGAAATTTAAACTAGTAAAAACTTCCGGTTATTCCGGCTTAGGTTACCTATTGATTATTTCGCAGAACAGACAGAACCACTTAGGTGCACAGCTGATGTACGAATGGATGGCTGGACTTTTGAAAAGTGAATGACGAGACGAAGCAACCAAGTATTGGAACCCCATATCACGCAATGAATGATTAAACAAAGTATAAACGAACCTTACTTGCTGGCATCATTTTAATGCGGTATATTCTTGTCCCCAACATGATTTATGATTTTAAACTATCTGAGTATTAACCAGGGAGCCGTAAGCGGGAGAACTGGTTCACTACAGTAATGAAATTCACTATCAATTTAAATATTATCAAAAAATAACATTTACCTATAACCTAGCAGATAATGAACTTATGTCTTTCAATTATCAACTCTATCGCAGGGCAGTAAAGTTCAAGTTCTCACTTTGTTTTTACAGGTTGACTATAGAAATATGTAGAAGAACTTTGAACCTTGCTTGGGTGGGTAATCAAAAAAAGTGCTGCCAACTAAGTTTGGTATAGTTTGGCGGCACAGAGTATTCCGTTGTCGTCATCGTCGTTATTCGTGGTTTGGTTGACTGGTTTTCTGTTGTAAATATTAGTATAAGACATATAATTTGAGTTCTTAGCTCAGAAAACACAGACTTTTGGTCGGAGTTCAGCAGAGCTTTAGAGCAGAGCGTGACGACAATCCAAGAGCGAGTAGACTATTGCTTGCATAATGGTCTCCTGTATGTGTTTACATGTGCTGTGTTATAGCCGTTCCAGGCTGAATTTCCTCTATTTTCTAACTATGGAATTTATTATTATAATGAAATAATTTGAATGTTTATAATTAGTATTAAATATTTTGATTGTTTACCTACCTACTAACTTCAATGTATTTTTTGTCACCCAAATAACTGTAGCTAAAATACCAAGACTTGTAAACAGACCATTTACCAATGAAATTGTCTATTCTGTTATTTAATTCTTCAAACCTCTTGTGGGGTAGCAAATAAGGAAGTTTCTTTGAAAAGGTATACCGCTAGCTAGATCTGGCATTAATAGTGGCGAATACGGACGACTCTCAGTTTAGTCAATCTACCTCATATAGGAAAATTCTCCATCTACGATCTACCTACCAATTTACGCTCTGGCAGCACTAAAGTCAACTTCAACTTCTTTACTCCGCATCGTAAAGTCTGTTCGTTTCATTTTCAAGCACCCGCACCACAGATTATTTATCAAGTTGTCCTTATTTTGTGACGTCCAGCTGTCAGTTAAATTTTATGTCACTGTCATTTATCTCGAATAAAATGAGTCTGTCAGTCTCTTTATGTCAAAGTCAAATCAATCATCAAAAGTCACAAACACAAGTTGGGTAGAAGCCGTATCACGTCGTCGCGTCGCGTTTTTAGATTTAAGTTTTTATATTTCTAAGAGAAACCCTTGCTAGTGTTGTGATTATAGTATTTGTTATAGTGATAGTGATAAATATACACCTTTAGACTTACAAAATCAGTCGAATAAGTCTGACCTCTGAATGCAGGAATAGCGTCTGTACGAAGCTAGAAAACCAGGTTAGTGGTTTACTTTTGTTGTTTTTATCTTCGTGGGTGGGTACGTCTTTGCTATTTTCTCTATTATAAACGCACCACTTTAGCTTTAGAGTCGAGTCGAGATTAGACAAGTTAGATAAAAATGTGGGAACTTAAACTGCCGTTGTGAAGGTACCGCCCAGGTTACTAGGCGTTGTTTTGCCTCTGATTCGATTCTTACTATTCTTAGCAACTATTGGGTACTATTTTCAGTTGTCTAGTTTCAGTCAAAGTTTGATAGTAATCATTGAGCAAAAGCACCAAAACTTTAATGTTGTTTTAAGGTCTAACTAGGTCCTGCTTGCGGCTTCGCACGTCTTTATTCCAAGTGTACCTATAATTTTATATAGGTCAAAAACTACACTGTACTTCCATGCAAAATTTAATCCGGATCCTTTCATGAGGTAATTCTGGAATAAAGAGGTAAAAACAAAGATACATGGAATGGAACCAAACCCTAGTAATAATAAATAGTTATTTAAGTGAAGAACAGTTACAATTTATTAGGATGACCTCTGTGGCTCGGTGGGCGAAGGTCTGCCTGCGATGTAGGAACTTTTGGGTTCTATTCCCGTCTCGGGACAAATGTCTGTACAATCTGCAAATATTTGTTCAGAGTGTTCTGGTAGTTTTCTATGGATAATAAAAAATATCTATTTGTGTAATGTATTCTATTATGTATATCAGTTATCTAGTACCCTAGCACAAGCTCTGCTTAGCTTGGTGCTACATAATGCTGTCTGAATTGTCCAGCATTATTTATTTATTTACTATTGTGTTCATATAAACAAGAATCAGTCAAAATCCAATATCTGTTTTATTGTAAAGTAGCTGTTTTTATAATTACTATCCACTGCCCATTAGAAGGTCTTTGTCAGGGTTACACATAGGTGCTTCTCTCTCTTAAAATGTGATCAATAAGGTTGGGCCTCTTATTAACTTACACTAACAAGTAGTTACTACATTGTAAACATGCTGACCTAAGTCAAAAAGTCAATAACTTTATTTCTTTAGGCTTACAAAAAAGCACTTAGACAAGTCAAATTTTACACATAAACAGCTTTACAAATAGTAATTATCAAACAAGTAACAAAATGTTATTGATTTTGTTCGCTTCAATTTTTTATCCACTAGTGGAAGAAGCGAAAAGTAAACCACAAGTAAGTTTGTATAATACTTAAAATGTAATTTATGTATTTGCCTGTTTGAGTCTAAATATAATGTGATTTAGATACAGGTCAATATTTATATAAAACAAGCATATGATTGTCTCCTATAGTTCCAAGTTATGCAAAAATAAACCTGAACTGAATTATTTCCTGAATTATCTCAAAGAAAACTTGAGCTGATGTGTTAAGATTCTAAATAATTTAAATAAAAATGTAATAATAACAAAAAGGCTTGTTTTGTTGCCTACAACTTCCAGTTTTGTTTATTTACTGTCTTTGGTTTTTGTCATTGAACTGTCTTCCGGGGATTTTTGGGAAAACGCTTCCAGTTTGAAAGGTAAAATCAAATTAGAAAAAGTTTTATCAGACTATCCATGATATTTTCAATGCCAATCTTCATCAATGTGACTTTTAAAAAAACTTTACTTCAGTTAATTAACTAATCATTCACGGTTATTCGTCGCCAGTTGGCGCGAGATTATTTAAGAGCGAGAATTTATTTTTGTGGTTTTTAATTTTTTCTGCCTTCCACAAGCAATAAAACTAGCTAAAAAGTGATTTGACGCAAATCACATTATACCATTCCCCATGAATTTATGTTAAGTCAACTTTGATTCGTTTGAATTTGTTAGCATTTGGGAAAATGTAGATTTTTAGCACAACATTTCACACATACAGTAGTGCCTCGATTATCCGAATGCCTAAAATTTATACCCTGTTCGGATGGACGCAGCGTTCGGATTATAGTATGCAGACATTTTTGAAAAAAAAAAAACAATCATTTTTCTATGGAAACTATGTTTTAATCATTAGAAAATGGTACAATATAATTATAGGATGATGCTATTACATTAAATACATGTACTTACGTCATATTTTTTTGAAGAATTCTAATAAGTACCTACATTGACGGTAAACTAGTATTTAGCGACATTGAAAACGCTTTGTCCCTTTTTTCTGGAATAGAAATGTCGACTTCATCTGCCCATTCTAAGGAGGCATTTAAACGAGTGTGGCATAGCGAGTTACCAACAAACGGCAGACGCGCGGGGGCGGGGGGTCGTTCGGATTATAGAGGTATTCGGATTAGCTTGGGTAAGGATTATCGATGCCCTACTGTATTACATTTAAAAAAACTTGCAACAACCCGCGACGAACCAGCTTAAGAAAAAATGTTGAACTTGTGACACAGCCTTCTTAGCTTGAACTTGAACTTTTAGCTTGCATTGATCAATTGTTCTGCAGTCTTCTCAGAAAATGCTGTGGAAGCTGGTAATGTCTACAACATAATTTGTTAGTCAGGATCAACATTCCAAAAGCATTTGTGGGTGTAGTATGAACCACATCTATTTATCACTGTTTCCATGATCATTATTTTGTTTTTGCATTATCATTGTTTTGTTTCTGTATAACCTACTTTAACAGCATTTTCTTGAAGACTACTGTAAAATGCAAGTTTAAGTTCAAGCTTAACTCGTTAATTGACAAGCTACAAACTAGATGAACAAAGACATGTACGTCATGGGCACCTTAAGTGTTTAAAAGGGGTGTAACTAAAATAAATGAAAATAAAACTGGCCAAGTGCGAGTCGGACTCGCGCACAAAGGGATCCGTATCATTATCTATGAAAACGGCAAAAAAATCACGTTTGTTGTATGGGAGCCCCCTTAAATATTTATTTTATTCTGTTGTTTAGTATTTGTTGTTATAGCCGCAACAGAAATACATCTTCTGTGAAAATTTCAACGTCTAACTATTACGGTTCATGAGATACAGCCTGGTGACCGCGGAGTCTTAGTAATAGGGTCCCGTTTTACCCTTTGGGTACGGAACCCTAAAAAAACATTGCGCGCGCGACTTGCTGCGATAATGAGTTTTGGCTTTGTACTTTTGTATTATGTAAAGTCAAAATAAACAACAATATAAGGTAAAAAGGACTATGAGTAATGGGAAATTCAGATTACCTACTTAGTAACATTGTGTGCTTCACTTTCATAAGAATCATAAAAATAAATAAGTGTAGTGCTGTATTTCAGTTACACATGACTTACAAAACAGAATTACACCACCGCACCGCATGTTTAGTTTCTGCACTTAATAACTTGCTTGAATACATTTCACTTATGATTTTCCTACTGTAACAAAATTCTCATTGAAAGATTGCATGCAATCTTTAACAAATTACACATCACACTAATATAATATAAAACCGGCCAAGTGCGAGTCGGACACGCGCACGAAGGGTCCCGTACCATTATCTATAAAAACGGCAAAAAAAAAACACGTTTATTGTATGGGGGCCCCCTTAAATATTTATTTTATTCTGTTTTTTAGTATTTGTTGTTATAGCCGCAACAGAAATACATCATCTGTGAAAATTTCCACTGTCTAACTATTACGGTTCATGATACAGCCTGGTGACAGACGGACAGACGGACAGCGAAGTCTTTGATATTACCACACAGTTTATAAAGCTTCGGTAGTATCATCATTGTAATCGTTACTTAAGATCCTTTATGTAACAAAGCTCTGAATAAATGATTTGATTTTTTAAACCATCGCGAGTTTTTCATTGCGTAGAATAACACACATTTGAATTTAAAATATTTAATTCATAAATATAATGTTGTCGAAACATTGGGCAGTAGCTATAACAAACACAAAGTTGATTAGACATAGGCAACTTCTCAACCCACAAACTTCCATATTGGAAACAATCTAAAACTGTGTGAATCAGAACACCTGCACATAATTCCAACAATTTTACCGTTTATAAGTCTGGGCTGTTAAATAAATTAAAGTTCTGTCTATTTGTAATTGCTACCTTTTCTACTGGTCTGTACTGTATAACACCGGTCTATTATGTTACGTTAAGACTATGCCGTGATGTTCACAGTTCATCGATCTAGTTTTAATCGTTTTTAATTTATGGGCGCTTCCTTTTATTTTCCGTATATTGATGAATAAATGTTTGTTTTTCTCGAAAAAGTAAAACTGGTAAGTAGTTCGCAACTCGAAAGTCAACATGTTTTCCGCGTTTCAATCTCTGAAATGAGATGGGCCGACAATATCTTAAGATCTCGGTTTCGTTTTCGTGCAAACGCAAATCTTATGCAAGCGACATAAGAGTTTGTTTTGCGCGGAAACGAATCTGAAACTTCGATTTTCCTTTTCCGAGTAGCCCCCCTGGCTACTCGGAAAAGGAAAATCGAAGTTTAAGTGAAAGTATTGATACCTCTCAATAACTCCCATGGCTTTGTCTATCAATAGATTCATCCAGGCTGACGGTGTCAATGATGATGATAAATACAAATCTCGTGCTCATATCAATTAAAACAAGTTCATTCTTATCACTTGCGAAATAGGTGATTCTATGCAAGTACTTCCACGTCTGTCTTATCTAGACAATTTAATCATCTCTGATAAATTATTGCAAGACATGAGAGCTGGTTTCATTTCATTAATTGCCGTTGCGGTATCCTCATTGTTTCGTTGATAAACTTAGAATAGTGTCTATGCCTATATTAGTGGAATATTTTGAACCATTAGTCATTTAATAAATTCAGGGTAACTGCGAATGGGGACAATTCAAGAGGTTTTAGTCACGAATGACACGATATTATTTTAGAAGGTTAAGGCAGACATTATTTTCCATTGTACTATGTAGCCTTATCTACTGCAATTTCGGCTTAGTCAGTTAGAAGACCCTGAATATCGATTTGAAATTCGTTGATTAATATTATTGAGCATAAATTTTTATTTTCATTTTGAAATATAAATCAAGACGTCTAGGAAATAATTTATCTATTTGATGAACCACTCTCAGACAGAAAGGCGGCGGCATGTCGTCGGTTAGGAAGGTACCTACCTAAATAAACTATAAATTTGGAGTCTCTCAGTACCTACTTGGTTCTATCTACATAATATACTTTTGATGTCTGGAAAGACCTTTACCTCTTTTTGAGATAGATTAGGCAGTAAATTATTATCTCTGTGCTTCTATCAGCTGTCGTGCCATCGTCGTCGGGCCGCGCCCCATTTCTTCGTCTTATCTTTTATTTCCCTTGCTTTAGAGTCCAGATTAACAATTCCATCTCATATACGTCCATAGCCACATAAATAGGACATTGCGTTATCACCAAACTAATCCAGTGATTCATGTTTACAAGACTTTAGTGCTATACACGGTCACTTGGCATTTGTGTGCTAACATTCTGCCTTCTTTGACGCCGCGCAATCACTAATTAGTGTAATAAGCAAGCTGTTTTACATGTTAATACTAACAGCGAGACGCAATCAACATTACACACCATGCTCCAACAGTGGACGACCGCCGTTCTCAAATGTGCATAATTTAAATAACTTAAATACATTAAAAAGTGATGAACAGGGAAATAATGCAACGTTTTTTGCAGGGTTAGCGCCGACGCGTGCAGGATATGACTTAGGCCATGCGATAAAAATGGAAGTGGTCAACTTGGACGAAGGCCGGTACGAGCAGACCAGAAATGTACCGGGAAGCAGCGCGGATAGCGACGCCTCCTCCAGCGACAAATGCGAGGACGACGGACTATCAGACGACGATTTGAGAGAGGATCTGCAAAAGACTATACCAGAATGCTACAAATCAGATTCAAACTTCTCATCACAAGCGAGCGACATCACAAACGACGAAGAATTCCAAGCCACAGCGCTGTGCCAATTTATGGATATTTTGAATGACTTAGACGAAGTTTTAGATAAATCTCTTCTTGCGTGCCTCGACGATGGCACCAAATCATTCGACAGCGATGACGACGATCTCATATGCAAAATTAAAGAAGTCATCGGGGAATCTCAGCAGCAATCTTTACAATCAGGACCTAGTTCTATAGACGACGATACGCAAGTCGTGACGTGCTCAAATGCGGCTTCATCGTCAGCACAAACAACCTCAGATAGGGTTTCAGATCGGCCTGGACCACTCGGTCGTTCGAAAAGCTTTTCTGAACTCCGCGTGAGTAATCACCAAGCGTTACCGTCACTCGAGCGTGCGACAAACGACGTGCGTAACTCCATGAGGCGTTTAGACCCGATAGTTCTACCGGCTATTGCGCCAGAAGCGGGCGAGCCTTTGACTCTACCGGTGATACTTTTCTTGGATCATGTTAATATGCGGCCGACAAGTGCTCCTATACAGCTGAGAGTTTCGGCTGCGAATCTAAGCAGTGACGGGACTTCTGGGCCGCTTATACTTGGGCGTAGGACTTTGCTTATGAACCGAACTCTTTCGCTCCCTTCGCCAGGGGAGAGTGATATCACGACGGGAGATTGGACCGGGAGGAATACATCCCGGAGTACAGCTAGAAGTACTAGTGCATCGAGCTCCTCTAACGAATCTCTAGCGATTGCCCCACCTGTTAATATTACTGCTTCTGGTGCCAGTGAAGAAAGGTAAGTTACTTTCACTTTGTCCCATATTTGAAGCAATTTTGACGCCTCGTTTGTTCCAATTTCCTGGACTAGGTCAAGTTAGTCATTTGTAAAAAGTAACGTAGGTAATGACGTGATTTTTTGTGGAAAATTTTGTTGTCACGGTTTCCGATGTTACCATTTCTGATGACTCGGAAATCGAGATGGTACCAAAGTACGAGTACGTAAGCTACCCACAGTTCTTAACTTCTTAATCACTTCATCCGTGACTAAAGTCTTATAAAACAGCCTTGCTGATTTTGCAATGTTGCGATTTGAAGGTATCGAGGTCATTATGATTCATTGTTGTACTGTACCGACAGAGGAGTTGTTTCGGGCCTGCGTTGTGGTTACTCGTCTATATTTCTCATGGAAAATGCCTTTCGTAACAAAGGAAAAACTTTTTTTTTAATGGACGTCAAAGCTTAACTGAAGATCGCGAACTTACTTACCGATGATAACTTTACTAATATCAACATAAACGATTTTAAAAAGACAATGAAACAGACCTCATTTTCTGCTTTTACTAATTTTCTTTATATGCTGCCAAAAGTGTAGGTACGCTCAATAAGCCGAGTTTTACTTAATTAATACCTATACGACACGATGGTTTTCTCACATGTTTTCCCTAACAGTGGTACTTAATCAAATCAATACACGTAATACTAAATTTTCCACAACCGGGATGCAAAACCCAAGGTCTTATTAGGTCGATGATACGTCAACATAATAATGTTAATTCTCTCAAAAGCCTATCTGTCCATCGTTTTGCCTGTCGATTCTAAGACAGACTACTGGTAGGAGCTAAAGGTCCACCTAGGGGCGACCCCAGGCAGATATGATATGCTGGCAGGCACATATAATAAGGTAATATAATAAGGTTCGTATAGCTAACCCGCTTACATCCGTAATGAATTCGAATTACATTCGTCAAACTACGATAGTTTTTATAGTAAAATAGTCTCCAGTTAGCTTAATTGTTTCAATTATATGTACATACTAGTTTTAATATGTTTCTTTTATTTGATTGTAATTTTTTTGTTAATAAAGTAATTTAATATTATATCAAGTTAGTTACAAAGACACAAAAATCTAAATCGGTAATTCCGTTTCGAAGCTACGTTGGATGCCACTGAGATAGGCACACGTCAAACTTATATTAAAACGGCCTCTAATGAACTTGTAAGATTTTTATGTTTCTTTTGTTTCCAGAAACGATGAGACTGACGAGCCCCCTTTCGGCGTTTGGCCGCACCGCATGAGTGCAATGCTGGCTTGCCTGAGTTGTACAGTGGGATTGTTCAACATTTCACGATTTGCCATATTTAGTGTTCATTTTGGAGGTTCGTACTATTAAAAAATATTTTTACTGTGTGAGTCTGCATACGGTGAACAAACGAAAATGAGAGAAACTACGCCCTATTTTATCGAAGGAAAAGGTGTTAAAAAATCATTTTTTTTATAGTTTTTAAAATTTTTTTCGCTATGAATTACTAAGAAACAAGCTCAGCAATTATTGGAAATAAGTAAAATTGAATAAAAACAACCCTCAACATAGGGTGTTATTTCCAATAGTTGCTGAGTTGAGATTCATTTTCGTTGGTTCACCATATTATGCGTACTCACACTGTATATAAAAAAAATGGAATAGAAGTTGTTTATTTGCAACTTGCAATATCTAAATATTCCTTATAATATTTCATGAATATTTCTTTTTGTTTTATGTTTTAAATGCAAATTTTAGTCATTACATCAACTTTTAATGGCTATCTGAGAGAAGTACAAGACATGATCAGATGATTGACTAAAATACAATGCATCGTAAATCGTACATAACGGTCGCAAACAGAGGTGATAATACCTTCGCTCTGTTCGTAAGACCCAGTTTCCTTCCAATAAATCGGAACAGAGCGAAGATGTGAGAAATGTTTCGCGTCTTATATACCTACTGACCAGAATTATTTCTTTATTTGTTTAATGTATATAACATTAAACAAATAAAGAAATAATTCTGGAAAACTCACACCGCATTCTTTAGCCCTAAGTTAAGCAGAGCTTGTGTTATGGATACTATAGATAACTGATAAACATAATACAATACAGACAGATATTTTTTATTATCATATAGAAAACGACCAGAACATCTAGAACAAATAACTGCAGATCGTACAAACATTTGTACGATCTGCAGATAGCGAGGCAGGAATCGAACTCGCAACCTCCTGCGTCGCAGGCGGACTTTCGCCCACCACGCCACTTTATCAAAATAACAAAATTATTTTATATATTTAATCATGCTAGTATATTCATGTGTGTTCTTGGGTGGAGACCGCGACTCGGCAAACGTTAGTGTAGGACGACCAGGTGGGATGATGATTTGCGAAAGACTGCTGGCAGATGCTGGATGCGTCAAGCTGAAGACAGGGCGCTATGGCGCTCATTAGGGGAGGCCTATGTCCAACAGTGGACTACTATAGGCTGATGATGATGTGCATATTCATATTCATTTATTTATTGTGATTTTATGCATACATGTTGTTCTTAGGTGTGTAGGGTAGTGTTAGTAGGTACACAATGCATAAAAACCCTGTCAGGGCGCAACAATTACATAGTTTGCGTTCGCTTTTGTTTGCTTAATAATTAATTTTACTTGGATACTTCATATTTATAGAAATAATTAGCATACCTAACGATGTTGTATCTTTGTTGCAGCGAGCTTCATAATCCAGTTCTTTATTCTATCCTTCCTTATCGGAATCCCGCTCTTCACTCTCTACCTCTGTCTAGGCCAAGTCCTCTCTGCTGGACCTCTAGACATGTGGAGGATATCACCCATTTTCCAAGGAGTCGGGGTGTCCATGCTACTGACCCAAGCTGTGATTGGAACTTACAGTATTATTGGCCTGTCCTGGGTGTTCGTGTACTTCAGAGACTCGTTTATAACGTCCAATGATAAGTACAAGTGGGCTTTGCCGCATGAATTTAATGACGGTGAGTTTTAATGGAACATTAATTTAATATTTAATAGACTCGTTTGGACTCAAATCAGGGGTCGGTTCTACGACTATGGTAGACCCTGATCAGGGTCCTGATTATGTGATTCTACCAAGCCCTGATCAGGGCTCCAAACGAGTGTAGGAGTTAAAGGTTATTTCTATCCCATATGGGAACTTTTTTATGGTATAAAAAGTAGTCTATGTCTGATTCCAATCTTAAAGCTTCATCTAAGTATGCAAAATTACAGCCTGATCCGTTCCATTCTATCAAACATCCATCCATTCAAACTTTTGCGTTTTGAATATAAGTGTGATTCCGGTTACTGAACGGTGTTACGGGGCGTAATGTACCATTCGCAGCGAGCATGATACGTTACGTGTTAATAGGGCTCAATGCGCGCCATTTTGTGAAAAGGATAGGCATAGGATTTCGCGTTCATAGGAGCGGGACAGAGTATGCGTTTTTGGAACGGCGCACAGTGTGAAAAAAGACCCTAAAATCGGACATCCCTTTTTTATTTTACTAATCGAAACTTTGAGCTATTTTGAATGTCAGAGTAGAACTCCCAGAAGTCAATTCAGTTCAGAACTCGAGTAATAATTTTTTTTTAGAAAATTCTGGATTTTAAGAAAAAGGTGAAAATAAAAGAACTGCTAAACAAATTTGCACATTTATATTTAGTGCAAAAAGGCAATAGATACAGGGCATTTTATAAGCTAAACAAAAGAGATTTAGCGATAACAGTAACGTTAATATGCATAATTTAGTGACTTTCACTTTTTATTTTTTTTCTCTTATATTATTAGTGATTAGCACTAGATATCTATCTGAAAACATTGTTTATAAACTCTATTGTTACTTGTAAAAAAATCTCACGAAAATCTGTCAGGAAATCGGAGATATGAGGTTTCTATGGTTTTCAGTAATTTCTATGATATTAGGGTTGTCACAGTAAGATCCAAAAGAATTAGGTAAGTACCTACTAGATAAAATTGTAAACCAGTGGGTCTGCAAGCATGAAATTTTAGATACTACACAAATAGGATTTACCCTACTGCAGACTTGAGGGTTATGGCTATGTGTTTCGGGTGTATGTAGGTACACATTTGTGGGATGGATTTGTAGAAATGAGGTGACGTTGGATTTGTCTACATTTCCAGAGTAAAACTCTCTCTGCTAGTTTAAAAACCAGTTGACAAAATAAATAAAACCGGCCAAGTGCGAGTTAGATCGCGCACGGAGGGTTCCGTACCATTCCACTAATATTATAAATGTGAAAGTTTGGATGGATGGATGGATGGATGTTTGTCACTCAATCATGCCAGAACGGCTGAACGGATCTGGATGAAATTTGGCACAGAGATAGATTTAGTCTGGAATAGCACAGAGATTTTTTATCCTGGTAAATATATGGTTCCCGTGGGATAGATTGGTTTTAATTGATCTATACTAATAATAAAATTATAAAGAGGAAAGATTTGTTTGTTTGTAATGAATAAAAATTGTTTGTTTGTAAAGGAAGATTGAATCGTAAAACTTAATATTTTTTATTGTAGAAGCAAATATACGAAAAAAATCTAAATGTCGCCGTTTGTAAGGTAGGTCATTTTGCTTCATCTGTAGTTGCTTGGTACTTTGGAATTGAAAGATGCTGAGCACCAATTTTTATAACAAGTACTCCATATGACCTAATCTAACAGTAAACATATAAACCCAGTCAGTTGAGGGTGGCATTTAGTAACAAAGCCACTAGACTCATTTTAAGCGCGCCTCAGATTTTTACGCTGTGTTTGTGAAAACTCTTTGTGATAAAAAAAACATTTAAAAATCTTAATTTCTAATGTAACAGTTACCAATTAGAGTTAAAAAAACTCAAACAGTAGATCGCAAGTGATTGTTTTTTACATAAATTGTTTTACAAAACTTTCACCGCAATTTTACCGCGGGGCGGTAGGTGCCAAGAATCGCAAATGACCCGCGCGAACCCTGCCTAATGAGAGGGTTCTCTACTAGTTTGAAAACCACTAGACAAAAAAAAGGTCCGAATCTGATTCTGATTACTTCACTTTTGATTAGTGCCAACCCTAGCTTCAAAGTTTTAAAATTTAATAGCTCCGAATTCCTACGTGTTACGCATCTGATATTTTACAGGCAGGTTAACATAACACTAATGAACACTTGTGTTTGAAAATTAGGTGCTAATATAACAAGAAACTTGCATAAAAAAATAAAATAGAAATTACTAAAAAACATACATAGCTTTCTTCATTGTTCACCTAGAACTAAATTACGCGTTTCCAAAAATAGCAGTTAGTTGATTTTATAGCATGCTATAATTGAAATTTAAAAAATTAACTCACATAGATAGTTACAGCATTTTTTGTGGTTTTCTCTGATAATCATAGAAAAAATTTAAAAAATCATAACTCTGATTCCAAACTGAACTGACTTCTGGGAGTTCTACTCTGACATTCAAAATAGCTCAAAGTTTTGATTAGTAATAAAAAAGGGATGTCCGATTTTAGGGTCATTTTTCACACTGTGCGGCGCAAGTGCAAAAATTGAGTTTTTGCTTATTTACAAGAAAACTACACAACTTATAAAAAAGTATCTTTAGGAACCAAGTCTTTAGTAATAACTAATAAATAACCTACGAATCAAAACATAAGTCATTTCAATAGACCTCAGGGTTCCTAAGATCTCGACCAAATTACATAATTTGTTAAAAAAAAATTGGTAATAAAAATAACCATGATGCAATTTCATGATTTTTTCTAAAAATCATGTTTGCATGTGCACTGTTTTGCACATGCAAATCAGTGCAATTTCATGATTTTTTCTATAGTAATTTTTTTCTTAATCGTTTTTTCACGTAGAAGGAACCAAAGAAAAAATTTAGAATTTATGTAATTCGAGTTTTTAAGCACGGGAATCCCGTGAGTACTGAAATCTAGTCCTAGTTTGACAAGCAAACACGCTAGGCTCGCCTCTTAAATCCGTCTCGTTGAGCGATTTCTTTCCTCGTACCTACTGACTGGACGAACGCTCGCTGTGTCACATTATGCCGGGTACAGACCAAGCGAGCGAATGCAAACGATTGGAATTTGACTCGCTTGCTTTCGCAATGACGTCCACACTAGTACTTTTGCGTTCGTTCGTAAGCCTTCGCTCGCTCTCGCTCGCTTGGTCTAAACAGAAAATTCTAAACAGATCACCAGCGTTACGAGACGTAATGTAATGCCGGGAACAGATACCCGGCATTACATTACGTCTCGTAACGCTGGTGATCTGTTTAGAATTTTTGGCGTGAATAAGTAACAATCATCTATCTATCCATCCAAACTTTCGCATTTGAAATATTAGTGAATGGAATGGGATTTTATTTGAACTCAACTAGGCAAATCACTTAGGAATCTTGGACAAAGATATTTGACGAGTGGAATGGACCACCCGTCAAAGAAATTTGATCAAATCTTGGACAAAGAAATTGAACAAAGATATTGGATGAGTAACGATCGCGGGAAGTTTGTTTTGGCGTCTTTTCGTGGAGGCCTTTGTTCCGAACGTCATGGGCGTGAAATGATAATAATGATGTAATCTTAAACGTGAAATAATGAATTCCTTATCTCATCTGTGATGTCAATCGCCCACGAAATAGGTTCTAGGTCATTATCAATGATTTCCGGTGATTTGCGCGTTTGAATGATCTCAGTGTTTGTTGTTTGGCAGTAAATCAATACAGGAAATGTGCAAGGTTTTTTGTTGCTTTTGTTATTTGTTGATCTTAGTTAATTTAAAAGAAGGTTAGGCAAATTTACTGTATGGCGCAGGAATGTGGGTTCATGTGGAGGATATATACCTATACCTACCCAACAGTTAGGTCTACATATAGACGACCTCTGTGGCGCGGTGGGCGAAGGTCCATCTGCGACGCAAGAGGTTGCGGGTTCGATTCCCGCCTTGGTACAAATGTTTGTACGATCTGCAGATATTTGTTGTTCTGGTCGTTTTCTATGTATAATAAAAATATCTATCTGTGTATTCTATTATATTATGTATATCAGTTATTTAGTACCCATAACACAAGCTCTGCTTACTTGGGGCTAGATAATACTGTGTGAATTTTCCAGCATTATTTATATACAAACTGAACTAACACTCTCATGGCTCTCGACGCTCTCGTTCATCCAGAGCTCCGTGTAACGGCGGCGCTGGACAGTGAATGCGTTAAACGTGATTCTACGCGAAATTAACTCTTTCACGACTAAACGGAAAATAGCATAGTGGAATTTGGCACACTAAGTTGTTCGTATCCATGTACAGGACATGATCACCCTTTAAGAAATTACCCTGAGTGTGAGAAGTTACGCACTATAATAATAACAAAAACCTTATAAATAACAAGTCGCTATGGCGCTTATTAAGGGAGGCCTATGTCCAGCAGTGGACTAATATAGGCTATTATTATTACTGTTTTGTTTTATTATCTAGGATTCTAATGGTAAAATAATTTTTCAAATCGGTCCAGTAGTCTCGGAGCCTATTCCCGTCAAACAAACAAACAAATCTTTCCTCTTTAGGTCCAATTTCAACGTAAAATTAAAAAAAAGTTCAGCGCAGCATCAGCGTCTTTAACGAGGTCAGCGCATAGCGCACGTTGATCCGGTTAAAGTTGAACTAAATTCAACAAACGGTGAAATTGAACCTTAGACCGCAACATTCACAAAAAACATAATCTTACTTCTACAGATCCCGGCATACGCAATGGCACGTACAAGATCGAGGAGACAATACCGCAATACTTCAACAGCGAGGTGTTACAGCGCAGTTCAGATGCCGGCGCTTACTTTGGCACGATAAAGTTCCAGGTCGCATTCAATCTGGCGGTAGTGTGGATGATTGTGTTTGTTTCGCTTAGCAAAGGGCTGAAGTCTTATGGGAAGGTATGTTTTTATTATCTCATGTCCATGAATTACGTGAGATTTTTAAGGGGGGAGGGGGTCGAGCCAAATCTCACCCAATCTCACGTGGGTCTCGGCAAATACCACGATTTTTTTTAAAAAGAATTTTAGCAGTTGTTGGCAGTGGCGGCGTAGCGTGGGCTGGCACCCGGGGCGTTTTTCTACCAAGCACCCCCCCCCCCCGGGGGGGGGGGTCGGTTGACTATCCGCACCCTCAATTTCTAACAACAGGAATTATAAGTATCGGCGAGCGAAGCGAGCCGCGATATTTTTTGGATTTTCGGATGTTAGGTGAAAAGTATCTAAGTTTGTCATAGGTGACCTTAATAATGGACTTAATTATGACCTTATTAATATTAAATATGTGAATTTAAAGGTGACCTATTATTTAAAAAATTAATTTATCAATAACTACGGCTTGCGGAGCGAACCACAATAGGTAATTTCGGAGTTCGGTGAGGTTAGCAAAAATACAAGTATTGTAAAACCACGACGAAATTTTTTTTTGGCTATCTATAACAAAGCTAAAAACGAACCGGCGAGCGTAGCGAGCCGCCGAAATTTTTGTTACTTTTTCGGGTGATCACAAACAAGTTAAGTAGAGTATGACAAATTAATAACAGCGACCCCTGAAACGTTTGGAGAAATTGCGGCGGCTGCGAAGATTGTTATGAAACAAATACAAAATAAAAATCACCAAGTGGAGTGAGTCACAACCTGTTTTGAAATTGGTGAGGCATACTTAGCAAAAAAAGTAAGCTATGACAAATGAATGAATGAGAAAAGATTTTTTTTACGATTTACAACAAAATAAAGCACAGTACAAAGCAATTACTCATTATATTGCACATCAAATAAAATAGTTACACAAGACAGGGAAAGACTAATACAGATAAAGTTCTATGTACAATGCCTTATCGGTTTGAGCGATCTCTGCTAGGCAACCTTTCTACAACCGATTTTAAACTATTCAAGTATTTATTTTGCAATCATAATAAAAAAACAACGGCGAGCGAAGCGAGCCGCAATTTTTTTATATGTCTGTGTGTGTAGTTTTCGGTATCACCCCTTCGGATTCGGATTTGAATTGCCGTCTGCGCGCCCCGAGGGGTGCCGAGATGGCACCCCTTGGAGCTCGGTACCCGGGGCGGACCGCCCCTCCGCCCCCCCCCTTACGCCGCTAGTGGTTGTTGGGCAACTGGTGGACAACCTTAGGTTGTTTATCTCGTGTGGCGCGAGATTCAAATTTGTAATAGAAAATCTGCGGCAAATTACTTATACGTAGTTTTATTAGTAGAAAAATGTAAGTAGCAAAACACACGCAACGTAATTTTCGCCATATTGTCGATTTTGGCCTTCCAACAACATGGTTTTTGACACGAGCTTAATCCTTAACGTAATAAGGTTGAAGTTTGTATCTAGAATGATTGTTTTATGATAACAGTGCGATAAAGATGTCTTGGTGTATACCAAGACAGTTAAGCGTATGCTTAACTAGCGTTATCGCTATATAACTAAATTAAATATGAATAAATTGGAACAAACTAACAGACTTCGAATCCCTTGGTTATAAACTGTTTTTTAAGTTATGCGGGATACATACTAATCCCTCGGGGACCATCTCGGGATCATTCTCTATACAACTGCAAAAGAATCATCCAAATCGGTTCATAAATGACGGAGAAATCGACGAACATACATAAAAATACATAGAGCCTACACAGAACCTCCTCTTTTATTGATATTTTAAAGTTTTTTTAAAATCGACTAACTCCATGACACTTTTGTATATCAATAAACCTTTTATATGACAAGGTGCTAAATCTAGTGTAGACGACTGTACCATTATAAAGTATAACTACTTAACTGTACTTTGTAGCTAAATCAAGGTCAATGTAATTGAAACCCGTCTCTATCTTCATCTATTAATTCTCTTCAAATTATCGAAAAAACTGTATTTCCACCTGTAGGTACTTATTCTCCGATTTATTATCCAAAATATTTTATGTCAAAGTAAACATTTTTGAATCAAAACTCAACAATAACTAAAACACAAACTTCAATAATGCATTTATCTCAAATGTGCAGCGAAAAATATTTTTGAATAAGCCTACAAAAGGGAAAATGTATGGTTGTGATTCTTTTTTGATTTCGTGAAGGTCAACGGCCTGTATTGCCTGGCTATTTGAATTCGAAAATGAACGTAAAATCAATTAAATCAGTTTTTTTACACATAAATTGAGTTTGACTCGTTTCACGATTTTTCTCTAACTCATAGTTTCGGATTTGGCCATCCACTCCCATCTCGAAAAGACACCCTGTGTTATATTATAGAATCTGGTCATTCATAAATTCATTACGAAGAAATAAGATCATTAAAGTTTTGACTTTTAAGACGATTATTGACCGAAAACCTACCTAATGAATATTCTTCATTTTTAAAACACGACCTTGCTTAATTATGAATGCCGAATTCTCAACCGTGAAACTTTTATTTCAGGCCGTATACATGCTGATATTCATACCGATCTGTTGCACGCTGGTGCTGTGTACAAAACTACTTACGTTGATACCGTATGATGCTGTGACCAATATATTTTCGGAGACTGAGTGGAGCGAGTTTTTTATTAACAGTAACGTGAGTATAACATATTTTTTTTTTTTTTATTTTATTTATTTGGTTCACCAATAGTTTCTTAGAAAATTACAATCAAATAATAGAATTAAATTAAAACTAGTATTTACATTTGAAACAATTGAGCTAACTGCAGACTGTTGCAAACAATGTACAAGTAGCTCAACTGATCCATATCCATACCAATAGTTTAATACACTGAGTTCTTACATCTATGTCTAACAAAAATATCAACATTTGAGAAAAGTAAATAACAATACAAAATAAAGAAGTTTATTAGACTACACAGAATTATTTATAGTATGTGTACAAACCGCTTACAGGTAAACACCACTTGCATAACATATTTGTGACGTGTCCAAGAGTAGGTCTAAAGGAAATTAATCGCTTTGATGTTTGATCATATGTTTTTGATGTTTCTCTACTTGAAAATGGACTATGAAGGCTGGTCAGTAGGTCTACTTTGAAAAACAAACGAAGTTGACGGATGACGTCGGATCGCACAAAACAAAGGACGGCCGATACGTTTTTTCGATGACCTTACTATGAAAATTATTCCGACTTTTATTTTTTAAGAATTACGAAACGTAAAGTGTCAGTTTGTGAGGCACCCGAAGCAACTTGGTGGCAAGATTGTTCGTTTCGTGCGATCCGACGTCATCCGTCAACTTCGTTCATTATTCAAAGGACCGCTGTAGATATACGAGTAGGTATTTGTTTCGTCAGTGTATGAAGGAGGCCTTTGAAATGAAATGAATGATATTTTTGACTACCCACGACATACGTACCCCTAAAGGTGCAAACCCCCTTAGCCGCGGTGCGGCACTGCTCTTAAAATTTGACCAACTCACCTAAAAAGGCACGCATTTCCACTGACGCTTAGTGCGTTCATCTCACACCATTCATACAAAGAATAGTTCGCTAACTGCAGTTCCCCTGCAGTGCAGAACCGCTTGGTGCGGTCGTACCTTAATAGTTTAAGGCGTTACCCCGACCCAAACTAGTGCCGTTTAGGCAGAGATACGAAGTTGCCCTTTGTGGCCACCAAACTATTTTCGCATCTCTGCCTAAACTATACAAAATAAAACTATTGCAATGGCATTAAAACATAACTTATAATAGGTATCACAAACTTCCCAATGAAATTTACGAAATTTATTTTGTTCACCGTAATAATAAGATTAAAGGTGAAGGTGCTATTTGGGTCAGGGTAGCGCCTTAAAGCGGTACCTGTAGAGTTCTGTCTTAGACTGCAATTATAAAAGAATCATCATTTTTCAGTCCTGGGCCGCAGCCGCCCAAGAAACCTTCCTTACCTGGGGCCTCCTAGGCGCGTGCGTCATGCAACTAACATCGCACAAAGAAGCCAAGAACAGAACAAGCAAGATGCTCCAGAAAGAAAGCGCCTGTGTGGTTGTTTTCACATTCGCAGTGCTTCTGCTCGGGTCGTTCTTAGCCAATACTTGTGTGCAGATACTGAAGAACTATGGATATAGCTATATACCGGGGAGTTTTGGTAAGTCAGACAGAACTAAAAGAGTTTAAAATTTTTGGCCAGGGTCCTATTCCACTGATCCAATATCTTTGTCCAAGTTCTTTGTCCAACATTTGATCAAATTTCTTAGACGGATGCCCATTCCACTCGTCAAATAGCTTTGTCCAAGATTCCCAAGTAATTTGCGTAGTTGATTTCAAATGATATCACATCACACTAATATTTTAAATGCGAAAATTTTGGAATATGGATGGGTGATTGTTCTACACGCTAAAAATTCTCAACAGATCAGGCTGAAATTTTGCATAGGTGTAGGTCTTGACCTGAAATAAAACATGCTACTTCTTTCTTAATCTATAAATTTCAGTTTACATAGGAAAGAAATAATCTTTTATAGTTTTCATAGAAACAACGCGAGCGAAGTCGCGGGCAGAAACTAGTGTAATCTTTGATCAAATATCTGTGTTGCTAGTAAATTGGATGAAGTCATCCAACTTCTATGATCTAATGTACATTGGACAAAGATATTGGACGAGTGGAATGGGCACCTAACATTGGCCACTACTTTGCTATTTTTTTTAAATCGCACAGTGAACTCAGTCCGTGGATGCCGTACGTAAGTGTCGAGTAAGGGAGGGAATCTACCAGAAAATTTATTCTGTCAATTTTTTTTATACCTCTGCTACTCACTCCTCGGCCTGTCAAGCGGCGTGATGACCAAAGCCACTTTTTTAGGAATATCCCTTCCCAAAAATGGAAAATGGATTTGGTGGCTTTGGCTCGGCAGTAGAAGTATGTAAGTTAATAAAAACAGTACTACTTATGGTTAATTTTCTTCTTTTCAGAAACACTAAAAGCGTCACAATTCCTATGGCCCTCTTCGGAACCAATGCCTGGCAACATCGCATCTACACCCGTCCGCTACACGAGTCACTACGGCAGTCTGGTCGGACTCAGCGTGCTGAAGAGCGGCAACGTCGCACGAACGTTGAGTGGGTGGCAGCCACTACAGCTGGCAACGCAGCTCGTGCCGGCCACACTTGCAGTACTACCGGCTGATGTGGTGAGTAAAGGTTGTTGCTGATGAAGGCGCGCTGTTACAGCACAGCACAAAAATTTGCAATCGAATATGGGCTTTAACTCGTAACGTTTAGATGCATTTCATATTGACGGCATCAGATGACAGACAGATCGCGGAGCACTCGTTTGAAGCTTGTGGGAACCCATTTTGTCACTGTAAAATGTATCTAACGGTAACGAGAAGCCCATATTTGAATGCACATGCTTGTGCTGTGTGGTAGCTTAAGAGCGGCAACGTCGCACGCACGCCGAGCGGGTGGCAGCCACTATAGCTGGCAACGCAGCCCGTGCTGGCCACACTTGCATTACTACAGATTACAATACAATACTCTTTATTGTACACAACAAAATAAATCAAAAGAAACACAGACATAAACATTAAACATAAAATAACAATGGGCGGCCTCATCGCTTAGAAGCAATTTCTTCCAAGCAACACCTTAGGATCGATAGAAATATGAAGAAAAAGAACTTTTTTTTTAATGAAAATTTCAACTAACTATTACGTTCATGAGATACAGCCTGGTGTCAGACGGACAGCGGAGTATTAGTAATAGGTCCCGTTTTACCCCTTGGGTACGGAACCCTAAAAATCGAATTGGTAAAGCATTATAACATGACTGTCAAACTACCAAAAATAAAATACTTTCATAGAATAGGTATAAGCAGATAACTTTCAATTAGGTATGTTTCATCCTACTATAGTGTGGCCAGCTCGGAATCACACTCAAAAATACCACTTAATTGTTTTAAGACTGGCTTTAGGATCCTTAAATAATTGTAAATGCTTAATTTAGAATCTAGTTATCTATATTTATTTAACACCGGTTAATCTTATTCTTTGTGTACATTAAAGAACCTGTGTCGTTAAACTAAGAATACGGGAAATTACAGGTAAGATTACTATTATTATAGTCAGTATGACATTATACGAAACTAAAAATATCTAAGGCCTAAACCAATACAAATCAACATGTGAATTTTATAGTGTTTTGTTTATTCAAACTTCAGCCATGTTTTTACCAAGATAAGGATTCTTTTACGATTAGCGTAAACAGCGAGTCATTTTACTAAGTCAATCAGCTGTTTTAGAAGTTGAAATTTTCCCTTTTTCACGCGTTTCAGATTCGTCATGGTTTTCGTGACAACCGCAAATAATTAAGACCGTAACAGTAATGTATTACATAATCTTACAACCGCAACATTGTTGTTGCCATGTTTGATAATGTTTTTTCTTTGCGACTCTTCCTAGGATACCTATCTTTTTTTACACATGGATAGGAATGTGCATCTATCTCTTTTGCTGTAGTAAATACTTTTTTACTGTTGTAAGGTTTAATAAGTTTATACACTTGGTTTAACACAGCTATATTAGGCCGACTATTGTACTATTTAAATTTGTATGATTATTTATTTCGTTATCGTTAACATACTTATCTTAAAAATGCGACTTGGATGGATGGATAGATAGATGTTTGTAACTTGTTCACGTCAAAACTACTGAACCGATTAAGCTGAAATTTTGTATAGGTGGAATCAAACATAGGCTACTTTTTATCCCGTAAACCATATACCATGTGATAGATATAACCTAAGCTAAAAAAAACTAGTTGTACAATAAAGTGTTCATTAATTCATTTGGGCTTATTAAAACCCGCATCACGTCTATACAATTTATTCATATTGGTCACAGACAAAAAAAGGCCCAGATTCGGCCCATATTATGCACCAAAGTGCCCGGATATTTCATAAATTGTAGAAAACTACTATATTTTCCCTTGATCTGTGTCGTGTAGATAGAGAATGGGATTGAGAAGGACAGCGGGACAGCATGCTGTCTCGCTTAGATCATATTCGATCAATACACGACTGATAGATACAAGACTACTCTATTTTATCAATTCCATTCTGATTCTATGATTTTCACAATGTCCAATGTTTTTGTTCCAGCTATCACCAGTATGGGCTGTCATATTCTATTTCATCTTAATAATGTTTGGCATAGCGCAACAACTAGCCATATGGCATTGTGTTATAACTGGCATACTCGCTATCAACGCATCGGCTCTTCGAGTTTGGGAGAGCTCTATTACATTCTTCAGCTGCGTTTTCGGATTGGCTGTTGGACTTGTGCTTAGTACTGATGTAAGTAAAATATGGCATACTCTCGGGTGGTACAATGTAACTGGCATACTCGCTATCAACGCATCGGCCCTTCGAGTTTGGGAGAGCTCTATTACATTCTTCAGCTGCGTTTTCGGATTGGCTGTTGGACTTGTGCTTAGTACTGATGTAAGTAAAATATGGCATACTCTCGAGTGGTACAATGTAACTGGCATACTCGCTATCAACGCACTTCGAGTTTGGGAAAGTTTATTACTTGTGCATTGTACTAATGTTAGTTTGTTTTTCCTGCCTTTATCCCACTAAGTGGAGTTGTTTGATATAGCGTGGGTCTAGTCTGGCTGGATAGAGATTTTTAAGACCAGAGGAAGGGCTTTGCCCAGCTGTGGGACGCACACGGCTGCTTTTGTGTCCCACAATTGTATTAGATAAGGTAGACCCTTACTTAATTTTATCCAGCCAAGTATTTGAACCTGCTGTTATTAACTGTAATGTAAGTAAAGAAATAAACATTTAGGTGAAAACTACAGGGTGCACTTTAAAATTTTTCTGAACAGTGATCGAAACTGAAAGGTCACGCTCGTGTCGGTGGCGCCTATAGATACACAGCGCTTAATAATATAAGAGTTAAAGTCTACGTCAAAAGCACATATTAAAATAGTATGATTTGTTTTTCCAGGCTGGCATCAAACTAGTACACTTCATGGACTACGTATGGGTCGGCGCGTGGTGGCAATGCGTTATTCACGTGACGTTAACGTGCGGTGTGTTCGTGGTCCGAGGTCGGCCGTACTCCCCTGACGCGGTCGCGGCGGCCATGTTTGCGGGCCGCCGGCGGCTAGCCTGCGTGTTACCTGCGTTGCTGAGTCTCACTTGGACGGTGCTGATGCCTGTGTTACTCTGTGTAAGTACATCATGTGACGTTAACGTGCGGCGTGTTCGTGGTCCGAGGTCGACCGTACTCTCCTGACGCGGTCGCGGCGGCCATGTTTGCGGGCCGCCGGCGGATAGCCTGCGTGTTACCTGCGTTGCTGAGTCTCACTTGGACGGTGCTGATGCCTGTGTTACTCTGTGTAAGTACATTAGGTGAAGTTAACTTGTTCGTGGTCCGAGGTCGGCCGTATTCCCCTGACGCGGTCGCGACGGCCATGTTTGCGGTTCGCCCTCGGTTAGCTTGGGTTTTACTTAATAAGTCTTCTAAATCAAGCAAGAAAACTGGCTACACAGAATAAAAAACTGAACGGAGTTTCTCATAAAAATTATAATTTCAGGTTATTTGCGTCATGGATTTCCGGACGGGGCAGCAGAAACAGCTTTACACATGGAGAAAACCTATCGGGTGAGCGCTTTGAGGTTGTCGCAGATCTGGACCGCAACTCAGCCGCACAACACAAAAATGACCATTTAAATATAGGCTAACTTGTACCAGTTAGTCGTAATATTTACATGCATTTTATAATGTCAACATCTGATAACAGGCAGCTCGCCAGCTGACCGCTTGAAGCTTGCGTTAAGAGCGTTTTGTCACTGTAAAATGTATCTTATGATTTCGCGTTCAAGTCCTTATTTGAATGCTCATGTTTTTGTGCTGTGCAGTCGCGGTGCTGGATGAATATGCTATGTCCTATACTTAATTACATACTAGCAGCACCTCGCGGTTTCACCCGCGTAGTGGCCGTTCCCGTGGGAATTCTGGGATAAAAAGTAGCATATATGCTATTCCACACTATATTCTATTTATTTATTAATTTACTGGAAAATCAACGGCTTAAACTAACTTAAATAGATATAATTAATAACATCAGAGAGCCAATTATAGATTTTCACGTATAGTGACAATATAACTTTCAATATGTGAATATAGGTTGACAAGAGTGTTCCAACGACAATGACGTGGAATAAAAAAGATTAGCAATAAACTAACAAAAATAATGTAAACTTAAGTACCTACGTCACTATGAAAGTAACTGTTGGACAGTCGCTGTCTGGCTGAATGTACACTCGTGCAGAATAGATCTAGGTCTAAATCAGGGTCTATCTCTGTGCCAAATTTCATCCAGATCCGTTCAGCCGTTCTGACGTGATTGAGTAACAAAAATCCATCCATCCATGCAAACTTTGACATTTATAATATTAGTGGGATTAACAGACACAACAATTGGAAATGATTTGGCAAAAAGGTACATGAAAAAAAAGGTACACGCTATTCGAACGGCTTTCAAACACACCAAGTCAAGCCACAGAAAAGAAAAATCAATTAATACTTTGACTGTCGCAAGTACTAATTGTATGTCTCTTTGGTACACTTTCACGCCTGAACGGATCTTATTAAAATTTGCCATGGAGATAGGTGTATCCTGGGGACTGATATTGGCTTGTTATTATACCGGAAAAATACTTCAAACTAAATAACTAGGTAGATAAAACTAAGATAAATAATAGATTCAGGCGTTACTTTGCAGAAATCCATTGCAAAATATAAGGATGAAAATATTTAGGAACAATTCCGCGAAAAAAAAAACTCCTATAAGTTCTAACAAAATGAAGTCCGCGTTGTAGAAGAAAACGACGCCAACTACAAAATGAAAAAATACCATTGTTACATTGGAATTGTTACTAAATATTTTCATCCTTATATTTACATAAAACTAAGTGAAGATTTTTCTAAGCTTTGTTTTCTTTCAGTTATTGGCCGGTATGGGCGCGTCAACTGGCAGTATTTCTACAACAAGGGGCTTTACTAGTAGTGCCTTTCACTGCTTTTACACAAACATGGCGCTACATGAATAAAGGACCACCGGATATTTTAGACGTAAGTAACAAATAAATCTCTAAAGGTGCAAACGCATTAACCGGCAGTGGAACTCCGCAGCGCCGCATTGCACGTGAAATTTTACTAACTCACCAAAAAAGCCGCGCAGTTCCACTGACGCGTAGTGCGTTCTATCTCATACGATTTCATTCAAAGAAAGTTCTTCTTAGTATGAAGGTCCGCTTTGTGCTTCGCAGTTCCGCTGTAGTGCAGTACCATCGTACCTTAATACAAATAAACGAAAGTATGCAAATAGTGTTGGTGTAGTATTGTGACAAAAACGATCTTTGTTTACTATACGAATCAGGTTAAACTGCACGCATCAAGTTCTAGACTTAGAATACTGGAATATACAGACAGGCTACTTTTTCCGGAAAAAAGCGTGCTTAGTCGCGGGTAACGCTAGTCATCTATATTATCAGGCTAATAAAGTTCTTCTCAGTGTAATCTTATCTTTATATTAAAACTAGTAAAACTATAATATGTAGGTATTATCATATCAATAATGCATTTAAAACGAGAATTTTTCAGTGATTTGTGGTGTTTTGCGTTTGTCCCAAATAAATGTGCCGAAACATCACAAATAAGGTCTGTTTGTTTAATTTATAAAATCCTTACTTGCTCTCTGTTTTACGCCGCAAGGATTATGCTGCTGGCGAGTGTGCTGAAGAAATGGTAAGACTGCGTATAGATAGCAAACATCGTGTAATCACTTTGAAATCATTCAACACATCAAAAGTTGGTAGTTTTTAGGACAGATAGCGGCGGCGGCTTACCGTAATAGGGTTTCTGTGTTTACCTTCCTTCGTGTACGGAACACTAAAAACCACCCTAGCTGTCATCAAATTGACTTAGGTTCTACACAATCATGTACATACGTAATTAATAATGTGTAATAGTTATTTGTTATAGAAGAGTGCAAAGTTGCTTTTTAACCGCGTGCTCAATTTTGATGACCGAGCAGGCGAAGGATTCTAAAATTAGAATCCTGAGCGTTAGCGAGGAATCAAAAGAGCACGAGGTAAAAAATCTTTGCACTCGAGTGCAACACGTAACTTTTCATCCCAACTCAGCGAGGAAAGAGTATTTTTGCTCTTTAGTATCCGAGTCCAAAAAACAAAAGCCGTTTTTATCCGCTAGCTAGAGGATAAAAACGGCTTTTGCAGTCTTTCCGAAATGGAATATATTTATTTTTACTTTGTCTAAAGCTAATTTGTCTCTATTCCAGCGCATACAAAACCTGTACCGTCCGCGCCTCGACCCGCCCGAGTCCGGTCCGCGGCCCGTCCGCCCCCCTGCCCCCGCCCCCGACCCTCCGCCCAAGTACACGCCCCCGCCGTCATACTCCACCGCCACCGGTGCAAGGCTACTTAACACTCTGCAGCGGAGCTTCAGGACATTAAGAAGGTAATTATTTACTACTAGCTGGACTAGTTTCTGCTTCGCACATGGTTTTTTTATCTGGAGACGTTCAAAGGTTATTTCTATCTTGCTAGATGGAAGCGCACAGCGCCACGATGTGTTTCTGACTGTTTGCTTAGCTCGCCCCACTGGCATATCATGTCAATACAGACAGTGGAGTTCGCATCGCTTACCACGCTGGCGCTGTCTGTCACTCCCGCTAAAATCAAGAGTTAAAAAATCCTCAGAATCCTTACTAATAAACGAAAGTGACTCTGTCTGTCTATCTGTTACCTTTTTGACAGGAATGTAAACAATATCCTGGGGACGGATATAGGCTACTTGAAAATCGCGCGCGAAGCCGCGGGTAGTAGCTTGTGTTTTATGTTTTTAAAAATAGCTTGTTCTTCTCCAGAATAACATCACGTTCGGAGCCACAAAACGACGACACATCACAACTACCCATCACACTCAGCGAGACTGTAGAACGAGAGAATCCAGAAACGATACCTACCTACAGCGGGGTTTTCACAACGCCCTCGATAACAATAACCGACGAAACTGATTCCGCACCACGAACTTCAACTTCAAGAAATTCCCTATCTTTAACCAGGGATTACTTACGCAGATCGTTTGTTAGGAAAAGCGATTCAGTGAAATCAATTAGATCTAGTTTACGACGTAGTTTCAAGTACAATAATGCGTTGACAACAAGTCATGAACATTTGGTGCGCGATGTAGAACCTATCTCTAATACTGTGGCGATGTCGGCCATGTTGGATAGCGAGGGTACGACGCACGCGCGCAGCCTTGCCTCTGTGATATGATTTACTGCTGAGCAAAACTGATTCTTGTATAGTCTATCCATAAACGTGCTTTTGCCGTAATGTTTCTAAGCTGGGGTAAAGTAAAAGACAAGAACCTGAACTTTACTCCGTATTTAAAAGGAAAATAAATACAGCGCCGTCTGCGGCTGAATTAACATCAGCTTATTAAATCAAACAAGGTATATTTATTTGTCAGTCTTAAATTTATTTTGGCTTGGAGCATTTATATGGGAAAAAATATAGGCGATTCTGTCTAAATATTATTCTGATCCTAAACGAGTCTCAAGTTCTTCAAATAGTTAGTAGTTGAACAACTTAGTTGAAAATTTACTCTTATAACCAACTCAATATTCATTCTCCACTATTCTATCCTACTCTTATCTTTAGCTACAGTATTCTAGGTTTAGTTCCAGTAATTTTAAGTAGAATCTTCTGCATAATGAAATAAGAGTTAATTTTGCAATATTTTTGCTAGAATTCTATTCATAATAAGTTGAAATGATTGTACAATATTTTAAGCGATTTGATTTTATTAATTATTTTTAATGTTTTTACAGAAATAATGAGAATCTCAATCACATCACTATTTTTGTATATAATAACTTAGTTCGTGTAAGCACAATAATTTTTGAGCCATGTAGTGTAGGTAGTTAGTAAGTATTATACAAATATTACAATTTATTGAATGAACGCGGTATAACGAATAAATTCCGAGCTTAGTTTAAAGTGTTATGTCATACATATACTTATTGGAATGTGACAAAAATATTTACTAGAATGTGTTCTTAGTAGTGGTTAGTTTTTGTAAATTATTAAAGTCCTTAGAATATTGATTGTTGAATGTTTTTAATCAATGTGCAATGTAATAAATGACGTGTATTTATATGGACTTAGATGATTGTATTGTTGTGTTGTAAATCTAAGAAGTACAATGATTTACACCAAGTTCCACCAAATCCGAGAAGAGTAGTTTATAAACATCTGAGTTTGTATTGATGATCGACGGCCTCTGTGGTACAGCGGGCGAAGGTCCGCCTGCGTCACAGGAGGTTGCGAGTTTAATTCCCGCCTCGGGACAAATGTTTGTTACGATCTGCAATGCATAATAAAAATAATATTCTAATGTAATGTAGTCAGTCAGCATGGGGCTAAATTATGCTGTGTGAACTGTCCAGCATTGTTAATAACATATTTATTTGTTTTTTTTCTACAAATATTGTCTTCGTTTTGGTGGAAAACGACCCATAAATAATAAGATGATTGGTTGTTCATGAATTTATATAAGACTAATATCAGCTTTTTGTTCCTTTTTGCATTTAACTGCACTTTTGTAGATAATTCAGATAGCAGTTCCCCGTCTTGTTTCTATTGTTAGGGTCCCTTCACACAAGGTCGGAAGTAGTGCGGCAGCGCGCGTCACTTGTTGTTGATGTTTAGATTAGGATGGCGACTTGGCTGCCGCGCTGCCGTCCGCTATGACAATCGCGACAAGTCGTGCGGTTGCGACACTGCTTGTGACCCAATGTTAAAGCTGCCTGATAGTAATTATCGCCACGGGCGATATGGTCTTGATTAATAATTAAATTTTCTAATTAGTCATGAACTTTTTCTTGATTGGAATTTGGAGAAATTCTAAGGTAATTTCAATCAAAAGAAAGTTCTGTGGTTTTCTAAAGTCTCATGAACTTTTTCGTGGTTGGAATTACAATTCTTTTTTAAATTTTGAATTCTAAGGCAATTCCAATCAAAAGAAAGTTCTGTTGTTTTCTAAATAATGTCATGAACTTTTTCTTGGTTGAAATTGCCTTAGAATTTAGAGAAATTCTAAGGCAATTCCAATCAAAAAAAAGTTCACGAGACTATTTAGAAAATCGATACGAGCGAGACTCGTGCTAATGTTTAACGATGTAGCATAATAAACAACTGACTGATGAGCCATGGATTGGGGTTTTGTTATTGCAGAATTCACCTGTACCTATCTGCAGAGAAAAATCGTTTGTTCTATTTCACTCTAATATTATGAAAAAAGTGAATAGATTGACAATGGTTGTTACTTCGCGGTATTCTTAACATTTTAGTTCTAGTCAATAAGTAGCTTCCACTTAATTTTTGATCTTTACATCACATTTTGTTTCACTTATTTTACCTTAATTTTAGTTTTATTTTGTTCTTAAATATTGCATTCCACATTGTAATGTTTACAAATTCATAATAAACATTTTTATGTACCTATTTACTTATTGTTTGATTTAACTTGTTCCTACTATATTCTTGATGGTTACGTATCATAATCCTTTTCACACCACCTACCTACTCGACAATTTTACACCATCATTTAAGTCCACAACAGCTGGTTATAGGCCAACTCTAAACGACACGGCGACTCCACGAATCGCTGTTCTGCGCCACCTCCGTCCATCTAACTCCCTGTGGCCGCTACAATGTCATGTTATATGTCGGTCTACTATTATAATGTCGACCCCTGTGGCGCGGTGGGTGAAGATCCGCTTGCGTCACAGGAGATTGCGAGTTCGATTCCCGCCTTAGGACTAATGTTTGTACGATCTTCAGATTTGTTCCTGGTACTCTGGTCGTTTTCTATGTATTATAAAAAACCGGCCAAGTGCGAGTTAGGAACAACACGAAGGGTTCCGTACCTATTATTTATAAAAAAAACGTTTGTTGTATGGGAGCCCCCCTTAAATATTTGTTTTATTTTAGTCAACTGTCTATCACGGTTTACGAGATACAGCCTGGTGAGACGGACAACGGAGTCTTAGTATAGGGTCCCGTTTTACCCTTCGGGTACGGATCCCTAAAAAATTTATATCTGAGTATTGTATTATGTTTAACAGTTATATGTAGTACCACAGACCAGTGTGGTAGTACCCATAACAAAAGCTCTGTTTTACTTGGGGCTAGAATTCACACAGAGTTAGCATTATTTATTTATAACCTGCCCTCTGTTGCTTGCTATTCCTGAGAGCAACAGTGACTCTGTTTTCTAGAAGTTTATGAGAGAGTTCTTATAAAGTGTTTTACGTCACGGGCGTTATATTAACCCAAGTCAGGATACGAGGGAGTTACTAGAATCCTGAGAGCGGGAAGTGAATATGACGCGTCCATGACGTAAGAGACTGATTTATCCTCTTGGCTAAACAAACACTTTTATATCCAAGACGTATATGTCAGTCAGCGCCATTGTGTACCGGCGGCGGTGGCGGGTTACTAATCTAATTAGCAGACCTACAGTGTAGTCAGTTAACAGTGTCCCATCCCTCTCGCATTAAGTGTAAAAGAAGTCGGTACATTGTTTTTCTTCTTTCCTGCTCATGAAAACTTGGGTGATAAAAACGAAATAGATAAAAAATTAATTCTTTTTATTTATTTTAATATTACAAAAGTCGAGTTAATAATTCTACAAAATACTTAAAACAAGGAAGCCGAGGTAATTAAATGTTATCTTACTATTTATTTTACCCTAAGAACCTTTTGATGAAGAAATAAATCGAATTCACAGTACACATGGCATTAAGCCATATCAACGCGTTTTTCTCACTCGTGAAAGACGTATGTCTGAATTATAGCACATTTTACGACCTCAACTTCTCACTGTCATTCCAAAATATAGGCAAACATGCTAAAAATACAGTATAGTATGAACTAACACGAATGTTTTAAACAGCACATACAAAATTGATTTGACATTGCGGGAGATTGTAAAACGAATTTAAAATAACAAAATTAACTTATTTTTAAAGCCTTCCGAAGTTTATAGGTGGTTTGTCTTGCCTTGCTTATTTTTCGCATTACACACAAAATATTTAGTGTAAATAAACGAAAAATAATAAATTAAATGTCTAAAGGTGCCCGGCGGTACGTTAAAGAGTAAAATTATCCATGTCATAACGCACTGCCACATAAGTCAGTTTAAACACCAACGACAACTATAAAATACCTAATGATTGATGACACAAATTCATAAAATTAAATACTAATTGAAAATCACAATAATCAGTCAAAATTCATACAATATTTTTGATTCGGTTATAGAACTCAAGTTATCTAATCAAAGAGTTCATATTGAGTAGAGACTTGGCTGCCTTGGAATCAGTGGGCTCCTTTTTCTTAGACGGGTCCAACATGAAGCATTTCCACAACCTGTAACGTAAATCACGAATGTTAACTCTGCTATGCTTAGATTTTAAGCCAATGTCCGTGTTGGTTTGCACTATCAAATTTAAGATTGTAAACAGAAACTAGAGCAAAACAACAAGGATGCTAAAATTCAGCACCATAAACATGGCGATACCTCTTCTAGCATCTTGAAGTTAAATAAAACCGGCCAAGTAAGAGTCGAACTCGCACACGAAGGGTTGCGTACCATTATCTATAAAAACGCCAAAAAAAAACATGACTGTTGTATGGGAGCCCCCTTAAATATTTGTTTTATTTTGAAAGAATTGTTGCTTATTTTTACAATCAAGATGTCGGCCTTACGAACGAGATGAGAAGACATGCTGCAGCGCTTGAATTTGACCCAGAAGACAGTCTCAGATTGTGGCAAGGCCACTCGGGTCAACTACAATGCCTCAAAAACGCAAGACTGTCTCTTCTCTGCAATGAAGATTCTGTTTGTCCGGTTCCTGTTTTCCGTGATGTACCGGTGCCTATAAAATATCAACTAGAGCGGTATTACGCTCACACCAACTCTAAACTTTGCCGCCTTCATCGGTTCTTCTCGACATATTATGGCCAGCCCACTGCCACTTCAGCTTGCTAATCGTTTGAGCTATATCGATAACCTTGGTTCTCTGTCGAATGTACTCGTTGCGAATCCTATCCTTAAGAGAAACTCCAAGCATAGCTCTCTCCATAGCTCACTGGGCGACTTTTAAGACTTTACGAGGTTGTAGCGAGCTTATTCATAGTTATATGACGCAATCAAGGAGTCGGTCTTACCTCAGCGTCTCATCAGCGCCCGCCGATAACACCGTGGTTCCGTCAGGTGACAACGCGAGGTGCAACACTCGCGCCATATGTCCCGGTAATTCGGCGACACGCGTCATCGTCGGATACTTCCAGATGATAAGCTTGTTGCTTGCGTAGCCGTGGCCAGAGATTAGCTCTTTGTAGTGCGTGCTCCATACTATTGCGCATACCTGGGGATGAAAAGGTAAGTGTGGGTTGTTTTATAATTTTTACATATTTTACCTATGAAACAAACATCACTTTTCATTAGTTAGACCATCCTTTTAAGGGTTCCGTAAACAAAGGGTGAAAACGGGACTGTATTACTACTTTCTGCTGTCTGTCCTTCAGCAAGTGGTATGTATGTACGAGTATATCATGAACCATAAAAGTTAAGTGAAATTTTCACAGAATGTGTACCTATTTCTGTTGCCGCTTTTACAACAAATAATAAAAATTAAATCAAATAATTGGGGGCTCCCATACAAAAAAGTTTCTTTTGGCTATTTTTGCTGTACTTTTGTCAAGAAACTCTTAAACCGCAATAGATAGACACGCGAAATTTTCTAACATATTCAAATAAAAATCAACAATTTTCTAAAAGTAACATAAATAAAAAATAATTATAATTGAAAATTAAAGGGGGTCCCCGAACAGTCGAAAAAATTGTTTTTATAAAATTATTGCCTGATTTTATAACTAGATTTCGCTAGTAACAAGTTCTAGATCTAGAGCTCAATCAATAAATTATAGAGTTCAATGCCGTGCGTTCTCGTCAGCGCGATCGCGCTGACGAGAACGCACGGCATTGAATGAGATTGTTGACTTGTTTCTCTTCAAGAAATCAGTTTTTTAGGGTTCCTTTTCAGAAATAGTTTTGAACGATGGAACCCTCCGTGTGCGAGTAGACTCTCGCTGGGCCAGTTCAGCTCACGTTCCATATGCGGATGGTACGGTCGGCGGTGCCTCCGCCCAAGGCTAGGGACGCCAGCGCTCAGACACCACGGAGACATTATCCTTGCGCACTAAACATACCTGTGACTTAGTATCAACCGTGTTAAGATTGGTGCCGGTGTTGACGTTCCATATGCGGATGGTACGGTCGGCGGTGCCTCCGCCCGAGGCTAGGATGCCGGCGCTCCACGGACACCACGCGAGCCCGTTTACAGCTGCTAGGTGCTGGCTGAAATCATCGACAATTTGACGTAAGATTAAAACCCTTAAACCAACTCTTGCGTATGTTTTCTCATATTCATTATACTAATTTTCAAATAATAATATGTTTTTATTTCAGACACAAGATCCATAAATTTTCAAATTTCTAAACATTATTAAACTCATGCCTGCATATTTTACTTTGAACCATCATAAGCTAAGTTCCGTGTTCCGTTTTTCCGATTTTCATCAACTAGGAAAGACCTCGATGAAATTGGTTTGGTTTGAAAAAATGGTTCACCTCTATGATATCTATGATGCTAACGACACACAGATGCACACTGCAAGCGTATAATAATAAAACATGAGACGGCGCTACGGGGGTTATGTGCCACTGCCAGTGAAGTGATCGTCCTATGCTAAACCATTTTGGCCCTCTGCTAAACCTTCCTAAGGTGTCTCCCGTTGGTTCCTGTTTGGTAGGCTCTTACGCCTCCTCGTGAGTGGCATGGCAACGCACCTAAAGGTCAAGGCACACTGAAAGCGAATCGAAGCGCATTTGAGCACATCTTGCGCATTGGCGAGTGTTAACGTTTACGTCTCATGCGCGCTACTTATTTAAGTTGGCAGAAATAGCTGGACATAGACCTAATGAGTGCCATAGTGCCCAATAAATTAAATGTATTTGTATAAATAACTGGAATTAACTCAGTAAATTTTGAATTAAATCATTCATATTCTTACTTGAACGAGTAGAGATGCTGCGTTTGCGAATGGTACTGCCCCTGTGCGACGGGCCAGATGTTCAGCAAGTTATCGTTGCCGCCCGAAGCAAGGTACTTGCCGTCAGGTGACCATTTTAGATCGCAGATCTGAAGAAAAGTATTGATCGAAATGGTATAATAGTTGGCTGTACGGAAGATAAGTGGTATCATCCTGTGTGGAATGTATAACGTGCTCCTTCCTAACTTTTTTCCTTCTAATAACTAAGTAACTCTGCCGACTGCCTGTCTTAACCTTTTAAGCCTGTTTAAGCCCATAAATGAATGCACATTTTTGTACTGCGTGCATGGCGTAGCAGTGTGACTCTTAAGCCGCGTCTGCCACCACGAGTTTTCACTTACCTCCTGGGTATGCGCATTGATCGTAGCAACAGAATGCACTCTCTGTCGCACGTCGTGGTGGATGATATTGCCGTCTCGCGCGCCGCTCGAAACTATGTACATGTTCCAAGATAGAGAGCCTACTCTACCTGCGTGGCCGTCCATTACCTACAAACAGTTTACAGAATAACAAAAACTCAACTACATACTTAATAATTAAGTGTGTTTTAAAAAATTATAAACCGTTTTCTAATTCCTGAATAATGAAAATAGGTTTGGAAGTTATTTTAAACCTGGAACACTTCAAAAGCGCGATCTTATTCTTCAAGTGGCGACATCTAGTTAAAATTCGAGTCTTATTTAGTTTGTTTACGCCCGTTGCCATGACAACCATTAGAGCAGTGATTGTGAAAATTATCATGTGATGATGTTTAAGATACGTTTTACGGCGCAAATATAAATTCCTCGAGAATCTTACTTTTATAGACCTTTTAGTAGAAAAGAATCAATTCAAAATCAACCTTTAGACAACAACGAAAGATTCATCAAAATCTATTGACAATTGGCGAAGATATCACCAAAATTGTTATAGGTAGTCGCGATTTTTCAAAAGTATTGTTTTATAAGTTTCACGGGGTAAATACTAATCCCTCGGGAATAACCTTTGTATGGGACCAATTCGGGATGATTCTGAATTTTCATAATCGGTCCATAATTGACGGAGAAATCAACGAACATACTTACATTTAAAAATATATTACATACAGCCGAACCTGAAGGCGGTAAAACTATACCCTAAACATCATTGCGGCAAGCTGAAGAACGGGCGCTATGGCGCTCATTAGGGGAGTCCTATGTCCAGCAGTGGACTAGAATTGGCTAATGATGATGATTAATATGACATGGGCTCACAGGCAGTAACACAAAGAGATTAATTCCGAAATCACTAACAAGTATATACAGTGACATGATGATGAAAACACATACATACCCTTAGTCGTTTAACCCTCTCACAGTCCCATAACTCAACGGTAGCTGAAGTGGTCCCCACGGCGAGATGAGAGCCTCCACCCTGCATCCAGCTAACGGAGCTGACCGTCTCCGAACCCTCCAGAGAGAGAAGCTGCTCGATCTGCCCTGTCCCAGCATTCCACAGGTACACGGAGTTGCCAAGAGCTACAGCTAGGATGTTTGATGAACTCCAGTCTAAGAGGTTCAAGTCTGTAAGCAGCAAATCAACAACCGGTCAACATCAATCATCCCTGGCAGGACAGTGTCATTGGTCAGCACTCTAAGGTGCGTATTATGAAACCATGCTCAGTCATAATCTATGTATGCTTGAGTAACGCTTTTGCCATAAAAAATCATGAGGGGAGGAAGTTTAAAAACATCACATATTTAATGGAAGACCTTAAAGCCTCAGATAATTAATAGTTTTAGTTTTTTTATCAGATATAGAACCCTACTAAACATAACGCGATTTCGTGTCGGAAACAGAATGTTCTGGAATATCTACGACTTCGTTACATTAGGTGATAAGAGTTTTCTTACCAAAATCTTCAAATATTCCCTTTCATTTTGCTCCAATGTGCCTTGACCTTAAAGGTGGAAGCGCACTACGCGTCAGCGGAACTGCGCGGCCGCGGCACTGCCCGTAAAATTAGAACCAATGACGGCAGTGCCGCGGCCGCGCAGTTCTGCTGACGCGTAGTGCGTTTGCAGTTTTGCACTCTTAGTGTGACCAGCTAGACTAATTTTGAGTAAATATCATTAAAAACACTCACAATAATCATTTTGGATATCAGGAGCATCCAAAATCCTATCTGGAGCTTGTGGGATGTATCTTGACGTGTTCTTCACTGATGATGGAACTTTGGCCTAAAAATTATATAAAATCTAATTAAAATATTCATGCACTATACAAATAAATTAAATCTGTGTCTGTTGGTCATATAATTTTTTTTTTACTTTTAAATCGCAATGAAAGAATACTACTATTTAACTCTTCAACATCGGATGAGACATATGTCTTACTCGCGAATGGTTCGTTGACATCGAGTAAGACATATGTCTTACATCTTACATCAACCGTGTGTTGCTTTTGTGCCTTACTATTATATCGTCGATTGTAACGGTTTTGAGCGCGAGAGAGTATCGACCTCAAAAGGTTAAATACTAAATTTCTGTCTGTTAGTATAATTTATTTAATTTTAACTCAATTTATCCGAGTGACATTGTTATTGTACCTGAGAGTAAACAACTCTGAGCCTGTTTTGGTACCCCTCAGGAGCAGCGGGAGCCTTGCAGGTGTACTGCAAGAGCCTCCCCGGCTCAGTGTCAGTGAGGGCTCGGCCGATAGCTTCACTGGCAGCCGACGGCTCTGGCTCTTCATTTTTATCTTCTTCACTTTTATCACGATTCATCTAGAATATAAAGGAAAATGGTTTTTGATTGGAAGCAAATATGATTTTGATGAAGTAAATAAACATTAATAAGGGGAGGCCTATGTCCAGCAGTCGATTAATATAGGCTGATGATGATGAAGGGAAAAAAATGATGATGATGTCTGCCCAGCCAAATTTCCCCGCAACACCCAGTCTAGACATGTGTGAAGGACATGATTATGGTGTACAAGTGTGTCAGCAAACACCGGGGGCCTCTCTATTTCCTCGCTATCATAAAATAAATACCTACATATTTTGCTTCTTTACTCACCATGTAATGGCACAGGTCATAGTTGGAATTACTTCTGGATGGTATGAACCTGTCAGCTTTATTAGGCGTCTTGGAGGCTTTGTTAGGAGTGGGAGTAGTGGAGCGGCCTGTAAAGCAAATAATAAATATCATGTGAACACATCACATTTTAGTTGTATTGCAAAGAGATTTGTGGAAGGATGATTGTAATTACCTGGAGATTTGTTTTTAGACGGTGTTTTCTTCCCTTTCCTATTATCATTGCGTGTTGGAGTTTTATTGCTAGAGAGCACACTGTTATTACAACTCTGGTTGGCCGAAACAGAGAGCTTTTGCATCGACTGGTTACAGGTGCTCAAACTCACATTCGAATGATTTTTGAACGATGCACTCAATGAAGGATTCATGTTTTCATTGTTCCCCTTCTTAGGCAATCGCTGCAGCGGACCTCGAAACAAGGGTCCATCCATTGTAGCCAAACTGTTTATTTCATTGAGATAGTTAAATTGTGCCATTATTCACACTAGTTTACACAGCCTCTTCTTTAGCTAAAGCTAGTAAAATGTACAGGAAAAATATTAATATTTTCAAACTTTATTTACTGGTACTTGAAAAATAAAGAACTTCATCAAATACTAAGTAAATTGAAGGAAAAAGTCGTAATAAAATTTCACAAAAACGCTACCATTTGCAGCCAGCCAGCCATCAGACCACAGATTTATAAGTATAGTACTAAAGTCATCAGACTTTTGAAAAGTTCGTTATTTTGAAATTGAACTGAATGACAATGATGGGCATACACGTCCATGTCTATAAACAAGTATGCATGATGCAAGCCAGCGACATTCATGTCTTTACAAGAATCATTTATTCAGTTGTTACATGTTCAGGATCTTAGAGTTATTATAGTACTCTCGTAGGGCTTAGGGCGGTATAACCCTTTAGGGGCGATGAAGATACATTTAGGAGTCACTTAAAGCGATAGGTCAGCACGCTCGCGCACGAAATTCAAAAATTCTTTGTATTTTTATATTTTTCATGTTCAACAATTAACGCATTTAGCTAGTACTTAAGTAGTTTTGCAACGTACGTACTACTTGTAAACCATTTGCTATGAACCCATGCTTAAAAACTTTGATTCATCTTCGTCGTTTTGGAAGGTTTGATATTATATTGATTTTAGTACCTTATCATTATTTTACATGTCAATAGACTCAATAAAACCGGTCAAGTGCGAGTCAGACGCGCGCACGAAGGATTCCTTACCATTATCTAGAAAAACGGCAAATAAATCACGTTTGTTGTATGGGAGTCCACTTAAATATTTATTTTATTCTGCTTTGTTGTTATAGCGGCAACAGAAACACATCATCTGTGAAAATTTCAACTGTCTTAACTAAATCACGGTTCATGAGATACAGCCTGGTGACAGACGGACAGCGGAGTTTGAGTAGTACGGTCCCGTTTTACCCTTTGGATACGGAACCCTAAAAACGTCAATTTGATTCGAAGTTTTTTTAGCAAATGGCTAAGAATTTTCGTAAAACGTAGATATTACTAGTTATGTCTAAATTTCAAAAGAGACCAGGTAGGTAGTAGGTACTTATATTTTCTTCCATTTATTATTACGTTTAAGAGCAAAACTAGTTGAACTTACTGAACCCGCAACTTCCTGTGTGGAAGGCAGACCTTCGCCCATCGCGCCACGGAGGTCGTCTGTATTATGATTTAGGTAATTGAGTACCTACATAATATAAGGTTTGTCATTTTAGTGCGCAATATCGCGGTGGGACTTTCTGTTGGTGTCACAGATTAATATAAAATTAACAAACAGGTCCAAGATCAATATTTACCTATGTACGCGAAAGTGAGGCGCAGTTTACGGTTTGTTTTGATACGTTAAATTGTTTAAGGCTGCCAGCCTTAGACAATTTAACCCGAAAAGGGGCAGCCCTAGACATTTTATCCCGACAAGTGGCAGCAGGTGAATAACCCCCGCGGTATTGCGCACAGTTCAATTAACACCCTGTGTAAAAGCACCCAGCCATGGGGTTGGGTGCTAGATAACTTGTATACACAAGCTCTACTTAGTACCTACTAAGTTTTTTTGTAACTATCGTCTAGCCCACGGAATAGGAAGTACTTGGCTGAGTACTAATATATTTACAAAAGGGCGTCCTACGTGAAAATCACATGAAGGCTAAATATTACACTACAAAATCTTATAATCTCTGTGTTTTCACACTTATGGGACGCCGCTAATATAATTTATTGATTTATTTAGTCGGACACTAAAAAGTAAACACATTTTTAAAAAGAAACAAATTTATTCACGATTTATCCATAAAATTAACTAAAAATAAGAACAAATTAATATCGTTTTATGTTATACCAATACAAAATACAAATACTTTGTTTAATGCATTCATAAGAACCAATGATATTTTATAAATATAATAACTCATTTATTGTAATTGTCTACCACTGAAAAACTTATTTCAATAAATCATAATAGATATAATGGTTTATGAACACAATAAAATGCATGTTGTGCACCGCTAACAGAGTTAATATTCAGTACATAATTTTAATCTTCCCCAACTATTGTCTCAGAGCCAAAGATGTTAAATGGATTTTAGCAATTAAAAAAACTTCTAGTAACGGTGTATAGCCTAACATACTAAATAATAAAAATTAATATCTAGCACCATCATCATTATACAAAGTTGTTATTATATTTACAAATACAATTAAGCCATTAATTTTATTATAATAATTAACCATTTACTACAAAAGTAGGTAGGTAGGAATCTCAGTTCTTCACCAAAGTTCTAATAATTTGCAATTAAACAGTTGAATTGCTGAAATGGCACTATTATTGGCATTTCTTAAAATACAATCAACAGTATAAAAGCTATACATAATACACTTTGCATTGATAAACTTTCCAAAAATATTTGCTTGTATTGTTACAAACAATTAAATTTATGACCAACTATGATTTTATCGAATCTCAAAAAGTCGAAAATATAAGCCATAAAATGTATGCTCTTTTAGACTGTACAAATGTATGAAGAGATCACTTTGAAAACAAAACATAATAAACGATACTATTATGCTAGCAACAGACCGATCGATCCGACGACGCCACGCAACGTACGTGACGCATTATGAGATTTAATTTGTATGAAAATAGATGGCCTAGCTAGAGACACCTATCGTACGCAAGACCATCCGACTTTTCCTACATTTCGTCGCGTAGGTATAACAACCGTCATTATTCTTGTCCTCTGGCTAACCACGTGACAAAGAAAGCAATTCTAAGGCAAAATTGGTGGGCAACTATCTTCTGTACAGTCGTCGCATCGATAATTCATTGACAGTTATTGTTTCAAACAATGAAAGAGCGAGGCAGAGCTATACAAAGCTATACCTATCTGTTTTTTTCTTTTCTTTTGCCTGTTGCGTTGTCGACGGCATTATGAATTATATCCGCGAGTACCTGCTCAAACTTCCCATTTCCGCTGCTTGTCACAGGACAAGATATTTACCTACAACTAGGGTTGCGTGGCGTGGGCTCAGTCAGTTTCTAATTACACACTTATGATTAGAAATGATCTATTTTTTCCTAAAATACGGTACACCTATGAAATGAAATGGTGATAACTACAGTTTCCTTCTTTTGAAATTAAAAAGAGATCACACCTTTTCAATTCCTTTTGAGGGGTATTTGGAGACTTATGAGGTATTTTTATACTTTTTTAGCTAATACAATTATACTATGTAACGTAGGATTATAAAATAAATACATTTTGCTAAATCATGGTACATACGAGTTAAAATAAACATACAACATAATTGGTTATATTATCTTATTGGTGGGTCTGATTATACCAATAAATGAACATAATCTGTGTAAATTTAACGAAAATTAAGCCAATAAATTAACGAATTTGAGTAAATTTAACGAAAAATCTCTCATTATCATGCATTCATTATAGGTAACTAATAAAAATCACAGTTAAATGAGCAAAATTGTCGTTGTTCATTCAATTTGAGATTTCGTTGTACTTATAATTTAAATTAATATATCAGTTCTCTAATTTTCGTAATACGATTTTTTATTTTACGAACTTAATTATAATAATAACTAAGCTAACATCTCTATCACAAAGATTTATACAAGTTCAATTTTGCATTTCGTGTATTTCAGACAATCGGAATAATTTGAGACATTAACAATTTAGATTAAAAAAAAATCACCCATGATTTACGGGCAACCAAATTTACTAATTAATAATTAATTATCAAATCTGAATCTTATTAATATAAAACATGATACTTTCATGCATTCAAAGAAATCATTATAAAATATATTGCGACTTGATACTTTTACCTTATTAATAAAAATGCGCACACGGCAGTGGTCGTTTTAGGCAGAGTGGGTGGTCGTTTAATTATAGGTTTAAGACTTATATATTAAAATAAAATAATGTCAATATCTGAAAATCCTACTTCAGCTCAGGGATTTAAAAGCTAAATTATTTGTTCTATAAAATTGTTCTATTTTAAATAAAAGCTAATACAGATAAGATAATACTATAAACTAATGTCATAATAATAAAAACGAACATTTGAGACAATTTCGCGTACAAACTAAACGGATATTCGTAGGATGTATAAAAAGTACAAAAACTACCTAATATACGTAAATGCCTGTGCTACGAACACGCCTTGTTGATGACGTTCATGATGTGGATATGTCCTGGGTTGTCTACTGTTACGAAAGAGGAGAATTTATCGTCATGGCCAAGTCTTTTTGAGTTCATACCTGTTAGCTTTATGCATGCCAGTATATCTTTTCTTTTGGATCCTTGTTTATATCTGAAAAAAGAAACCTACTGTTAGCTTTTTGAGAAGATTGCCTGTTCATGCCTTTTTGGTCACTGTATAGCAGACCGAGAGAGATCAACCAAAGCTGAGCAGAGTGGAGAAGATACGTGTTTAAACAACCAATAGAACGTCTCGACTCCGCTCATCTTCAGCGGAGACCACAGCGGATATGTATCATATTAGCATGCGAAGAAAAAAAGAATATCGAAGCGGATTCGTGAGGCACAGCGCCTCGCAAGCTGGCGACGTCACGCAGTGGAGACGAGATGAGCCTCGCTAGAGCAGTCATCTCAACAAACATCCGAAGCTCGCCGCACGCAGCTCAGCCGTTTTAACCAGTACACCATCTCCGCTTTAGCCAGCACACATCTCCGCTCTAGTCTAGCCAGTACGCATCTCCGCGCAGTATCGGTGGAGACACCCTAGCTGAAAAACGTCTCGTTTCCGCTTTGTTTGTAAAGATAACGACACATTTTTATGCTGGGTGGCAGCGGTATTGGATTTATGTGAGCAGAGCTTTAAACAGGTCATCGGTCCACGTAGTGAGGGGCCTTCCCACACCACGCCTCCGCCTTTCTAACCCCAGATCTAATAGATTAAGGGTAAGTAAGATACTCACGGGGAGGCCTATGTCCACCAGTGGACTAACATGATGATGACGTTGATGATGAAGATACTCACGTTTTAGATTTCCATATACTTTTCCAGCAGTGTTGGTTCAAGAGTTCATCAGCAAAGAAGAAGTTGGTTGACCCTGAGCCGGTGCTGTTTGCATTAGCATCATCCGAAGGCACTTCTACTCTAGTCTCGTGTGGGCTTGCGAGCGGCGTCATAGCGTTTAGAGATGGCCTGGAAAAAAAAACAGAAAAAACATCGTCAACACACATCCACTGCTATAAATTCCTCCACACAGCATCATCTAGCCCCAAGCTAAGCAGCTTGTGTTATGGTTACTAAATGACTTTTATACATAATACAATACATAGATATTTTTTAATTATACATAAAAAATACCCAAAACACCCTGAACAAATATTTGCAGATTTTACAAACATTTGTCCCAAGGCGGGAATCGAACTCGCAACCTCCTGCGTCGCAGGTGGACCTTCGCACGCCGCGCCACATTGGACGTCTAAATAATCAACTTTACCTGCCACTCTTACTCCCAGCCCGCATTCTCATATCATAAGAGATATCCCAGAAGACGATCTCAGCAGCCATTGTGACCAACACCAACGGCGGTTGATCTTCCACTGGTAGGTGTGGGGTTAGGAACTGCCCTGAAGAGCGGTACAGTCGGGAAGGCACAGGGGAAAACGAGCACGATTGAACTTTGCTCTTGTGGTGGCGGAGCAAGCTGATCTGACGTTGGGCTTTAATGTTCCATATCTGAAAAAGGAATTGGGTTCTGAAATTCAATGTTGACTTTTCTCTGTGTCTTGTATGCAGGGCTTGGAATAGCGGTATTTTATTTTCCTTTTTAAGGTTTCTGATCGGATATTTTTATGTTATTTGTTGTACTTTGTAAACAGGTTTTAATATAATATGATGGGAGAAAGTATCGCCTGCAAACAGAATCAACTCCTAGACTGTACCAAGACTACCTAAGATGCATTGTCATGAGTCTACACTTTCATGCGTTTGTATTCTCATCTATCATCTAAGCTACCATCTTACAGTGCGGCCGTTGGAGAGCGAACATACCACAACATTTCCTGAGCTGAGGCCCATTGCTAAGATGATGCCGTCAGCTGTAAGATCGCACGACGTTATCTCGTTATTGATCTGGACTTCTTGAATCAGGTTCAGCTCGGTTTGTACTCCTTCGTTTAGTTGAAACGTCTGAAAATAATAATTATAATTAGTTTCATCTATAGCACAAATGTTTGGGACTTATGCTATCTACATCTACAGCCTAAGCTTGTCCATAATTGGACAAATGCATCCTCTGATAAGGGCCTTAATGGCTTTTATCGTATGCGGGTAAAAGTTTTCTTGCGTGGAGACCGCGACTCAGTAAACGTAGTGATCGCCCTACGGTCAGGTGAGATGATGATCTGCAAAAGACTGCACTGGATACGGTAAGCCGAGGACAGGGTGCTATAGCGCTCATTTGAGGCCTATGTCCAACAGTGGACTATAATTATAGGCTGATGATGATATGGGCGTAATGTCATAATCTCGCCTCCTTACGACACCCGTGGGAAGAGTTGGGGTGGTGCAAATTCTAAGTCGGCACCATACGGCCTCTTATGACTTAGGTATGTGTTTGTTAATTTATTAATTTTAGACAATCTACAGGAGGCTCACTTGATCCATATCAATACCGGTCGGAAGCGTGCCCAAGACGCTGGCTGCATTGCCCCGCTGTATGGCAATGCTGATGCGCTGTGTCAGATACTCACCAGCTCTCGGGTCACGCATCAGTTTTAATATTGTTTACAACAGTCTGCAGTTAGCTCAATTGTTTCAATTATAAATAAGTTAATATAATTTAATTCTATTATTTGATTGTAATTTTTTCTTTCTTAATAAAAATGATTTTAGGCCGCATTGCCTTCATTCTCTCTTTTTGTGGGAATTTTCTTAAATCCTTCAACAGTAAGATGTACTACGGTTCTTATAATAATAAATGTTTATTTATTTCTCTTCACAAAAGGTTTGACAACTACAAGGTTACATGATTATGTACTTTAATAGGTAGGCATTGGCAAAATTTTCACATTACAGCTCAAGACTTGACAAATAAACTCTATCTGGAAAATAACCATGATAAAGGACAGAAATTCCGTTCATTGACTATCACCATTACAAAAAGAAATTGAATTAAGAAATTAAAAAATAATGTGAATGATATAAATGATGATGATAAATAAGACTCCTCGCATTAGTATCCTTACATACAAACCAACCTGAAACATCATATTCCGTCCATCGCATATCACCAGAACATTCTTCTTGAACGCCGCACACCGTACATTCACTTCCAACTGCCTCGCGTTCAAAATACTCGATAACTTCAACTCCTTATCCCATAGCTTGATAGTAGCGTTATTCTCCACAGTGATAAGGTTGTTGTCCAGTGCGTAGAACGCAGCGACTAATCCGCTTCCCTTGCAGAGTTCTTTGGAGTCACCGTTTGGGAACTTTCTGTCTTTGGAGTCGAGACTTACGTCGCTTGACGAGTGAGACATGCCGTCTGATGGTATTGCTTTCTTCTTTACACCTGTAAATGTTATAGGGTTTAAATTTTGCATGATTTTACTGCTGTTTTTTTTATTGGATATCTACATTGTTGCTTTTGAACATTTCAAAGACATAATCAAGCATTTCTTTGAAAGACATGCTTTTCTACAGCATCAGTGAATGTTTTTTAATTTTGAATTTGTACAATTTCTGCAGCTAGCGTCTGGGGCACGCTTCCTACTGGTATTGATATAGTTCAGCTACTTGTAGATTGTTTGCAACAGTCTGCAGTTAGCTCAATTGTTTCAATTGTATATGCTACTTTTAATTTAATTCGATTATTTGATTGTAATTTTCTCTGTTATTAAACTATTTATATGGATTAATTTATAATTTGAATTGATAATGGTACCATTTATTTAAATGCTTAGGTATATTTTTAAATTGTACTATGTATCTACTATTTTACGTGTAATACTGCATTTCATCAAAAAATGAACCATTGAACAACTAAGCGAGTCGCTTGGCTGATGGCTCTGAGCAGTAAGCGAAGCTCTTGTAGTGTGGATTTAGCCTTAGCCAGCTTTTATCACATCCATGGGCTGAGTTTGTCGATTCTTACGCCTAAACCGCTTACTTCAACTAAATTCTTTTGGCTATGTAATAGAAGTATCATCTACCTTGTATATCATTCAATATCTCCTGCGACCCAAGATACACGTTCCCTCGTTGCAACATCACCGTGTTCCAATCTCCGTCGTTTGTCAGCGTATAGGCCATTATACATCGGTTCTTCCCAGCTACCATCATGAGGTTGTTGTGTACGAACTCCATGTACTCCACTTGGCCGTACATATCCATTATAGTTATAGCCTGAAAGCAGTTTTATATTATTAGGGTCAGCTAACACCGAGACTCGACGCGACGCAGCGCGCACTATGCACTTTTTTCTTAATTCACTACGTAAAATGGTACAAATTTTATTGTATTACACACAATACGAAAACCACGGCGCCGCGCTTGCGGCAATTTGTACCAGTGCCGCGTCTCGGAAGCGCGGCTTGTGGAATAAATTCTGAAGATTGGACTGCGCAGGCAAGACGGAGCGTGTGGCCGGGCTTTAAGAGGCGACCAAAGGAAATTCACCGGGGGTCGGGCAGCGAGTAAGTGCAGGCCTACGTCCAGCAGTGGATTAGCTTAGTGTATACTTAATTAATACATACCGTTCAGTTACTTAGGCATGAAGGAGTAACATATATCCAAATGAATATGCAAACCTTCGTATTTACTTTTACTGGGATAAATAAAAACAAATCTAACCTCTTTAGTTCGCAGCGTGTATCGTTTTACATTGCCGGAGCGTAGACCGTAGATGATGTGTTGGTTGCAAGGAGTTATTTTCACAGCAGTTATAGGATCGTCTGGCTTTTCCTGTATTTCTGTTAGGAGCTTTCTTCCGCGCATCACCTGAAAAAAAAACATGATTATCTTATGTTTTTTTGGGCGTGGCGGTCGCGACTTTAGAAACGACCCCTCCAACTTAGCAGTAGATGTCGTAAGAGCCGAAACAGGGACAACCTACCAGAGGAACGGCAGCAGTTCTAAAAAAAGATGACGATTTTCGCCTTTATGTTTGCGTGAGCGGCGTGACTGTCCATGGAACTAATATTATGGTTGTCGTTTTGTTTTGATCCTTAACAAATGTAATTTTTAGGGTTCTGTACCTCAAAAGGAAAAAAGGAATCCTTATAGGATCACTTTGTTGTCCGTCTGTCAACCCTCTTTTCTCAGTATTTGATGTGAATTTGAACTCCATACCTCCATGGAGTTGAAATTCACATCATATACAGTCCGTTTATGTCATTTTTTTTTTAAATTTTCAAGGGAGTCACGTGCACACAAAACCTATAGGGTACTTCCCGTTGACCTAGAACCATGAAATTTGGCAAGAAGCAAGGTATGTACACTAACCTGTATGGTATTCTTATCATCGATCACAGCCAGGAGCGGATGAAACGCAGCCGCCTCACCATTATTGCAAATACCCTTCAAATTCAATGGTTTCAGACCCCTTCTATCCAAGCTCAGCGTACTTTTCAGCACTTTCTTAGCTTCCTTGTGATTAGCGAACGACTGGTGACGTTTCGGCGACTGATTGGTTAGTTCTGGCCCCGCCCCACTGGTTGAGGGGGAGCTCGGTGATTGAGCTCGGAGAAAACTGACGTCGAACTTTGTTGTTAGGCGGACTTTTCTGTAAGTTAATAAACAGTTAGACATGAGAGTAATATTACAATATGTTTCTAATTTCTTTACGTCAAAACAACTGATCGGATCGCACTGAAATGATGCATAGGTGGTAAACTAGGAATAATATATAGGCTACTGTATATCGCGTAATACGGTGTACGGTGTGCCCTTGACTTGGGCAGAAGCTAGTAACAAATAAGCGGTTTTAGGATAGCACCTTGACATCAGCTTGCCGGATCCAGCATCTACCTGCAGTCTTTCGTTGGATGTCATCTAACCTGGCTAGAGGGTGTCCTACACTTCGTTAGCCGATCGTGAACTCACTTTTAACAATCTACCTATACTTAACCTGAAATTCACTATTTTACCGCGTCTTTTCATACGCAATTTACATTAAATGTCAATTAGAGATATTTTTTTCAACAAATATTACGTACAATTATATCTGAAACTCGACGCCAAGCAAGTTATTTTGTGACAGTTATAAAAATAAAATGTATCTTTATCGACGTGATGAGTTAGCGTACCACTCGCTTAATTGGCGTTTTCTTCCGTCCACGGTTTGATTCGTCATGCAAGTACTGGTAGTCTGCATGTAGCAACATTATATTGGGTTTTGACGTAAGCTTACGTCATTGGATAATTATCATTTGTGCGAGTTCTTAGAAGTATATCAAAATATGGTTGATTTTTACGTACCCATTCTTATGCGTAGCTTGCGATATGAAATACCATACTTTAGCAGAGTTCTCGATAGTGCCGGTTCCGGTTAATAGTACATCAGAGCTCGGCACGAATTCGTCCCACATCAGTATTTCACTCACTGCCATTGTTACTACGTTTCTGAAAGATTTTTATAGTTAGAAAAGTAGATACTTGTGTCAATTCAGTTGTTGCTCACATAAGCATGATAAAACCGGTCAAGTGCGAGTGGACTCGCGCACGCAGGGTTCCGTACCATTATCAATAAAAACGTCAAAAAAAAAAACGTTTGTTGTATGGGAGCCCTCTTTGGGTACGAAACCCTAACTAGAGTTAGGCTATCGAATGTCGTGACTGGAAATATTTGGAAACTTTTTAAATGATTCTGTTTTCAAATTCTTCTTTGTTCGCAACATAGATACAGGTCTAGTCATAGTAAATTCTTACTAAATAATACATAATGCATTTTGTATTGTACGTAATGCATTTTAAATAACAACATAAATTCTACAAAAGTTGTCGATGATGTGGTTTTGTGGTGCTCTTGTTTTACCATTTTACGAATCCGAAATTAGAGAAGGCGTCAAAATGTGGACTGCGTACGATAAAAGAACTTCGCGCTACTACATGTAGTACAGTACAGTAGTACAGACCTAAAGAGTTGATACTGCAGTATCAACTCTTTAGGTCTGTGTTCTTCAAAAGATAATCGGACAATTAGGTAGCTTCATAGTTAACTTTGACGTTAAATGTATGAAAATTTGTGTCAAAAACGTCAAAACAACTGTTTTTAATTTAACCATCTGTTGGTGAACTCGGGTCTTAGTAGCCATACTCTAATTTGACAGCACTGTCTTTGTAACTTCAGGGACGGCTAAATTTTAATATAGCCGTCCCTAGCCGTCTTTACATTAATATACCAGTATTAGCAGTACTAAAGTTCTTCCAAATTAATCTCTATTAATACATTTTATGAAAAACTAAATGGTTTCTTGGTGGATTTTGGCATCGAAAGAAACGGTTCTGGGTCTGCAAAGGTATATTCAAAGATACAATTGTCCATGGTATTACTTATTGTGAAATACGTATATGGTAAATAGCTTCCTTAGAACTAGTACTAGTTGACGTAGATACGTACCACGTGAGCACCATTAATAAAGAAACATGAAAATGACTCACCCTCTCCGATTATCCAAATCAAACAAGTACACATTAGTCTTCAAATCCATACAAATGACTCGGCTATCATCAGTACTTATAAAAAGCAGTGTGCCAGATTTATTCACAGCTATAGATAAAAACACCAAATTGTCCTTAACATCGGAGCTTGTTAATATTGTCCTTGTTTTGCAGGTGTTGCACTTGTTTATGGCATTTGGGCTGATTTTTAACTCGTGTTGCGTAATCTCTCTGCTTTTTAGGGTGATTATTCGGTTGCTTCCTGTCAGAAAACATATACGTATTAGAGATAGATACAAAATATTAAAAATAGAGACAAAAAACGATTGATCAACATTCATCATTTTGAACGTTGAATCGGAATTGCTGTATTAGAGCATAATAAGGTCAAGTGTGAGTAATCTGACTATATCTTGACGTTGACGTTAAAAATTCCGTCGATCGTCTCCACCCCAGAAAGTTGTATGCAGTTTTTAGTTGGTACCATATTGGCAAACCATATCAATTATGACCATTCTCCCTGGATGGCCCATTCAATGGGAATGGGAGATTTTAGCGTAATCGCACAGCTGGACTGGACTTGTCTTACAGACAATATTTGGCTTAGCATTGTCGGCTAAAGAAAGAACAAAATACCAGAGGAAAGCACCACTGAAACAATTCTACACTATCGTCGGAAATAACTTTTTTTTCTGTTACTATATTATTAATTATTTAGTCGTTACATTACAATCCCACAGCTGGGCAAACGCCTCTTTTTTTCGTTTCAGTTCTAACTTATAAGCTTTGAATACTTTAATACTAGCGGGCATAGCCCGCGACTTCGAACACATTTTTGGGAATAAAAAGTACCCTTTAAGTTATTCCAGGTTCAGATTACAAAATTTCATCCCGATCCATTCAGTAGTTTTGGCGTTTATTTTGGCCAAACATCTTTACGACGGCACAGCTTAGAAACTGTCGCCTTTATAACATTAGTAGGATTATAATTATAAATTGTTTCAATCTACAGTAATACTATAAAGAGGAAAGATTTGTATTTTTGTATGTAACGAAGAAACTTAAAAACTACTGGACCGATTTAAAAAAACTCTTTCACCATTAGAAAGCTTACTTTTCAGGCTAAAACATAGGTTATGTTTTATCCCGGAATTCCCACGGAAACAGGAACAACACGGGTAAAACCGCGAGGTGCTGCTAGTATTAAATATTTATGATAAATCGTACCAGGTACTGCTAATATGTCTAAAACTGATTCGGACTCCGGCGTTGGATCCTCGAATGAGATGTACCGCTCTTTTGTCTTCATGTCTATGACGTCAACACCTTTCCTGCTGCCAGAAGTTGCTACTGCCACATAACTGAAATTTAAAACAAAATCCTTTTTATAGTGGCGGCCAAGATTGGGCTGTAGTTATACGGGTCGGCTTGCGGTGGGTTGACGATATCGTCAAAGCCACAGGGCGCACTTGGATGCGACAAGCACGGGACATAGGAAGCTGGCAGAAGCGATAGGACGCCTATAAAACAGCAGTGAGGGATCCCAGCCTGGTATGATGATGACGGAACATTATAAAATTATAACGACTACAATTAAACAGAGCTTTAATCATTATATAACATAACCCATAACCTTTTAATCATTATTTCAGAATAATGATTAAAGGGTTATAAGCTCTCAATTTAGAGGATTAATGATTAGTTTCTACCCGTAGCTTCGCACGCGTTGTTTAAGGTTATTTCTATCGTAATTGGTATTTTGGTATTTAATTGGTAATGTAATTTGCATATTAGTGTTGAGTTCTTATATCCAAGGAACTTCTGCTCTCTTGGTACTTTGGAACGATCTGAGAATTGAACCTTCCAAGATCGTGCCAAAGTACCAAGAGAGCAGCAGTTACATATAGTGATCTATGTAATACGGATTCATCTTACTAACGATTCAAGCAAATAAGCTTCTTACATGAAAAGTATACGGTCGACAGTACTTTTGCCTGACTTTTGATATATGGGATATTTTTTTATAAAAAAAAATTGCCTGTGTTTTGTTCTAGACGTAAAGCGCTAACAATTATCCATCCAAACTTCGCATTTATAATATTAGTGTGATGAATATACACGGGTATTTATCGTATTTATTTACCAATTTTTCCCGACATTTCAACAGGTTTACACTCTGACTGAAGTACTGGAACTACCGCCTCTGCGAAGCGAGAAAGTCAAACAAAATGTAACTCACCGGTCATTAACACAAGGCACAGAGCACAACAGCCGCACGTTCCTCTCGAAGTTATCTATCACGTAATGTACATCGCCCGTAGGTAGATACAGTATGATCATATCAGCTGTTTGAGCTACGATGTAGTTTTCGTTCACAGTCCACCGGCAGCGGAGGATGGGTGACATTTTGGATTTTATTGTCATGGTGCCAGGGACATTGTTATTGTAAGTTTCTTCGGGTTCTGAAACATAATAATTGAGTGAGGAGCTTCAATAATAACCGAAAAACTTTAACCGCTGCTCGAATAGGTAACACACTAATAATACAGTGACAAAGTGGCTTTCTACATGTTTCGAACAATGCTCCGAGATCTGTCTGTCGTCTGATGCAATATACCTAAAATACATCTAAATGTTAAGAGTTAAAGCCCATATTCGAATGCATATATTTGTGCAGCGGTGCTTTTCAGGTGTGCGACCAGCCTAAAGCAGCGTATCCTACATTATATCCACTGCTAAAAATACACAGAAACGGAAGCTACTGCCCTTCCTCTGGCAGGTTATTCCTTAGTCGCCTCTTACGACATCCAAGGACTGAGTAGAAGGGGTCGATCCTAACGCCGCCGCAACGGTTACGGCTCCAAAGAAGTTTATATAAAACATAATTTACCTTCTTCGATAATATCCTCTTCGTCCACCAGTTCCAAGTCATCGATAAACCACAGCTTGACGACCCCGCTCGAGAATAGAACCGCCACAATGGGTGGGTTCTTAGAATACGCGACGCCGATCCATTTCACCGGTACACCTCGGGATGTTTCGCTCTCGTAAAGTTCCTTTTTCAGCTTGTTCGTTGGTATGTGGAAGAACTGAAAAGAAAGGGTTAGAATATAATTTTAATCGCTATGAATTTTGGGTCTTAACAAATTATTATTGAGTTAGCTACTTAATTAATTTACAGTGAAGCAAAGAATTCCGAATGACTATAAAAACTGTCAAACTGTCGTAGTTTGATGTGATTTAATTAATGTGAGCGGGTTAACTGCAAACCTCATTTGTGTTGGAAGAAAACCAGTGATTCATCCATTAACAGGGGGTTATGAATCAACCACGCTGGGCATGCGAATTGGGGATAGCAGGTGGATCTGTTTGCTGCCCACCGGTGCATGGATATCATTACTCGCCTCTTACCACTCCCATGGAATGAGTTGGAATGGTGCGAATTCTAAGCGGGTACCACACGGCACTCACTTCTTACTTCACTTCAACAGCCTATAATGGTCCAATGCTGGACGCAGGTTTTTATCTACATGGCACAGATGTAGTTTAATTATTGGATAATAAAGCGACAACGAAAAAAGGAGGATTTCTATTTTCAGTAGGTTTATTTTTATGTTATCTATATAGATTTCTCCGTCAAAAATGTACCGATTAAAAAAAAATTCGCTGTTGTATAGGGAATGATCCTGAGGCGGTATCATAAACATTGTATTCCTGAGGGATTGGTATTCATCCCGGAAAAGTAAAGTCGGTTTTTATTTTTTCCAAACATTCAAATAATATGCATTGATGTATATTATTGCCGCATGAGTTGTTCTAACAACTCATGCGGAACCATGGCGCTCATTAGGGAAGGCCTATGTCCAGCAGTGGACTAATATAGGCTGATGATGATGCGGAACCACGGACAAAGGCTAGTATACAATAAATTACCTTCACAACGCCGTTGCTAGTGCCAACAAGCAAGTCATTGCCTAATACACTGATACACGTGACTTGCTCCTTCACATCTATAGTGGAATGCTTGATGTCCTCCGAATCTTGCTCGTGTCTAGGGAATAATTAAAATAAACTAAAACAACATTAACTGTGTTAGATTGCATGCAGTGAAAGGTTAGCAACTATTATACATAGACCTAGACATATCCATTTATTAGAATAGAATGTAATCATTGATTGTCCAATATAAAGAGTTACAACAAAATTATTCTGAAAACCTTAATGCGCGGCACAATACAATGGAGTCGTCTGTATTTGACACTACATGTTAGTATTATAAATTATAGACATTATTACGACTATCAAACCAAGCTAATTTGGTAAAAAAAAAGCGCCTATGGCGTATTTACTGTGTAACAACGTAACATTTGCACGGCTGCAAACATAGCTGAAAACACTATCGGTAAAGTCACATTTCCAACAAATAAAAATCTTTATAAATTCGGTTTATCCATGAGAGCGACGACGACGACGGTGCTACAGACAGATATAGGTCTTTCTTACACCTCTCTATTTCGTCTCGAACACCCAATATTTTGTTACATTACATATTCGAGCCCTGAGTTTACGTTTCTCGATAGTGTCGGGAACTCGGGACCATACTTATATGGGGTCGGATACAGCGCCTCTACCGTGCGGACATGGAACTACGCAAACTCAATACAAAAATGGAACGTCTCATTTTGACATTTCTATACTATTAAAAACCCAAATCATGGCTCCGATAACTTATGTCCTTAAATATTCATTTGTTTTACACAAAAATACTTTGTTGCATTTGAAAACTAGTGAACACAAGTGCAAGACCAATTTCCTAAAACTCGATTCAGTGTTCTAAAGCCCGTATAGTGAAAGCTTGCCGAGTCATCGATCTATGCTTGAGTCACGCTTTTCTATGGTATAAACGTCACTCAAGCAAAGATCTATGGCACAGCAAGGCTAAGAATAGGCTATTTGACTACATTGAAAATAAGTTGCAAATTGTTTTCATCCTAGTCAGTGACAACGTAACAAAGCGTAATCAGGTGGTTTTTATTAAAAAAAATGTGCCTATTTTAGGTAAAAAACGATTTTGTTCAAACTTTAAAATTAGTTTTTATTACTAATACGACTGGCCTTGAAGAAATATTAATTACATTTTGCATTATTTTTATCAGATAATACGTTAGAATTATTTCCCAGTAGTAGTCAAGTAGCATAATTATTTTTTATGTTGAGTTGCATATTAGAATTAATATTTTTGTGCTTACAAGTGCGCACAAGTGTTAGGTATTGAACACCACAAATGCACTTGCTAGGTGACAAAATATAAACGTATGCAAATGATTTTATACTCACAGAAAGTCGAAATAGAGTTCGTTTTTCTCGCAGTTAATTTGGGCAATTTCCGAAGCTCTAGTGAAGAGTATTCCTGTATTCTCGTGTTGCAATATACTTTGCACAATATCCGTACATTGGTAGTGATATAGATCTGTACCGTGGGTGCTAAGGTACGACTTGATGTTCGCGATTAGACTGCGGTCTAGGTCCTGAAAATAAATAAATAAATATTTTTTACACAAATAAAGTACGTAGTTAACCCGCTTACACCCGTAATGAAATAAATAAATGTTTGTGCTTAGTGATTTTACAGCTGACAAAAAACTGTAAATATCTAAATTGTAAATACTACTTTTAATTTAATATAGTCAATTTATGTATACATCCAATACTGCACTTAATATTAAATAAACAATAAAACTTTTGAAACTATCATGGTTATTACTATAGAAATCATTTAGAAATATTGGAAAACTCAAAAATTGAATCATGGTAAATATCCCGTTCTAAATGATTTCTATTAAATATACAGTATAAAAATTAGTCATTAAATAGCCCGCCCCTGACCACTTCCGGTGCAAAGGTGCCCATAATACTTGCAGCATTACCTCACTGAATAGCGATGGCAATCCTTTGCACCAAGAATGACCCGGAGCGGGAGTCTCCTTTAACTCTATTAATTGATTGTATTTTTCTTTGTTAATAAAGAACAAAATAGATGTTGTGTTACAAATTGAGATGATTCTTTAGAGACTTGCATTTCAACTGTATTGTACGTATTTATCAGCTGATTCTTGGTCTATCATAGCGTAAAAGCAATATGTAGGTATACTGTGGCATGGGTTTCAAACCGCTTTTATCCCGAAAGAGGATTTAAGACTTTCAAATGAAGTATACGAATAGCCATTAAAAACTTTACTAATTTTGTGTCCAATGCTGAAATATTATTAGGCATGTGTTATTGTTCTTTAAAAGTTAATCTAACATTCACCAGTTTATTAACTTTTTTGACAGAAGCTCTTTATTTTTACGACAAAGCTAATAGTATCTAGGGTATTTAAATCTACATGAGAAATAAACTAAAAATATATTATTGAGATCGCTTAGAACCACCATTTTCAATTAAAAATCGGTCAAAAATTCGTCACTTGAGACATACTTAAATTAAAGATGCGTTTAAGTATTCGGGGTTCAGATAGCGTTAAAAGGAATCCGAGGGTATACGCAGTCTTGATATAATAGGGTTATAAATTATAATACAAAACTTTATTAACAGTGAACATTACAATCAAATAATAAAATAAAACTAGTATTTACAATTGAAACAATTGAGCTAACTGCAGACTGTTGCGAACAATCTACAGCTAGCTCAACTGATCCATATCAATAGGGTATAGGGTTATAGTCTTAGGTAATCTAATGAAACTTACGTCAGCCGCAATATTATTCTCATACTTCTGCAGATCAGCAATAACATCCGCCGGCCCTGTCAGCCTCACTTTGTTCCCCAAGAACTTCAGATCCAAAAACAGTTTCTTGAACAAATTCCATTTATCGTTCAAATTCTTCGTATGCAGTATATGATAGCCGAGATAATAGGCTATGTATCCATCATCTAGTATTTCTACTGGTGCGTTGTTCTTTGTGTAGTTGTAGCTAGTTAGAAATAGATCGTGTAGTCTGTGCTTTTCATCGTCAGAGAGACATGTGCGTAGGTAAGTCATGATTATATCGTGAACTTCGTACAGATAGTTCCTTTGTTCTTTGTCGTACGTTTCCATGATTAACGATTTCGCCTTTAACTGCTTCATAATAGAGTTCACTTCAGGGATATCTTTTCCCCATAGCTTGCTGACCACTTTCGCTGATACTTTGACGTTGTCTGGTAAGATGGCTAGTTTTTTAAAGACTTGGAGTATGTTGTCGTTTAGTGCGCTTATGCAGACTTCTATTGCTTTCATGGGGTTTGAGTTAGGGCGGGTTAAGAATCTGAAATCAAATTATACACATTTAGCAAACCTGTAGCCAAAAAAATTGATTAAACCAAAAACAGGATGTTTGCGATATGATAAATAATCAACTATCACTCACACACATTAGATCACATTAGATTAATAAAAAAAAATACTTGGTAGTAGTCAACCTAGATTTAAAATTACTATTTTTGTGCAATTTAATAAATTAAGGATAATTAATTAGATACCTACTATAATTTTGATATTCAATTAAGTGATAAGCTAAGCTACCTCTCAAGCATTTGCCTTGCATTGCGCCCTAACAGGGCTCCAAATAATAATACTGGACAATTCACACAGCATCATCTAGCCCCAAGCTAATCAGAGCTTGTTTTATGGGTACTTGATACTAATACGTAGCATAAGTGAATTTTGTAAGATCTCTCACATTGTATTAGATTTGCAAAATAAAATACTTGAAATACTTGAGATTGATAGATTGGCATTTATCATCAAATTTCGTACTCTTTCAATAATGAATACCCACATAGCAAATTCCTTCTTCTCCAACTTCTTCACATAATAATCCCAGTGCCTGCGATCATGCTTCAGTTTCTCCTTATTCTCTGCCAGTTGAGCACCAATCAGCGCGATGTGAAAAGGACTTCCTTTGCATAGCTCGTGTAATGTTTTAGCTTGACGCGGTAGCTGTGAAACTGGCTCGTCGAGGCATGAGGCGAAGATTTGTAGAGATTCGTCTTTTTGTAGGTTGTTTTCTATCTGTTGGCGAAAGGAATAGGTTAATACAGTTTTTTTGTTTTATAGTGTTAGCCCACACTTGGCGAAAATTCTAATGAAGTTTATATACCAGTCGTCAATCATCATTATTACACCCCGGCTGTAATAATGATGATTGACGACTGGTATATAAACGTTTAGGCTGCCTTTCCACCAGAGATGTGCTACGTTGGTATGTTTCCGATCGCTCCATTATCGCGTCAGTTTTGTTAGCTGTGAAATTGACGCGATAATGGAGTGATTCTATTGGTAAGCTGGAAACATAGCAACAACGTAGCTATTGTGTGGAGGAAAGGCAACCTTACAAGGAGCTGGACAGGGGGTTAAATTACGGTGGTAAGTTCTCCCAGCGCTAAATCAACAAATGACCTGTGTTGTTTTACTATCAAACGCAAAGACTTACGCTATTTCCAATCTTATCCAATATAACTACCTAATGAACAACAAAGAGGGAAATACGTATCTAGACTGAAGAGCAACTGAGACAACAAAACGCTACCTATGCACGGCGACTCGCAACACGACGTGTGCTATCTCTTTTTACACACGAATGTATCGTCTAACTAATTCTATTTCTATCAATGCAAATGGCGAAATATGGCAGTAGAATAATTAGAAAATTTAGTTTTGTTGTACTTACGAGTGAAACCTTTTTGGTTCTGTAGCTATTTGTACGCCTAGTGAACGAACACGAGGCCTTAGCTGTAGTCCTTTAGTCAATAAATCAGATAAAAGTACGTTGTAGTAACCACGCCGCTCCGACTATGACTGCGGTGGGTGGACCTAATTGCATCTAATTTGAATCTTCCACTTTCTAGAAGCTAGTTCCTAATCTCCTCTTTTTTTACTTTTATCTAAGAGTTCGAATGCCAATGCATTCGAACTTTTGTGCCTACCGTCCGGTTCTGTGATAATCCCATCCAGGCTATTCAAGGCAGGCCGGCTTCAATTCCTTTAGCTCTTCGGCTGCACTTAGGTATTATATCATCTAGATACTAGATCGTTCCGCTGCTGATATTATATGAGCAAGACATGTGAGGCATTTGGTGTAAATTCTGTTGTTAGTACCAGTTTACGATAATCATCATCATCAGCCTATATTAGTCCACAGCTGGACATAGGCCTCCCCTAATGAGCTAGTTTATGATAATGAAACAAACCAATAGTCAAGGTTAAGCGAGAAGCCGAAACAGTTTTCAATAGTGTATTGTAATGTATTACGTAATTAGAAGCCGTCGTCCGTAAATAGCGAAATCTGTGAACCATTCACATACCTACCAAAACTGACTAAAATAACAGTACTATGTGTTCGCTCTTTATTTACTTTATTTTGAAATGGCATGTGATGTACTGAAGAGACGCGACTTGAGTATCATGAAAATTTTAAGTTTGCCGTTTTGGGAGATGCCCTGTCGCTGCTCAAATTATGTAGGTAGGTATTAGGTTTTCACCTTATGATGAAAAACTTTCGTAGACCAGCAATTGGTTAGAACGATTCTAATATAGACTACTGACTAGGCAGAAGAAATAAGTGCTATATGATTATCTTCAATACTAAACCTTACGATAAATGGGGTTTAAGTGGAACACGGTGCTAAACATAGTAATAATAAAAGATCTCTGTGCATGACGCATGCCTCCCGAAGGACAGGACCACTATATGTCCCGAGATCATGGAAATGAGAAACACATAGTAATGCTGGACAATTCACACAGCATTATCTAGCCCCAAGCTAAGCAGAGCTTTTGTTATTGGTACTAGATAACTGTTTTACATAAAAATCATGATCATCAACCTAATAATAGTCCACGGCTGGACATAGGCCTCTCATAGATGAGCGCCATTCAGATTGCTCTAGTTTTTTGCAGGTCGTCATTCCACCTGGCCGTATGGCTACCTACACTATGTTTGCCGAGTAGCGGTCTCCACTCTAGAACACTTTCACCCCAGCCCCCCTAGCACGGGGATTGTTGTCTTGGGTAGAATAGAGAAAAATTACGTCACTTCGTCATCCAATGCGTAAATTATTTGAAATGCACTCCATCAAGTTCAATAATGTACGCAATGTATGGCGATGCAATGTCATTATTGTCTATTCTACCCTAGACAACGATCCCCGTGCTAGGGAGGCAGCTGTTGTCGATTCTTCGCGAAATATGGTCGGACCACTGCCACTTCAGCTTGCTAATTCTTTGAGCTATAATAACTTTGGTTACCTGTCATATGTATTCGTTAACTAAATAATTAGTGCCGATTTGAATACTTCAAAAATACTCACATTAACAATTTGCGCATCAGAATCCGCCACAACTCCAGTATCCCGCGTTGTAATCAATATCTTACATCCAATATCCAGTGCATCCAAACACTTCCTATCATTAACTTCATCGAGCACCAGCAGGCATTCTTTTAACGATTGTTCTAGAAACTGCGTCTTCAGTTTGTTTCTAACATCGTGCCATGTCCAGTCGATAGTTGATAGGGAGTTGTCTCCTATGGATCCGATGCTAGACATGGAGACTGAAGAGTTCATGTAGGAGCTTTGAATGTTGTACATCGATGAGGCTTTTCGGAGTAATCTGGAAACAAAGATTTTGAAAAATAATTTGTGTTGAAAACACTAATTATCTATATCTATATCGACTTCGAAACCCTTAATTTTAGACTTTAAGTTTTGCAAGGTAAATTCTAATCTCGCGGAAATCTTTATATACAATAATAATAATTAATTAAAGTCTTGTCGGTCCGATGATGCAATTTCCTCCCCTATTCTCTTTCCAACGTGGTCTCTTTTTCTTCTTTATACGACATGACAGCGGCTTTCTCCTTAATCCGACTCATTATAGTTAATTATTGGTCTTCGCCTTTTTTCTGCTTTTCCTTCTATGATGATACTATGATTATATAGCTGCCATGTCGCATAAGACGTCCTATATACAATAGCGAAAGAATTTTCAAAATCGGTTCAGAATTGACGGAGAAATTGACGAACATAAGCTCCTATAATAAAGACTTCAACAAATAGTATTAGATTTGCTTACATACGAGTAGATAGAGAAACAAAGCAATATTATTAGCAATTAACTGAATTTCATAATGATTTCAAATCGTTCGATAGCCTCAGATTTCTCGCTGAATTATCCTTAATCGCGTATGATATCTCGTATGAGGTAATTGTTATGAGATTACAGATCCTGTACAAATGTTCTGAATTGCGAATTTGCTATTAAGTTCTGTAACCTAATATGTTTAGGTTTTCTATAAAATCCTTCTATAAGAGTAGAGCTTTAACCGAACGGACTCCCAGAAAATAGTAGTTCTACAACCAGTAGACCTCGCAAGCACTTAATTTTTTTCCAACAATGAATAGTTAGTAGTTTGATATAATAATTTTCCGACCTGTAGAGGAGTACGTACATTCTGACCGAATCCATACTTTTGGTAGTAGTTGATGCAGAGACGCTTCGCTCGCTCGGTCAATAATAATAATGTGACACGGAGTGTAGAACAGCTCTAATGAAACGAGGATCTAAGCAACTACGAACCTTTTTTTGTCAATTCATAAATAATAGCAGTCTAATGACCGTCAGTCTTCTTGTTCTCTGGCATACTTAATTCTAAAAAAATTGATCGGCCTTCTGGACAGTCGCGTTGATTTTTCACAGAGTTTCTATTTCTAACAATGAAAGAGCAAGACAGATTATGCGAAGCTGCAACTATCTCTTCCACCTGCTGCGTTTTCGACGGCATATGAATTGTATGAGTGTACCTGCGCAAACTTTCTACTCTCGCTACCCGTCACCGGACAAGATATTTGGCGACAACTAAAGGTAGACTGATGTGGGCCATAAATGAATCTCAATTAGCTATAACTTACTTGGTCTGCTGAGCCATAATATCGTCATCAGTCCTACAGTTGCCCATATTAAGCCACAGCACCACTCCGTTGAAGTCATTGGTGACTAACTCCGGATTCCCTCGCAGCGTACTGATGGCCACACACGTCTTGCCTGATCCCGACATGCCTAGAAGAACGAGTATCTTGTGACGTTTCAGTTGACGGAGTTTTTCGGCTACTATTCGTTCCTGAAACATTTCAATTAGTATCAGATTCTAATACTTATATCCGTACCTACGTCTATTTTATCAGGTTTACATATTTTCTTTTTGTTTTTCAAATATTTTGGTGTAACCTGCGTATTTAGAGATTGGGATTGAGACATTCGTCTTTGTCAATTGAGACATTCGTCATTGTCAATTGAGACATTTGCCGTTCGAGACGTCATTTTTCGTGCTGTTCGCTGGTCGCGAATTTGATCTGTGCGGGACAGCAGGCCAGATGACGTCATTTACAATCCCATTCTTTAAGTACGAAGATTATATATATAACTGTGGTAAGTGACGACAGTCTCAAATAATCACGACAAGCAATCTTCGGTGACTCAAGCTGCGTATCAGTACGATTGCAAATGAATTATTTTCACCCTTTCTTACTTTTTCTTTTATAATAAGATAGTAGAGGATTAGTAAATTGGACTTCGATCCATTAAATTACGTCAATTTCCTCGCAATAGATAAACACTGACGACATTGCCTTTTCGGGTAAGTTTTTTCAGTTCATATAACCAGCAGTATCAGATCTGGTATCTCTTTTGTTTTATAAGCTACTGTTTTAATAGATACATATGTATAACATTAGACCGTGGCGGTCGCGGCATAAGAATGGACCCCTCCAACAGCCCGTGGGTGTATGACATCCAGAGCCGACTAAGGGCCAACGCAGATTAAATTTTTACTAATGGACATTCAAACGTATTGATATAGAAATACGATATAAATTGCTATGCTTTAAAATAATGCATAACAAATTCAACACCTCCATTGCGATCACCAATCCGCCTGCAAGCGTAATGAACCCCCTCACTCGTGTGGACCCAAATCTGGGGTCGGTTTTACGACTATGGTATACCCCGATCAGGGCTTATGCGAGTCTACCGATGTCGTATAACCGTGCCCTAATCTAGCTCGAAACGAGTGTAGGAGTTAAGTCAAACCCTCCATGTTTGGGGCGACGCGTTCAGCAAACGTATGTGTGCTTATGATGCGGATAGCATTCATCATCATATCATCATATGTTAGTCCACCGCTGGACATAGGCCTCCCCTAATGAGCACCATAGCGCCCTGTCTTCAGCATGACGCATCTATAGCATTTGGTACTTACGATTCCCTCCCTCCTAACATGATGATCTGGCAGCCTCGGCACGTCACCCCTACTCAGGCTATCTTCGAAGCTGTCGTCCATGATAGGCTCATGGTTTTCAATCAGCTTCTCATACAGCCATCTGTAGTCTTTAGCTAAGCTGTCCACGAAAGCTTCGTAAGCTACTACCGATCCGTTTTGTATAAGCCGGTCGAGAAGCAGCTTGACTCGCTCTTCGCGGCTAGACTGAAATGGTTAAAACATGGCCATTAAAATACATAGAAAATTTCGAGTTTCTTTACAAACCTATGCTATTTCATGTTGTTTGTTCGTTGAAGATTTGTTTATTTTTATAACGAAACACAATCATTTGCTAAATCCTAACAATTGTAATAAAAATGCTGATAGAAAACCCGGACGTATTAGATATAGCGCACATTATGAATCCCGATTTCTTCTCATAAGGGCGATCTTTCTATATCATGTATATAGAAACTTCGCCCTTATGAGAAGAAACTTACCATAGAACATTTGGGCAATTGCGCATTAGTCTAAATATTAAGAGGAATAGAGCAAGCAGGCGCGAGGCGTTTAATTATCCTCATCTGAGCAAAGAAAACATCCATTGCCGGACATATGCCTCCCCCAAAAATGGTCACAATGTGCTGCGCTGCTCGCCAATAGTCTACTCATTATATAGCCTTCTCTATAACCTGCTCTTTCTTTCGCCGCAGCCTTTTTCGGATCCTTAGGCCCGTATTATAAAAGCTTGCTCTGTCATATATCTTGCTTGAGTAACGTTTATTAAATAGAAAAGCGTTACTCAAGTACACAGTTTGATGACTAAACAAGCTTTGATAATACGTGCCTTAGATCAGTTATAAACAGGCGAGAGCCTACCTAATTGTCTTCTCAAAAACATATATAAATTGTTTTTTTTTTAACTTTTTTATTTCGAATCCCTTAACTTTACACTGTTTTTCAGTTTTGCGGGTCAAATACTAATCCCAAGGGATTCAAAAATGACATGGGACCACCTCGGGATTGTTAACTATGCATTAGCGAAAGAAATTTCAAAATCGGTCGACGGAGAAAACGACGAACTCATGTATGTACAGTCAGCAGGTCAGATATGTATACTTCCTTCCAAGTTTTCACTTTAATTTTACTCGGAACTTATCTTATAAAAGTCTACGCACACATTTTTCATACTACTTAGTCATCGTTCTTGTCAGAATACGATACATAAATTATCACAATGACTTTACACTTACTATTCAGTCAAATTTCAAAACATGGAAGTGTATAGGTACATATTTTCGCAACTGACTGTACATAAAAACCATAAATAAATAATGCTGGACGATTCACACAACCAAACATAGAAACTCCTCCTTTTTTCGAAGTCGGTTAATAAGGTACCTACTCCTTATCGATTCTAATGACGGCGATTGGCGACCCATGACATCACGGATTGTCATTTCTACCATGAGCCCTAATATGGCTCGCCAGACCGAACATGGTCTTTTATTATAGACGATAAGGTATTCCCTACGACACGATATTATTACAAAGTAGGTAAGCATATACTTACAACAGTAAGTATCTGATTGAATACTGGACTGGAGAGCGCATTTTTCTGGTAAAGCTCATCCAGAATAAACTTTACGTCCAGATCTTGAACAATAGCGGTGTACTGCCGCTGCAGACGACTCTTGAAATCCATCCTGCTGATTGGATAGTCATCTGGAACCAATGAACGGCGATGTGAGATAAATCATTCATTAGAATACGAAATACCTGCACCAACTCAAAAACAACACCAAGCACAAGGATATTTTTAAATATTTCAACTACAACCTTTTTAAGAAATGAAATAAGTCCCAAAAATTATCGGTTTCGGCGGGATTCGAATCCCGCCGAAACCGATAATTTTTGGGACTTATTTCATTTCTTAGAGATACCCAGAGTGCGGGTTAGCGCTATAACAAAAAACCTTACAACCTTTTTACTCCGGAAGTGGTTTAAAGCGTACCAGATTTCTGAGCAAATTATTCTCATCCAAGATAAATACACTAGGTATAGACTAGCCAAACTCGATGAAGAATGTTTGTAAATAAACCACAACACAAAAAACGAAAACTCACTTGCCGTCGAGTTTTAGATATAATTGTAAGCAATATTTATTGAAGGATGAAAAATCGAGAAGTAATGTAAATTGCCTACAAAGAGACGCGGTAACAGAATGAATTTTAGGTTAAGTATAGCGTTCTGTTTACAAACATTCTACATAGAGTTTGGCTATTGTATAGGTATTATCGCCTATTCTCCAGAGTGAAGTGTTCTCAGACGAAAGAATAGAACATAACCTATCCATCTACTTCTTCATTCTCGATTATTATAATCATCTTAATACCTATCTATTCATATTTATACTTAATTCAAGACATCATCACATATATAAACTGCCTTTACCAGTCCACTGCATACACATACATAGGCCTCCCATCTTGGCTCTTATCATTAGAGGTAATGTCCATAATCCTCACGCTACGTATGCGGGTTGAGGATCGCAGTTTAGTGGTGAACCTGTTCTGCAGGAGGCGCTACTACCTGCACCCCGGTGGATATTCCTGAGTCGCCTCCTTCGACGCGGAGTTGGGGTGGTACAATTTCTAAGCCCACACGGCGTTTCATTTCAAGACATGTCAATATTAATCATACATTAATTAACAGTGTAATAATTAACAAGAAATTATCTTGCACATGTCAATTCAACAGATGAATTCATTCTGCCCGTCAAAGCCAAAAAATCCCATCACAAAAAATCAAACACAACAACAACACAAGTATAAAAACAAAAAAACAAAACTGAAAGCATGCAATCACTGGATCAACCACACGATAATGGAAACTCAATCCCACCTTTAAACGTAATTCTTTTCATTCTAAGTAATCCGCATCATCTCTTTAAAACAATTCGCCCTTCAAAAGTTTCTAATCTGCAAATTTGTAAAACACACTTCGTTTATTGTAAGACACTACCGTTCATATGTAAATGCGAAACCAAACTGATTGGAAGGAAGGAAACTAAGCAAGCTAAAGGGCTTAACACACTACGCTACTTAGCGTGACGTAGGTATGTAGTTACACGTAATTATTAGTAGAACTTCATTGGTAGTGACGAAATTTTGGTAAACGCTGAAATTGTATGGACAAGTAAATCATTTGAATAGTTTTAGGTTTCTAATGAAAATTATAGAAAGCCCCAAGTGCGTGAATCATGTGGAGTAGTGGAAGCCATCTATCACTTTTTGGTGAAGTGTTCCCGGAGCGCGTTTATGAGATAAGAGTTGATTGCAGAACGTAATATTAATTTTCTTGTTATGGACTTATTTCAGTGTGCTGGCGAAACAAACTTCTGTTGCCGCTGTCGCTCTGTATAAGTCCACTTATAGGATACCACATTCAACTGATAATCTGTCGCCGATCTATTTAAGACGAATAGTAAGGCAAATGACCTTGCGCATTTGGCAGCCGAGCGGGACACCCCCGCGCCATCTATGAAGCAAGGAGTGCATGTTTTCGATTCAAAAAACCGAGCGCGCGCGGTCCTGGAACCTTAGTCGATATACCCTATCCAAATAATACGCTCCACTGCCGTTAGATGGCGCGCACAAGTGTAGTACGTATCATAGAGTAATGGCGAACAGAGAGATCCTTGAGAGAAACAGTTCAAAGGAGTAATTGTATCAAAATATTATATGTGTAGAGAATGGTTAGGCTTAGGATTAAAACATTACTAAACAAAATATCTACGTTTTTATCTGTAAACTGCATAGGTGTAACAGTATTTTAGTAAAACGAATTTTATGAAACAATTTTTTTTTAAGTTTTTATTTATCATCATCATCATCATCAGCCTATACTAGTTAAGTTTTTATTAATATTGATGAATACACTCTGCATGAAAATATAAAATCACTATCTTGTCATTTTTAGGGCTCCGTAACTCAAAAGAAAAAAAGGAACCCGTATAGAATCACTTTGTTGTCCGTCTGTCAACCCTCTTTTCTCAGAAACGTGTTAAAATTCACATCATTTATTTATTTATCATAATTATAACCACCAACAAAAGAATCAAAATCAAAAATTCTTTATTTCCATTAATACAAAAATGTACACCAAGAAAAGGTAAAATTCTTAAAATAAAAAAAGTACCACTTTATTATACCAGATTTAATTGAGACCGTTCCATACGTTTGGGAGCTACAATACCACAGAAATTCAAAATCAAAAATTCTTTATTTCCATAAATACAAAAATGTACACTTAGAAAAGGTCAACTTCTTAAATTAAAACGCTGACACGGAAATAAAGTGGTACTTTTGATTTCTGTCGCTTCGGTATGAAGACTAAAGTAAAGAAGCGACTAAGTACACTTTAGCCAGTTAGTTGTTATTTTTCGAGTTGGAGCAAAACCCGTCCCAAGCTTTTTTATCTTCTAAATTATCTGATATTTTGTAGTAAGCCTTGGTAAGCCTCGCCATGGACCAAAACCTATAGGGCTAGAATCATGATATTGGGCAAGAATCAAGTTCTTTTATTTATATAATTAATATGATGTTTAGTTACGGAACCCTCGTTGCGCGAGTCCGAGTCGCACTTGGCGTTTTTATTTTTATTCATCTTTGTTTTCAGCGCTAGGTAAGAGGTTGGTACTTATGACGTGGTAAGTTGATCTGGAAAGAAGTAATTTACCGGAACCCTTTATCTTCTTTTACTGAAAAATAAAGAAATAAATATATATATTGGCCTGCAAGAAAAAACATTCTCTAAGGGACATAGTAGTGCTTTGCGCGAAAAAAACAGTAAGTAGAAGTAGGCGAAACCCTTCGTGCGCGAGTCTGACTCGCACTTGGTTACTGTTATCTATAACAACGAGCAAAAAAATTACGATTTTTGTATGGGAGCCCCCTTAAATATATATTTTATTCTGTTTTTTAGTATTTGTTTTTATAGCGGCAACAGAAATACTGAAAGACAGAGTCTGTGAAAATTTCAATTGTCTAACTATCACGGTTCATGAGATACAGCCTGGTGACAGACGGACAGCGGAGTCTTAGTAATAGGGTCACGTTTTACCCTTTGGGTGCGGACCCCTAAAAATGAGGGTTAATTGGGATGCGAAAATCGTTATTTGAATGAGTAAAAATCAAGAGTTAGGTACTACACAGTATTGGCTAGGTACCAACCTACCTAAGTAGTAAAGGAATAAAAGGAATTTACAAAAGCCTCTGTAACGGCACTACTCTGCTCCATGCATCGATGCATCGATATTAGATTATGCCTGACAACTTGATTATGAAGACTAAACAATTAGGTATTTATTACAGGTATAGCATAGTACAAGATAGGTTACTTACTCAACAGCATCACCCATTTGCCGAACTTGTGCTTTTAAAGCATTTGCATGCCGTGATCTACATTTTCGCAACCACTTCGATGGAACTCGACGTTTCTGTCCAGGTTTATTTCCCATAATATACTTATAGACTAAAACACAACTCCAGAATAAATACTCGATACAAACAACAACACAGAATTTTGGAAAATGAAATGTACTTTTAGAAACTGCTTGAGTGAGACTCACGCGCGCGATCATACAATACACATACTGGTACTAAAGCAAGATCTGGCAACGTCGCTCATAGTGCGAGCCGGCGGTATGTACGGCCGCCGCGGCCACCGCACCGGTAGGTAGAGAGCTTGCAACGTCGCGTTTTCTCATAGCGCGCGCCGCGCGCCCCGTGTCGCCCGCGAGCCCGCGCCCTCCCTCGTCAATTGTTGGTACTACAACATTGCCTGATCATATTTTGCGAGCAAACGTTTGTGGGAGAGTGATGTTTTAATAGGCGCAAATAGTTTTTACGTTAAAACTCCTTATTTTGACTTCATTTGAAAACAAATGGACCGGCAATAGAAGCGTACGAGCTATAGAAATAACTATACTTAGTTTGGTAGTAAACGAATAAGACACACCGTCAAAAAGTGTGCTCATTAATCTGAAGATATTGTTACTTCAACCTTGTTCTGAGTGCTAACTATAACTACCGGCAAGCATTTGGAACCGGCACTAGATACTTTAAGATATGTGTTATCGGATATATAAATTTCAAACGTTCACGATCTATATTTTCGTCAGAAACATTGCCCAAAAAGACGTCGTTTTCGTCTTTTACCCTTACAATTCGCCTTAATATATTTTCGGGCACTCTACGCAGAAGATCGGTTCGCACCGAAACTTGTAATACGGGTGAAATTAAATGTACTGGCGTTACACCGCGTAAGTTCATCGGTGAAGGATTATCCGTTCAATGTGGCGCTAGCCTATTGCGTGCACGGCAGAAATTGCAAACGGACTGGGACAATTGTATTAGAAATACATCGTCCCTTATAGATTCCTCAACCCGACCCGGTTTAAGAAATGCACGATTCAGTATTGTTTTGTAGTCGCTCAGTCATGTCCTGTAGTGATGACTTACCGTATCTTATACATAACCATAAGACCAGAGCGAGACAGAGAATAAGCGCGGTAGAAGATTTTATTGGTCAAGCTTGACTTAAGCGACGAACCAATACCATAGCTTAAAAGGTCCCTTATAAGAGTAGATTCTTGACCTTGCCGAACGGAGCCACCTACATAAAATGATAGGCAAACAGCAAATCGTCATTCTTAAATTCGATAAGTAGGTAGTTGAGGTTGATGGCCGACCTTAACTCAACGATTGCCAAGGTCAATAACAAATTATTCATATAAAATGTCGTAATAATGTAAATGCAATTGAAAATGTAAATTAAAATGTACGGAAGCGAATCGTAGTAATTTGTAGTAATAAGTAAATGGAGTCATAGTAGATTTATCGGATGTGGAAGGGGCATAGGGAGTCCTATGCCATACTTTACAGAAATAATTATTGTAGTCAAAAAAAGGCCTAATGATTTAAAAAATAATGTACCAATATATTAAACATTTGCACGACAAACAAGTCAAATAAAGTGATACCTACTTTAATTTTAAGACCACCAAAACGTACCTATATTCATGCAAATAAATATTATCATTTTATTTCCTCAGACCTAAAGGGACAATGCAGGCCCATAATCATTATTTCACAGAAGGCCTATCTGTTTCAGTTATCTCTGGTATCCATCCCTTAAAAACCAAATAACTTATTTATTAGGTCTTACCAACGCCAACATAGGTTCAAAGTTACGTGAAGTTATTTTTAATTTTACACAGTTATATACGTTGGAATTTTTATGTACCTACCTATAACACATGATGTAAGTAGGTACCATCGGCGTTGAAATATTTCATTTCGAGTATTTATTATTTAAAGTCTCTAAACAATTAAATGAATGATTGAATTAATTAATCTCAACTTGTACTAAAATAACTCCATGATCTCAACATTTATGTCTGATTGAAATAATCTCTATATTAATAAAACAATTGCGCCATTACAATAATTAAATTACTTGGAATTTTCGTTTAGGTTTTCCTGTTGATGCTTTTAATAAGATTGTTAAAAAAATAAACATACCGCACATTGGATACCACAGAAAACTACTGGATGAAGTATATTTGTGTTACATTTATGTCAAGGCCAGCTTTTATCTACTAAGCACTACAACCAATTAGTGCCACAGGAAGTCGTTTAAGTGCATTGATAACAATCAGTGCCATCTTTATTGTGACTGATTCATTTGGCATTTGTTCGAGTAACATTATGATAGATACCTATGATTGATTTAAAATCTAGGATACCCAATAGCAATCAATCAGGTATGAAACATATAACATTAAAGTTATTACTTTCACACAGACTGCATAATGAAATGCTAAATAGGCCCAAATTTTATAAAAGCTTGCTTCGTTATCATTATCAATCTATTTTGGAGTAATGCTTTTCTATGGCATAAACACCACCGATGCATAGTTAAATGACTAAGAAAGTTTTCATAATAGGGGCCTTAGTGTTGTACTAAAGATTTTTTTTAATGAATCTGAACACATTATTAATTTAGGTACGGGTATTGCTAAAAACGTGGGAAAATATAGTTAAATAAACATACTAGTATGTTTTTGCAGGTTTACACTGCGATGGTCACGGGATGACTGGAGTTTACCTACTAAAGTTACAGTGGCCGGCAACCCTGCTAACTTTCTGGTGATAAAAAAATACCAGTGAATAGATTAATTATAATATTTGGTAGTGATATTTCATAGTTATGCTGTTTTGCATTGACGAGTAATGATTCAAATATATTCCGGCGGCATTGGGATCAAAGGCGGCAGACTGACAAACACCAGTAGAGTAGTAACATACCTAGTAATGCCTGAGTCATAAACAGTAAGGCTTCATATTAGTTTCAATTTACTTTTTAACAAACGTTTGAGTACCGAAATTTACTTTCTTATAACTTCATACAAAATATTTATAAAATACCTTTTTGAAAATTAATAGTTGAACTGATTCCAGATAATACAGACGCCAGAAAAATGGATAAGGAGCACCACAAAATATAAATGTAGGTACAGTAAAAAATCGGAACAATAATTTCATATAAAAACTTACCCATTCCTACAGAAACATTCATCACAAGAATACTGGTAATATTGAATAAAAATTTAAAGAATTGGAAACACAACCTTTCACAAAAAGAGATGCACTTCAAGAATGAGACAAAGAAAGAAAGAGTGTAATTGCATAGGTTCATAAAATTGCACTGATCAACATTTTTGTTTGTAATTTGATACTTTACAAAACAAGATTGAACAAGTTCATGGTTTTCCAAGTGTATTGGTTGAAATGCAATTTAAGATGGTACATTATTTCAAGCAAGGAACATAATATTCTTAAGAGAGATTTAAAGTTTCTTTGTATTTAAGAGTGCCATTCAATATATTTGGCATAGTTTAGATTTCAGCAGATCAGTGGGTGCAAGTGTAGCTGGTATTTTTGTTTTGACGTCAGGTGTTTCTAATTCTGATGCTACTAGGGTAAAAATGTATGCGGGAAGGTATCTTGTATCACAATAATAAATTCGAAAGTTTAGATGGATGTTTCTTACCTACACCAAAAGTACTGAATGGATGGGGGCTAAAATTTAGCACACAGGTAGTTCTAGGCCATAAATAAAACATAAAGGCTACCTTTTATCCCATAAATAATATAACAAATAATGAAACAACACATGCAAAGCCGCAGACATAGTAACTAGCTAGTAGCTAGTAATAACATAAAAAGGGTAATAGTGCAGAGAATGGAGTTGTAATAACGTCTGTAATGGTTCTATTTAGTTACAGGCAAATGAGTTAGTATACAAAACCCAAGCAATCCTGTATAGGGGATACCTGAGATAAGTATAATAACATTTACAGCCCAGGTTCAGTTCAGCAGTGCAGCCTGTAGGGGCATGTCTGTGCTAGCTTATGGAGAAAAGATGCAGATGTGCATCTGCAACACCAAAACTTAACTTATTTGGTCTCTCTTACTGTGTCAATACTGTTTTTAAAGTAGAATAATTTATGCCATCTAATATTTTACTTTTCCAAGCTTATTTATTTTAAGCCTAAGGAAATAGAAGTGATTGAATTCTGGTTTCTGTGGAACACATTCTGGTACACTGCATGGCCACAGAGGAGGCCACACAAAAGTCAGGATTGAAGAGTCTCATCGAGGCATCAGCCCTATCCACACATTGGAAATCCAAAACGAAGCTAAGAAAAATCAAGTCTTGGTCCAGTATTTCAGTGAGTTGGGCTAGTTAGGCAGGAGGGCGATGCACAATACACTCCTCTGTGAGATGTTGGTGCAGATCACATCTCACACTTGGAATAAGAGCTCTTTCTTGTGGGAGTTATGATGATGCTTCATTATGGGCTAACTGATTATCAGATGGGATATTTACTTTTTCTGCCATTTAACTATTACTAATAAGAGGTATCCAACAGTTTAAAGATTATTTGCAGAGGGGCAACACTGGAACATGGCTCTAGTTTTAAAAATTGAAAAAAATATGGACCTACATAATCCCAAAGTGAAATAAGGACTATGTAGTAACCAGGCACTTAACATAAGAATAAAGTCGCAGTCAAGAGTTACTTACACCTACAATACAGATAGTTTGGTTGGATTTTCATTTATAAACAAAGAGATTTTGAAACAGCAATTTCATTTTGAGCAGGTGCAGGAGCAACATGTACCTACTGAATCTGTTACTACCTAAGACTTTCGATACCATACTCTACTTTGATAATGAAATTATACCTACTTCTTTCTGAAGTTTCTGAAGCTTAACTTCTAAGTTCGATTAAGTTTTTCTATCATCAATTTATGAATTCATATGATTTTTTGATAAATTGATTCCCAGTTAGTTTTAAATCTATGGCTTTATAAGAAAAGCACATTAATACACGTAACTACAAAGTTGAAAGACAAGAAGAAAGCTTACCCGTTCAAAGTTGTAGTCATGTTCAGTTCAACCAACAACGTCCCGAAGCAAAACTGCAGGTGCAATCAGCAAAGATTTTCCTAGTTCTATGAGTAACAACCAGCACAAAACTGTAACTTTGATTAGTTTCTCTAATAAGCCAGCCGGAATAAATACTACTGAGTTTATTTTGCTGTTAGTTTTTTGATTCTTGGCTAGTTTTAGTAGTTTACAATTTTACGCGCACAACAAAGTGCAACAAAGCATTGATAGATTGATGCATTTTGATTTGATGCAACCAGTGTTGCCAGATGGAATCTGAGAAAAGCAGTAGAAATTTTGTCAAAAAAGCAGTAGATTGGGAAAACAAGCAGGTAGATTTTAATATGTTATAAATTAGTACCTATGTATTGTGTTTTGCGAGTATTTTCATGCAAAAAAAAACATACAACAAAGCTACTAACCCGTTTTTTTTTTATTTAGGAAGCGTTTTCTTTGCCCACATTCCTAAACTGTTTAGCTTTGTGGAAAGCGAGGCCAGGCGGCCTGTCGGCTGTGCTTTGCTCAGTTCTTTTCAGTCTGATTGAACTTTGATTTGTGGTTTTGGACATATATTATTTCTTTTCATCCAAAGGTTGTCTGGAAGAAATCGTTGCTAAGCGATAAGGCCGCCCATTGTACGTTACGTATGTTTAATGTTTATATCTGCTTCTTTTAGTTTTATTTTGTGGTGTACAACAAAGAGTTTTGTATTGTATTGTATTGTATTATTTAGTGCATAGTAGAGTACCTAATAACTGGATAAACAGTCTCACTCAGTTTGCATTTTGCAAAAGTTTATCGAACGAACGAACGGACCGACCAATCAATCGAAAACAATGAACAGACATACCAAGACAGACAGAAAGAAAGTGAAAGCTGGAAGGAAGAAACGAAGGAACACGGAACTCTTCAGTTTCATTCATCTGTTTCAGTTTTGTGAAGTTTGTGTCATGGGTAACTTGTCACGTGAGCTAAAATAAAGACATGGAGTCACTTGCTATTGATGCTCGGAAAAAGCAGGTAGATTTCACAAAATTTGAGCAAAAAAGCAGTAGATCAGTAGACGGTTCAAAAAGCAGGTAGATCTACTGCTAAATCAGTAGATCTGGCAACACTGGATGCAACTTCGCTCCACAACAAAAGCCGCCATTTTGAATTTTTTGATTGTCAAAATTGACAAATGTCAGATCAGTCGATGACGCTGTCAAAAACCAAGAAAATGTCGTTGTCATGTCAAGCCTACGTCGAGTATATTAATTATTTTGTCGACAGAGGGCGTGCGTCGCAGGGGAGGCACCGTAGATGGAGAATTTACCTATTCCTCTAAGGGAGGCACGGAGTCGCAGTGTGTTTCTTCTATTTAGTTTATTTTGAAATGAAATTCATGTGCGATCGATTTATCTACGCTTCTTTGCTCTTATTTATTTGGGATTACTCTGAGTTATCGTACTATCTAGGCACCATGCTCGAGTCAAATTTAAAGTAGGTACTTAGGTAGGTAAGTAGGTACCTACTTGCCCAGTCATCGGTACCTACAGTTACTTACCGTAAGTAACGTAGGTAACTAAAATCATAGGCAGCAACCAGGGACGAGTGAAATTTCACTCGTCCCTGGCAGCAACTTGAGCATTATCAGAGTGAGAAGGTAACGCAGTTTTGATCACTGATCTGATCATCTGAAAAAAAATAAGTATCAAAATCGGAATACCTACCTACTCTGTGAAAAGTTATGCGTGGTCATACTTACATTACAATCAGGAGTGAACAATCAATCATCCCCTGTTTTCCTACCCTTAGGTCCGACCTTAAGGGTCAAAACAAATGAATAATAACTTTAATTACTTACATAATTTTTATTTTTTCATTAATATCTAAAATCAGCAATGAAACGGATTCTCCCGAAGATTATTATCAACGGTTGGTACAGGAAAGATTAACTAATGCGGCTATAAATGCTCAGGTAGGTAAAAGAGAACCCGAGCAGATGCAAGCCACAAAAGCTCCGCGATGCACAGTAAACAATTTTCCATTTTATTCTAAGGATCAAAAGCTGAATGGGCGTTGTATAGCGACGAACTTTTAATAAGATTTATTGTAACAGATCTTGTTGTGACAACTACAAAGGAAGGATCCTTGGCGGTAAACACTAGCTTTGTGTGGTCTAAGGTGTGGTCTCAGAGTCTTTTGTTGTTGGTGTAGAGTCAAAAATTGTTTTTGCAAATACACCTGGGTTAGTGTGACTTTCATATCATGTGCCTCGGTGGTTTCAAAACAGTTTTAATATTCATTGTGCGATTCTTAGTTTTGTCCCCCACATTTTAAATCTGAGTAGGGATCTACCTACCTATCTACCTACTTAGATTATGTCAATAAGTAAATATTAATGTAAGTTTGTAAATTAGATAGGTACCCTATGTTCAGGATAAGGATAAGAATCATTTAGAATCATTTATTCAATTGTTACAAGGATCTTATGTAAATTGAAAGTACCAAACATGTACCTACCCCGTTGGGGTGCTACAAAATAACCTAAAACTAGAAAAATATGTATTCGTACTTGGATACCGTCAGTAGTTTTTTTATAGTCAATAGGCCTTCGTTTGACCACAATCTCACCTGATGGAAAGTAAAGATGTGGCCAACGGTGTATCACGAAGGTCTAGAAGATACCTATTCACTCTTGACTTGAAGAGACCCAGATTGTAATCAACCGGAAAAACAGCAGCAGGGAGCAGCGTGTTCCAGACCCCAGCGGTACGAATGATGAAGGTGGAGGAAAACCGCTTAGTGAGAGGTGCGAGTGGACGGTATATCCACCAGAAAATACACAATTTAACCTCTCTCCAATGCGAGAGGTTGGTATCGTTTCTATCTACCGGGAAGTAGGTCTCTAGTTGTACTTACCTAACCTAAACACTATCTAAAAATACTCATCTAAAGTTCAATTATAGCGTTTATGACGTAAAGGAACGTGCTCTTCAGTACTTTCCTTCACGGCTAAGTACCCACCTACCTATAAGCTTTACCGTGTAAGCAGAAAGCTGTCCTTTGTGTCCTTCCATACCGTTACAAGAGAATCCACATCTCTGTGCGTGATACGAGGTGACTTATGGTAATGTAAAGATATTCCTTCGTCCAGCCAGGCTCTCGCATCAGTAGAAACACTTTAATCTTAACGACATTACCAACATAAAGTTGTCCACTCTCCCGTCACTAAAAGGCGATTGTTGTTAAATTTAATGGTACATAAAATAAAATGAAATAGCTCTGACTCACGATAATTACTCCATTGACGAGTTAAGTAATGCTAGATCAGGTTAATTTTACGAGAGCTATAATTTCTGCGGTCCTATTCGACCTATGAACAGTATGCCTTGAATCTAGAATCTCATAAATTCTAGATTTCTAGAGCTTTCCTATGTAAACCGGTAATGAGCCAATTAACGGTTCCTTTGAGTAGGAAGCAATAATGAGGAATTTAATTGGGGTGTTTAAAACCATCGTCATTGGCTAAGTCTAGTTGTCTATTCGATGATTTATGTTCTTCTTACCTAGCGTCAGTCAATGTTTATGACCTAGTTAAAGGTTTCTGAGGTTTAATAGAGATTCTTAATGTTTTACTAAGACCCATTGTTCGGTTTCCAACATAGAACTACCAATATTACTTACCGTTATCTTACCTCTCGTTTGTATGAGATGTTCATTTCAGAATCAAAGAAATCCGTTCTTTTACCTTACCAACCTTAAGTTTTTAGATCTTTTTCCTCCGTATAGGCAACATCGTATCTAAAAGGAATCGCATTAAGTAATGGAATAGGTGCAGGGGGTTCGGTCTCTTACAGTGAACATAGTAAGCTTTTTATGAAAGCCCAACAAAAAGTTTTTTTTAGATCAAAGTAAAAGAGTGCTGCGATAATTTACCTTGAAATATTATACAGTTTTTTTTTTACGTAGTTTGTAGTATGTAGTTGTTGAAGGAGGTATTGAATATTTATTCGTTTTTAATAAATAAATACTTTCATACTTACTAACTACTAATATTTGAAATTTGAAAGTATTTCTTTCTGCCGGTCTGCTTCTTCAGGCCACAGGTGAAAGGATCATAATGAAATTTGGCAAGGATATAGATAGTATTCTCGAGATGGACATGGGCTACTTTTATTCGCGGAAAAACACATGGTAAGCCGCGGGCGAAAGCTAGTTGTAATATAGGTTGCTGTTTCTTTGCAGTAAGCAGGCAATACCCTCTCAATAACATTAGAATATGGTTTAAAAATAATGAAACAGGCAACCGTGGACAACTACTGGCTAAAAGTATCCATCAGCCAACATCAGTCTTTTTTAGTCCACTGTTGGACAAAGTCTCCCCTAATGAGCCCAAAAAGTACCTGTAATCAGGCAGAACTAAACTTAACCTTTAATCAGCATCCAAAAACACGGGTATGGTAGAAAAACTTTCGCTCCAAAAGATCATCGAGTCCCGAAACAACTAAAGCGGAGCAAATGTCATAGTTTTAGAATCCAGGCACGTATGTGATTGGTCATCTCAGTATATCTCTATACACGCACCGGGAATTCCGAATGAATTGCTTGTAGGACGATTTCGGCGGGAGCCCATGCTAAATAAAACGATTTAGAGATATTGGTTAGGTTCAGAAACAAGTTGACTGCTTCTACCACCTCTTTGTGATAAAGGAAGGCAAACTTCAACCTTGGTTTTATTTTAAACGCCTTAATAACCCAACAGAGCACAACATTGGTGGGTGCTATATAAAAGTTTGCAGGGAAGAAACTATTAAAAACGGACGTTATACATTGCTTCTTGCCTCTGCGTCTTCAAAGCTCAAATACGAAAAAAACACAGGTATACAGCAGCAGGAAATACAACAGTGGCTAACACATAGATAGGACTGAGGGATCTCGTTCTGATAGTGACACAAATTCAAATAACTTACACCCACATACGAATAGTAGAGTAGATAGCATTTGCATGTTCGCAAATTCTAATGATTACGATTCTGATCAGTTGTACCCGATGGGTGAGTTTATACGGCACCATTACCCACACGCAAATTTCTGGAAAAAGGGGTTAGTGAGAGTACGAAATTGTCTTATGAACATAGGACTTCCTAAAACTTAATAAAAAAAAAAAATTATTAAATTGTACTTACCAGGACTGTCAAATACTCTTACTACACACTAACAGCCGGTTTTTCGAACGCTTGTTATCATTGACAATAGTTTAAACATTTTGTTAAACTATTGTCAATGATAACATTAAGCGTTCGAAAAACCGACTCTAAGAGAAATACGTAACAGAAAAACATAAATACAGGAATGTACATACACAGTAGTACAAAACTTCACACACGTTGGACGCGTTTAATGAACATGCTGTAATAAATTGTGTTGTAAGTACCTACCTACCTAATGTGGCCTAATAATGTGCGGACTTCTTCTATATGTCCATCGCATATTTCATATTTCATTTATTGCAATTGTAGTTATACTATATGTACCTACATATAGTATAACTACATGAATATTTTACTATTTTAACACTCCTAGTTGACTACTTTATAATTATGTACCCGGTCAGGGTGTTGCAAAGATAGAAGATGGGTAGTTTACATTATATCACATTAATTAGTCTTATCGTCAAAAACTCATAGAGCGTATAATAACATTTTTTAATTAGAATTTCCTTAGATGATTTATTGAAATTGTCAGATTTATCCTTTGAATTGTCAGGTATCTTATTATAAATCTTTGCCGCCATGTTATTTGGGCCTGTGCTATGAATATTTAGTTTTGATTCAGGTGTTACAAGTTTATTATAGTTATGTCTGTTTACGTATCGTCTAGGTATATCAATTTTCTTAATAAAATATTAAGGGTATTTTCTTATGAGCTTCTAGAATATACACGGACATTAGTGTTAGAATCTTTAGTTCGCGCGCAAATGAAGACATTTGCGCGAGCTTACGTTCTTAATATTTCTCGAAATAGACGTTGCAGAGAGTTGTTGATTCAATATTGTGCTCTGTTTCCTGTCCTGCCCCCCTAGCACGGGGATTGTTGTCTAGGGTAGAATAGAGAAAAATTACGTCACTTCGTCATCCAATGCGTAAATAATTTGAAATGCATTCCATCAACTTCAATAATGTACGCAATGTATGTCGATGCAATGTCATTATTGTCTATTCTACCCTAGACAACAATCCCTGTGCTAGGGGGGCTGACCTTTCCCGTCCTTCCCCATATCGATAAACATTTTAACGTAGATCTTCGCAGCACTTGCTACGATGCTACGACGGACCGGGCGGCGTAGCATACAAAAGATTTCAACGCGCACCACTTTTCTCCGACATACTCCACTTAGCTCAGAAAGTAGCAGACCTAAAGAGTGACTTTTTGTGGTTTTTAGAATGCTAAAAACTACTGAAGTTTCCCTACCCCTCCCCTGTCCTGCCCAGTAGATAAATATGTTTATTCATAGGTCTTCGTAGCGCGTGCTACGATGCTACGGCGGATCGGCGGCGTAGCCACATGAGCTGCCGTATTTAGTCTCGTGAGAGGTCTTCTTGTTCTTCCGATTTTTGTAACCCAAGATCGCGGCGGAAGATGAATACAGTTTTTGTGAATTCTTTGATTTTATGGTTATTGTTTTCGACTAATTCGAGGGTGTAGAAGGTGAGATTTGTTACAGGAAAGAGAGTTAAATCTTCTACTCTACACGATAGTGAAGGCAACTCTATGAGAGTCTATTTCGAGAGATTTTTTATAGTTTTCACTGATTGAGTTATTATAGTTTTTTGTCTTTTTCGCGCAAGTGTTCAATCGCGCAAATGGCCACAAGCGAAAATATCTACTCGCTTACATGTCTACTCGGCTACCATCCATCGCGCAAGTGTTTCTTGCACAAATTTCCTGATGCTTACCTAATGATAAAAAGGTAGAGCTCGCTGCTCAATGAAATTTCACATTAATTTCTGCGTCTATGACTAATTTAACAGCTATAATGGGTTTGGGGCTGGATAACACTGTAGAATGCGTACCATAATGTCGTGTTTACGACACGCATAACACTTTATACCTCATCCCAATTAATCACAACACCCGTGCCATTGTACGTCCAACATTAACTGGGCTTAAACGGTTTAATTTTCTTCTTTCCCTCAGATTTCATTGATGGCACTAATCACGGCCCACGGACAACATAATCCTAAAATTTATTGGTCGTTACCGATTCTGTCGTCAATGGTATTGATACTGTGGCCATACGAGGAGATTTATAAAGTCTATTGCTAATGAAATAATATTGAAATGCTATAAATTACAGGGCAGTGTTGGGTGTCACAATGACCACAATGAATATATTGTGAGTGAATGGTATATTTGGGTTAAATAGTGGACGCTGTGTAGACCACCCTAATGTTCGGGTGCGTATGGACCTGAATAGGTCAAGGTGTTTTGAACGGTTGCAATAATGAGGGTTCCAATTTACCAGTGGGGTGTTGCATCAATACGCTGTTATAGACCTCACATTTTAGTGACTTAGTGCAATATTTAAAATGCATTTAAAAAATTTAGTTAAGGTTTCCTTGCTCTACATTTTGAAATTCCCTCAATAGCTACCAGGGTAAATCAAATCAACGATTTGAAATTTATTTGTATCGATGAAATTTTATAAATATTTTATCAATGGACACGATTCACACAGGTAGGGACTGGACTTCCATTCCGACCCCTGGAATATTTTGATTTCAATGCAACAATACCATGCACAAATTAAAAAATATGGAACTCGAGCAACATTCATCAAAAATTAGAGATTCATTTATTAAAAAACATTGTGTTTATTCTCGCGAGGCTCGGGCTTCCATTTCGTCCGTGACGTGTCGAAATTCCAGTGGACAAAGGGTCATTTTAGATGCAAAGCAGGTTGTGGCCTTCGACCAAAGCTTTACTTACCTCCTTTGGTTGAATATGGTCAGGTCAAGGTCAGAATGCCTGACTCTACAACTACATTGGAATCTAATAGGTGATATCCTGGTATTTTATTCTCTGCTCTTGCTTAGTTCTTCCTGTTCTAACAAATTCAGTGCTGAATTCCGCCCTAAACATACACATCGGGTATTGTCTACTACGTTAATACCAACACTTTTATTTGAAAGTCGGTATAGTGCATCTAAAAGCTGTCAAACATTATAACGTTCCATTAATTTATAGGTTAGTAGGGTCACAAACCGTTAGACTTGCAATATTAATAACATAATTCTATGTGGTGGAAGTAGAGCATGTATTTGATACGTAGGTAGGTAATAACCTATTTAAAAACCACGAGGCACAATTTACCTTCCTTCTTTCTGCGTAAATGCGTCCGACGGTCTGGTCGAGTGGCGTAGAGCGAGTGAAGGTAGCCCGGCCTTCCGTCAATATCTTGGACAGCGGGGCACCATTGTCACTCCGCCCTTTGTGCCCTGCTACAGACCAGAAATCATTAATTTCTTACCACAAAGCAGAACCCACAAATCGAAGGTCTGAAAAAAATTAGACCCATTCAGTGCCGGTCACTGACACACGTGAAGGCTTCTTGGGTTTCGATTTGAGTTTTAATTATACGGCGATGATGGACGAAAGTGTATCACCAGACACCATTAGGTACCTACCTATCGGAAGGTGAACACAGCATTGTCCCTACGCTTTCGTAAGACCAAACCATTTTACTGGTCATAAAATTTTTCATAAGCATGGGCGTAGTAAACCATAAACTTAGAATAAAGCAGCTTTGTGTCTATGAAACGGTTAAGTTTAAATGCGTGATTTGAAACAGTAAACTGATACGCTGTGTTGCCAGCATAAATCACCGGTTCTTTTGTGATTAATGTCACCGTTGAGCATAAAGATTCATATTTAGTGCACGGTTGGGGTATTACCGCCATCTTCCGCAGCTTTTCAAATAAAATTTTAGTCAAATTGCCGGCTAAAGCTTATGAAATAGATATTATTGGTAGTCCCCCAGCTCCAAAACGGTCCGTGACAAACCGGATTTGCTAGCTCCATAAAAACAGGCCAAAATAAAACATTTTATATTAATGTTTACACTGCTTGACAATTTTTAATCCTAGCCAATGCCATCAATGTGTAGGGCTATTAAATTCGTTCAAAATAATGTTTCTTAAGTTACGATTGCATTGCGTTGATTTTCTGTTTATGTCCAACTATCTTATCTGTCTATACCCTTTCACGACTAAAAACCGAGTTCACCAACAGATGGTTAAATTTTAAACCGTTGTTTTGAAGCTGCCTGATTGTCCGATCATCTTTTAGTGAACACCAGCCTCGTTCGGAATGAATATTTAAAAATTTCACATAGTAGGCAGGGGGAGTATTTACATAATTAAAATTGTTAAAAATTGCCATTTCCTTTAATTTTCACTAATTCATTCGTTACTAAAAATTGATTTTTATCAGTAATAGAATCCGTTGGTGCGGAAACTCCCGTCTCATAAAGCCAACTCTATAGACCCTGTAAAAGAACATAGGCTACTTTTTAATCTGAAAAAAAAAACGCAAAGAAATAAAAAAAAAAGCAAAAAGCTAGAAAATAATATAAAATAATAAAATTACAACATCAGAATACAATAAGTTCAACTAATATTTACACTTAAATCTATTTTCTAAAAATCTTAGCCAGATAGCAGAGTGACCAGAATGCTGGCAGCATTGCCACGTTGAATGGCAATGCTAATTCATTGACCGAAATAAAAGCTAGCATTCCGATCACCTGTGGACTCTATTAGCACTGTTGTAAGTTTCTTTGTATATAGCAAGATGGATTAGCTTTCCCGAGCACTTAAAACCTTAAATCCGTAAAACTTGTCATCAAAACACATAAACCGTTGGTCTATCACTAACACGGAACAAATGCGATTATACGAATTCATTTGATCGGGGAGTCAGCACAGATGTTTAGGGATTAAATTAAATAAAAAAAAATTGCAAAGTGAGAGATATGGGTTTGTGGTTCCGTCTTTCTTTAATATTAAACCTTTATATGTAAGCAAATGTGGATTTTAAATACAAATAACGAGAAAAACATTTAATAAGAGATTAATACACATTAATTAGACGCAAGTGAGGTGTTAAATCGCGCGGAACCTGTTATTGCGTTAAAACGCCATGAGTGGGCGCAGAAAAGAGAACTTTGTCCAGCAGTTGGAGTGGGACTGTAACGATTAAAAATAAACAACAAACCATGTGAGGTTTCTTTTTACGAATGGACTCATATACTGTTGACCGCAGATGCCTATGACAGCGTTACCGGACTTTAGGCGGACGCAGAAGGCCGGTAAAGTTAGGTTGGGGCAACACGCACAAGGGCCACCACTCCACTTGGTGGTGGTGCAAACCTCGGCTTGGGCTGTTGCCAGATGCTACAAGAGAAAAATGGTAGAGTACCTAACTACCTTTAACTAGATCGGTCGTATCAAACCGCCAAGCGGTGGATAGGTAGCACAGGTAGGTACTGGATTAAAAAGAAACTAGTGTAAATATATATAGCCTATTGCATAATATTGATGACCTCTGTGGCGCGGTGGGCGAAGGTCTGCCTGCGACGCAGGAGGTTGCGGTTTCGATTCTCTCCTCGGGACAAATGTGTGTACGATCTGCAGACATTTGTTCAGGGCGTTCTGGTCGTTTTCTAAGTATAATAAAAAATAGCTATCTATGTATTGTATTATGTATATCAGTTATCTGGTACCCATAACACAAGCTCTGCTTAGCTTGGGGCTAGATAATGCTATGTGAATTGTCCAGCATTATTTATTGATATATTGCAGAGCGAGCACATCTACTAGATCTCTGTCATACAATTCCATCTCCATCTCCTTTTACAATCATTTCGTAAAGTACGATACCCCAACAGCAAAAAACTTCATTGTCACACGAAATCTTTTATCCCGCAAACCGGAATCCAGACCCTCCTCAAATAATGCTAATTATAATAGCATTACATTCATTCCTCGGATTTCGTCGAGTATCTCAACTGAATCGCATATTTTTTGCTAACTCAATGGTTTTCTCGTTAAAAAACATTAATCTAATCTGAGGAGTTTGTTAATGATGTTATATTGTTTCAACCTAATTAGGATGTTGAGGTTTACAAAAAATAGGTACAAATAATATTGACGACCTCTGTGGCGCGGTGAGCGAAGGTCCGCCTGCGACGCAGGAGGTTGCGGTTTCGAATCCCGCCTCGAGACAAATTTTTGTATGATCTGCAGACATTTTTTTCGGCTGTTCAGGTCGTTTATTAAGCATAAAAAAACTATCTATGAATTGTATGGTACCTATTATGTATATCACTTATCTAGTAACATAACACAAGCTCTGCTTAGCTTGGGGCTAGGGGCTAGATTATGCTATGTGAATTGTCCAGCATTATTTATTTACTAAATACCTACTATTATAGTTAGATCAGAAAGAAAATCAATAACATTGTAGCTAAATGTATGTGAAACACGCCGTTAAATTGGTTTAATAGAGATTGACGTTATAAACTTAAGTACACAAAAATATAACACGAAGTACGGCTCAGGTCCTTTTTCTTCTATAGAATTTGGTAAAACCAGACAATACATGTAATTAATGACCTCAGAACTACATCCAAGAAATTAAGCATTGTAATTTTTTTTCAATTGCACTTTACCTACCGCAAAAATGCACATTTGGTCACAACATCCCCGTCTTAACAATGTAGCCTAACAAACCATTAGCACAACTGATACAAAATATTTTGACGTTTACCACCGAATACGTATGGGTCTTTAGGGAGGCCATTAAAAGAAGGAATAATAGTCCCTAGATCAAAACTGTCACTTCCTATCCTTCAGACACGTTTTATAGAACATAGTTCAGACGATGTTGTAACTTATCGATAACGGGGGAAAGCTCAATTTTATTTATCTGCTAAAATCGCGTGGCACCTCTATTATAGAGTACATTCGTAAGTTACAATACGTCTACAGCAGAAGGAATAAAGCTCAGTTTACATTGAAGGAAGGTTTGGGAGACACAGGGTTACAGTAAACAGCAGGCAAACTACAGTGAATGGTAGAATGGCAGACAGCAACGAAGATCGATTCGATTTATGCGTTTTTTGCGGATTCACACAATGCACCCCATTTATCGATAGATAATGGCAGGAACAGTTGGTCGGAATCGATCCTACTTGTAATGTGGTTAGTTTTGGTTATCAAAATCATATGTCGATTTAAATTGGTGTCATTCAGTCAAAATAAAGGTCCCTCGTCATCAATTCTCATTAATCTTCTCTTTAGGTAGACCAAATATGAGGCACAAGATCTTCGATCAATTATACACGCACAAGATTTAAATTAAATATTGTACATATTTAATTTAAATCTTGTGCGTGTATGGTTTTTCCGTTGCCTGTAAGTAGGTGTTACATATACGTTTTACCTTAAAAATATCATTATATAAGTTTGACGAACTCATCCCATTAATATTATAAATGTGAAAGTTTGGATGGATGGATGAATGGATGTTTGTTACTCAATCATGCCAGAACGGCTGAACGGATCTGGATGAAATTTTGCACAGAGATAGATTATTGTTTGGCATAGCACATAGGTTTTTACTTTTTAACCCAGAATTCCCACGGGAACGGGAACTACGCGGGTGAAACCGCGAGGCGCTGCTAGTACCTAATGAATAAAAGCGGGGTAACTATAAACCTATAATATAGTTTGTGTTGATCTTTTTTGGGTCCCTTTTGCAAGTTCGGTTCTCGCCTTGGAACAAAATGTTTGCACAATCTGCAATTATTTGCTACGGGTGTTCTGGTCGTTTTCTATGTTTAATAAAAAATATCTATCAGTGTATTGTTTTGTGTATATCAGATATCTAGTACCCATAACACACGCTCTGTTTAACTTGGGGCTCGATAATGCTGTATGAATTGTCGCACATTTTTTTCCAACACATATAAGGTTAAAAGTTAAAGCTTATATTAATAATGAGCATTTTATACATTTTCGTCACATCAAAACATGTTCCAAAATCGGCATCTTTGAAGAACACCATTCTGGTTAGTGGTGAAGTTATGTTTGTGATGATAACCACATCAACATCAGCATTCCGAACAGACCAGGATATGTTTGCAGTAAAACTAGATTTAAAAATTTTCAGTGGTATAGCCACGACCAAATTACACTGAGCTTTGGTATTTTAATTGTTTTTCCTCTGCTACTATCTTGGCTACTGACAAAGAGAGGTGTGGTAGGTCAGTTGAAGCTGGTGGAGTGGAATTGACGAGACTGTACCGCTGATTTACAACTTCCGGTGGGCGTTAGTGCACTTGCATGCGACATGGTAGAAATTATTGTTTATTTTTAAACTCTGATGAGCTGTTGACTCAAAAATTGATGGGTGCTCTGACGGGTACATTCTGTAACGAATGATGTATGGCTGTTTTTGTTTTACTAGCGTTACAGTCAATACGTCTTTCATTAGGCTTTTTGTTAAGTTTATAGACCACTTAATCACTAATATTGAAACGCATAGAAATGCACACTAGTACATTAAGCTTTTCTATAGGATTCTTATAAAAAATAAAAGATAACACATAGGTAACGCGTGCACAAAGAAAAAGTAAGTTAAGATTTAGATAGGTACTTCTACTTGTAAAAGTAAGGACAAAGTGATAAATGTATTCAAAGAATCACACTTATAATAATAAATGCGAAAGTCTGGATGGATGGATGGTTGTTTGTTACTTTTCACACCAAAATAACTGAACGGATCGGGTTCAATTTTGCATGAATGTAGTTCGTTTTGTGTTATCATCATAGATCCTGGAATAAAACATAAAATACATTTTAAGGTTTTTTTGTTATAGTGCTTACCCGCACTTTGGGTATCTCTAAGAAATGAAATAAGTTCCATGAATTTTTTTATGTTTTTTATTTTTGGGAACTTATTTCATTTCTTATAGGATACTTTTCATCCCATAAACCAGTTCCCATGGGATAGAAATAACATTTGAGCGTTTCCATAGAAACAAAGCGTGCAAAACCGCGGGCAGACACTAGTAAAAAATATAGGAACATGCAAAACCAACTCCGCAACTGGTTCGAAATTTGCCTCGATTAAGAATAAACTTATTACGATCAGTTAACTTTGCGGCAAATTCCTCCGACATTTTCTCGTTTTTTTTCATTGAATATGCCAATAAAGTTCTTTCATCTCCCGACAGCTTTGTTCTGGATTATTTCCTTTGTTAGTGAATGAATGATAAAATCTGGTAGTACTTCAATAAACGCTTTTGGAGATTCATCATCATCATCATCATCAGCTTATATTAGTCCACTGCTGGACATAGGCCTCCCCTAATGAGCGCCATAGCGCCCTGTCTTCAGCTCGCCGCATCCAGTATCTGCTAGCAGTCTTTCGCAAATCGTCATCCCACCTGGTCGGAAGGCGTCCTACACTACGTTTGCCGAGTCGCGGTCTCCACTCAAGAACACATTTACCCCAGCGGTTATCGGTTCTTCGCGAGATATGGCCGGCCCACTGCCACTTCAGCTTGCTAATTCTAAAAGCTATGTCGATGACTTTGGTTTTGGAGATAACGAATCGAAAATGTAGAAGTGAGATCAAGCAAGAAACGAGTTAGCAATTACTAACAACGACATGTAGTGCGTGTGCTTGTTATGCCTTACTTCCTGACTTATTAGATTTTTTATGGAGTGGAAACATAGGTCTGGTACAACATGTGCGTTTCTGCAATTTCTTGAGGTATTTTACACCTTGTGGCCTTTCGCACGCCTTGTTTATTTGTTTTACTAAATGCAAAAGTTTTTACAAAATGTGATAAGTACGCTCTTAAGATTCTTAAATAAATAACTTTAATAACGAGTTTACAATAAAATAATAGAACTAAATTAAAACTAGTATTTACAATTGAAACAATTGAGCTAACTACATACTGTTGCAAACAATCTACAGGTAGCTTAACTGATCAACTTAGAATTGAATTGATATTAGTACATCTAGGAATATGGATTGAAGTGGTGGAACTAAAATGTTGGTAGCTCAACCTACGGTCAAATTAAGTAAGTAAGCAAAATAAAGCTATAAAACAATCTATAGACAGGCTGATGAAGGCGTTTAATTAAATTAAATATTTTAACTTAAAATTTCAATGGTTGTAAGTAAAAGTTTTGTAGTTTAAAAACCATGAAATTCTATACAACTAAAATATGAATCGTAAAATCGTCACAGGTGTCTAATTAAATATGATACCTCATTTATTTTAACGAATTTAAAATTTAACATTATTTTAATTATTGGTGGCAATAACTGGTGGTTAACTTGAGGAGATAAAACAACTCGGGTTACGGTTAATGTAACTATTTTGACTAAAACTGTTTGGACAGGTTGTTAATTAAAACAAAAAATAAACATTCACATTCCTAATTTGAAATGGAATTCGTTTGTTTCGAAATATAAAACAAAAATTCAACAATTTAGTCTCAGAATATTTCTATCAATATGATTCTCTTCCTTAATATTAGATAGATAGATCTATCTACTAAATTGACACAATTTCTGAGTAGGCAAGCTAAGTGAATAGATATTAACACATTAAATATTGATCAAACCGCTCGAGCTAAGTATATTCAGGTAATCTAGATAATGCTAGCGGATGAGAACTCAGATGATGTCATCAGCAAGTGAGCTGTCAGAGAGATAAGCCTTATCTTTATCACTAATGCGTTAAAACAGGTACTTTTTGTTTCAAAACAAAGGAAAATCGATTGTGAATGGCCCTGTTATCTGAGGTGTGAATTGAATAGAGCTCTAACAAAGTCCTAATGTGGGAATGTTAGTGGTAAAAGATAACTTAAAATGTAACAACTATTCAAAGGTGCCTAGACTACAAAGCGATAAGGTAGTCTTCCTTCCCCATTCATGTCTGTGCAAACAACAAGGCAAGTCGTAAGACATTCCTTCGTCTCGAACGTTATGACAGCTACACAATATTAAAACCGGTTCACACGGTTTTCCGCTGAAAAGCTATTGAAATTTTATGATTAGGTAAAACTAACAAAGTAAGCACCGCCATGTTTATAAAAGCTCGCGAAGCGCGCTCCTGTTCATGCCAATCTTGCGGCGAGCAACTTGTTGCCGTTGTTCACTTATGAAAAGAGAGGTCCATATCGGACGACCCTGTCGGGGGAGGAGCAACGCGCGGGGAACATGCCGGCCAGCCGGTCGCTCAACTCGCCGCACTCAGTCGCCTCTCGAACGTAACCGCGAGTGCACGCGCCACACGTCATCACGAACTCGAGCCGTTATGAGTCGTACTTTGAAACAAGTTTGACGGGAAATTCGTGAAGTTTTCCGAACGCTTACGGACTAGCGTAGCGATGTGCGCGATAAAAGTGAGTCAAACGGTGACGATTTAATTAGAGTGACAGTTTAAAAGTGAGTTGACGAGATGTTATCAATGGGATCATTGTCGGTGTGGTATGCGGCCTGGTGCTGGCTGTGGCTGGGTGCCGGCGGAGCGTCGCTGACGAGCCGGGTGGCGGAGGCGCCGCAGGAGTGCGAGCTGCAGCGAGTGTCCGACTCCAGCGAGACCACCAGCGTGCAGCTCGCGTGCTCCCTGCGCACCGCCGCCGGCGCCACCGATCTGCTCGCCGGACTCACCGTCTCGCAAGCTCAGCGCATCACAGTGCTCAATCTCCACTGCACGGATGTTCTCTTCTTTGAGAGCTCTTTGGATCTTGGAAGAAGAAAAGAAGAAGGCACACAGTTACTATCCCGCTTTCATAATCTAAAAGAACTCAGGATAGAGTCTTGTAAGATCAGATATGTACCTTCGGAAGTGTTGTCGCCTCTTAGTGGACTACGAACCTTATCGATCCGAACTCACAATACGGATTGGTCTGCGATGTCCATGGAGTTCCACAGAGACACTTTTCGCGGGCTTACGGATCTGCGAACTTTGGATTTGGGTGATAACAACATTTGGACTCTACCTTCTGAAATATTTTGCTCGCTCTACAATTTAAAAGAGTTGAACGTGACGCGAAACAGATTGCAAGATATTTCTAATTTGGGATTTTCGGATTGGGGAAATGGACCCACTGCGCCCGGGAAATCCTGCAACACGGTGATGGAAACGCTTGATATGTCGTACAATGAAATAAGCAATTTACCCGACAATGGATTATCAAGTTTGCGTGCTCTTCAAAAGCTGTTTCTTCAGAACAATAGAATATCTCAGGTCGCCGATCGTGCCTTTGTTGGGCTGAATGATTTGCAAATCCTTAATTTATCTACCAACGCTCTGACGGCACTTCCTCCGGAAATGTTTCAGTCATCCAGAGACATAAAGCAGATCTACTTGAACAACAACTCTTTGAGTGTATTGGCACCCGGACTATTGGAAGGATTAGATCAACTGCAAATTTTGGATTTATCAGTGAACCAGCTGACAAGTGAATGGGTGAACAGAGACACTTTTTCTGGATTAGTGCGTTTGATAGTGTTGAATCTTTCATACAACAGGATCACTAAAATAGATGCACTATTATTTCAAGACTTGAATAATTTACAATTTCTAAGTTTGGAGTACAATAACATAGCACGCATAGCCGATGGAGCCTTCACTAACTTGAAAAATCTTCATTCACTCTCATTGGCGCACAATAATATAATTGAAGTGGACAGCGGGCATTTCTCCAACCTCTACGTTTTGAACCAGTTATTTCTTGATGGAAATAGAATAACCAAAATTGACTTACGCTCTTTTGAAAATATCACGAAACTACACGATTTGGGTCTCAGCGGGAACCAGTTATCAGAGGTGCCCGAGGCAATAAAAACGTTGAGATTCTTGACGTCCCTAGATTTGGGCATGAATAGAATAACAAAAGTAACAACAACGCATTTCGAAGGCTTGGATGATTTATACGGCTTACGACTTGTGGGTAACAAAATTGAAAAAATATCGAAGGATACATTCGTAGCGCTCCCGTCGCTACAGATATTAAATTTAGCTTCAAACAACATAGATCAAATAGATGACGGAGCTTTCGCTTCAAACCAACAGTTGAAAGCAATTGGATTAGATGGTAACAAACTCGTGGACTTGAAAGGCATATTTACCAACACACAACCCCTTGTTTGGCTGAATGTGTCAAAGAATGAACTTCTATGGTTTGATTACAGCCACATACCGACTAACCTTGAATGGCTGGATATGCACGAGAATAATGTAGAGAAGTTGGAAGATACCTACGGAATAAAAGAGTCCTGTAATATAAAAATGCTTGATGTCAGTTTTAATAAGCTAAGAAGCTTAGATAAAACTTCATTTCCTAGTCGCATAGAAACGATTATCCTGAACAACAATAACATTGATAAAATTAACCCCGGAACTTTCCTGCAAAAGTATAATCTCAATAAAGTTATGCTTTACTCCAACAAGATAAAAACTTTAGAACTTGGCTCCTTTTCGATACCATCTTTTCCAGAAGACAAAGACTTGCCGGAATTCTATATAAGCGAGAATCCTTTTGTATGTGATTGTACTATGGAGTGGCTACAAACTATAAACCAATACAGTGACCTAAGACAGCGCCCAAGAGTAATGGATTTAGAAAGCGTGAGGTGCACTTTAACCCATTCACGTAAAACGGAGATGCGCCTACTTGAAGTGAGACCCTCTGAATTTCTTTGCGAGTACGATTCACATTGTTTTACAGTATGCCATTGTTGTGACTTTGACGCTTGCGATTGTAAGATGACTTGTCCAGATAGATGCTCGTGCTATCATGATCAGACTTGGACCACCGTTAACGTTGTCGATTGTTCGAACGCCGGCTACGATCACGTACCAGAGCGGATACCGATGGACGCGACCGAAATATACCTGGATGGTAACGATCTCAAAGAACTTAGTAATCACGTTTTCATCGGCAAAAAGAAACTACAAGTCTTACACCTCAATAATAGCAACATCAATACAATACAAAATAGAACATTTAACGGAATCGAATCGTTGAGAGTACTTCACCTAGAAAACAACAACTTGGATCTATTGAGAAATACTCAATTCACAAGACTACCCAATTTGATTGAACTTTACGTCAGTAATAATAAAATAAAGGTGATCGAAAACGATACCTTCAATTACCTACCTTCTCTGGAATACCTCGACTTGGACAATAACGGTTACGTTGATTACATGCCGTGGAAAGTCATTAGCGACAGCGATCCCCGGACGCGGGTCTCGGTTGAGGGGAACAACTGGATATGTGATTGCAAAGACGTGGCTCAGCTCAATCAGTGGCTGATAAAAAAATCTAAAGATACCGAGACAATAATGTGTTATCTCTCAACCGGCCAGCCAATGAACAAAACTATCGCAGTCGTTGCCAAGGAATGTAAAACCGAGATCACAACCGAAGAAACTGGTACCGAGACTCTAAAGCGATTATTCATCGAATCGAATGATAGCGTAGAAAATTACATCCCGTATATTGCTGCCGTTTTGATAATAGCTATTATTCTCTTGCTCTCGTGTGCTCTAATGTTTATGTTCAGAGAAGATTTCAAGCTGTGGATGCATTCTAGATACGGTATTAGAATATTCAGTTCGACGCCTAGAGACATGAACGACAATAAGAACAAACGATTCGATGCGTTTTTTGTGTACAATCCACGCGACGAAGATTTCGTGACTCGAGCGGTCAGTTCCGAGTTAGAGAATCTGGGGCACACACTGTGCTTACAACATAGAGACTTACAACTGATCGAAAGGCGGTCAGGTGATAGTTTAGTGAGTGCTTCGGAAAGTTCAAAAAGACTCGTGATAGTGTTATCAATAACATTTTTACAACAAGAGTGGTACTCGCCCGAGTCTAGAGCGGCGATACAAAGTGCGATCAATTCAGTGAATGTTAGGCATAGACGTCAAAGAATCATATTCCTTGTGACGACGGACCTAAGTGCCATAAACATAGACCCAGACTTGAAAGTGTTGCTAAAAACGTGTACAGTGATCGTGTGGGGTGAGAGAAACTGTTGGGAAAAGCTAAATTTTCGGTTACCCGACGTGGACGTGACGTTACCTAACCGGACGCTTCACAATGCTAATAATATGAAAGTTAGTAATAGGGAGGGGTTTGGGCGGCACGGGCATCTGAGGTACACTGCGCCTCCGACTGCTCACGACCCCTGGTACAAGTATGGGATGGCGCCGCCTATTCTGATGATGTCGAGTCCTATGCACTCGACGAGCGCGAGTGCCGAGGTTTCTGCTCGCAGTACCGAGGACGAGACCTGCTCCGTGGCCAGCAGCGAGGGCCGCGGAGACGACCGTCTTCCCCACCACCACAGCTACGTCAGCATCGACAACCACCAGTGCGAGGAAAGGCCCCTCAGGCCAGCGCAACAAATACCTATGTCTAACGCGCCACACTCCCGAAAGACTTACTTTGTTTAAACTCTTGTGATGTATATTTGTAAATAGCTTATCGATAAGTATTTTTACTCTGTAATCTATGATTATCTTTTGGTGCTCTTAAACCAGCATGATGTATGAAAAATGAACAGGCAAAAATCTCTACATATCCGTTAGATAAGACGTAATGCTATGGCATTACTTTAGTAGGTAATTTGAGACTTACCCCTGTAAAAATAAAACGGATATTGCATTTAGCAAGCAATAAACATTCCTATGGTTGTCTTAAGTTCTAATGTATTCCAGTATATTTCAGTACCTACATTATACATATAGAATCCTGACTGTTAGGCTTCGCTTTACTGTTTTTACTTGCCTCTCTATAGTACAGATTATGTTCTTGGTTCATTGAAGTCCTAGGTTGTAGATGATACTTAATGATTATGTGATAACGTTAGGTACTTAATATGTAAATTTATTGTGTGTACAACGAAAATTGTAATTACGGTATCCCTATATTCTTGTAAAAACTGTATTATAACGTGTCGAAGAACTGAAATGTACCCTAGTCAATTGTAAATAGAACTATATTTTAAGTACATTTAGATATTCAAATTCTTTGTGATTTAATTTTAGCTAGAATATGAAAATCGTTCGTATTTATTACGCTTCCAAATGCAAAATATGATTAAATATTTTAACTACTTGAATTTCAGTTTTTATTTCAATTCCAAAATAAGTACCCTCAGCATAAATATATATAATAGTCCTAGAATTTTAAAGCTTTTGTTTGTAATATTAACGCTTCTTCTTTTGCTCTGGCCTTATGTCCCAATTTATTTTTGATAAGATAACAATTGGCATAAACATAGAGATGCCTATGCCCAGCAGTGGGTCGACCAGGGCTGGTGATGATGATGATGATGAAGATTAACAATTATCAAGGTAAATCATCCATAGCTAGTAAAAGTAGGTTTTCTGAAACATAAACAAAACAAATAGGTACCAATTTGCCTACGTTCAATTAATAGGATTCACATTTCTGGTAAGAAATCATTTGTTTCAATAAATTGTGTAAGTAGTGACAATTAATGATTATCATTATTGGACTTGGTTTTCCTGTTAATATATAAAAATATAGTGTTGTCGCTCTTGGAATGTGGTTGTAAGCGCTGTGCAAATATTTTGGTAACCGGATAGTTAAAACGTAAGTACCGTTTCAAAATATATACCTACAAATTATTTTCTTTACCTTAGTGACTTCAGTGGCGCAGCGGGTGAAAATCTGCCTGAAACGCAAAAGATTACGGGTTCGATTCCCGCCACGGTACAAATGTTTGCACAATCTGCAGATATTTGTTCCGGTTCTGGGTGTTTTCTATGTTTGTTTAATAAATATAACTATTTATCATATCGTTAGTTTATCAGTTATCTAGTTCTCATAACAAAAGCTCTGCTTACTTTGGGGCTAGACACGAAATGCTGTATGGATTGTCTAGCATTATTTATTTAATTTGACACGACTACAATCGTTAACGGCGTCAAGTTGGTGGATTCGTTTAGTCCACTTAGTAAGATGCTCAAAAATAAAATACCAACTCGAAATAAAATACCGTTCAAGCCCGTGCTTTTAACAAAGCCAAATTCCATCCAACGTGTCCATCGATTCATATCTAGAATCGAGACAGGTGATCGAATAGGAGCGAACACTACAAAACTTATTTAATCTGTGGCGAACGTCAAAAGCGTTTTTCATTGACATAATCAATTTACTGGGCGCTTTGTTCACCCATCTACGGGCGGGTGTATAAATATTTATTTTATCTAAATCGATCGAGTTGGATAAGATCACGCTCGCGGGTCTAAGATTTTAATTTAAAAGCGGTCAAGACAGGCCGATTACCCGCCGCGAAACTATAAATCATCATTCGACAACCAATGATGAACAAACATGGATATAATAGACTTTTGATTGCGATTCGATCTTTTTTGTTAGGCTTAAGCCCACAACAGATGGAGCTATATTATATATTAATATAAATCATAGCAAGGTATATAACGGTATATTTTCAATAATAATCGGCGAGTGAACACATACGCAGCTTTAACGTATATTTTTAACCATAATATGTCGACAGATAATATGTAGCGCGTTATATTTTTGTATAGTAGGTAGGACATGACGGCCGCCGAGCTAATGAGTGCAAAAATATAATATAATATTATAGTATAGCCACCGTCTGTGGCAGCGTGCTATACCGTAATTTATAGCTTAGTTATACGTCTGTTTTGGGCTTTAGTAGAGTTATATTAGAATTTGTTTTACTTTGGCTGTCTCTCTATCTCTATACTACGTCGTCTATACTACGAACTCCACCCTCGTATTTTTTCGTTACTATAATATATATAACTAGCTCCTGCCCGCGGATTCGCACGCGTTTTTCAAGTAGCCTATATGAGTAGGGATATCAATTACCTCCCTGCCAAACTTCATTGAGATCTTTTTAACCGTTTAGGTGTGAAAAGGAACAGACAGACAAAGTTACTATTGACTAACGATTTTTAGTATAGATGATATTTAAGACTATCTATCTAATATGTAATAGATAAAACTCTTAGTAATAGAGAATGTGGGAAAATAATAGACATAATAGGTTTTACACAGATTTTGCTGTTGTAGGTAGAGTTATTAGGAGATAAAATATGTAAAACGTCGAATATCATCACATCAACGTTTCTTTACAAACATATTCACATCAATCACCCGCATTATTAAGACAGAGAGCGACACCTTCTTGAACATCTGATACTAAATAGGCCATCTATAAACATCGTGGTTATTCCATTGGTTTTATATGTAAAATTACTTGTAATCAAATATTTATTTCCACAGAAAAATAGCACAATAATGAAATTGAATTGCTCAATGTAACACTATCCGAAAGAGATAGGCATCCATTGTATGGAACCAAGTTGTAATATGTGTTTAAATAGACATGTAGTATCTGGAGTCCAGTCCTATCCGTTCGCGCCAACACCTCTAGACGCCGACACTCATCACCTTTTTTCTATGCAATACGATATCCGATCATTTATTGTCCCTGACTATTCCAAACCCGTTCCAACGCATTAGAGACATCGCCTTTAGAACACAGAAATATTCTGAAGGTGACAATTGATTATGTTCCTCACGGAGACAAAAAGCGGAATCGTTCGATTAGTAATGTCCCTCAGGCGCGTAGGCTGAGAGAAAACAATAGATTGGTTCTGCTTTATGATTCTATAAACGTTTATGTCCCTATAAACGACCTTTTAGGTTTTGGATTCAAGATTGTGATGTTATCAGTATCCGGACAGGTTTATTGCGGAGGGAGATGGCACCTCAAGGAAATGGTTTTACTAAAATATGAGCGAGTATTTGCAAGTCCATTAGGGAGGAAGCATTCTTTTATACTGCTGCGTTCTTCGATTCCGCGGGAATCTACCTGATTAAAACATTTTTATGATTTATTATGACGGCTAGATAAAATTTAACGATGTGGTTTTTGTTTTATGCTTTACAATTATTATAATAATCAAGTAACGTATGTAGGAGGTTTTAGGATTGTAACCATTAACGGTCAACGTTAAATGTATCGTTTCCTCATAATCGTGACCGCCCATAGCTACCCAAAACCGTAAATATCTGGCAGAGCTAATGAAACACGCCTAGAAATGCTTCAACTCTTTCGCGTAGGTTTTGATATCCGTAATAAAACTGCTCTATGACTTTATTCAAATAAATTCAAATAAAACTTTCAAAATGATTATTCTATTAACATTCAATGTATTGACTCATTCATATAAATATCATTTGAATTATATATCTGACAATTTAATAACAATGATAAATGTCCCGAGGACATAATTTGGTTTTGGGTTAGAAAAACGTAGGAATATTTGCCTAACTAGTAAGGTGGCCGTCTAATAACAGTTTTACATCGAAGGTTAACAATATCAGACCACATAGTTGTCTGTGGGGTATTGCTTAAAGAGGCAAGTTTGTAATAATTAGGACCGCAGCTGTTTCCGTTGCTGGGCGGAGTCAGAGCCTTTTTTTTAATAAACAGACCCCCGTTATTGGAAGGAATTACAAATTTAAATTCACCAAGGGAATACCTTTAGCAAGTAAAGAATTCGACGCATATGTGAAAACCAAATAGGTCGTTAGATGAGTTTTTGCTTTTGGAGAAATATTTCGGGTATTTAACAATTTTGTTAATGTTTTGCAAGCGTCATTTGTAGAATAAGTATTTTTTGTATAACGTGAAGATGGAACTCAGGAAATTGCAAAAGCATTATAGTAATAGGAAGTCCTTTTTTCACAGACCGCTTGCCATCTGGTTGGTAATTTTCTGATCTATTATTTAAAACAATTGCGCGAACTAACCGATATATTTTCTACGATAATATAATTTATGTGTTTGCAAAGTAATTGGAAGCAGCTTGAGGCTTCCATATTTTTTTACGCTATACCTACATTTTATTTCTACTCACAACAATAAAGTTCAATATTGTTTAAATTTTCGCATGGCTGATTCATTCTCTAATTTACAGGATGCTCAAAATAAATACAAAGTAAATTATAAATACAAAATACAAGCTGTCCGCTCCAGCTTCGCACAGGTATATTCTATATGCCTATGTTACTCAGTGACAAATGTGATAATGTAGATTTCTAACGGCAAAAGAATTTTTGAAATCGGTCCAGTAGTTTTTAAGTTTATTCGTTACATACAAAAATACAAATCCTTCCTCTTTATAATATTAGTGTAGATTTAGATAGCACTTTAAACTTTTTATTAATTAACCGTAACTTCTGTTAATCTTCTTCTAAACCTGGGTGGTTAGATGAATAGATAAGTTTTAATTTTATTTGTAACCATTGATCTAACCCCTAATTTCTATTTCTGATATATGTTCCGCCAACCTTTCACAAAAAAATCACCTGCCTTTTTTATGATCTCTATTTCTTTTACCGTAAAGCTCATGTTAGATAGTTTTTTAACTATTAGTCATACAAATCTGTGGTTCAGTCTAATCTAAGCTTAAGCTGAAGCTTAACGTGATTGTGAGATAAGGAATGGTACAGATTTGCCTCTCTGTTTCCGGACGTGCTTTGGTCGACTCCTGTGAGATAATGAATATAGAAATAATGAATGTTTTGACTAACGAGGTCGAATTCTTCGGTTCACGTTCGTTGTACAACTTTTATTTGCTTTGTTTGAAATTCCTTACTATTTAAAGAAGGTGGTGTGCTTACAAAGATATTGGTATGTGACAGATGTTACATTTTTCAAATAGCCAAAAGGTAGTTAGGTTAAATGTATGTACCTATACATTCAATTTGTGAGTTCATATATTTTTATTTTTTTATAGATAAGAAATTTAAAAATTCACAAGTTAACATTAAGGACTATACTTAGTTATCAAAATTAGCAAGTGTTGTTTGTTCTTGTAACTGAATAAGGAAAATTATGTATTTGCCTCTCGTTTTCTTTGAATTCAAGTTAAACCACAAATATAATCATCAACTTATTTGTAGGTGACACACCTAATTACAGTATGTTTTCTTTAAAAAAACGGCTTGTTATAAAATCTCTTCACGTTCCTATATTTTGTCTTATCTAACTTATTGATTGTGAACCAAATAGGTAAAAAATTCGGTACTGTACACTCATACTGACAAAATACTCGCAAAAAAAAACTGACAAACAATAAAATAGCAAAACAAACCAGGGGTTCAGCAACTCGGCATATGCACAAGTGTAGGGTTGCACTTGTAGCGATGTAATTGAATATGCTGATTAGAACAGACTGTAACCACAGTAGGATAACTTATAATTCATTTGTGACAATACCAAGTTCATTAAAAATGAGCCGGCTGATATGTGAGGAAAAAAAGGGAATAGAGACGTCGAAATTGATTTAGAATAAAAAAAAATGTTTATATTCCGAAGCTAGAATAAAAAAAATACAGTACAACCTAAAAACTAATAAAATATATCTGTATGTAGTTAGATAGATTTAGAGCTTTAGTGCACCATCAACATTTTAAGATGAATGTAATTCATCTTAAAATGTTGTGTATGTGTTCTACACAACAATATACCTACCTGATGTTTCAAATTTTGTGCACATATTTATCAAAGCCAATGTAGGGCAAGTTTTATATGAACTTAACTTAATGCTTGAGTAACAGGTCAAACTAATTAATTAAACAGTAACTAATGTGCCTATTTACGTTTTTTATGGAGCCACAAAATGTTGAAAGCGTTTTGCTGTTTGATAGATAACAAACCTATAATTGCCTCATTAGTTAATTACGCTTGCTCACTCTTAACGATGAAAATTAGCAAGAAATAACTAGGTGCCTACTCTCTGAACAGTTATGTTGTTGATCGACAAAATAAATACCACGGGAACTATGGCAAGCTATGGCACTATTCCAACACAAATAAGGTTCGTAGTTAACCCGCTTACATCCGCAATGAACTACGGCAAGGGTTCGTTCATTACAGAAAATAATTATAATTTGCATAAATTTTTCGTAAGCTTATAATATTATAAGCGTTATGAGAATCATGGCAAAATTGTGGCAATTTTGCCATGATTCTCATAACGCTCGTACAATCGGCTAGGCTAGCTGATGCTTACGCTATAGCTATAATAATGAAGTCTCCAACTCTTTTCTGTTCTACAAGGATGCTCCCTATACTATTCCATACTACAATGCCTCCTTAGCTAGACTCTATCGTTTTATTTTGGTCACGGTGCTTGAATTACGTAATTAGCGGTGGCTTTGTAACTTTTGGGGCGTCTTGTCTCATTCATTTGGTTTTTTGATCCTCGTGATTTTGTATTTTTGGACTATCAGCGTTATTATGATCAACGGAATAACAGCGAGATATTTTTAAGTTATTTTAAATGCAACGTTCAAAATGCGTTCTACTACACTGGCTATTGATATTCAGAAACCCTTACTTATTTAGTATTTACTATTATAATTTATTATATATTTTTAATTCCTTGATAAGTTTTCCATAGACGAGTAGAGAGAGAGATGCAGTGGAAATTACTTGTAGCCGTTTATGATTATAGCTTTAAGCCAGATATTTAAAAAAAAAACATTTCTATAATCTTCTTCATCATCAGCCTATGTTAGTCCACTGCTGGACATAGGCCTCCCCTAATGAGTGCCGTAGCGCCCTGTCTTCAGCTTGCCGCATCCAGCATCTGCCAGCAGTCTTTCGCAAATCATCAACCCTCCTGGTCGGAGGGCGTTCTACACTACGTTTGCCGAGTCGCGGTCTCCACTCTAGGACAGCTTTATTCCAATGGTCGGTTTGAGATCCTACTGCTGATCAAATATGAAATCTAGGATTCTTGTACTCCTATACCTAATATTCCATTTCATTCTGTACAAAAGCGCTAAGATAGTTTTTTGATTACCTAGTTGCTTCAGTTTGATGAAAAAATTATAGCAGAAATAGACTTTAGTTTCGAGACGCTAGAAAGCGAATCTTGGTGTCATCCTGTTCATTATCATTGGTTACGAGGAAACTTGGTTTAAGTAAGGTCTGTTATTACCTTTTATTTCGGTCACGGCATTTGAATGGTACCTATAATTAATTACTTTTAAGAAGTCAGGGAATCCGGGGAGTTATCGAGTGCCATCGCGAATAATAGGGCTAAGGAACTCGTTCCGCATTGCGTTGTTAGTCCTTTGATAGTATTACCACAGATGAAATAATATTACTTGTATTAATTTGAACGGTACGTATAGTCAGCCTACGCTAAAGTTTGCGCGCGTGTTAACGGTTTTATCAGAACTGAATGAAAACTACGAGAAGACACAACTTTAGGCTTCACAGGGTGCCACGAAACATGTGTACTAAGACGAAATGGAGTGAGTCTGGACCCAGAGAGGAGACCACCTGAGTCCAGACTCGCCCCCTTTTGGCTTAGTTCATGTGTTACGTGGCACCCTGTTTAATTTAACATATAGATTTTAAAAACATTACTGAGTCAGACACATTCTTTATTAAAAAATAAGGTTGTCGCAGATCTGGACCGCACCACTGCCACACAGCACAAAAATGTGCATTCAAATGTATTTTTCTAATATGTACTCGTGATATTTAGATGCATTTTATATAGACGCCATCAGACAGCTTGCAGGCCACTCGCTTGTAACTTACGGTAAGACTGTCACTGTAAATGTATCTAAACTTTAAGCTGCTAAACGAAGTCTCAGCCTATATTTGAATGCTTTTTTGTTCCGCGCGGTAGCGGTGCTGGATGTAGCTAATTATGATTCTGAAAAACAGTTGAAGTCATCTATAAATATGTATATTAAAAGTATCTTTTAATTAGTATTTTCATAATACGATCGACGATTACAAACCGTTCAAAAAAATGTTTGTTAAACAAGACTCAAATACACTTGTGCACAACTAAATCTCTCAACAACTGCACATGTTAAATATATTTTTTACAGTATCGAGAGAGAGTTCGATATTGTTTTGCTATTGTATCCTCCCGACCAACATCTGTGAATGCAACATAACAAGATACTAATAGATAACCGCGGATGCTTTTTATGTTTTTTATAACCATTGTATTCAGTACGCCAAATGTTAGGGTTGCCGAATGGGGTTGGATTTGACAATGTGTGATGAATATAGGTCACACTTGTGACCAATTGTTCGTAATTGAATTTTTTATTAACTACAGGATTGTTATGTAACTCATAAGTGGGGTTTAATTAAAATTGCTGTGATAAGATACCTACTCATGTTCAAATATCTTTCCTAACATTTTGGCAATAATTAATGCTGGAAATTTCACACAGCATCATCTAGACCCAACAAAGGTTTTGTTTAGGGTCCTAGATAACTGTGAAACCTTAAGTACAATCAATTTCTGCGAAATTCTGAAATAAAAAATAAAGTTAGCCATTCCCACGAGGTAAATTTTTATGTTACCCGTTTCATGTTACCTATGTTATTTTCGAAATTTGAACTAAACAAAGGTGGAAGTTTCTTTTTATTTATTCAAAAATTACATAATCTCATCTCACTAATATTATAAACGTGAAAGTTTAGATGGATGGATATATGGATGGATGTTTGTTCCTTTATCACGCCAGAACGGTTGAACGGATCTGGATGAAATTTGGCACAGAGATAGATTATAGTCTGGAATAGAATATAGGCTACTTTTTATCCCGGAATTCCTACGGGAACGGGAACTACGCGGGTGAAACCGCAAGGCGCTGCTAGTGTATGAATATGAAATATGAATTGGAATGTTTCAAATGTAGAGTCGGTACGGTACTAACGAAGGAAGATACTTCCTATTTTTTAAATCTTGCGGCACAAAAAGTAAAAGTACTCCCATTTCTCTGTAAAAAATACACACTCACACACATTTTATCTATTAGTATCTAGTTAAACAGATGTTACAATAATCCCTGTAGCATCGGAGCTTGCACGAACGGAAGCTGTTGTTATCAGAAAAAATATTCTGCCCCAACGTAACTTTACCTGTGTCTAAAGTTGGATCCGTTATACAAATATACGGTTTAATTCCTACAAATGAGCGGATAAGACAAGAGCTTGGCATAAAAAATATTCAAGTTTGAATTATTTAAAGTTACTCGTAGCTTGAGGACTGATATAAGTAAAAGGTTTACAATTCGAGTTTAAGGTATACAACTCGAGTGAATTTTCGAGGTATCCTTAACAGAGTTTGAGTGGAGTATGAGATAAGGTAATAAAATAAGGTATGTATGGGTATAAGCCTTCTTTAAGTTAAGCTACGTCCTCTAGATTGATTAACTTCTTTCTTTAAATTGTTTTTCCTAGCTCTGACTATGAATAAATGAATGAATAATGCTGGACAATCCACACAGCATTATCTAGCCCCAAACTAAGCAGAGCTTGTGTTATGGGTACTAGATAACTGATATACATAATGTTGTAATACAATACATAGATAGATATTTTTTATTATACATAGAAAACGATCAGAACACCCGAACAAATGTCTGAAGATCGTAGAGACATTTGTCCCGAGGCGGGAATTGAACCCGCAACCTCTTGCGTCGCAGGCAGATCTTCACCCACCGCGCCACAGAGGTCGTCAAGCGACGTCATCTAGATTGATTAAATTCCTTCTTGAAATTGTTTTTCCTGGCTCTAACTATGACGAATTAGTTCATTAAAAACATAGGTAGGACTTGATACTGCTTAGTCATTCTAGACTCGTAGAATACTAGTTGGCTCTGTCATTCCTAGAAATATTACGTCCTATAAACTATCTATGTACTTGTTTATTAGACATGTTTCAAAGAATCACACAGCTGCATACTGAAACTCAACACTCGAACCTACCTTCATATCTGTATAATAACTACGTACACAAGTGTTCATATTTCAACTATTGTTATAACAAACACGAACGATTGCAAGTGGTTTTTGACAATGAGAAAAAGGAAGATCAGTCGGTGGCTACATCGAAATTATTTCCTGTTTGGGGTCTCGCCCTGTGAGCAAATCTGTAACGAAAATATCGCATTACGATTCGCACAGTGGGCTTGAGATAGCATGATCAATTTGTTCAAAAAGTGCGAATAGGTTTTATCTACATAACTAGTTACTACTACTAGTTTTATCTACATAACCCATGGACTACACGGTAAAATATTATTACTCCGTTTTCAAGTCTGAGGAAAAACAAAAATGAAAGAAAAAGCGGAAAAAAGTTGACATCTGACCATCTATCTACTAAGCCACTACTTAACAAAAAAAAATGTGAAGAGAATATCATTAACAACTTATTTCATAATTGATAATAATTAATAGTAATAAATTGCACTTGTCTAAGTGCTTAGGTACTTAGTGAGCCTAAAGAAATAAAGTTGTGAAATCTGAATCTAAATCTGAAGCCCATGATGACTTCTGGGCATAACCCTTATCAACAAAACTATATCCACGTGCATCCCCCAAGCCCCCAAGGGGTGATTCTATCAAAGTAAGGGAACCTATCAGACGAAGGACAGCCACTTCCACTTCCTTTTGTGAATTTTGAAAATTTCAAAATTCACAATTGACTGTAGTCAAGTAGTGTAATGTAGTGTAAGTCAAGGCGTTCATTCCCTTCGTCTGATAGGTTTCCTTAGTCTGGTCTTACGACATTCACGTGCTGAGTTAGAGGGGTCGATTCTCACGCCGCCTCCGCCGCAGCTAATCTAACTAAATAGAATAGGAATAAATGTTTACCTTGAATACTCTCAACAGAACCAGCCATCATCCTCACCGCCTACGACCCATTGAATGCGCGGATGTTCAGAATTGTTCAATATCTCGTACTTTTGTATGTTTTTGTACTTTTTGGCAGGCATTAAGACATATTAAATGACTGCGGCAAGCTGAGGCCAATTAAACGATTGCACAATGGATTGATGGGCGGGCAACAAGTTCCGACCGGAAAGGATCGATCGGGCACAATCGGCCCGAAATATGATACCGTGTGTACCCACCTGTACTTTCGTATGCCTGCAATTGCAATGTTCAATGAATATGCGTATGCGAATTTACATCGTAAACGCATCAACTGTTGTACAAGAAATCATACAGGCAAGGTTGCTATTACATACATCAATGCTAACTTCCAAGATCACTAGCGGCTAGCTTCAAGATTTAACTTTTAGTAAATAAATAAATAAATAATAATAAATAATGCTGGACAATTCACACAGCATTATCTAGCCCCAAGCTAAGCAGAGCTTGTGTTATAGGTACTAGATAACTGATATACATAATAAAATACATTACATAGATATATTTTACATACATACATAGAAAACGACCAGAACACCCGGAACAAATACCTGCAGATCGTACAAATATTTGTCCCAAGGCCATCAAACCCACAACCTCCTGCGTCGCAGGCGGACCTTCGCTCAACGCGCCACAGAGGTCGTCAAAAGTAACATCCTGGTCGTAGATAAATAAATATATAAAATGAATGAAAATGAAAAATAAAATAAATAATGCTGGACTATCCACACAGCATCAAAATAGCCCCATGCTAAGCAGAGCTTGTGTTATGGGATATTTTTTTTTATTATAGATAGAAAATACCCAGAACAGTCTGTAATACTCAGTACAAACATTTGTTCCAAGGCAGGAATCGAACCCGCAACCTCCTGCGTCGCAGGTGGACTTGTATAGATTATTTTTTGTACACCCCTTGCCTCTCATAAATTCACATAATTCTTTCCATCCAAAGCTTGCCTGGAAGAGATCGCTTCTTAGCTAAAAGGCCACCCATTCTCCTTGTCTCGTGTAATGTCTTTTTGTAATGTTCTTTTTCGGTGTACCAAAGTATATTTTAAAGTATTAATTTTTTGTGTGTACAATACCATACAAAAATACTTTATTTTTGTATGGTATTGTATATCCACAATGATAACTGACTTTTATAACTCCAGTATAAACTGCGGGCATAAACTCGTCAACAATATTTCAAGTTTATCGTAAAGCTATGCAGTGCCACTAAAATGCAAGCGTGCGTGTCATGGTGACGATTTGTGTGTAACCGCCGCGTTTAGCGTACGTTAGCTAAACAAGTAAATAAACTGAGTTCTCTTTGAATACATTTGAATTTCTAATTCCTTTTTCGGCTTCAGCAACGTATGTGTCCGAGGAAACTAATAGCAAGTATGCAATGACTCTAAAGAGGGTCTACTGGTGCTTTTATGGAAACTTCTATGCCTGTGGAATACGGTGGATAAATAAAGCAATAAGTTATTTTAATTTATGGTATACCTATTAACATTCTTTCAGGACACATGTAGAGGCAGTAAGAGCTTGGTAGAGCCATATGTAAGAGCTAGGTAGAACTATATGGTATAACTAGCAGCGCCTTGCGGTTTCACCCGCGTAGTTCCCGTTCCCGTGGGAATTCCGGGATAAAAAGTAGCCTATGTTCTATTCCAGACTATAATATATCTCTGTGCCAAATCGATCTTTCATCCAGATCCGTTCAGCCGTTCTGGCGTGATAAAGGAACAAACATCCATCCATCTATCCATCCATCTAAACTTTCACGTTTATAATATTAGTGAGATGTTGCGGAGACTACCTACCTAGCCATGTGCGCTGGATATATTATTATAATGCACAAATTGTGTGTGCAAATAATACTGCTAATGGAATAGGTGTACTCTCTATTCCACCACTCTCCTTATCCAATGGGATGGCAGACCAACATGACCGGTGAGAGGTCAGACGCAGTACCAACGGCTTAATGTGCCTTCTGAGGCATGGGGGTATAATATAACACCAACTTTGTGACTCCGGATGGCTGCTGGGAAATTTTCTGGCTCGAAAAAATAAATTAACAATTTCAGACATATAACTTACTTGTGGCTTTGCTCTATAAAATGATGGATAGATAATTCTTTAATTATCACCTTAAGAAAGAAAAACAGATTGTATTAAATTAAAGATACTTAACAGAGCTGATGATGTCTTCCTAGCCGAATTTTGGCCACGACGCTGTCAGTAACAACGGAGATCGCCATGTGCGACATGTGCGTATGACATTATAAAGCTCTGCTAGGAGTAAATAACTTATCAGAGCTTTAGGACACATTAGTCTCGGGCGATAGATGGAGTCCAACCCTATCTTGACAGCGATAAGGGTTTAAATCACGACGGGAGTTCTAATTACAAACAAACATTTAGGTGTGCCGAACAGTAGGTGGCGCTTGTCTAAATTAGGGAAACATTATAATAATTTCTATTAAAAACCATGTGGTATTGGGCTAATTTTATTCATAGACAACTTGATACGTGTTTTTATGGAAGTGGATGTTAAAATAATGAACTACTGTGGATAAAAGAACGGAAGTTAATTTGCCTGCTGGGGATATTTCACAATCCATATTTTCTATTAACATAATTTAAGTCGCTGGTTGCTGCGGTATTAACTATTAGATTTAAAATTGGTGTTACGAGTACGTATTAAAATAAATTTCTTTCGGAGAATATAAAAATATCATTGCTACTAAAAATTAATCAGTAATTCCAGCAGAGGCTTTTGTGTTTTTTAAAACCATCTGACATATAAAATATAGTCTTTGAAAATCTGAAAAAAGATATACATATTACTTAAGGATCTATACCAGTCGTAAATCGCATTCAGTTACAAGATCTGATGAACTTCATTCGAGGGAGAAAAAAACCAATTTAAAAAAATAAATTAACCCCTTTTTTAAAAAAATTCTAGTGTTACATTCCTCAAAAGGAAAAAAGGAACCCTTATAGGATCACTTTGTGGTCCAACTGTCCGTCTGTCAACGTGTATGTGAAGTTAGCAGAGCATCTTCCAGCAGAGCATAAATAAATGAGAGTTCTGTTGGCGTGCAGGTGAGTTCTATAGTTCCTGATACTTTTCAGGAATAGTTCTGGTGTTTTTACACAAAAAAATGAAGTTGAATTATGCTCTGCTAACTTCGCGTAGCAGTCAACCCTCTTTTCTCAGAAACGCGTTATCGAGTTGAAATTCACATCATGTACTCAGGTATGTAACCTCTTGGAACCGCGATATAAATCAAACTTCTAAGTCAACGCAATCAAAAGTTTATGCCCATTTTTTTTTTGAAATTTCCATGGGAAACACATGCACTCAAAACCTATTGAAGGGTTCCCGTTAAACTTACCGTTGACCCAGAATCATGAAAATTGGCAAGAAGTAAGGTCTTGTAGCACAAGTAGCGTGAATATCCGAAAACTGTAATATTAAGAAATAGAAAAATAAGCAATAGAGAAATAAAAAAATAATTTTTCAATCTCGCCATGGACCAAAACCTATGGTTCCCTTCCCGTTGACCTAGAATCATGATTTTGACTATATTTATATATTTTAAAGAAAATTCACTGAGTTTGACTTCACAAAATTTGGCTCGGCAGGCGCTGGCGGTTACGGACGACGCTACTGCATGAATACCTAGCCTTAACATAAAACTAAAATCATTCCTACAGTCTTGTCTTAGATTGAAAAATAGTAGAGCAACTTTACCAGCTTCTAAGTACCTATTGCCAATTAATAAATAACACGTTGCCAAAATAACTTGCCTTATCCGGGAATAACGCTTCCTAGACATCAATAAATAATTGGTATTCTTTGCCTACGAACATTTCTACACAACCATTCATTATCCATCCATCCATATAACTACATCCTGCGAACACAGAAAACATAACCACGTGTAAATCTCAGTAGGTAACAGTGTGGGACCACTAATTTACAGAAGGGTTGGGCTTTTCACAGAACCTTTCAGCTTCAGTTTCAGTAGACGTTTTTGTTCATGCCTATTTCGTAAGATGGCGCTTCTAACACATTTTCAATTTTGCAAACATAACGGAATTTTGATTAAATCTTTCAAGAGGCATTCCGTAATAAATTAGAAAAGAAAATATTCAATTTGATCAATCTATAATGCATAAAAAGGTAGATGTTGTTTTTGATTGAACTTTCAATTTATGGAGCTTTCTGACGAGCTTGATTGAATTTTATTACAATCGAATTCTGTAACGAACTTCGTTTGATAACTTAGTAACGAGAAAAAAGAATTGAATAATACCCAAGAAATATAGAAAATAAATATCTGTTAGTGCAAGAACTTGTAAACTGTTAATATTTTTGGTAAGAGCGGTGTCCTACAAATCCTACAATACAAGTAAATTTTGCATAAAGGAGGACTCCAAAACATGTATGCTTATATTATCAAAATAAACATTTATTTATTTATATTTATAGAACGTGGTAGGTAACCTTTATTAAATTCTTGTGACATTTGTGTGACTAAATTATGACACTTGTAATAAAATTTTATATTATTCTTCGCCGAAAAAGGTACCCAATTGAATACTAATTTCAGCATCGTTCCCAGACGAATCAAATTTCGTACTTATGAACTGATTGGTCGGGTTATGGACAACAACTTATACGTGGGTTGACATTTACCTAAATCGAAATGCAAAGAACGGTTGGGTGGTCATCAGTTTGGGAAACGAACCACATTACTACGATTATGTGAACATTGTAATGGGTTATGTTTACCGGTAAACCAACTTCTATTAGATACAATTATGACCACCCTCAGAAGCGATTTGTTAATCGTAGCTAAGGTACTGTGAATGCTGCTGGCTATCCATCTGCAGAGGTTTTCTACGACGTAGGTAGGTACTCCTATCTTAAATTAGGTGACCATAAATAGAACTCCACACATTGTTTCACTAGGCGACTTGACTCGTATGAAATTTGACGCAATAAAAAGTTATCAATCTCAGATGTTCAAAGTGTATTATATACATACACAGTACACAGATGACTACATATTTTCAATTAAAAAATGTTTTTTATTAGAACGCTGAAGACGTTGTCGGCCATGTTGTGACGTCATAGGACTCGAAGCTTGTTTGTTTTAAACCCGTATGACGTCACAGCACAAATTTTACGAAAAGTACACTTCTGAAAAAACGTTTTGCGTTTTTCTCGGTCCTAAAAAAATATGGTAGTATTTTTTTTCTTCTGATCGGACAACATAAATAATTTAAAACCTTATTAAAAAAAGAGTCAACTAGCATATTGTAAATGCTAGTTCTAATTTGTTTCTATTATTTAATGGTAACTGATAATATTAATCCTCTGTCTTATACTTTTAGTAAAGCTATTAAACTCCTTATTGGTTGTTTAATAAGTTGTCTCATCAAAACATCCTTCATCAAACGTAGTCGCGTGCAGTGCACTAGTTTGAAGCATGGTGTGCGATGTTGCGCCTGGTGGGGGGTGCTGCCATCGAGATGAGGGGAACAGCTGGAATACTTTTAAATTATTGGAAGAATCATCATACCTAACAAGGTCATCATCATCATCAGCCTATAGTAGTAGTCCACTGCTGGACATAGGCCTGCCCTAATGAGCGCTATAGCACCCTGTCTTCAGCTTGCTTCAGCATCTGCCAGCAGTCTTTCGCAAATCGTCATCCCATCTGGTCGGAGGGCGTCCTACACTACGTTTACCGAGTCGCGGTCTCCACTCAAGAACACGCGGGTTCGAGTCCCGCCGAAACAGAAAATTTTTGGGAACTTATTTCATTTCTTAAAATTTTATATAATGTTTTCGTATCAACTAGACTAAGGCTGGTCACAAAATATAAAAGTTTCCAAGTGACCTAGCCATTCCTCTACCTCTGCGGGCACAGTGGGCCATATATTACCGTTTAATAGCCACCCTTATGGGAAATTTTTAATTACCTAATCTTTAATCTGAAGCCAGGAGGTCCTTGAGATGATACATTGTAAATTGAACCGTATGGTTCCGCGGACAGGTGTTGTTATTGCAGTATTTATTATAAGCGCTAAAGTAAGGTTTACACTGGTGGGTTTTATTCTGCATAGCGAAAACCATGAACCATGTCGCTTAAATACTGATGAAATGTTTTATGGTTCCATTTGTTACCGCTTCTTGAATAATGCCGCATGTCGAAATTTGCATGTGGCAATGGCGTCTTCGCTATCGCATACGATTTGTTTTGTAGGTTAAATAAATAAATAATAAATTATGCTGGACAATTCACACAGCATTATCTAGCCCCAAGTTAAGCAGAGTTTGTGTTGTGGGTACTAGATAACCGATATACACAATACAATACACACATAGATATTTTTTATCATACACAGAAAATGACCAGGACACCCGGAACAAATATTTCCAGATCGTACAAACATTTGTCCTTAGGCGGAAATCGAACCCGCAACCTCCTGCGTCGCAGGCTTATTACACTTATCCTAACCTAAACTTTTCAGTTTTTAGAGCCTTCATTTTTCCTTCATATTTATTTAACTCATGTTCTTATAAAACAGCCTCACATTCGGCGCTTGAGTCCGAAGGAAGTCCATGAGTTTTTCGATTCCTACGTCACCTGACCTCGTGGCGCAATAGGTAGCGAATCCCATACTGAGGGAGGGTTTCGTGTTCAAGTCCCGTCAAAGTCGAAAATTTTTGGGACTTTATTAAATTTCTTACTACCAGAAGATGTTCGTGCTACTGTTTGTAGGAACCGGCGGAAAATCAGCGTTACGTGTATTTGGTCTACCAGTACACGTAGCATTCATGCTGAGTCAGTTCCTAATTTGTAACTACAACCCACACACAAAATACCAACCTAATGTACTAGTTTTAAGATTTTGTTTAACTGTGTAATTGGTTGTAGTTAAAAATAAATGTATTTTCTTTCTTCTTTCTTTCTTTCATGACATTATCGGGCTAGAGCTGGAAACTGGAAAGTAAATCAACCAGTGTGAACTCACCATTACACCACTTGCAGAGTAGTCATGCTGTGTGAAAAGAGTTTACTTATGGCAATGATTACTTTAGTAGTGGGAGGGCTATCATTCGATTCCCAACCTTGCAATTTTGGCTAGCTTTAATCTACTTTCTATTGGTCGATCAGATCTATGATAAAATAAATAGACCCGATGCCTACCACAAAGGCTCATGAACGTACCAGAAAATATTTTTAAACTTACGCGATCTGAACACACCCACGTCACGTCACGTCACGTCGTGCCGTGGTCACGGGATGAGTCATCCCGTGACCACGGCAGTGTGTAAACCTGTCGAAACGTCGGGAAAATAAGGTAATTAAACGCGATAAATACCCGCTAAATAGTATTTATAAACGTACCAGAAGATTTTGCTTAAATAAATTTATGGACCGAAAATAAAACAAACAATTTTACACAAAAGCGTCAAATGAAAGTTATTTCTCATGCTTCCCACATGAAAGGCAAGATGCATAACTTTTTTAGTCTAGGTATTAATAAAACCGGCCAAGTGCGAGGCGGACTCGCGCACGAAGGGTTCCCACTATCTATCAAAAACGGCAAAAAAATCACGTTTGTTGTATGGGAGCCCCCTTAAATATTCATTTTATTCTGTTTTTTAGTATTTGTTGTTATAGCGGCAACAGAAATACACCATCTGTGAATTTCAACTGTCTAACTATCACGGTTTATGAGATACAGCCTGGTGACAGATGGACTGACGGACAGCGGAGTCTTAGAAATAGGGTCCCGTTTTACCTTTTGGGTACGGAACCCTAAAAATTACAACTAATTTCCGGTACTGCATAAGGTAGTAATTTCAGACAAGACAAGACCTCGTAAATTGCGAGAAAAAAAGATTAAATCGACACAAAAGATAATCAAACTGGAAATAATAACAATTTAACTTGTAAATTTAATAAGATAATAACAATTATCATAATCTGCTTCTTTAAATCAATTTAAAAATTCAAATGAGTTCGGTACTCAGATAATTGAGTGGGCTTTATAAGAAAATAGAGTTTTGCGTACAATTAATATTTGATAGTGAAATACTACGAGATTATTACGGAGTTTATGGACACTTGCTTCACCTAAAAGTATATTATGGGCATCAGAAACATGAATTTCATTAAAATACACTACGGGCGACTGTGACAAGTGTCAAGAAATTATAATACAAGCTGATTCAATATCCTCCGGTTCAAAGTACTATGTCGTTTCATTTAAGTTTTTTTTTTGATACTTACCTACTTTATAAGTGTTTGTTCACTTATTTAAACATTCTTCAATCCAAAATTAGGTAAAAATATTTTGTGAGATTTGAAAAAAAATGGGCACGATTGTATATTTATTGTATATTGTAGGTATTTATTGATATATTATGTTCATGATTTTGGGGAAGACTCATATTATCACAAAAAGCAACATTAATGAATGTGATGCAAAAAGGATTGAGGATGTGATGCAAAAACTTAAATGTAAGTTAATAAATATGGAGACAACATTTAACATTCCCCTGTGTACAGTATTTGAATGTCAATTGTCAATTTTCTTGTCCTATTTAATTTATACATTTTAATTTGTTCTGGCCAGTTCTGGCCCCATAAATATTTGGATATCACGACGTCTATAAAAGTCGTGGCATGAGGTGTTAGTGCCTCGGCTGGAACATAAGTTACTTTATTTATGGAAACAACCGTAAATTGGATTCGATGGGTTTTAGCTTCGAAGACATTCGTCAAGCAACTTAACTGCCTATCAGGTATCATATTCAGTTAGTAAACCTTTTGTGGTTCTAGGCATTACCTAATCGATGAAACATTCGATGATAGTTTGTCGTACCTTATTTCAATTGTTTGAGTATTGCTTCTGTCTTTTGTTCTAAGTAATTTGTTGCTTTGGAGAAAGGTACGCTCTTTGAAGTTTCTAGTAACCGAAATTGTTGTTTGTTTCGGTTATTTATACATATTATAAAGATAATTTCACTGAATGGATATTATTTTTTATTAATTTACTTTAAGTAATTAAACGCTACTTCATTATGAATCTCTCAATTCATTAATCACACTGATTCCTTCAACTCTTCTACATTCTATCATTTTACTATCCACTTCTTCTGTGTGGGAGACACATAAATTTCTTCTCTTTGTCACACTCTTGTCATAGAAGCCGTGGTCCTCAGGTTCATTCTTGTTGAGTGGATGCTGTGATTCACTACAGAATATATCGCTATCTTCCTTATTTTTAAATACTACTACCTCCTTCAAAACCAATAGGAATAGAAAGCTTTCGGAACATCTTCTTAATTAATTTCCTACTACCCGCACACACGTTCCCGCACTATCCGTAAGCGGCCACCATGTTTGCATTTCGATCCGCAAGGAACCTGTGTTTAAGTTGACTGCGGAATTATATCGCGGCGATTAGTGTAATAACTGGTTGCCCTCCGAAGTGTATCACAGAAGGTATTGCAGTTGTATTGAGTAGTAGTTTCACTGTGGCTGAACAGGGCTTATAGTTATAGCAAAAGATTCTGGTTTCTCCGAAGATACTGAATTTACGTAGCGATTAGCGGTAAGGAAGGTTATTGTTTGTTTCTGAAATCTTGTATATTAATAATTAAATAAAAAATCACGAACTGAACAGTTATAAAATCAATGCCTTATTATAAATATTCACGGGTATTTAACGCGATAAATACCTGTGAATATTTACAATAATATGTTCAGACCGCAAGTCGAAGTTAATAAAACTTTAAAATCAATACCACTAGAACAAAACTTTATGCCATATCCGTCATCTAATTTTATATATTGATATGTAAGGAAACTCTATTAAGTGAAAATGACTTGTTTACATAAATGTGACCTAGTGACGTAGCCTTGGATTTTCTTATTTCAGCATTTGCGCTTTCACTCTGACATCCGTTCGATTACTCGATTGTTCGACTCCAGCGCATTGTTTTCCGCACCATAAAATTTCACCGGTTATTATACGATTGCTTTTATTTTTATCTTGTGTCGGTGCAATTAATCAACCTTTTACTCTTTTAGTAATAAACAGTCACGGACACCCGGCTTAAATCGATTTTAATTGAAAATGAACGCAAGCGCAATTTGTTTTACTTACCTATCTGTAGTAATCGATTTGAAGAAGATGCGTTTGATGCCGCTGATAATTTGGATTGTAATGGATTTCGAAAGCTGGATGGGCGCCATCAAAAGTTAGACAATGGATATAAACTAAGAAGGATTCAGTTACATCAGAGAAAGGAAATTCCAGTACAAGTCGACAGGATGATTCTAGCCAGGCGTGCAACTTCAGCCATATCGCCAGGCGAGACGGTAGCAAAACATGAGCGTACAAGTATAACAGACATTTGAATCCTCGAGGGTTTTGATTTGTCTTACCTTCCGCACCAATAACAAGGTTCATAATTAGGAGCAATGGTTGCTGAATGCAGGAGCGGTCCATATCCGCCGGTAATCCAGCCATGTATCGCATTGTCTCGCAAGAGGATAAATATTGACTGTACCGCAAAGAGGCGCTTGTAATTGTGTGTGCGGCCGAACGGAGCTTTTATAAAACTCGTTGGGAACCGCACGGAATGTAAACCAGAATGCCCCGGGACAGTAATGTGTATTTATTGAGAGCGCGCTGTAATGTTTTTATCGGTTGTGTTTAAGGTACGATTTGCCCGGATATGTCCCGTCAGTTCTTTTTTAATTTACACCGCAAAGACAACGTTATTTAGTGTGGGTGTGGGTATAGCTTTTGTGGTGGTAGGGTAAACTTCTCGTTGTTTACTGGGTATTGATATTTCCTTATTCTGCGTTTGCTGGACAATAGGATGTTTGACTTTTCTTTTAAATACGTGAATCAGAACCTGAATCAATCCACCATTAGGACATAAAGCCATTTGTTTATTCTTGGCAGGATAAAGATGCGCGTTGAAGACCAAAGTATTTCCCCTAGCGTTCAGTTAGATCTTATTGTTGGACTATTGATTTAACTTCTGGGACCAGAACTTAAGATACACTCTATGTTGATACAGTATTACGTTACCTAGTTGGTAAACGAAACCGTAAGTCGAAAGCTTTTCCGAGATATTAATTCGATTCCTATTTTCTGAAAGTTCCAGTGGCACCAACAGACAGTTTCCTGTTCTTTGGTTGTCTGTGCTGCTGAATTTTAACCGTTTTATTTTTCCCAGTGAAAGTGCCCATGTTGTTGATAGCGAGTTTCACAGCAAAGGGGTAATTATATCTCAATTCTTTCTCATGCCTTTCGGCACTGTCAAGGAGACTTCACTCGTCAAGGTTTGGGATCAACATGAGCAATTACCAAGCAGCTGCATTCAGCATTAGTGCCTGAGGCTGGACCGGTGAATGAGTTGTAACATTGCAATGTTTGTTGTATAAATGTTTCAATCAAAACGTTTATAGAAAACTCTCGGTGCTATAGAGTTATCTTTGTTGTGTGTTGGTAGAATCTTAAGCTATTCTAAAACAAATCCGATCGAATCTGCACTATCAACCAACTTTTCTTGTATCTATTTTTTCGCTCTCAGCGATAAGGCCGCCTTTTGTACTGTAATAATGTTTTATTTAGATATAAGATTATTTATTCATGTTTATTTTTATTGTACAATAAAGTGTTCATTCATTCATTCATTCGAAGCTGTTCTTATTTTCTGCTGATAAAACAAGAAATTTTCGGTTACTAGAACTTCGGTTTAAAGAATCTTTATTTTATCTAAAAAACATACAGTTCACATAAAAGAGAAACAAAAAAAAGTGTACTTATTATATAAGTATCTACTTAGTTATTTTAGCTCAACTTAACCAGGTTCTTCATCTATTATTAATTAGTAGCATTTATAGTAAAAACTTCTACATTTCTTAATATCTGATATTTTCCTCCTTATTCGTTGCTTTTTTCGGAATTATAAACGGTTCTGATGTTATTGAAAATTCTGAGAGTTCATTTATTTTAGGACTGTCGTCATTTCATGACTTGCCAATGATGACTTCTCTTGTTGGCTTATTTTTAGGTTTGACTAGTTCAAGGTTGAACTGTCCATTTATATTTACTTTCAACAATGAATGTATCAGTTTTTTTTTATAAAATAATAAATATCGAACAATTTACTTAAGGGCATGACAATGTTATGTGACCCGAGAGCTGGTGAGTATCTAGCACAGTGTATCAGCATTGCCATACAATGGCGGGGCATTGATATGGTATATGGTGATATGGTATTGATATGGTTCAGTTGAGCTACCTGTAGATTGTTTGCAACAGTCTGTAGTTAGCTCAATTGTTTCAATTGTAAATACTAGTTTTAATTTAATACTATTATTTGCTTGAAATTCTCTTTGTTATTATTGTTTTTTTTTTGTATTTTTCCCGCATATCTTGTAACTGGTGGTATGTAGGAGTATAGTAGAGTACCCTTTATATTTATAGAAGTCTTATAGAGTCTATAAGACCTATTGCGGAACCCATACCTGATCAATTAGCAATAAACCATTTCTAGGTTGTCACAGTACCGCATAAATTCAATTAGATTGTGGCTCGTATCGTCTAACATCGCTATATTGAGTAATTGATTGGCTGGATATTCTATGGGGATGGGGAGGTGACCCATTAATACTATGAATATTTAGATGAACGGATTGAAAGCACTTGGTTTGAGTATGTATGTGCAATGCATGCAAGAGTAATGAAGCGGGGTATAGCGATTGGTGATGTAACGGATCTTTATGATGTTGTGGATAAGGTCCAAATTACCTCGTGTGTACCTAAGGCCCGTATTATGAAAGCTTGCTCAGTCATGGATCTATTCTTGAGTGTTGTTTATGCCTCAGTAAAGCGTTACTCAAGCAAAGATCGACGACTAAGCAGGCTTTTGATCCAATATGCTACAGGGTCATGTTGGTCATGTAATGTTTCAATTTAATTGCAATTCCTGTACATAAGACTAGTGTTATTGGAAATGTATTTCTGTACTAGTTCGGTAAATAAATAAATGTTATTCTGAACGTTCTTCTACAATAAAACAAATAAATAGAATAAAATTATTTTATTGCAGATAACTGTGATCTATAAATTTGTAAGTAGCTGAAATACCTCATAAAATTAATACATCATATACCTATCTCTAATAACAATGGATCTGCATTGAAGTCTATGGTGCGTTCATATAGCTGTCTTATTTATGTTTATTTTGGGTCGAATGGATTCACCCTTTCAGCTGATCTCAAAACTGAGGGGACTGCATTGCACTGTTCTGGTGTTTTAATATCATAATCCAGAATCAGACCAAAGTTCCAGCAAAACATACAATATCTAAATAAACAGTCAACAACATAAAAATAGAAGTAATCATTATACCTTGTACTTAATATTTCGCTTATACATTTTCTACAGCTATACCCGTATCTATAGTTGACATCCTGTTACGAGAATTGTAACAGGTGCCTTGCCAGTTTGCAATTAGACAGGGAAAAGAAAATTGTTTCTACATGACACTTCCTAAGGAAAGTTTGTTCTGTAATTAATTGAGTTGATTAACTCATTTCAATATTGAAACACGTAGGTACAAAATGTGTTACTAGGCCAGGCAGATTGGTTTCTGTTAAATATTCTTGTTAATTAATAAATCAAAGAAGCCTGCATTTCATTAACTTAAATATAATCCAGAATCAGATACGATGAGGATGACCCCTAATATCTTACAGAATTAAACACAACAATACATTTAAATTCTTCGAATTGTCCCAGTGTGTGTGAATACTATGGAAACAAATAAACCACAGGATGTTATACATATATCTGTAGATATGAGAAAGGTCAAACTTTGCCCTGCACTTCCTTCTAAACTTTCCAAGCATTTAGTTAAACCATGGTTTGGAACAAACCAGAAAGTCGTTAAACACTAAAATCGATTTTGACGGGACTCGAACCCGCAACCCTACGTCAGTACGGGATGCGCTACCTGTTGCGCCACACGATGTCAAGTGACGTAGGAGTCGGAAAGCTCTGGGACTTCCATCGGACTCAAGCGCCAATTAGCTCCACCTACATGAGAAACATTAAAATTTTAAGAAAACTGCCCCAGAGTTACTGGCTTACGCACTATAACAGCAAAAACACTGAAAATTTGTAACCTCTTAAGCAATTTAGACACTGTACTAAAGCTGCGCTCTGGAGAACATAATCCCCAACCTGATAGAACAGCAACGCTCTATTTATTTATGAAGATTATTATCGTGTGTAATAATTCACTAAGTTTCAATTGCATAATGATGGCCGGCAAGACTACTAGACACAAGCTGAAGCTCTAGGGCCTGGAGTCTAGGCGGACGGTGCAGATAATCTTCCCGCGAAGACTATTATTAAATAGGGGCTGTCAGTAAAACCCTGGCCGCCTCCAAGCTATGGTGCTGCACACGGGCAATTGAAGGAGCAATTAGGTATGTGGCAGAAACTGCAGGATTTATGTGGAGTGGGTGGTCGGCATACCTAAATACGATAATACAGAATAGGCACCTTACAAAAGAGTAGAATCTCTAAGCAATGTACAATCAACCAAGAAATTGAGAGAATTTCAATGAATCTTCCGAAAAATCGTAGGAGAAACAGGATTTTTGACAGTAGTCCAAAAGATTACAATATTCGTCTACTTACTTATTGTCCATTTTGAAAATACTGATACTGAGGCAATTTTGAAATTACTCCAATACCGAATACATTTTATTACTAAAGAAAATACAATAATAATTACAACTAATATTTACACTTAAATCTATTTTCTAAAAATCTAAGCCGTCACCAGAAGGCAAAGTGCCCAGAATGCTGGCAGCATTGCCACGTTGAATGGCAATGCTAATTCGTTGACCGAAATAAAAGCCAGCATTCCGATCACCTGTGGACTCTATTAGGAGTTTTGCTAGATCTTTGTATAATAAATTTTGAAATAATAATTAGAGGCAGAATAATTAAATGTGGTGATTGGTACCTTAGTTTCCGCAGCATTTTTGTACCTATGATGTGTTGATCATAACGAAAGCCATTTTTTTATAGTCGATCGATTACAATCTCACCTGATGGAAAGTGAAGATATGGCCGACGGTGTATCACGAAGGTCTAGAAGATACCTATTACCTACTCTTGAGTTGTGTTGAAATGAGTCTATTACAATTACACCCAACTTGATGTGTGCGGGTAAATTTCACCACCAAGATTAGTTACGATCATTAACAAGTATGAAAGCAACAACTAGAAACAACATAATGTAACTAAAATGGATTTTAGCAGTTACCGATTTTGCTTTGATAAATCTACAAATGTAGATACGGAATAATGGTGCTCAAAAATCGCCCGTGTACCAGAACATTGCAGGAGCTAGACTGCCTTATTATATGATTGTTTCGTATTATATCACGGTCTGACGGCATTTTACGTTTCCCCAAGATGACAGATCATGATCGATCGCTCACAGATGATTCTGCCCAAAGGTCATTTGGGACGTGTTTGATTTCACACGCTGATTTGCTTGACCAGATTTCGTCATCATTTTCCTACTACTATCTATCTACTCTCTATCTTGTTTGGGTTGTTGAGGCTATTTTCTATGAAAATGAAAATGTTACAAAAAAATTACAAAGTTCTGGGCAGCTCTGCCTTCTGTTTTAGTTTAAAAAAACTGTGTTACAGAAGGCAGCGTCTATTATTACAAAAACCTAATCAACCATTCACTGTCAATGGAAAAGTTTCCTTTATTATCATTATTAACAATCATTAATGAAAGAGTGAAAGTGACTGATGATAACTCAATTAGGTACCAGTCCTTTCATTAGATTAAGGTTTTCATGGTGTATAAGTGAGATTTCTCTAAAATACCCTAAAAAAAACTGTGTTACAGAAGGTAGCGTCTTCCCCATTGCTGGGTACATTGTGTTCAGTACCCAGCAATGGGGAAGACGCTCAGTGTTGAGGCGGCCAGGTGTTCAGTTCTATTTCAATGGTCGAAAAATCTGCTAAGTATCAATGCTAGTGGTTTATTTTTCGCTTCAGTGGACAAAAAAATTTAGCGAACAAAATTGATAACATCTTGTTTCTTATTTGATAATAATTACTATTTATAAAGCTGTTTATGTATAAAATTTGCCTTGTCTAAGAGCTGATTTTGTAAGCCTAAAGAAATAAAGTTATTGTTTTTTTTTATTTTGTTAACAATTGCATTAAATCTCTTTTCCGTATAAACCGCATCGGTACAAGGCGGCGTTACTAGATAGTAATTAAGTAACGTTTTTGGAAGGTTATTCACCTAATTTTGGCGCTGTCATTACTTCTAGGCCTTAACACGAAAGTGGTTTTTTGGGGCATGATAAGCATCATGTGTCACCCTATTTAGCTTGTAGGCAAGATTTATCTCAAGTGTTTGTATGCAAATATGTAGAGCATTCATCTTTGATATCTGAATTTATCAGTGCGTGAGCAACAGCATTGCGTAGCTACGGTTATCCTGATGAAATTGATAGTAACATTATCATTACCTTTTTCACATCATCTATGCAGAATAAATCAGATTTTGTTAATAATATAACAATTGACACAGCGTTATCTAGCCCCAAGCTAAGCAGAGCTTGTGTTATGGGTACTAGATAACTGATATACATAGAAATAGATGGAAAATATCTATCTATGTACTATCTACATAGATAGATATTTTTTATTATATATAGAAAATGATCAGAACACCCTGAACAAATGTCTGCAGATCGTACACACATTTGTCCCGAGGCTCCCGCCTCGCGGCCTCGGGTCATATGTGTGTACGATCGAACCCGCAACCTCCTGCGTCGCAGGCAGACCTTCGCCCACCGCGCCAGACCAGTCGTTTATACATATACAAAATGTATTTGTGTAGCATCAGTCCTGGTTGAACTTTTAATAATATTAACAGTAAACCCTTATAATGGGTGACATAAAACAAGAACTTGTAACCTATGCTACAAGTTCTTGTTTTATGTCACCATGCAAGAATGGAAAAGCCCTATGGCATTTTCCATTCTTGCATATTTCTGCCTGCACTACATCCTATCCTATCATTTGTGACCAATTCTCAGATTTAAGTTACTCATCTAAATTGTAGACAAAAGGTTCTCAGCCAAAACATAACAGAGACAGGAACCCAGGTAGACAGAAAAGGATAACGCAATCCTTATCTTTCGCTAAAAGCCAAAATGACAATCACTTTGCACCTAAGACTGATAATAAGCGGTGACTCACTGACCCATGTAAGTTAACAGGAATGCAAGAACAAAGAAATTGCAATGTGTGAGAAAATTTTACATCTAAGTACTTAGAACTAGTTAGATCTAAAGCTGTCTGTCTACCAGTGCAAGGTATTTAGTAGGAAAATATGCCGATAATAAATTAGGAATGCGTCAGCGCAACGATAATAGGTTATTTGTTATACAAGAGTGCAAAGTTGCTTTTTAACCGCGTGCTCAATTTTGTTGACCGAGTAAGCCAACCGAGGATTCCAAAATTGAATCACGAGCGCAGTGAGTGATTAAAAAATTTGAATTCTGAGCGTTAGCGAGGGAATCAAAAGAGCACGAGGTAAAAAATCTTTGCATTCGAGTGCAACACGTAACTTTCATCCCATCTCACGAAGCAAAAATACTCTTTCCGAGATGGGGGATGAAAAATTACATTCTATGATGTGTTGCTGATACAGATAGTTTTTTTTTCCATCTATGTATGTATTCTGTAAAACCATAAAATTTACTTGAACTGTCCTCCGCCTGCACGTTTAATTTTATTCATTGAATGAAAGAATACAAAAATGTCATCTTTTGTAATGCATATTTTCATAGATTCTTTGCGCATCTGTTGACTAGAAAACTATCGGTACTTATGATAGCTTCGATATTAAATTTATCGAGATGATAGATAACTTGTCTATGAATCATTGCATTATTTTATTCATTTTTTTCATTTTTTTTCATTTTATTAATTTCTTATTTTATTCAGTTAAAAAAACACACACACGCAGGGCTGAAAAATGGCTGAAAGTTAAAAATAAGTGAATATTACCTTAACATTTCCCCTCTTGTGGAAAGTCACCTTTATTTTTGTACTAATTAATTACGTTCCGTTAGTTAGATGATGCTTAGTTTATTTCAACGACGCGACTTGTTTTTTCACTAATGGGTAAATAGAAAATTGCATCTAAACACGCATTATAAAACACTATACTTGGCAATTAATTACTTGTGGTATGTTGCTTAATAAAATTTATAGTGTCTCAATGATTTTTTTTTTACTTTGCTCAAGTGTTTTTTTCTTTATATAATAAAGAAAAATATAAAATATATATATATTAATTCAAAATACTACATTATAATAGGAAAAAAATGGCTGTTTTAACTCTTATTAGGGTTCCGTACCTCAAACGGTAAAAAAAGAACACTTATAGGATCACTTTGTTGTCCGTCTGTCTGTCCGTCTATCAACCCTCTTTTCTCAGAAACTCGTCGAGTTGAAATGCACATCGTATACTTAGGTTTGTAACTTTGTTGGAGCCGCGATATAAATCTAACTTCTAAGTCAACGCAATCAAAAGTTACAGCCGATTATGCCTAATTTTTTTGAATTTTCCAAGGGAACACATTATGACCTATAGGAAACTTCCCATTGACCCAGAATCATAAAATTTGGCACGAAGCAAGGTCTTATTATAACATAAGTAAAGGAAAAAATCTAAACACCGTAAATTTTTTGTTAATTCACAAAAAAAACCTGTTTCATTACTCACGAGTACAAGTTTGTACGGAACCGAATGCGCGAGTCCAACTCGCACTTGACGTTTTTTTAATTCAATTCACTTCCCAATATTGGTGCATATTGACATCTAATAAGTAAATTACAATAACAGAATAAAAAATAATAACTAATATTTACACTTAAATCTATTAGGTCTAAAAATCTAAGTCATCACCAGAAGGCAGAGTGCCCAGAATGCTGGCAGCACTGCCACGTTGAATGGCAATGCTGATTCGTTGACCAAAATGAAAACCAGCATTCCGATCATCTGTGGACTCTAGGAGGGCATTAGGAGTTTTGTAACATCTTTGTATGTTGCGTATGCACCAGGACCCCGTGGACCTAGGGCATACACCCCAAACGGCATTTTGTTTTTTAATGAAAATATGTTCAAAATTATTATTTTTTATATTTTTTGTAGTTTCACCAGATCCATCATTTTAAATTTATATTTCAATATTATTCTACTCATACTGTTTACTGAAATAAATGACCTCGACTTAGACAATTTAACCCGCTCCTCGAGCTTTGTCCAAACCGATTCTCATCGCTCTAAGAACCGTTAGCTAAACAGAAATTAATCATAATTTTACTCACGCATTCACTCTGCTCCTAGATAATAGTTATTAGCAGTTTTAGGTTATAAAATCTATGCGTGTGGGCAGGAGGCGCTCACTGGAAAATTGCCGTGCGACATCAGAATGGATGATATGTTTTGTATAGAAAGCAGGTTTACCGGTTCCTAGAGGTAGATAGATACATAACTCTTTATTGTACCACACAAGCACAAAAAACAATACAGCAGGAAATGCTGAGAAGCAAGGACACAAAAAAAAAAAAAAAAAACATTTATTTCAGGCAACGTTAGTCTAGTACAGGATGTAAAATACTTAAAAACTACGGCCCATATAAAATATATACCTTATTCTAACATACATAAAATATATACCTATTTACTACCACGTAGAGTCGGCGACGTGTGACACGCGATATGTGCTGCACGTGTCAAACGTATGTGCGTGTGCTGTATGTTGTCAAAGAGCGGCCTTATTTTTTTGAGCGATCTCTTCCAGGCACATCCCAATGGGCTGGACATAAGAGAACAATATAGACGGTGGCGTTTGAGTAACACACGGAAAAGAAAACAATTATTATTAGATAATAATGTAGACAATTTTTTTTAATAAAAACAAAAAAAAACTGATATTTATTAGTTGTATTTCTTCTTAGCCATTTTCTACCCTTTGGGTGTAGGCTTCCTTCATAATTTGCCATTTCCTGCGGTCTTGTGCATGGTCTCCATTCTGCCAGTTGTTTGCACCACGAGCCTTTTTGCCACCATTGCCATTTTCAGTCACACAGTATATGAATTCTAATGTTTGGATGTTTAGATGGATGGATGTTTGTTACTTCTTCACGCCAAAACTACTGAACGGATCGGGCGGAATTTTGCACTCACGTAGCTCATTTTCATCCCATAGAACAGTTCCCATGGGATAGAAATGACCTTTAAACGTTTTCATAGAAACATCGCGTGCAAGGCCGCGGGCAGAAATTAGTTTAATAATATGTAGGGGTTCAGTTATACTTGTTGGCAGATTTTATAAAACTTTATCTCGCCTGCCTAATACATTCGCTGGTTACCCGCTTTCTAAGCAAATGCACCATTTTCTCAAAACTCTAATGGATTTAAAAATGCTTTGTTGAAGACACCTTTGAATAGCAAAATAATCACTTCCCTAGTTACCTGTCATTAGGGCGAGTTGTCTCGCTAGTTGACAGTGTTTTGAACTGAACTCAAATATGGCACATATACACTAGCCAAACTCGATGTACAATGTTTGTAAACAAACAACGACACAAAAAATGAAAACTCACTTCTGGCGTCGAGTTTCAGGTAAGCAATAATTACTGGAGGAAGGATCATAAATCGACAAGTAATTGAAATTCGAAAATGACGCAGCAATAAAATTCACTCTAAATTTTAGGTTAAGTATGGGGTGGTTTGTTTATAAACAATATACATCGAACTTGGCTGGAATATAGGTAGGTTTTGAAGTGTGCCTTTGAGACTATTTAACTAATGAACAAACGTTGCCGTTTTATCATAGATATTAGGAATTGCAAGTAGGTAACAATTGAACGCAATTTTTTTCTACGCTTTTTGACAGTATATCTAGACATATTAATAATCAAAGCGCAAACCATACTCAATCATACAGTAAGTAGAGCATTGAGTAGGTCTTCAATACAGAACAAAAGCTTCCTAAGCCCATTGCTATAACTAGGACCCGACTGTCTGTTAGAACTGTGCCTGTTCCCACAGATTGAACCGGACCAATTAGGAGTAGAACAACAGATGTCTTTAGACAGGAGCGATTGCAAATGACCGGAACCACTTGATTTATACAAACAATCAATGTAAGGGGTAGTCAAATGGAAAATTAGTTAAGGCATTCGCTGCCCAGCCTCTCCGGCGCGGCGGGACCAACAGGAGCTGGCCGCCGCGCCGCAGCTATTTTCGGCAGTCGGTAATTTTTTTTTGTGCGTCGTGTCGTGGACACACAAATTTTTATCGAATGTTAAGAAGCGAGTGCGATCCGCCAATAAATTAATAAAGTTACGCCCGAATAACAAACGCATCTCAGATAAGCAAGTCTCAAGTCATTGTTTTTTGACAGTTTTCAATGAAAATCTGTCAAAAATTTGTCGCTTAAAACGTGCTTATATCTGACTTGCGTTTGAGTATTCGGGCGTTAGTGTTTTATACCTTAAATATGGTCTATACATGGTATATCGTACTTTAGTCACTTAGCATAAGCATTCACCCTTGAAAACAAGTCATGATATGAAAATCGTCCATGCTCTGCCGTTCACTATGTCATTCACTGTGTGCGTCCTATGGATTAATCTACAATTAAATTTTATATGATACTATATTTATATGATAGGTGATATTATTTTGGTGCCAGGAGTTACTGATCCATTCCTGAAGAACCAAGGTCCACATTAACAAGACGATCATTCGCTCGATCTTGACGTATGAATGTGAAGCCTGGACATGAGTGTCCAGGCTCAAAAAGAATAATAAAAACTTCTGGTGACCGAGAAAAGTGCTCAGGAAGATTCTAGATCCAGGCCAACGAGAAGACGGAACCTGGAGGGTGCGGAAGAACAGATGGAAGAACGATGTGGAGAAGGACCTTCGTTCACTTAAAATATTCGCACCGGACTAAATTAAGGCGGCGCAGGACAGAAGCCGGCCTAATCTATTGTATCGAAGGTCAAGATCCACTTCGGGGTTGATGCGCCAGGATAGTATGGTGCTATGTTGATCGGTGCCGAATACTTTGGTTGGCGTCGATACTGGAAAAGGTTCTTTAAACGCATTATAAAAAAACGAGTGAGCACGAAATTAATATTTACCGTACCGAAATTGACTTGCGCTGCCAACAAACAAAACAAATGAGCATCAATACGATCAATGCCGTCGCGAGCTCTTACAAAAACTCAAAGTTAATTACTAATCACTATAAAGCAAACATTCAATTTACAAGGCGGGTTAATTGCTTTGGCCCAAGACTTTGTAAAAAGTCAGCTAAAAACCGTATCTTAACTTATTTCTTAATTATAGACCAAATCGTGGCGGCGACGTAGGCTTCGTGCCAACGGTGACTTGACGGACCGAAGCTCTTCAAAACATTATCCACCTCTATTTCAATATAGCTAAGATATAAATTACCATAAACGGAGTGCAGTTTAAGATGAGCTTTAGTCGTCTCGGCCAGTGGTATCTCCGATAATTATATGGTTCAGATAGAGGTTATCAGCCTCTTAGAGACATGTAGGTTGTTATCTAGGGATCTGCCATGGGTTTGTTTGTCCCATGGCTTCTGGACATGACTTTAACCTGTTGCATCCTGTCTATGCTAAAACATTAAACTGTATTTCGCCTAATGATAGTGTGTTTATCTTAACTTATCTGCAAAGACACTTTGGTTCGAAATTGGACTAAAATATCGCTCACAAAGCTTTCTCAAAGTCTTCCCCAATCAGCAAATTAGACAAAAGCGAACAAAAAGTTAGGTCGCTTAATACCACGGCTACCCTAATAAGCCCGGCTAAGGTAAAGCTCGTTGCCAATGGCCTTGGGAACAACAAATAGAACTGCACTGTTCTCAGACCGAATTAAGTCGAGGCGTGGCTCTAATTTGAAAAAGCCAGACATATAAATTTTGCTCTAATCCTACAATTGTGTGAGAGGAAAATTGGTAGCAATTCCGTACGCACTTGCCCTTTTGCAAATTGTCACGGTTTATTGCATAATGAGTGGAGGGTGACGGGACGAGGGCCATTCTGGTGAATCTATAGGCTCTATTATAGGTACTATGCATCCTCGATATTTATAGCCGCAATTACGATTATGTACGTTTTCACTGAAACAGTCTAACATCGCGTCTTAATGATGAGTGCTTTGCAATTCGATACACTTTTACAATCGTGCTGTGAATGTGTTTTTATACTTTCGAATGCATGTTACGTCATTAATTGTACTCTCAAATTATGGCCTCTATTACAGAGCCAATACGTAATCGTTTAGTAAAATCACATGATCGACGGTGGCAATTATCGGCTCTGACGCCCCATACATTCGCTTATCAGCGCAATCAACGAAAAGCATATAATGTAAATTAGAAACGGATAACGAATTGAAACTATATTAATGTCACTTTAACTTATTTTGAGTGGCATTGTGGTGTGTTTATCCTGGATCTTGGGGCCATTTGTCTGCGTGAAATCCGACTGAGTGACAAACAATACGCGATGGAAGACATAATGCCGTGCCCCCGGGTGCTACGACACCGCGCTGTGCCCGCGACGTCTGCCGGCCACGCACCAAGACCTGAGCTGGTTAGCACAACCCTAAAAGGTCTACGGAGAATATAAAGGATTGTAATTGTGTCCTCATAAGCGGCCCATGCTTTATATCGATACAATATGTACGATTGAGACAGCGATACTACAGCAATGCTATAATTGACGTCGGTAATGTTTTTGCTCATTGTTGGGAAACGAATATGTGCTCGATATTACGAGCCAGCACGGAATATACGGTTGTAGAGCACGGTTATTATAGAAACATTAATTATGAAATGGACTATTGTGTATATCCATTTGAATATGTAAGCGGGTTGTCGTATGATTAGTTAGTGTATCATTCCAGCCCTTCCCTTGCGAGTGTTGCTAAAAAGACTATGCATAATTTAACCCCGGAAGAAACAACGACTTTATGTTAAGTAAGTGTATATTTTAAGTTATAAAAAATTCAAATTTTATCATAAAGACAGTCATTTAGCCGGTCTCTACTCACCGCAATGATATGAAAAAGTTTATATATTCCTTGCAGTTGCATGCTACCGTTGCGTGCTTCGAATCGATTTACATGTTTTTTGAGATGTAATTCTGGGCTACTGTCTGGTTGTCTCTAACTAGTTTTTGTTAATAACAAGACGAGTAGGAGGGTCTTGATGAAAGAAATTTGGAATTAGAAGCAATTTTCGAGACGGTACGACAGCTATTATGTCTAATGGGAGTGGTTGTTAATAGAACGTATTTTTTGTCAGACATACTTTTCAACATACTTGTCAATGAAAAAACTTATGTATTAACCTATTACGTCAGCTGTAGTAAATTGGAGGAAAAACATGACCGTTTTAATTTAAATTGCTTGTTAGAGTTCTCGTATACTTGATAAAATTACTAAAGAGATCACATAATCTCTATTTATACCTGCATACAAAACTCGAATAGTTTGATGATTTTAACTAAAGAGTAAGCGTTCATCTTTATGTGAATCCATCTAATTATTGACTAGATTATTTTTTAACAGGGCGTTTGTTAAGCAAGATGGATACTCCAAAATAACCCTGTAAATATCGCATCCAATTTAAAAGCTCTCCCTAGAAAGCTAAACATCACCCTGTTCACATTCATCAGCATGATCTAAGATGAGATTATCTCCAGACGTGACAAAGTGTGGCACCTATTAAAAAGAAACAGGGAAATCATTAAAACAGTCTTTTAAGTTCGTTCACATGGCCGAGTGCATTGAAGCGTTAATTAAATTAAATGAGAATCATTGTCGAAGGAAAGCAGAACGATTAGAAGTGATGGCACGCCGCAATTTGTCACAGCAGAATCACAGCTCACAGTCGTGGTCTTCCGAGGTTTATACGGCTTGACAGACGTCGGGCGCTTCCGGCCGCCATTCACGGATCGATCCGGATTGAATATCACCCACCATTCATCACGAAATCGATCAAACCAAATGTTTGAGATATCGATTTCACGGGCACGTTTCCTATCTTTGTTGTGTCATACCGTTAAACCCTGCCAGCTTATATTTTAGTTCTTATAGCAGCACATTAGGCTACGTTTTTATTTCAGACAATATAAATATTTTGAGTCGCTATGTCCTATTCTTAAAGCCTTTAAAGCCTACGAATTTATAGTAGCTCATTTATTTGTATAAGCGAGCAGGGTTCTTCTTCTAAATTAATAAAATTGATTGCTTATACAAACTGTGCGCCCAAATACACGGGCTACAATAAAAGGGCTTTCGGATAAAAAAGGTGAAAAAGTTTGAGTGGATGAGGCTCGGTCAGTCCGGGCCGGCGGCGGTGGCGCGGGCCGACCTTGGCGCGCTCCGTAAGACAAGTCGATTTTGTTATTTGTTTATACACAACACAACACTACCTGTTCCCGCACCTCCACGGCCCTGTTGTAGTGCACACACACAGAGCCACTCCACGAGCCTCGATATCGAATCGCTCAGGTATTTTACGGCGATTTCTGTAATGAACCTCGATTTATTGTGGCTCCGGAATGCCGATCAAAAATTGACTTTATAGACAAAACACACGAGCGCGATCACAATCAATTTTTTATCGGCCGAGCATGTAAAAGGAGCAATCATTCTACTCCAATTAAAAATAAAACCGTAACGGAATTTATATTCGAGATCATACAAATATTTATGGATGATCAAACTAGATGGATAGTTATGAAAGTACATGTGAACTTTCGAGATGACCTATTAACTGTTGTACCTAATAAGAAAATGTAACAAGATCCTACGAGAGAAGCGGAAGCCGTTGCCTTAAAATGCTATAAAAATATTTCACAGCGCGCTTCGGTGCTACCTGATAAGGATACGCAGTCATTTGTAGGAGCTTCGTGATCCCGGCTATCCCGAGCGCTGGACCCACACAATTTATGTTTAAGGTATTGTCAGGATTATCTCTTTAATGTCGCTTAAGACACCTCTCAAGATACGAAGATATGAAAGACACCGACGCTTTCCGACTACCGACTTTTTGTAAAGGTTTTTATAGCGATTATGATAAACTTGTGACCACAACCGGCAGAAAGCACAGCGCGATTAAAACCATCCAGAGGATCATGCCTTTTTTGTCTCCATAAATATTACCCAATAGAAGTGCTTCGTGACCTCTGTTTAAAATCACTGTTGCGATTACGTCCTGTGATTTAGATGGCCATTATTGGGTCGCCTCCACAGATGGTCTGTTGAATTACAGTCTTCCAGTCCGCTTTGTTGGTTTTGTACCGACCAGCCCCGTCGTAATTATGAGATCATGTTTCATAGTTATCTATTGATTTAGAACTCTTCCAAGTCTCAATTATGAATCATCGATTATCGAGAGTTATGTACGATGGTCCTACATCATCGAGTCTCCTGAGTTTGTTCACCTCGCTTCACTATTCACGTAATCGCTAGGCCAAGCTATTGCGGTTTATTGACGTTTTGTATGCTAAAGCTCGTAATAAAAGGCCATACGTTTGTATCGTCTAATGGTAGAGCTAACGACCGGTTGTTCGACAAGAATATTTTACATTATGCTCCAAAATAGAGCGAGGCGCATCCGGCGGTCGTTATTGTATCTTAGAGTTATGGGAATTTGAAATCACACACATTTATGATAACAAGGCTATTTTATTGGTCATGCAATATATTCAACTGAATAGGATTCTACGAAAGTGATCAATAAAGTCCTTAAAATCCATAAAAGTTGAAATCTATCGAACGCGAGTCAGAATAGCCCGTGGCTGAAAGTTGTTGTAGAAGTGAGTTCTTGGCTCGGTGGTTGCTGTAAGTACACAAGTACAAGTGTAGCGAGCTCGCGTGACCGGCTCGACACGACGCGCCCGCGCCTATCATACGCTCCTCCTCTGACGTTCTCACGACACATTTTGACATTTCACTGAACAAATATAGAAGCCATTTTCGATCGCTAAGACAAACATGCAAGGAATGCAAATATATCGCTTTTCCACCTTATCGCATTTTGACAATGCACCCGATGTCTGCGTGAGGGATCAGAGGTCGAATTCGTATGGAGATTTGATAGAGATAAAGATTTACAGTTGATATTCTATCATTTTATTGGCGTTTTATCAACGTCCGGAGAGAAGCAATCAATGCGGGGGACACTCGTAAATCTGGCCGCTACCGCGCCTGCTTTTAATATCGCTACCGGCTATTTTAGAAAGGTTGAGTCTATACAACGAAAAGTCAATCAATGTCCGTGAAATTTACAAGACGGATAAAGTTTTAATTTAATGTGTTATCGATGTAGGTGTGCGGCTGTGTGCGTGTGTCCGTACACAGTAATTATGCGGCGCAGAGCGCGGGCGCAGCGCCGGTGGTCTGCGCTCCCCCCGCGCACCACTCCATAGAAAACTTCCTCCACACCTGGGAACTCACGCCGGACACTCGCTCACCTCAACCATGGTAAGTATTGGCTTCGACTCGGACACATCGTATTGTTCCATTGTGTATTGTTATCATTGTTCCGAGATGAAAAATTATAATTCGTACTAGGCTCTAATTTTTGTGTCACTTAGTATTCGATCAGGGAAAGTGTGAGAGTTGCCTGGAGACAGCACGCTGTAAGACCGTCGTCGTTGCAGGCGGCTCTCTGCGTCGGCGACGTCCTTTGTCTACTTTTATTTGCCTGTCAGTCAAAGGCCTCGCTCGGACGTGTGTCTCGAGACTACGACAATGTAGCGCTTTGTGAGCGCCTTTTGCGATCTATTCAAAAGTAAATTTCGTTGTCATGCATAAAACTATGCAATGCATGTACTTATATGGCTCACACCGATATTGCAGACAGGGAAATGTACTCGATACATAGGGCAATTACCATCGCAAATTTTTATTGTCCTGCCTTTATTTGCTCAAACAGACCAGGCAATTAAGATAATCGTTTTGAATTCATTTATCAAGAGCTTTTTATGAATAACTAATTGAATTCGTACCTACTGGATTATAATTGAACAGGGATAAGGTAATCGGGCCAATTAATCTGTAGTGTACTTATTACTTTTATAGGGAGCTCAGCCTGTCCAAACAGCTTATTGAAAGAGTCGGTTTGTGGAGATACAAGAATGTATGTTGATTATAGCGAAGCAATAAAACGCATGTCGTAAAGTGTAGTGTGTGATTATTGAGTTGATGATGACTTTGATGGCAATTATCAAACGGGCTCAGGTCCGCTTATCGTGATCTCTCGTTCGCCGAAAGTGCGCGGTATTGTAAATGTGTAATTGATTATGACCGAAATTTGGTTTTATTGCGAATGATTTGGGTAAAACAAGTTCTGAAGTGGATATCTGGGAAACAAGCGGTCGTTTGCAGTGAGAAAGCATGTATTATGCTTATTAAGCAAACAGTTAAAAAGGTAACTTATTTCAAAGAATTTTTTACCTCCCACTGCTAGGGCGCGCTGTGTTGATATAGACAGGCACTAAAGTACTACACTCATCGATGACGTTTTAGATAATGCCATTGAATTGTGATCAAACTTACCTATTATATAGCTGTCACAGTTCCCAGTAGGTATTACGTAAAGAACAGAAGTTCCATACAAAAAACATGTTGTAAACCTGTTGCTGTCTTTGTCCAAAGCCCTAAACATGTAGACGCCCGAAGTTTCGTCTAATGAAGTTAACTTGTACAACATTAATGCTTTTTGTTGTAAATTGTAAACGTTTCTTTATAAACTAGCAATAAAACAAACTCTTTGACATCCGTACATTTAACAGTTCTATAAAATTCAGGCGACATTGAAGCTTTTGATGTTTTATTGGTGAAAGTTTGCCAAAAACTGTGTGACCAGCGACCTTGCAAAAAGGTTTATTTGTAGCAATAAAATAAGCCGTTTTCGGGACGATAACGGTTTTAAAGTCCAAACAAATATCGGGATTGCAATTTCGGAACGGGTCTCTATTGTGCCCATTGTTTTTGTTTTGCAACTCTTTAAAACCCTTCGCCAATTTCTAGACAAGTAACGGGTGGCAATAAAAGACGGCGCCTTTGTACCGTTATTGAAATGAGCCTTGGCGGCAATCTGGCGAAATATTTTTGTGAATTCCCAAATATTTACTAGCTGTAAAACTAATGACTTTACAAACAAAGACTTTCCAAACTTCTTGTAAACCATAAAAGTACGCTTATGTTGTTAGTATATTAGTAAACCAGATGTTCCCCATATCATGAGATGCATTAAAAGATAACGCAACACAATTCATATAAAATAGGCGTATATTCAAATTGCGGTCTACACAAGGCCTCTATCAGGGCAAGATCAAGAATGTGGCGTTTGAGATCCGGTCGATAAGCCCATAGACTCACGGTTTGCCGAAGATACATTGCGAATTGACAAGGTCTCGAGCATCGCCTGTTATATGGTGCTAGCGCTATTGTGACCCATCCCTATAAATAACAGAATACATACAAAACAAGCGCAGATTTGAAGATTAGATATCAATCGATTCGATTCTTCTTGTCGACGGGATGAGGTGAACAGTTCAAAGTTATATTTTGCGATACTTTGACCGATAAGATACGCGATAAGTTAAGACAATAAGCACATTGTTTGCATACACTTATGGTCTTTCTATAGCTTGGTAGAACACTAGATTTGTTTGATATTCTGCGCGACAAAAACTGCCTTGCACTCTGCGTTGTATAGAGCTTTCAAAGCGGTGCAAATCTCAAAAGACATTATGCTATTGCGTTCCAGTTATTACTAAATCTATTGCTTGTAGTTTCCATACGATGTTCTAAAGCATTACCTCATTAATTCCACCACCACGGCTATAAACAAGGCTTCCTTTGACCGTCAGCGCGGATCTTTTATCACAATGACTAATTCTAAGCGTTTCGCATGCATTTACATTTCAAGTTGCTGAATGGTACAGTGCAATTACGCAAACAATATAATAGCATGGTGTTCAGTGTTATTTAGTGCCTCATATTTTGAAGAAAAGAAATGTCAGTACTTCCTCTGTTGATAGAGCAAGAGCTTTTGCAAAGAGAAAAATGAACATGAATGGTTTCTCCTTTAAAATTTGCAATTAGGTACGTAACAGTTGTGTTGTGCATCAGTTGTTATCTTCTTTTGATTTAAATTTGGACATGAATCTTGGTTGTGTTAGAGCTATCAGGAAATGATTACTCCAACGATGATAGTTCTCGACTGTATATATAATTAATCCATTTTACTAACAAATAATTATCAGAATGAAATAAAAACTAGTAGTTACCTACTTACAATTGAGATAACTATATTACTACTATATTTATTAGATTTAAGTGACCATGAAAGTTTAATGCGGAATTACCACATCACGTATTGCAAGCAGACGTTGCTAAGCTATTTTAATGTAATAATTAAGGTTCAATAGATTTTACACGTACGGCCTGATATAATTGTACCTTGTAGGTACAGGATGCGTCTAAAACTTTTAGAAGTTGACACTTCTACTTACAATTATTATTCCTTACATTACAGCTTACCCAACCTGGGGACCTAGCTTAACAAATCAAGTACCTAATTTAGCAATAGTACAAGTGAAATGTATATATAGCAACTAGTAAGCGTTATAATAATAAAAGTAACTAAGATGAATGTAGCATGGTCAAATAAAGGCTTTTTTTTATTATACATTACAGCTGTCATTTTCAGTTAACGTAAGTTAAATATAGCTTACAATAACCTATTACCATACTGTTTAGTTATGTTAGTTAGAAGCTTGTTTTTGGTCATTATGAAGAGTAAAACTCTCAACTCTTTTCTCCTCGAATCCAGGTCTCCCTGACTATCAAGACATCCTCCGTATTGTGATTATCGTGTCGCAATCGCTCCGAGGCAACGCGGGAAAGCATGCCTCATAAAGTATGCGTCGCTATGGGGAGGAGACAGCAAACACCCATTACATAGGTAAACTACCTATATAGTCTACAGCAAGCCTTTTGAACTACCTATACACACGTACAGTCTGTATAAGCAAGCCTTTTGAGCGGAACTACGTCATAGGTAGCTGTTCCTTTTAGATTCTTGAATGGCTTTGGTTTCGTTATTGTGCTAGCCACTTCGGCATAGGCTTTCTGGTACATACCTACATAGTGCATCTCATTCTCTCACGGTTTCCTTTTGTTGCGATAATGGGTCTAAAACATTGCAAATTGTACATTTAAAAAAAATATAATTCTTACATTTAAGTAACCTACATTTTGCAGAACGGCGTAACTCAAAAGAGAAAACTCGATACTGGCATAAATGAAGAAATAGATGTTGGATTCCGAACAAGTTACAATTAAAAAGCATAGTAAAATTGAAATGATCACTGATAGAACCAAAACGATTATTCACTTCAGAACTTAAAAGATAAACTCTCGTATTGAAACTGGACATGAACGGGGAGCAATTAGCGAAACCTTAATCTTTAGATAAAGCGTGCGAGCGGAAAACGTGATCCATAAATATTGTGAGCCGTAGCAGGTTAGCTTTGATATAAAAATGTGCAGTAAATAATGTTAGTGATAAACATACTGGCAGTAAGTATTTTTTATTGATAAGGCGCTAAATAAAATAAAAGGTTTGAACTGAATAAATCTCGGCTGCACATGCAGGGCAGGATCCTGGAGTGAAACATTAAAACTAATTGCAGGGACTCAAATAAGATTTAGGCTTGAAATTATTCCAATGGAAAATAACACAATACAGATTAAATATCTGTCCATATACGATTAGTGGAGTTAAATTTTATATGAAAGATTCATGCGAAGCTACCAATAAGTAGTAAAAGAAAAACTTATTGGTGATAGGTGTTATTAATGGTGGCAAAAGCGTGAAACTGATGCATTCAGACTTCTGGCTATATATTTTCGGGGATCAGAGATCTATTTTCGAACCGGTTCCTATTGTTTTCAAAGTTCTAAACTATTTCATTCACGGATCGAGTGAAATATGTTGGGAACTACCAACGTTCCAACTTTTAAAATGCCCAGAATGAATCATTTCAAAACTGAATAGACGACACTCCTGATGCATAGCGACCGGTCATGTCACACTGGATTAACTTTTAACAGATATCCTGTCACCCGACAGGTTTCAATTGTGATGAATTTCCATTTCCAAGGAAGCCGATACTCGGGGGCTTTTTAGAAATTTTAGCGTATCATAAAGACAAATCTCACAGCGGACCCGTTCCTGCCGCTTTTATCCTTTCCACAAAGAACGTAATAACCATATCAAACAGCGTGTCCCTTCGCCGCTTGCATACATATAGCTCGCTCCGGGTACCAGCTATTCAATACTAAAATAAAGGAAATGCGTTTTGTTTCCACTGAGGCTACCATACCTAATTCTAAAAGCGTATTTTGCATACCTGACGGTCTACCTCCAGCTGAGTTTATGGCATACACTTCAATGCTCTTGTGGTTTATTGCTACTGCTTTGACGAAACCTTTATTTCAATGTTACCTTTATCGAAATCAGATAGTAGAGGCAATTTCATTGATTAATTCAATTACAGGACGCATCCATTGAGGATACTGCCCGTTTCCTTATCAGTGCTATCAGGCTATAAACCTAATGGGATTCTATGAAGCGCTCATTATTTTTGTGTTGATAATATTTGAATGTCACATGCAGGTAGAGCCGGAGCGAGGTTGCTACGTGAGGGGCATGAGAACTGTACCGCTCGACCCCGCACATAATTTCAATTCTCGTCCTTTGTGCCCCACGTCATTGTTATTAAAGTAATCATGGCCCTCCATCATGCTCCAATCGAAACATTATGGGATATAAACAAAAGAAAGCAAGTGGAATTCAATGAAAAGCCATTATGTCACGAGAGCACTCCAAGGGCCGTTGTCTCAATATTTTTCTTGGTGGAGTTGACGCGTCATTCTCTCGGGTACTTTCAAATGCGCCGCGTGGAGCTTTTAAGAGCCCTCGATAGTGGCCGATATTTACGACCTTAGTTGTTGTAAAATGTGCCATGAAAAAATAAATGATGTGTGTTCTGTTACGGTTCTGTTTCTATCGTAAAGCGATGATGTGAATCGCGCAGCGGATGGAATCATAAGCTGTTGAATCCACAAACGGTACTTTTAAACTTTAAGCTGCATTCTATCGGTACTGTTTCCAAATATTATGATTGTTAGAGCAATAAATCAAACCAAGCCTCGGCTTACCGGCCAGGTATTTATCTGATCCGATAGAGGGATTTAGATATGTGACAATGCATTGTGGTCCCGGAGCGTGATACGACAGTCGGTTAATGCGTTTATAGGCGGCGTGTTTGAATCGCCATTAGAGGATTCCCGAGGGTCGAGACGGCGAGAGCGAACACTGGGATTATACAACCTCATCATCATCATCAGCCTATAATAGTCCACTGCTGGACCATAGGCCTCCCCTAATGAGCGCCATAGCGCCCTGTCTTCAGCTTGCCAGCAGTCTTTTGCAAATCGTCATCACACCTGGTCGGAGCGCGTCCTACACTACGTCTATCGAGTCGCAGTCTCCACTCAGGAACACGTTTACCCCAGCGGTTGTCGGTTCTTTTCAAAATATGGCCAGCCCACTGCCACTTCCGCTTGCTAATCCTTTGAGCTATGTCGATAACCTTGGTTCTCTGTCAGATATATTCGTTGCGAATCCTATCCTTCAGAGAAACTACAACCTACAACCTATCCTTGCAAAGATACTGATTGTGCTCAGCCGACTATGAAATGTATACGCATATTTAGAGTGCTGAGATTGGCATGTGTATGCATATCAAGTTCCAAATAACAAAGGCCGATTGACCCCTTATTGATAAAGGAAACAGCTCTGCAAATCATTCAAGCATCCTTGATGTTCCTGTGGTTTGCTTGGGCACAAATAACAAACCGCTGGTCTCTGCCGTCGCCAGTGTTCCGGTTCTCACAACAGCAGACAAGTTAGGCATCGAAGGAAACAACAGCATACGGACCTTTCAATAATTTATGCAAAAGGTTATTATCCGATAGAATAGTTCGATTTGAATATGTAGTGAATTTTATTTTAGGTAATAACGTGCTGAATTGCTCATTCTTAAACCTTTTACAGAATAATAGGGCGATAAAACTGGAAATATATTCAGAACTAAACTGGGTTCCAACGGAATGATCATGTTTTGAAAGTCATAAGATTATTGTGGCCCGTCGAGATGCCTTAAGTTCTTCGTGCACTCTCCAAGAATGCTTTGACGGGAACCAAACTCGTAAATTGGTGAAGTAATTCCAGATTGTATCGCCAGTGAGCAATTTAGGATTTAGCCGAATGCTTTATAGCCGTATGGGGATAGAGTCGAACCAAATGAACGGTCTTGAAATTTTTATGGGAAAAAATAACAAGCTGCTTGGCTTAACGGTAGTTGACACGAATAGTTTGTGGTTTTAGTTTGAAGATTATGGCTCAATGCCAAATTAATGAGTGAAAGAATCGTTGAATCGAATTATACGCAGCATCCCAAATTTAATACAACAGCCTACCATGGGCTTGTGCCTATGGTTGTCCCTATGTTATACGATACTTTGCTGGTTGGAATGGATAGAGAGTTAATACTGATAAAACACTAAGTCCGTTTTTTGGGTCCTGTACCCAAAGGGTAAAACTTAGTAATAGGGTCCCCCTATTACTAAGACTCCGCTGTCCGTCCGTCTGTCTGTCTGTCTGTCCGTCTGTCACCAGGCTGTATGTATCTTATGAACCGTGATAGTTAGACAATTGAAATTTTCACAGATGATGTATTTCTGTTGCCGCTATAGCAACAAATACTGAAACAGAATAAAATAAAAATTTATGGGGGCTCCCATACAACAAACGTGATTTTTTTGCCGTTTTTTTAAATAATGGTACGGACGGAACCCTTCGTGCACGAGTTTGACTTGCACTTGGCCTTTTTAATTTTATTTTTTCTCCAATTTCGGACTCGGTAAAACATGAACTACTTGGTTTCGTACCAGGTTATCGACAATTCTTTCAATTTTGTTGAATTCATAGAGCCATTTAAAAAGAGTGCAAATATTTCGAGTCTCAACATTTGACAGCCAGACTCTGTACAACGACAGTACTTAGTAACTTTATACAGCCATTAGCTCGATGCTATGACAAATATTTATACTTAAAGCAAACAACGCTTACTCTGTATATGTAATTCATCATTCGATCATCGTCATCATCAGCCTATGTTAGTCCACGGCTGGACATAAGTGTCCCCTTATAAGCGCCATAGCACCCTGTCTTCAGCTTGACGCATCCAGCGTCTTATTCGATCAGCAACCTATTATTTACCTATGTTATTGAAAGGGGTTATAATAACCACGAATATAAAGCAAAATATAATTAGCTTAAAAGAATTTTAGTTCCAAAGACCGGCTGCTTTCCTTTCTCCTAACCTTTTCATAAAGTCCATGTAACCGCAAAATCGCCCTAAGCAGTCAAATGCTACTACGAGCACAATGTTAACTTTTTGTGCCTCTTGTGTTACCACAAACATCAACTCTATTAATATAGAGCTAAGATAAGAAGTTGAATATCAAATGTCACGTAAGGGTGTGTTTACACAGGACACGAAGTGCAACGTCGACAAACACTGGCTTTGTGCTGCCCACGGGGTCAATATTGACAGTAGTTCGAAGAAAAATGCATTCGGACAACAGGCGAGCCGATGTGTACTGTTTTCATTATTGAAATTAGTTTCGGTTGGGTATTGTTGTGTGCACAGCTTAAAATTAGAATAGATGGGGCTTTAAGAAATGAAATAAGTTTCCAAAAATTTTGAATCGCACACACATTCTTTTTTTTATTCTTTTTATAATTTTGACACTCTTATGAAACTAAGTTTAGAAATTGGTATCGAAAACAATACTCTTCTTATAAACATGGAAGACCAGCGATTTGGCATGATTCGCTGTGTCATTCATAGCACACGCTGAGTGGTGAAGATTTTTTTCACGTCTCCTATATTTTAATTTTTAAATGTTGTTCGTTATTCGTATTTAATGTGTCAAAATAAATAATTTTAACATTTTTGACTCCTACTAAATCAAATGAAATTACGTTGATTTCTATTCATTTTAAGCTTCAGCCAAAAAGCAACGAGCTTTTCCTGATTTTCATAAATAGCCCTAGATTTTTCTATGGTAACGTGATTTACTTCTAAAGGAGTCTACACACTAAGTCAGCGGGACGCCAACAAGTTGACAAAACACTGTCGGTTGCCTTCAACAATTAGTTCAGTTTTTTAACGTTTTGCGGAGATACCCAACGGTTCTTTATTGAGCTGTACATTATAGTTTGGTAAAGGTCTGATATAAATATAAGCCGACTTTGGCCGACAGTAAATTGATCGCATATTAATTATCACGCTGTAAAACCGCTGTTTACTTTGAACGGTAGTCGCAAAGTTATTCGTTTGAAACTGCCGCCATTTTAACGTCTTCCATTCTTTTAGTTTCATAATTTAAAAAATCTTTTAGCGTTTCGCTAAATTGATTAAAACTCGAAGACCTTACCTGGGGATTGTTAATTTGATGAATTTACTCTTGGTACTTTTAAGTTAAAATCAGACTACTACTTACCTATATTGTATTTAAATTGTGGTATATAATAGTAGATTATACACTAAGGGGATAAAGCACTGTTTTATGTCACGGGAGCGAATTGAATCCCGAACGTAACGAAGGACTCATAATTTAACTCCTGAGCGTAGCGAGGGAGTTATAAGTTAATTCCTGAGCGAAGCGAGGGAATTAAGACTGAGTCCTGAGTGCAGTGAGGGGTTCAACCGCCCAAGACTAAAACAGTCTTATCCCCGAGGTGTATACTCTACTTTTCACACCTTATGCGAGACAAAAAAACAGGCTCAGTAGATAAATAATGTTTTCCTTTGACTTCTCTGGCAGCAGATTGTTGACAATGCCTATGGCATCTAATTTGATAAACTCAGGAGTCAAAACACTTTCATCACTCGACATTTTCAATATTATTTTTGAAATTAAATCTTCTATAGGCACCTACAAGAACTCGATTTGTTCGTCACGCGTGAACAAATGAAGGCGCGCGACGTTCCAAATTCGAAAGCACAAGCCGTGGTCCTAGATTCGAAATTCGAATTTCGAACACCGCGCTCCTCCGGACCGGGGTTCACACGGAGGCAAACTTCATTTATTTTGTCAAATCAAGTAGGCCATGGCCTAGGACAAATTGTGTTTAGCAAAATTAAACTTTATGCATATAGTAATAAGAATTATGAAAAGTGAAATCATATTATTAACCAGCGGGTTATAATGAAATTCAGTACAACATTATAACCCGGCTAATACCAAGGGATTTAATGTCTTGCTTTCGGTAGGGTTTACATGACCTATAATTCGGCATTGTCGAGCATGTGGTTTGAAAAGAAGGTTTATTATAAACTAAAGAGCCTAGCACTTGTCGTTGCACTTTTCTTTCCAATGCGGTCTCTTTTTCTTCTTTAAACGTTCTCTTTTTCTGCTTAGCCATAGCACATGCTGAGTGGAGACTGATTTTGTCAGTATTTCTGTTAAATGAGGGTTTATTTATGTTTTTATGTTTATTTATAGTTGTTTATTATACTTTTGTTTGGTGGTTGGTTGTTTATTATAGTAGTTTAATATAGGTTTATTTATGTTTTTATATTTATGTTTATGATTCGTCTCTGTTTTGGCAAAATAAATACCTTTTATTTTATTTATTACATGACAGCGGCTTTCCCCTTGATCTGACTTATATGTATGGTTAAATTATTGGTAATTTTTCTCGTCTTCCTTCTACTTTTCCTTTTATGATGTTATAGGTGGTAGGTAGGCTTGTAAAACTTTTCATAAATCCTTACTAATATTGTAAATGCGATACTGTGTTTTGCTTTCCTTCACGCCCTAACTAAGCAATCAATCGACTTGACTTTTGGCATAGGTATTGTTGAAAAGATGGAGAGTAACATAGGCTACTTTTTGTACGGGTAAAACATCAAATTCCCATGGGAGATTTACGGGAATATTCGTATTATTATACTGAACGGGAACAATTTATTGTACAGTAAAATTTGGAAGATGTCTGAAGCAGTTCTTACTTAAGAAGTGTTATTACTCACATCTACCTTTCTAGAATAATGGTAGAGTAAGTTTGACCACATAAATGACATGGAATTATAATGAAATCTACGTGGTTAGGTATGTATAATTTATATTATCATTTTATTTTGTCATTTTTAACCTAAGCTAAGTAATTACTGTGATATAATATGTTATTTAATTGGGCTTTGAATTGTATTATTTTAGTTCTGTAATTTATTATCTTAATATTTTTATGTTATGTACCAAATTCCGACACAATTGTTATTGTTTGCGAATCAATAAATGAAATGAAAATGAAATGAAACAAAGACCTTTTTACCCCCCTAGAAATGTGAAGTTCGATTTTAACGCGGGTGAAACCGCAAGGAACAACTAGTATTTCAGATATAGTTTAACTACTTACATAAATCATAACGCATATGGAAAATTATCATATCCTATACATAGAGTTTACACACAAAACCGTTGTAGTATCGGTATCTTTTGAAGTCAAAGATCAATCTGTTTTATAACCTCGCTAATCCATCGTAGTAATCATGTAATCTTAGCTTATCTAGGAATGTTTTTGCATTCAAAACCACCGGAGGGCCTAAGGGTCAGCTATGCGTCGCACACACATGCTAAATAAATGAATTGTTTCTATGGGTAGGGTAACCATAAATTAATTTAGGCATAAAGTATACATTTTATTTGTTTGTGGCACAGAAAAACCGTCAAAAATCCTACAGAGCTTTGTGTAAGTAAATTTAGGTTTTGAAAATAATGACTGTACCTATACGAGTATCATGTCATGGTGAGGATTATTCGATTTTAGAATATAACCAAAATCCAGAAGTCAAAGTTATTTAAGGCGCTACCCCGACCCAAATAGCGCCTCCACCTATTTTATCTTCTTATTACGTTGAACAATGGAAAATTAAAAAAATCATTGGGAATTTTGTGATACCAATAATAATATTATAAGCTATACTTTTATTTTGTATAGTTTAGGTAGAAATGCGAAAATAGTGTTTGGTGGCCACAAAGTGCAACTTCGTGTCTCTACCTAAACTATACAAAATAAAAATATTACAAAGTCATTAAAAAAAGTAATAATAGGTATTACAAACTGCTCAATGAAATTTTTGAAATTCCCTACGTTCAACGAAATAATAAGATAAAATAGGTGGCGGCGCTAGTTTGGGTCTGGGTATCACCTTAACCTATTTTTAAAAGTTTCTATTCTACTTGCCTTGTTAGTCAGTGTGGGATAAAAAGATGAGTTTCAAGTTAAACCTCTTTAACGAACGATTATTGAATTGCGGGGGGTACCCATTACCAATACCAAAATTAAGAATTAGGACCTGGCGTCTTCACAAACGTGTTTGTGATGATAGGCTGAACCTTCACGTATTGTCACTAATTTACCAATAACCCTGTATATTTACAGGTGAATATGAAAGCTGATTAAAAAAATGTTTTTTTTTAAATTATAAAATTGGATTTTTGATTTGATTTGATTTGGAATTTAGATACAAAAATTCACATCAAACAAAAATTCCAACAGTAGTAACTACGTGGGTTCTTAAGCTATTTGGTTCTTATTGTCTTTAGGTTAACAAAACCGTTGGCCACCAAACACAAGGAGTCAAGTAAATTGCTGTCATAAAGCCGAACCACACCTCCAGTGAAATAAAACTGACCACCATTCACACCGGTGTCCTAAAATACACTTCCACGATATTATCTTCGGACAGTTAATAAATGCAGTTGACATGCGGAAGCCATGACTTTATGGTTTGAGTTTGTGCATTTCAAGAAATGCGGGAATAGCCTTAACTGATTTAACAGTAGCTGGCATGTAATTTATAGACTCTGAAGAAGCCTATAGAAGTAGACAGCTACCTATAGTAATTTCAACGTACCGATTGTGTCATTTCGACATAGATAGTTAACGTTTTGGACCAAGTAGTCTGTAAGTTAATTATTAAGCTTGAATAAATAAATAAATAACTAATTTCTTTTTATTACAGCATTATGCGTATCTAATTTTATGGCGATTATGGCATTACCCCATAATAAGAACCAATAAGGTGCTTATAAAGGGAGGTCTTAGTCCAGTAGAGGAATGGTATTGGCTGTTGTTTGTTGTTGCATGGGTATCTGAATGGATTTGTGTTATTGTGTAGCTGTCACTAAGTTAACTGTAACGTAACTGTAACTTAGTGTAGCTGACACTAAGTAAACTGTAACTTAGTGTAACTGACACTAAGTTAACTGAAACTTTGTGTAGCTGACACTAATTTAACTGAAACTTAGTGTAGCTGACCCTAAGTTAACTGGAACTTAGTGTCAGCTACACAATAAGACAGATCCATTGGGATACCCAAAAGATAGTACTGACTGTCTGTTGGCAATATGCGTTCATTTTTGAGTAACAGTAAAATAAAGTATTTGAAAAAGATAATAGTTTATTCATCGGAATGGACAGAATCATTCCAAGACCAGATGACAATCCCGACAACCGAGATAATTGTGAAAAATTGATTTTTGTGACCTTTTGACCTTGAATAACTTACGGCGCAGATACGAGATTTGATGAGACTTTGAGGCAATTTTTAGGACACCAAAATGAAGGTGTATAGTTTACAGCTTATTATCTCTCATTCCGAGGTTGACCACTTTTTTGCTTATTTGACTGGAATAATAGGCCAAGATACTCTTCAGAGTTGCCATGCCAGGATAGTGCATGAGAATGGCAAACGGTATAGGTACAAAATAACTCTTGTAGGCAGGCAACAACAACATGAATTTTAAAGCGATCATTGTGCTACCTACACCACCATTAAATGAATGAAATGACAATAGCTATGTAAAACTGCCTGCCACTGACGCTTAGTGATGCTTTAAGATGACCAAGAGTTATATTGTGATCTTCAAGTGTCATTTTTGGGATGGTTACGCTAACCGTTTGAGGAAATTTGTGCCATACAACCCTATTGTTGGTCAAGACGGTAGGCCTTTTAGAAGTTATTTATAAAATCTATTGGAAGTTTAAAAGTTTTGTTACAATACTGTGAAAATTCCAAGATCGTTTGTGCCACTGCACCTACAACTTCTATTCATAGAATTTACCCAGTCGAAAGTTAAATTAACTTTACAGATACACAAATTGAAACGATACAGATGCAGTATTATTTTTAAGAACCCTTTCTTTTTGATGTCGGTTGATATAGGAACTAAATTCCATAACACAATGAAATAAAACAATCGGCAATGGTCCAAATTTAGATCTTAAGCACGCATTCCGTGTAAAAACGAGCACCTTTCAGTTCCAATCGAAAACACAATCCAAACGCTCACTTCAATGTCTGCGGCGGTATATTATGCAGTAGCTCTGCTTTGATGATGTGTGTAGATTATTATATAGTTCGATGGTATGGAAGTTCCACTGGAGCTGATCTCTTTTGTTTGATTTAAGATTGTAGATAGACAGTGCATAGTAAGGGTTATTCGGGTTATTCCAGTTTTGCCCCCCTGAAATCCCCAATGAGGGGAAAACTTGAATAAAAAAAAATGAATTCCAGAAACCCCCCTTGAAGACCCCCCTCAAGGGGGAAAACTGGAATTTCATTGAACCCACCCCAGTGAAAAAAATCGCAGTACAGAAACCTAATTAGAGTTAAAACGTTAAGAGATCAAGATGTTAGTAAACTAAGTTTGATCAAGGGAGATCCTTAGGTCAGAACGCATGTCGTTGTCATCTAGAAATTAGGAACCATGCAAATAGCCAAGAACAAAAACTCAAATAAAATGATTTAAGTAGGTCCGTGGAGTACCGAGGCTTTCCGGGTTTTCAAAAAATTATCTGAGCGTCTGGTCGAAGCGACGCATGACCCGAGAACTGGTGAGTATCTGGTCCGCATTGCTATTCAGCGGGGCAATGCAGCTAGCCTTGGGCACGCTTCCGACTGGTATTGATATGGATCAGTTGAGCTACCTATAGATTGTTTGCAACAGTCTGCATTTAGCTCAATTGTTTCAATTGTAAATACTAGTTTTAATTTAATTCTATTATTTAAGTAGGTAGGAATAGTCATCTCTAAAAGGAATATGACGTAGAAATATATTTAAAACTATTTTTTCACGTCTATTCTCGTATTGTTCATTTTGTTTCGAGAGTTTGATGATCATTAACTTAGAAAGTGGCACAGACTAAACCAGTAGGTTCACTTTGAAGATAGTTTTACAAATGGGTGGGAAGTCGCGCGGCGACAGGCGATGCGCGGACGCAGCTGTGCCGGCGACCGTTAGCAACTAAATTTACTCCACAATTGCTTTGATACGATTTCGTGGTTTAGTGTGAAAACTTCCGAGAAACGTAAAATAGAAATCATATGAGTCAATAAAGAAAACTGAATGATTAATTTTAAAGTTTGATGTGATACGTTGCTTTCTTAGAAGCGAGATATTAACAAGATGAAGCTGGAATAGATGGCAAATTTTATTCTCAGAAGGGAATAAATTAATCACTTGTATGAATCACTGATTCACTGTCTGTACAAACAAAGTTTTACAAATGTTTATTCATAATCATAATCTAGGAACCTACATCCAACAAAGGTTCAGTACCTTAAATTAAATAAGGTATATAATGAATATGTCAGAGAACCAATGTGGTCGACATAGCTCAAAGGATTAGCAAGCTGAAGTGGCAGTGGGCTGGCCATATCGCGAGAAGAACCGACAACCGCTGGGGTAAACGTGTTCTTGAGTGGAGACCGCGACTCGGCAAACGTAGTGTAGGACGCCCTTCGACCAGGTGGGATGACGATTTGCGAAAGACTACTGGCAGATGCTGGATGCGGCAAGCTGAAGACCGGGCGCTATGGCGCTCATTAGGGGAGGCCTATGTCCAGCTGTGGACTGATATAGGCTGATGATGATGATGAATATGTCGCCGCCTGATCTGCCTGAGGTATGTAGAATGGCTAAGTAAAATTGTTACTCAAATTTATTGCAAAATGAAGCGTCCGTTTTACGATCGGCCTAGTCATTCTACAAACGGGCTGATTCTACGATCCAGTGGCGACATATACGAGTATACTTACCCAGACTACATTTTATGCACACTCCCCTTAAATATTCCCCATCCCTAATTTGACTAAAGCACGAAGCACTGTGATGTATTCGTCAATTATTTTCGTCATTGTTTCGTTAAATGTAAAGGAGTTCTCATACGGCTCATACATGTCAACGTCTGGTTTCAAATGAGGAACTTCAACGTACGGGGAACGCGACACGAATCATCCCGGAGCTTTCCGTTAACGCAGTTACATTAGGTGCTTACTTTTACCTACTTTTGAAACTATAAGGTAGGTAAGTGCTTAGCTAAAATTTAACTTAATCAACATTATTATTTTCATTAGGAAGCGTTTCATTATGTAAGAATGAAATAAACATAACTTTTTAACAATAATTATATCAGTCGGGTTCCGCAGGTAATATTTGTAACAATTTTACTGAATGGTTATTTCTTTGACTTTATACATCTTTGTCACAATTCTGTGTTGGTATTAATTACTACAGCTGCTGTGTTGGTATTACTACAGCTGTTGTGTTGGTATTACTGCAGCTATGAAGGTTATTTACTACAGCTGAACAGTCATCGTAACAGTCCTATTGGACTATATTGTCGTTTTAAGTGACACCTGTTGGGTAAGTACGGGGATGGTTGTCTAGGGTAGAATAGAACAAATTACGTCATTTTGTCATCAAATGCGTAAATTGTTTGAAATTAACTTCAACTTCAATAATTATTGAAAACAAAAAAAATATACCCATGCTTGGTTTACTAAACTACTTAGGTATGCAGAGCAAAGGTTTGTGCTGAGTAAATTAAAAATTATCACAAAGTAAAATAATTTAGTGTAGGCCCGGCACGTGTCCGATGAGTTGTAGGTATACCAATTGTGACAAATGCAACGTCGTCAACGCAACGACATGCGCAAGAGTGCTGACACATTGACTATTATTCGTTGAATAAAAAGTAAGTTGACCGCTCCGTTGACAATCGGGAGCTCCCGGCATAATAAGGCATTTACATTTCTCATATGTACCCTCTTTGTTCTTCGAACTTTACAATTTAAATTCTCGTTCAAAGCGCGTACGGACGAGATTATTGTCTTTCCGTTACATGTTCAATTTAAAAACCTGACGGGTAAATAATGGTTCCATAACCCCAAAATTTGACATTAAAATCGTTGCGCTCTACTCATTATAAACTCATGCATATAGGAAAGCCACCCGCGCCTACTCCGTCGCCGCTCTTTAATGAATTTCCAACAAAAACTTAATTAAAAATCGTATCTCGCGTGTTCGAAGGAAATGAACTCATTCTTCGGAGCCGCTGAGTGACGGCCGGACTGACGGGCCGTCATTACGAGGTGCGTCCACCGTTGCACGACCCCCGATGCCCTTCATTGCTTATCTATAAAATTATAACCGCGGGCAAACTCAACGTGCAGTCAAAGGTCAGCTTGAGCTGGTCGAGTTGTGTGTTTTGGAAATTTCGTAGTTGACGGTGCATGCAGTAAATGTTTATAGCCTAATTATTATCTTTGTTAATTCTATGGTTAATAACAACGTCGGCAAGGATGTCAGTAACATGTAACAAGCGAATCGGTTACACCCAGAACGTATCATATGATAGGTACAATGGGATGGGATGGGAGTCGAATTTTTTCACGTCCATTATGTGTGTATCGTTGGCAAAAAGCGTAAAAAGATTTCATGTAGGTATGAAGATGCTGGTTTCAACAAAACCAACACGGGCCGCCACAAATTGGCGGTTCGGGAGACTGGCACGTCGTGACTGAGCCGCCGGCGAGCGCCTCCACGGCGGAGGCTGCGCACGAGCGGAGCGAGGGGCGGAACGGATCTGCATCACCTGAAGACAAACATAAACATAAAAAGCTAGAGCAACGAGGGGTGGATCTAGAATCTGCATCACCTGAACACAAACATGATGGAATTCAAACTAGTAGGCTCAAGGTAGAGCTTAGAACAATCTTTGTAGAAGAAGAAATAGCAAAATTTTGCAACAAACTGTAGGTAACATATTAACATGATAAAGGAAAAACAAAGACTTATTCTTCGAAGACTTAAGTTTCATGAATGAATGGTTGAACGAATGAAAAAAAGAATGAATGAACACTTAGAATGTGACAAAATTATAACCATGATGAGCTTATTAGTATTATTCCAAAAATGTTTGACAAATAAAAATACTGTACTTAAAGTAACGAACGCACGTAAATTAATAGTATGTGATATTCTATCTTTATCTACGTACAATAAACCAATGCTAATCACTTTGAAAAATAACTTTCTTATCTCATTTACTAGTTTAAAACATTACAAAGCCACACTATAACCTAGTCCGAAGAAGTCCACTACGATTATTTGCTCAGTAATGGTAGAAATCCATTAAACGAGCTCCTTTTAGTGATTGAACAAAGACACGGCTAGGATGCATTTTTGAATTGCATCTAAGCAATTTGTCGGCGCGAAAGCAAGAGATTGCATACCTTTGGAAATGAGAATCTTTTTAGCGCTGTGTAATAGCTTTCAGGTTTAATTTAGGCTCATTTGTTGGGGAATAAGCTAAGAAGGAAGGTTTAGATTAACCAAATCTGTACATAAAACAAAGTCGTGTTTGTTGCACCATTTATAACCCAAGAACGGCTAGAAAGATTTTAATGAATGAATGAATGAATATATTTTTATTTCAGACAACACAGTCCATATTACAAAACACTATGACACAAAAATGGGTAGGTACTACCTATACCCAACAAAATACAGAATAATAAATAATAACAAACTATATAATTACTATACAATCAGGTGCTTACAAAAATCTAAAAATGATCAATTAATAAAAATGATGAATCAATTTTTCATCATTGATTGGTTGGATTTGACTTCGTCCCAAATAGAAGAAAAACTAATTTAAGATATGAAAAATTACGAGGAAAAATGTGAAGAAAATCGTTTGCCGGGCCAGATAATATGTTTATAAGATGGAGAAATCATAGTTTAGTAAAACTAAAAGAAAAAAAAATGGAATGGTTAGCAGATGAAATTTAATCCGAAAAGAACCTCCCACTTCAATCACGAATAAGAATTTTATGTCCAATTTTGTCACACCTACCAATTCAAATTTTCTTGAACTATTAAACGTTTGACCGCCTATACTATTGTATTTTTAATCGAATTATGCTAATTCTGAGTCAAAATATAGTTGAACATTTATTCGTATAAATTAAAAAATTCCATACTTGAATTTTTGTATATTATGCAAAGAACCGAGACTGTAATAAGAAGCCACCAGTCTAAGTGCCTACGAAGATAAAATAATGCCAATTATGGTATGTAATACGGCAAAGAACATTAAAATAAAATGAAATAATGAAGCTATTGAAAAGATTCTCAGTATCGAATATCTATTCTGAAGTTATTGAGAACAATAATGCTATCTTAAGATCCAATATGATGTTTAATGTAAATACTGTCCATTAAAATATTCTGAATGTTATCATCGCTATTATATCCACGGCATACAGACAAAGCATACGCATTGGTAGTCTTCTGACCTCCAATTCGAAGAGCGTGGGTTTGTTACTCCGCTCCGGTCAAATATGTAGATGGTATTTAAGAAAAGGAAGAAAATATTTTAAGCATTTTATATAAAACACTATCGATATGTGAATCTTTGTAAATTTTTTGTTTTTACGATTAGCTACCTAATTTACAAGTTATTTTTGGGCCATGCGGTACCCAATTACTTGTACAAAATGAATAAGTATTCCTTATGGTAAGTCATTATAATTTCAAATTATTACGTAGGTCAGATACCCATAAAAAAAATATCTGTAAAAGAACCGGTGCTTGAAGCGCATGCTCTGATTTAGACTAAACTCTTTAAATTTAAATCTTCGAACGTATTTTCGGTAACATTATCACAGCTAAATATACGAACAGCAATCCAAACATGCCATACATTCCCTTTATTGTTCTACAACAGGGAGATTACACTCATGTAACCCGCAATGTTGATAGCACAAAAAATATCGCCGAGCGAACGTCAACAGTCCAATTTGCATACTCCAAACATAAATTCTCGTTTGTAAGAACACACTGGCACTTTTATTGTACGGCCGTAGAGTCTTGATATTTCTGCGCATAGAGTCGTCTGACAAGTATTAGGTATGTCCGTGCTCTATCGTGTCTATACGAAGACTTTTGAATCCATATGTTTTTTATGGTGAATTTCATTTATCATTAAGTTTCCAAATGTAAACTGAGACCATGCGGTTACATATTCAAGAAAGTTAATAGTTCTAGTTCCTAGTAAATTCAAGCTAGTCATGTAGGGGAGATACACACCCCTTATCATAATGGTACGCTAACTTAAAACTGTTGTTAAGCAGTGTTATATCTCATTCTAACTTATTTCTATATCTATCTATCTATTTCGATAGAAGAAGACAGACTGAGAACTAACAATGCTCTAAGTTAGCAGGGGTATGTATCTAACAATAAATAGATACATAATATTAATGATCTATCCGCACTGTCACATCTATCTGTCAGCCATAAGTTTTTCACTCGCTCTGCGGTTCCAAGCAAAAACTGACAGTATTTTTTTATAACAAGATAGACCAACTTAACATGGCGACCTTTGCTCGCTTCTATACAAATATTAATTCTTTGTGAGCTAACTGAGCTAATCGCTTTTTATTGGTCACGGCGCTCGTGAGAGTTTTTATGTGGGAGGTATCTACGAGTTGATGAGTCGATGGGCTTCGATCTTCGATCAAAAATAAGGAGTTCGCGGCCTCCCCCGTAGATACCTAGAGCCTTACAAAAATGTCACTCAAAATTGGGTTCGTTTTGTTTTGACGCAGACAGTTTGCGCAGAGCCTGACAAGTTTTTTCCATACGGAACAAGAGATTGGTGGAGTCGAATTCATTTTATTTTATTTTGTAAGTAGGTAGGTACCTACCTGAGAATTATATACCTACCTACTCAGTTTATTTTCTATAAGGATTAATTAACAGAATTCAGGTAAAGATAACGAATCATTTATTGATGAAACTATAAATTGGTGTCTCAACAGTAGGTATTTATACAAAAGGGTCATTTCAGACATACAATAATTTAAACTTACAATACAATTTCAGGCAGGCACTCTAGATTAAAAAGAACTGGTTCCTGTCTGCGGCTTTGCACGAGTTTTTTTTACGGGACAAAAAATAAACGTTTTATAAATTCATACTTCTGGTAGGTAGGTAAGAACCTAGTCTTTCTTTTATTAGAGAGTCTACGCAAATGAAATTTTAGGGCGGGCCAACTCGTTATTTTAAAAATCATCAACTAGTAATATTAAACTTATTTTTATGAAAAATATACATACTAAAAATGAAATAAAAATTTAGAAGAAATAGCCTCTCCATTTATCAATTTAGAACAAAATTAATATTTTAACATAGGCAAACCAAACAACAATATTTTATGCTGATTTCACAAGTATATGACTCACATCTCAATATACGGGTAAGAAATATATATAAACTTACTGAAAATAAGAAATTCCATCCTTTTTCAGCACTTTGGACGAGTGATTCTTGCATTTTTTGTACGAGCACTTACCCATGCTTTTTGTCTGAACGCTAAAATGACACTAGTTGAAAAGCTTTCCTAACATGTCAAAATGTTTCTCTTTTGCTACTGAAGGTTGTGGCGTGCGCATTGTGAATCTAAGGGGGGCCGGCAAAGCCGGACATTTTTGATCGATGGCTTCGATATATAATTTACTAAACTGTTTCTTTTCAACAATTTACATATAAATGCTGCAGCAAATTGTAAGCTTATTGGAAATTGGTCAGTTATTTGAGGATTTTTTATGGACAATCGACGGCTGCTTCTGACTAATCTATAGTTAACACTCCTTTTTATTTACCTTACAATGCAGTACCTAACTTTTTGCATGTCATTAATTTGTAACGCATATTTGTGGTTATTGTTTTTTTAACGGTTATTGTAAATAACTGCTATCCGTTTACAATTTCAACACGCCATGCTTATCGGAAACTGTAAGCGCTATTTAATTTCGCTATAACGGATATGGGCGAAATAACATTAAATGAAAGGGCGTGACTGGTGGGGTAAGCGGTAAGCAAGTGTGTCAGTTTATTAATTTCTATAAAATCAACAGGTAACTATAAAACAGGTACATTTATCGATTTTGACAGAGCTTTAAATAACTTAGACCTAGGCTAAGCCCGCAACAGCTCGTAACTCTATATAATTCTAGAATGACCAATTATACTGACTGATGTTTAAATTCGGAATTCTTTCAGAATTCACACGTTTTGGAACGGCTGTATTGCCATTGCGAAAGGAATTTTATAGCTACATAGGGCTTGATACTTAAAGTTCACATTAACTCCATACTCCAAATTGTAATAGTTCTCGGTGGTATTTAATATTCGCTTGTGATCGCTGTTTTCACCCAGGTGTAAGACATGTATTTGACAAATTTTGTGTAATGTTTTAATTTTTTGTTCACACTTGTAGTAATAATTCTCTTCTGTCTGAACCTTAGATAGAACACGGCCCTGGTTCCCCATTTTCAAGTTCCGTAAGAGCATCCACATGACAATTCGCATTGTGCGCGTCCGCCACAATATAATATTTTACGATTACGAGTGATCATTAAATATGCTGTAAATATGATTTATCGCAGGCCCAAGTGATTGCGTCGATATTTCGAGCGACGGCTAAAATTGTAAAGCTCAATGGCAGTCAATGGATAGTTGTTCATTTGTTAATTTTGTACGCCGCACTCATATTTACTGGTCATAAATATCGGGGTAATAAAACGTTCGGAGTACTCTTAAAGCGTCCGAGGTACTCTCAAAAATGTTACTGCTCTCCGCGGGATGTTTTCGGTTTTGGGACTGTTCGATTCGGATTTCATTATTGTGGATTTTAATTATGCTTCTGTTGCATAAAAGAGTTTTTATTTAAACGAACAGTCGGTAGCGAAAGTCCCTGAACGCGAATGGATTGTGCCTGGCGATATTTCTTTGGTTCAGTAACTGACCATTTAATTCATTGTAAATCATTTCGAGCGTACTTAACTTACCTAGCAACGTTCGTTGGTGACTCTGCCTATAGATGCTGTTTTGTTTTTCGAATGAACAACATTCTATGGTAACCAATCATTCAATGTCAGAAGATTCAATATTCCATTGAAATCCAATTTCCCAATGGATATGTAGGTTTAATATAACATTTAACGGAACTTCCCCCTCATCCTTGTCATAGGTACATTACGTGGGAGCTGGGCAAGAACTAAACATGTCCCAGTTACTTCAGCATCCAATAAAGCATTTCTAACATTGTGCTTATTGACATCATTCCAGCAATTGAATTCTATTTCAAAATATCTAATAGAATAAGCCATTGGCATAGCTATAAAAGTTCTGTTATGTCGAGCCTATATCACACCGTATTGTCGTTGTCATAGATGCTGTTATAGTGGCTAAGTAGACGTGTCGTGAAGAGGGATGATGTTCTGACCATGAAAAAGGTTCATGGAAGACTATCAGCTAGAAGTAGGTACTTTGGTCATTAGCCGTTTGTGAGCAGAAAAATCAGTCTCGCTTTTTATGCGTCCTCGATAAAGCAACCATTGAAAATTGTACGTCCAAGAGAGAGTATTATGATTTTGTGTCATTTTGAAAATTATATTATCACTGCTTTTCAGCTTTTGGTGCTTGATTATGATGACAAACTCAGAATGAAAATTCAGTAAAGAGTAGATACGATCCTGAAACTTCTAAATGCCAGTGAAAGTTATACTTTTTTGAAATGTTGATGAATTAACTGTATCAATATGTAGAATTTTAGGTATAACAAAGTACAGGTTTCTCACGTCCTTAAAAGTACTCTTTGCGCTCTCTACAATATTGTCTCTCGTATGTGTCGTGTACACCATCGCCTGTCCGTTCTTGTGATCGCATGTTCCAATCTGAGCCATGTTTATGAGGTCATAAATAACTGGACGATCTGTCTCCAGACTGCGAAACTCTCATTTCGCCAGGTCTTTGCGACTGGTAAGTGTGAAAGACAATTTTAACGACATATTTGTCTCGGGTCGGGAATCTCTGAACGTTCTTGTGCCTAAGATGGTTAGTCACGCAGGTACCAAAAATGTCATCATGGTCTTTAATATTGTGGTTGTTTATTTTCTAAATGGTTAAGATCTATTTATGCTAGCAACACGGGGATAAGAAGACATCTGGTAGCTAGTATTTTCTACTGTACTGCGTCAAAACGAACGCTCTGATATTGTGCTAAGATAACAACATTATAGAATGAATTGGATTTTAAATGGATCAGTTAAGATACCTCTGGATTGCTTTCAATGGTCTGCAATTAGCACCACCGCCCGTTTCAATCGTATTTTTTTTCTATAATTGGAACTTTCTTTGATAATAATGTATACATATAGTATTAGTAGTATATTATATAGTAGGTTATAGTATTACTTGATGGCGTATGGCGAAATTTTCCCGACCAGACCAAGGCCCACCCGCGGCTGTAGAGTCAGGATGATGATGATGATGATAGTATTACTTCTTCCACTAGTGGACAAAAAATTGAAGCGAACAAAATCAATAACATTTTGTTTCTTATTTGATAATAATTACTATTTATTATGCTGTTTATGTATAAAATTTGACTTATCTAAGTGCTTATTTTTTAAGCTTAAAGAAATAAAGTTATTGACTCTTGACATTTTTGACTACGCGTTCATCTTTTTCTTTCCCTCTTCGTCTTTATTTTTTGTCGCAGACTTATCCTTCGTGCGAGTAAAGTAAGAGTGGTATGAGATTTTGTCTGCTGTTTTAGATTCAACTGCAAGCTGTTGCTTGTCGACTCTCATGTGTAGGTGTGTATTGTATTAAGGCACTTTTGTCGACAACTTCCACAACAAGTCTTTTAAGCCTATTTTCTTTCAAATTCTGAGAGTTACAGAACAAATTTTAAGTGTTACTTATTTTATTGCTTTTCTTCGAGAGTAGTATTTAGTAAACCTTTGGCTTTGCTGGTTTGGAATGTAACAAACTTCGGATTTGGTATTTAATACCTTGAGAATGTATTGATTTCTGGTCAGAACGGACGGACGTCTTTTGTTGTAAACTGTATAGTAAAACGCGTATCATTAACCAATTTCCAAAGCCCTTGGCAATTGCGACGTAAGAATCGACCTCTACAACTTATGCCAGAGGATAAGCAGCTCGCTTCTGTGTATTTTATACTACTATGATCACGTGGTATCTCCCCGGTTTGTCGATCTGCCGTCCCATCGGATTATGAGAGTGAGGGAATAGAGAGTGCACCTGTGTTTGCGCGTACACTTGTGCACTAAAATTTATCCAGCGTATCTGGCTAGTCTTCGTTGAAACTGGCCGCCGTGACAGAAATTTGACTAGGAGGGCATCATCATCTTCATCAGTGTAACATATTAAGCTACGCTAAGTACGAAACTCTAGCACGAGTAGTTTCTGAGAAATGGCCATTCTTTATTTTGACAACTGTCATTGGAAACTGAAATCTTATATGAAAACACAAAATATGATCAAAAGACAAGACAATTAAAATAGTTCAGCTAACTGAACTATTTTAATTGTCTTGTCTTTTGATCAAACTAACTGCAGACTGTTCCAAACAATCTAGATCTAGCTCAACTGTTAATAGATTATCTTGAAAATCATGATCAATAGATGTTGTAGATAAGAAACTCTCTGACTTTTCGTGAGATGCTGAGAATAGGCAACGTCTCACGTGATACGCTGGGAAGACTTCTTGAGACATTGGGAATAGGAACGTTTCACGTGAGACGTTAAGAATAACCCTACATTAACACGTTTGAATTATTTACCCTCAAAAAAATCCCTTCCATCAGTGCCTTCCCCTTGTTGTAAATAAAACCCCGATAAACGAAACTAGTAGTTTTAATTAGAGATTCAAGTAGATTAAATAATTAACAAAATACATCATGAACTGTGTGAGCCGTCGTGGAGTAAGAGAGAGAGGTATATTATACATGACAAGACGTCACTCCGAGTAACGTTGACATTGACTTGTCTACTTCTTTCTTCCAACACCCCTCCTCACTTCAAGCCTCTTCACATTCACCCATCGCTCATGTAGTCTGCATTCATGTATATTAAGTTCATTAACTACTTCATTCTATTTACCTTTGTTCCGCGGCGGCAGAGTGCACTGAATAATTAGAAGCGTAAATTGAATAAGCAGATTGCATCGTTGCATTTGTAACGATGTCGATGGAGAGATTGGTGTTCTTCATTATTAACAACAACAATTATGTACTACTTTTTTAGGGTTCCGTACCCAAAGGGTAAAAACGGGACCCTATTACTAAGACTTCGCTGTCCGTCTGTCCGTCTGTGACCAGGCCACATGTGTATCTCATGAACCGTGATAGTTAGACAGTTGAAGTTTTCACAGATGATGTATTTCTGTTGCCGCTATAACAACAACTAAAAAACCGAATAAAATAAGTGTTTAAGGGGGCTCCCATACAACAAACGTGATTTTTCGCCGTTTTTATAGATAATGGTACGAAACCCTTCGTGCACGAGTCTAACTCGCACTTGGCCGGTCTTGATATAGGTATAGTTGTCTACGGCAGGGGGATCTCCAATACGTAGGTGTGCGAAGGTCAAGAAGGAGGAAGTCATCGAGCGTAATATTTTTTATTTATTTATTTTTAGTAACACTACGTGAACTACTGCAGGTTCTGCCTATAATCACAAACACGTTTGTGAAGAATTTCTTAAAAAAAAATATTAATTACCTACTAAATGAAAAAACGTTTGTCTGGAACCCAATGAGTTACTTAAGACCGATCTTCCACTCTCATACCTTCTGTTAATTCAGGGCAGAGCTGTTTTTATATAATAACTATTTTTTTTTCTTCGAAATATTTGTTTTTGCTAACTTGTGATTTATTTTGTATTGAGTAAATGTCTAAAACATCTCGAAGTATCTCTAAGAAATGAAATAAGTTGCCAAAAATTTTCGGTTCCGGCGGGACTCGAACCCGCGCCCCACCCTCAGTACGAATCATCATCACCTCATCTCGAAGTAGTTTCCCAAAATCATTCACTACGCCTATTGCTGGTATTTGGAGTAGTTACACCCTGGTTTATCGTTGGTGCAGCCCAACCGCTACATAAACCATCCTTGGAGGACGTGGCTGTGAACTATCTTAATAGACCAAAGCCACCCTGAAACTATAAACCATTTGTGTAAAAATATCTATAGCAAAAATTTAAAGAATTTTGTGTAAAATAACTTCACACGGTTCATCGAGACTCATAAAACATTGTCCGTGGTTGCGCACTTACCTCCCATTTGCTTTACTTTACGACTAGGATAACGTCCCCCTAAAAACCTTAAATAGTTTCTAAGCACCCAACCAATTAAAGAGAAAGTAGGTAAACAAAAATAGTAAATTCAAGTTTATCTTATCCAAAACAGGGCAATAACGATGCACTTAAAACCAGAGCGCATAACTTTATGAATACAACTATAATAAAAGCGGGAATGATACCGTAGAGTTATTATACAAACAAGACATTCCGAGTCTAATGTCTTATTACTAGGCGAGATTTAATTGGCGTGTGATAAAATATGTTATAAATAAGCCTTTTTATAAGGCCTAAATGTTTCTGGAATTGCTTTGTCTACAGTTCCAGAGGTTACTAGTACGTAAGCTAGCGTGATTTTAACGAAAGAAGTCCCGCGGTAATTAGTGGAACATTTTTTTCAATGCGAATTTTAGTAAATTCTTACGGTTGCGCTGCCGACGGTGCTGCGTCTTGGGGAATTCTTTCATAGACAGCACTTTATGATTACTGTTTTGACAAACATGGCGATTTGAATATGAACCACAAGGCCAAGTAGCATTCAGACTTGGTGCTTCCAATAAGCATAATGTAATAATTGTGTGTTTTACCGTGTTGTTTTACTTACGAGTATAATTATTGTGTGTTTTACCGTGTTGTTTTACTTACGAGTATGTTACTATGGGTATATGTCCAATGCCGAATACTGAACACTATTATTTTGATTACCTACTACTCAAGTTCTTCGTTGATGAACTTTTCAATTTTGTGCATATCGTTCATGCATGCGTCATATGGTCCTTTAAAGAAACTACAAACGGCTAAAATATCGAACACCACAAATTAAATAAATATTTCAGACTGACATTTGTTATTATTTTTTGTCGTTTTTCGACTAAAGACAAAGGGAATATCCGCCCACAGTCAGACGAAGGGCACCGAAAAATTATTACTGAGGAGCTCACATTTCGAGGCATTCCCGGCTAATGATTTCGAAAGATACCCACCCCTTGAATGTAAGCGACCCCGCCCCTCGAATGAATTGAAACACTGCTCGGGTTTTCCATTTATTTATTAATTGTTGTTTTTTAACGGTTGGTAGCCAAATTGGGTGAAAGAATCTTCATTTTTTTCGACAAAATTAAAACAGGCTATCTAAAAGTTATGGATATTGCCTGATCATTGTTTTAAAAAATTTTAATCAGCCAATTAATATGATATTCGCAGGCTTATCTGTACAAGCGCGCCAATTAAATTTTATGAGCACAAGAACGACTTGTTAATAGAGTTATTCGATTTGAGCTTCGAGTATTATGCATATTTTGACATTATGTGGTCACGCCACAACTAAATCTTCGCTAACCTGTCAGGCACTCCTACGCAGTGCAAGACAGACTGACAATGCGAGGAATTAAGTCTAATTTATGGCGCTTGAGCCGAAATCGCCTACAAAACTATATATCATAGGATTTAAAAACGAACTACCGATATAGTTTCGATTTATAGCTGACTTTCCAATAATCGTATACAGTAGCTGGATAACTAAAACAGTCGTGACTTGGAAATATCAGGGAAGGTTCACTATGAAATCATTCAAAGCAAATTCGTAACGATATGTGATTCACGATGTAATAATTCTTGTAAAGTCAACGATATAATCCTGTTTATTGTTCAAACATTTGAAGTAAACATAAAAAATCACACTTTTAATATAAATACAAAAGTTTGGGTAGATGAATGGTAACTTTTACACACCAAAACAACTAAAAAGATGGCGCTGAAATCGAATATAAGGTTTAGACCGTGGATGACATATAGGCATTTTTTGTGCCATAAATCAGTTCCACTGGGATATAAGTAACCTGAACACGTTTTATCATCATATTATCACCCTACAAACTGGACAAAAGCCTCCCGCGTAGGTATGACGCCACAAATAGCGGTCTTGAACCGCTTCCATCTTTCGACTCCCTGCAATCGCTACAATGTAGTCGGTCCATCGAGTGGATGGTCTCCCAAACTCCGTTAAACTAAAAACGTTCTATACTATAAATTTAATTAAATCTTGACTGAATGACTGATCTGTTGTTGAAATAACAGATCTATAGGCTAATTTTTATCCCAGAAAGAACGCGTGTGAATCCGCGGGCAAAATCTAGTAACTAATAAATACTGAGGCACTTTCGCTAAGCCGCGGGTTTTGACGACTTTACTGATACGATCGACTGGGCTAAGAGGATGATACCTATCTCGGTTGCTAATAACCCCGTTTATTGGAATTTATGTATCGTGTTCTAAGCCCTGAGTTCGGTTCGTCGATACCTACTCGATATTATCGAGACGTGATAGTAACGTCTCATTTTGTATGGGATTTGCGTAGTTCCATGCCCTCACGATAGAGGCGGTGTACCAAACTCTATAAAAAATTAGATGTCGATAACATCGTCAAACCGATATTTTAACTCTCCAACGCTGAATTTTGGGTTTCGTTTCGGCCAAAGTGTACTCTAATACACCGAATCAGAGTACCAATTTACACAAAAAAAAACGAAACGATACAATCTTTTGCGTATTTTAGAGAATTAAAATGGCATGTTGAGCTCTGTTCCTATAACCTTAGTTATATCAGTCAACTGCGATACCAGTAGCTTCCCACTATGTGTATGTAGAATTGTAAACTCATTAAGTAGGGCCAGCCCACATGCTTCGTTACCTAGTTTCTTATCGTAATGTACTCGTACCGTACGTAAATGTCAGTACAATTAAAGGCAACAATACTAATGCCGTCGATGATTACAATCGCATTATTATTTGGCAACATTCTCCTTTCAATAATGGCTATTAACAGAAGGTGTGTGTCCATCGATATCAAGTCAAAGGTCTTTACTATTCTAACAGAGAACGTAGAAAATTGGATGTGGTATTTGGTAATGTCGAGTTAGGAGGTTTATAGCAGTTCCTACTAAAGGTTGCTTGGGTTCGTGTTGGCGCGGGATTCCATTTTTGAAAAGAAAATCGTTAATCTTGGCGACGAATTACTTTTCTGTTAGATTTATTCCATAAGAAGAAAGGTTTCTAGCAGTTCCTACTGTTGCACGGTTGCTTGGGTTCGTGTTGGCGCGGGATTCAATTTTTGAAAAGAAAATCGTTAATCTTGGCGACGAAGTTAGAATGTTAGATTTATTCCTTATGAACAAAGAAAAATTAAAACATTACCTATTTTATGTGTTTTGAAAAATCTTACGTGAGATTAAGGGAGGGGGGGGGGGGTCTAGCAAAATCTCATGACATCTCACCAAGGGGGAAGGGGGGATCGAAAAATCGCCAAAATCATCTCACATAATTTATGAATGCCTCGTAAGACAACACTATTACAAAAATGGCAAACAGCACTTGAGACGTCAAATTATTTTGACGTTGAAGAATGAAAGAACGTATCAAATTAAGATAAGGAACTGCTATGAAACTTGGCACCTATCTATATGATCTCAGCTCTTTTATCGGTGAAGCCACTATCTGAACGAACTTGGCTAATTTATATGTTTTTGATTAGATTTCGATTAGATTTGCATTAGCATAACATGCGCTATATTTTTGATGGGATAGTTTAGTAGTTTAGAGAACACCTGAGAAAAGCCTAACCCTAAAGCTTTACTTATATCAAACATTACCGCCATGCACCGTCGTCATCTGTCATGAGACCCTGATTACATTTCGAGGAACGCTCACAGGAACTACATGACCTGATTCCACCATCCCCCTTCCACTCCAGGACAAGCAGACGCACAGCGCATTACCGGGGTGGTAATGCGCTGTGCGTCTGCTTGGTGGATATACCGTCCACTCGCACTAAGCGGTTTCCTCCACCTTCATTATTTGTAGCGCCGGGGTTTGGAACACGCTCCCTGCTACTGTTTTTCCCGTCAATTACAACCTGGGTCTCTTCAAGACAAGAGTGAATAGGGTATCTTCTAGACCTTCGTGATGCTGCCGACATCGTCGGCCACATCTTCACTTTCCATCAGGTGACATTGTGGTCAAACGAAGGTCTATAGACTATAAAAAAAAAAAATCATCTACACGTCTTCGCAATAATGATTTACGTGATATTAGTTAAGTTTTTATATTTCACGAGTATGTATGTACTTTTATTACCATGGACCGTAAAATAAGTTCAATAACATCAATAATTTTTCTTAGGTGTCTAAAATAAATGATTTATTATTTATTATTAATTACCCGTTATGCACAATATACCACATCACCGGCTTTTTACCTATACCATCTTGTTTGAGAGATCCATGCCCTCAACAACTCAATCCGAATATTACTCAATGATCGAAATTCACGCTTTTGAAAGGTGATATGACGCAATACAATCAAGAGATACCTTCACTATTATGATATTTTTACCATTGCGTGAGCTTGAAATGTATACGGCTGTAAAGTACCCATGTGATGGGCTACTTAGGATCGTATATTAGGGTAACAAACAGCCCAGAATGTGTGGTGTGGTCTTTCCATCGCATTTTGAGGAGGTCTATCGGCCAGTGGGTATGGTCAATGCTTATCTGACATAAGTCTCGTGTTTCTCATCCTTAGGTACTTCCATATCATCATCATCATCATCATCAGCCTATATCAGTCCACCGCTGGACATAGGCCTCCCCTAATGAGCGCCATCGCGCCCTGTCTTCAGCTTGCCGCATCCAGCATCTGCCAGCAGTCTTTCGCAAATCGTCATCCCACCTGGTCGGAGGGCGTCCTACACTACGTTTGCCGAGTCGCGGTCTCCACTCAAGAACACGTTTACCCCAGCACAGCAGCAGGTACTTCCATATACCATCTACCAATACTTTATATTATAAATTCGAAAGTAGCTCTATCTGTCTGTCTGTCTGTTACCTTTGCACGCCGAAACGGCTGAGCGAATCTCAATGAAATTTGGCTGGCAGGTAAATGGCATCTCGAAGACGGACATAGGTTACTCGAAAAGTGCATGCGAAGCCACAGGCAGCCGCTAGCTAGCTATGACATAATAATTAAAATTCGAAGGTTATTCTGTCAAACTCAAACTGTTTGTTACGCTTTCACCCCTAAACAACTGAACGGATCTTTTTGAAATTTGGCATGAAGATAGATGGTATCCCGGGAACGGACATAGGGTATTATTATTTCGGAAAAGTGCGAGCGAAGCCACGCGCAGAAGATAGTAGAAAATAATTGCTTGAACTTCTCATTTACATTATTATTAAAAAAAACATACTGGGGCTTTAAAACCTGTCTCCATTCGTGACCTGCAGACGTAATATACTACACAACTAAGATAACTTTATAGTAGGTACCTGCCTACTAACTACCTAATAATTATAAATGTACGTTATAATACATTCAGAAAATCTTAGTAATTATTTTGATTGGAGCTCACTTTAATAATTAATCATTATTTCGCTTGTGTTGGACGGTTTTATTAATCGTAATGCTTAAATTAAGACCGATTCACGAAATGAAAGCTTTTGTATTGATAACCAAAGAGGTTTTGAAAGTTCAAAAGTGAAGCAAGGGTTTTAAAAGGATGAAAGAATCCAAGCTAATTTTGATTTGATTTTTAGCTGTCAAATAAAACAATGCTTGAAATATGAATTTGGGTCCGAGTTTAGCAGAAATTATAAGATTGATAATAAAGCAACAACAAATGAACGCTGTTTCACATAACTCAATTTTCATGTTCATTATAATGAGGTGACTTGACTTATGCCAAGTGTGAAGATTAATAATACACCTACCTCCACGCAATGTTCAGAGTAAAAAAAAACATTTCAGAATACCAATTTACAACGTCTATTTTGAACGACGTATGGTGATCTACTGAATGTGTTTACCTAAAACTCCATAACTTCTCGAATCAATATGATACTGATAGAAAGGAATCCTCATAAATAAAAGCTATAACTCTCTCCTGTCCTCTAAATAAGTCCTGTCAAGTCAGAGCTAGTCCTAAATCTATTATAGCTCTTAGATTCATTTTCAAGTCCTCTGGACTCTTCAAAAAATGACAGACTGAAAGAGATGTTATGACAGGGGAATATTAACTGCACACTTAAATTCTCGCGATGTTGTTAATAAAATAAATTAGTCCAGTTTTAACTGAGACCGATTGTTCTTCATTTGATTAATGAACAAAAAAAGAACAAAGTATGATTGAAAATAGGATATGATGAAGCGTAGATGCGTCACAGGAAGATTAATTTGAGTAGATATTTGATAGCGTTACAATTTTTTTATGGAATCAAAAACGAACAGTTGGAATTAACCAAACCTTACCGCAAAATTTCTCACTTTCAAGTACGAACAGCAACTTATGAAAACTCACACTTTGAACTCTACGCACAGACGTTTTCAATCCCTTGAAAGATATCAACGATAATCTGTCCATAAGCCGTGCCTTAAGTCCCGTATAAACCTAAATACCATGCAGGGAAGGTCGAATAATTTTTATTCGTAACCGTTGGTACAGTTACGGCAAAAGTGAAACAAATTTAAAACTCACGCAATCGCGATCGACACAGCGCAAATGTGTTAAAGTGATTAATGTACGCCGAATCAAATTTGATTATCTCAAAAAGCTTCGCGGTTGTTCGTGTAGAGATGAGGCTTAAATGTTTTTAATTCGAAATTGAGCTTACAGTTTTGTGAGATCAGTATCTTCTTACCACGCTTTCAAGTCTTATGAACAATCTCTTGAATCACATCCTCGTCAAAGTTCTTCACTACTTCTTGATCTGAAGGATACAGTATCAATGTGTTTTGTTGTTTGTTAGTTTAATCCAGTCTCTATGTTACCATGGACGGACACACTATAGTGACAACTAGAGTTGGACAGTGAACGGAAATCGCACGTCATTCGTCGCGAGCGTTGAAAGAAGCTGTGTTGAACACCGTTAGCTGGATGCGTCAGTCTTATCTTTCAGAGGTTTCCGAAGCCTTTTCGGAGTCCGAAAAGTCACGTCCCTAGTGTTGTCTCTCTCATAAAATCCGGTAAATTGCAAAAGCGTTGTGTGAACGAACGTTCAACCGTGACAGTAATGAACATGTGATGAAGACTGGTTTGATTAACATCTGACCGTGGCGCTGCATTACTCAAATCGGTCACTTTGTGGTGTCAATGGAAGACAGATTTCGGGTTCTCGCTGTGAGCGATTGTTTGGTAAAAAAAGTGGAAACTTCCAAATCTAAATTTAGCAAACGAACTACATTCATTGTAGTTCGTTTGCTAAATTTAGATTTGGAAGTTTCCACTTTTTTATTGGTCATGGTCAAACTTGACCACCATCTCACTTGAATAAGTGATGATGTGGAATAAGATGGAGCACGCTTTCCCAGCAGGAACTGATTCACCCTGGAAGACCTAAAGATTGTACTCTGGCGGAAAAACAGACGCTGGAAGTTCATTCCACTTGAATCAAGTAATATTTTGTTTATCATATTTTAAAATTTTTGAACCACATGGTCATGTCAGTTGATTATCATCGTCATCAGCTTCTATAAGACATTGATCTCCTAATGAGCGCCATAGCGCCCTGTCTTCAGCTTGACGCATCAGCATCTGCCAGCAGTCTTTCGCAGATCATCCCACCTGAACGGAGGGCGTCCTACTCTACGTTTGCCGAGCCGCGGTCTCCACTCAAGAACACGTTTACCTCGACGGTTTTCGGTTCTTCGCGAGGTATGGCAGGCCCACTGCCACTTCAGCTTGCTAATTCTTTGCACTATGTCGATAACTAATATACTTAATACAATCAATTACATACATATGTAGATATTTTTTACTATACATAGAAAATACCCAGAACACCCGGGTCCAATATTTGCAGATCGTACGAACATTTGTCTCAAGGCGGGAATCGAACCAATAACCTCCTCGTCGCAGACGGACCTTAGGCCGCCGTGCCACATCATCGGTCGTTAAAAAGGTGGTAGAGGTGTGTTTAGCCTGTCATAGGTAGGTAGGTAAGGTACCTATATGGTCAAATGCGAAATAAAAAAATTAAGATCTTACGCCGACTGTAAATAAAATCGCTTGCAAGTAAAAATGCCATGGGAGCAAAGAAAATGTCTTTGAAGCAGTCTTAAAATCAGCTCTCGGAACTTCATATTTTAATAAAAGTTAAATTTTATCCAACATTTTTCTAGCCTTTGATGCAAAGAACGCGGTTTGAAGAATTGATAGCTGGCAGAAAAGGACCACTGAGCTTGAAAATCTGCATCGATGCCAAGTCAAGCGTGTCTCCCTTTGCATTGAAGACTCACAAAACTCGAGCGAGGTTTACTTTGGATTTTTCTTGGGAATTAGAGACTTATCAGCTGCTTTTCAAATATTTGTTAGTTATTTTGCATTGTATGTTTAGTAGAGGCATAATAGTTTTGCACGAAGTTACACTCTTAACAGGAGAATTAGGCCTCTGAGGTCATTCTTCTGCTGGGAGTTGAAATAAGTAACATGTAAAATAAGATATAATATTTAAAGAACTTAAATTAAATTAAATTAAAAATTATTTATTAGGTACATTACACTTATTTAGGGCTCTCATTACCAATGTAAGTTATTTAGTAAATAACTTGTGGTTTGGTAGTGAGTGCTTCCCCTTACAGTAATTACATCATCGTACAAGACTTTATTGAACATCTTATATTAAAGAAGAAAAATATAATTGATACTTAAAGATTTAAAGAACTCACATAAAATATATACATCTCTTGATCACACTACACAATGCATAGTGATTTTGAGTTTTTCTTTTTGTGCACGTTCTACGTTTCTACTAGAAAGTAGAAACGTTTTTTAACGATTTCTTAGTTGGTAGAGTTCATATTTGGAAGTACCTTAATTGGTAGGCCAGGCTTGCAACTGAATTAAGCTTTCAAAATAGAATAAATAAATATAAATAAATAGCTTTCTTATAAAGCAATATCTTTACCATAGAGATCCGTATCTCCACCATCAAAGGCATTAAACTAACCAATAGTACATATACCGCCCTCAACATGCATTCGAATTGAAACTTAACATTCAAATTCAATCTTAAAGCAGTCAATGCTCTGAGTCAACATAGTGGGTGTATAATTATATCATCTGTAGAATTATCAAAACCGGTTGAGCATCGGACCTGTCCAGATACTTCCTTATTTGACGTTAAAGGACGTTTGAAATTTAAACTAGCTCTAACTTTTAAATGGTTGGTTCTAAGTTGACCACACGCAGTTACCGGCGCTATCGATAAACTAACCTGTAAATTAAGGAGATAACACGATGAAACCGTTAAAAGGGTTAACATTACTACTGAGTAAGTAAATAAATAAATAAATAACCCTGGACAATTCACACAGCATTATCTAGCCCCAAGCTAAGCAGAGCTTGTGTTATGGGTACTAGATAACTGATATACATAATACAATACATTACGTAGATAGATATTTTTTATTATACATAGAAACGACCAGAACACCCGGAACAAATACCTGCAGATCGTACAAATATTTGTCCCAAGGCGGGAATCGAACCCGCAACCTCCTGCGTCGCAGGCGGACCTTCGCCCACCGCGCCACAGAGGTAAGTCTACGGTAAATACTACTATTTCATAACATCTACGAAAGATGATTTAGGTGACATCAGTTTCGTATTAACAATGATTAGCAGGCATGGTATCGTATATCTCTGTTTTTGCTTCTAAACTGTCCTGTTTTGTATAAATTCTACCTACATAAAAAGGTATCTACCTATTGACCTGAGAGCCGGTGAGTATCTGGCGCAGCGCATCAGCATTGCCATACAGCAGGGCAATGCAGCCAGCGTCTTGGACACGCTTCCGATGGATCACTTGAGCTACTTGTAGATTGTTTGCAATAGTCTGCAGTTAGCTCAATTGTTTCAATTGTAAATACTAGTTTTAATTCAACTCGATTATTGATTACGATTTTAATTTTCTTTGTTAATAAAATTTAATTATTTATTTATTAGACAATTATAATTCGGGAGATTCAATAGTAGGTAGGTTCATATTGGCTTTATCTTTTCCCTAATATAGCAGTAATAAATTAATCATTTAAAAACATATTTTATTGATTTAAATGAGAAAATAACAGGCTGTTCACAAAGATCAAACATACAAAATGAATCATTGGAAACGGACAAGCTCCTAACAAGGACTAATGAGTAATTCTTATCAATTTAACATTTTGCTACAAATCTAAAGATAAATCGTTAGATACCGCCAAATATTTATTAACAGTTGTTTAAATAAAGCTATTAATCTTTTCTAATGATACAATAGCCCGAAGTGCCACAAAACATATAAAAACAATAAATTATTGAAATATTTACATAAAACTTCAATACGCTTACATTGCCTAGAGCCATCATCCTAGTTAATAATTATAAAAGTCAAATGACTGTTGGTTATACCTACACAAAATCACACATCATCATCATCAGCCTATATTAGTCCACAGCTGGGCATAGGCCTCCCTAATGGGCGCTATAGCGCCCTGTCTTCAGCTTGCCGCTTCCAGCATCTCCCTGCAGTTTTTCGCAGATCGTTATCCCACCTGGTCGGATGGCGTCCTACACTACGTTTGCCGAGTCGCGGTCTCCACTCAAGAATACGTTTACAACAGCGGTTGTCGGCTCTTCTCGACATATTTATTTATTCTCTGAAAATCACACAGAATGAGTTATTTAATCTTGTAGCACTATTTTCATCGTTTTAATGATACGATGGTATCTATTTATGACTATAAGATAATACAAGCTTGGTAATATACTCCTACCTATGTATAGAATATACACAAATATCAGTTATAATAGTAGCAACAATCAAGCATTACATGAATTGCCTAAAATGTAAAAGGAGGATGAAAGATAAGTCAAATGAAACAATATTTGGCAAAACCAACCAATCAAATGAAGTTATTATACGTTGATTAATTTAAATCTTGTTCTATAAACATTAATAAACATTTGGTAATTATACGTGTAACGGAACGTAATCACAGTTCAGTTTCAAGTCGTTGGTTTACTTTGTTGCAGTGTGATGAGACGTAGAAGGTTATCTGTATCTCTCTCTGTATCTGTAAATTGCTGTGTCAGTAATGAGTTTCAGGGCATGTGGGTTAGCCTATGCCATTTATTTTATGACAACAAAATATACGTTTTATAGTGATAAAAATAAAACTTCCTAGTTAGACACAAAAAAGGCAAAGAAAAAGCCTAAAAAAATATAAAACAATACAATAATACCTTCCCGGGGATTAGTATTTATTCTGAAAAACTTAACTAACAAAATAACTAAAAAAAAACTTTAAAACGAAGAGATTTCACACTATGCAATCTCGAAGATATTAAATAAGTTCCCAAAAATTTTCGGTTTTGGCAGGATTCTGACCCAGGCGCTTGAGCCGCAAGAGGTCCCAAAGATTTTAGACGAAACCGGCTAGGATTTCGTGGCTTAGTTGGTCAGAGCACACCCATACCGAATCCTGCCTAAATCGTTTTTTTGGGAAATTATTTAATTTCTTAGAGATTAAAATAGGATTCACTAAAGCAGTCGGGTAAAAAATATGATTTTTTTCTTGAGTTACTGTTTCTGATAAACTGTGGCCTAAGCGGGCGTGTAATTTGGACGGAAACGTAGGAAAAAGTTAATAATTATTATAGGAGTGGAGATATAATAACGAATCATTATTATTATTACTGTGTAGGGCTCTACTAATGAAGGGGCTGGGAAAGGGTTATCCAGCGAAATATAATATTTACACACATTACGTATTACGTTTTCTAATGTAACGAAAAAGTCACAATAAAAGGTACAAAACCTTAAAACTGTATGAATGTGATTTATACATTTTCTTATGTTTTGTTTTTACTTTCTTTCGCTAGCTTTTTTACCCGACTACCAACAGGGGAGGGTTATGAGGTTAGCACCCTATGTTTGTATGTTTGTATGTATGTGGCCGATTTCTTTGTTCCCACGTAGCGCTGAAACTACTGGTTCGATTTCAACAAATTATGTATCGATTGATTCGTCTCAATACCCCGATGGTTATAGGCTATAGGATTTAGAGCTCCGACCCCGAATAAGCCTTCAAAACGCGTATTAAAGTTTATGTAGCCGCAGGCTGCAGGCCCCATAGAGAATAAAATAAAGTTAAAAACTAAAACCCGACTACGTAAAAGTTATAAACAAGCGTTCAAAGATGTTCCGAATAAATATTAGCGATTGAATATTATCCATCGTTGCATTTTCATACTCAGGTAGTCGGAGGCCTTTGTAGGTACATACAGAACTCCTAGCTTGGGGCCTCCGACTACCGAGTATGAAAATGCAACGATGGATAATATTCAATCGCTAATATTTATTCGGAACATCTTTGAACGCTTGTTTATAACTTTTACGTAGTCGGGTTTTAGTTTTTAACTTTATTTTATTTGCCTCTTTTTAGTTATGTAGTAGCTACCAACCTGTGAAACTTTAGTGCCATAAGTCCGCGGTTTCTGAGGCTTTTTTCCGGACTTAAAATTAGTCAATATCCTCTCCATAATCCTTGACTGCCAAGTTTGTTCAGCGGTAAATCCCGAGTTGGGCTAAAATTGTACCTAATTGATATTTCACTATCAAGATAAAACCACAGCAGCAGCTAGTAGTGATATAGGTACCCCCATGCCATCGGATTATGAGAGTGAGGGAATAGAGAGTGCACCTGTGTGGATAGTCTCCGATGAGACTGGCCCCGTGGCCGAAATTCGGCTAGTAGGACATCATTATCTATCTCCTTGCTATATTGCCTTGTTATTTATTAGTATAGAGTATAATAAAAACTATTGTGATGGCATTCGAAATAAGAGGGGGGGGGGGGGCTCCGCCCCCCCAACCCCCCGTCTTTCTGTCTTACAGGGACGACGCTCTTAAGTTTCCAGATTGCTAGTTCATCTGTGTAATATGCAACTGTGTTGGCTAACATACTATCTGTTGTAAATATTCGTTTTAATGTTTTTAGAGGGGGGGCTCCGCCCCCCCAACCCCCCGTCTTTCTGTCTTACAGGGACGACGCCCTCTTAAGTCTCCCGATTGCTAGTTGATCTGTGTAATGTGCAACTGTGTTTGCTAACATACTACCTGTTGTAAATATTCGTTTTAATGTTTTTAGAGGGGGGGCTCCGCCCCCCCAACCCGCCGTCTTTCTGTCTTACAGGGGCGACGCCCTCTTAAGTCTCCGGATTGCTAGTTGATCTGTGTAATGTGCAACTGTGTTTGCTAACATACTACCTGTTGTAAATATTCGTTTTAATGTTTTTAGAGGGGGGGCTCCGCCCCCCCAACCCCCCGTCTTTCTGTCTTACAGGGACGACGCCCTCTTAAGTCTCCGGATTGCTAGTTGATCTGTGTAATGTGCAACTGTGTTCGCTAACATACTGCCTGGTGTAAATGTAAGTTGACATGTCCCAAGTAAATATTTTCTTTCGACCCCCGGCTTCGTTTCCTAACGTGTTTAGTGTTGTTTCCTACTAAATCCTCCGATAGCCAGATATAAATCTGTTTTGCTTTCTCCTGCAGCTTTCCCCTTGTCATTTTATATCTATAGTTTCTCAAGTAAAACAATATTAGTATCACACAATTTTACTAGCACATTCACTCTTTATTATAAATAAGTCTAGTACTTATGTTTGAAATTATAGTACGATTTGCGGTATTTACTAGTATTTTTCGATTGTGGTTGCCTTGTAAGATGCTCGATGTTCCTCAATCTTCCATATTATGTTTTCTATTTCAACCGCACACAATTTATTACATATTACATGCTATAGCTTAAGGAGGACGCGCAATGAAACGGCCACAACCCAAAACTCATCCACAAGATCACACACCGCATACTGGTAGCACTGGAAAAACTTTTAGTAAGTATATCAAAATCGCAGTTGGAGAAAGGTTCCAGTGATGCCGCAACGCAAACCACGTTGCGGCATCACTGGAACCTTTATCACTGTTGTTCCAGACGTTCTGATGACTCTTTCATCAATATGCCTCAAAGGATATGGAGTAAGGTTCAGGTGATGTCGTAACGATTCACCATCGCAGTTTGCTGATGTGTCCCACGAATGATTGTTTGTTCAGTTACAAATTATAGAATTTCAAATATTTTTATCCAGTTTTGGGTCATATTAAATATCTGATATGATATAAAATTATCAGATTTTGTTTTCCTTCATCTCTTGTTTGAAATATTTACATTTACATTGACAAAATAGAATGACGTATCCGTCATATTTGATAGGCATAGAGTTGATGAAAATAGGTCGTAGGTATTGTAATTTTTCTCTATGGGGCCTGCAGCCTGCGGCTACGTAAACTTTAATACGCGTTTTGAAGGCTTATTCGGGGGCGGAGCCCTAAATCCTATAGCCTATAACCATCGGGGTATTGAGACGAATCAGTCGATACATAATTTGTTGAAATCGAACCAGTAGTTTCAGCGCTACGTGGGAACAAAGAAATTGGCCACATACATACAAACATACAAACATACAAACATACAAACATACAAACATACAAACATACAAACATACAAACATACAAATATACAAACATACAAACATACAAACATACAAACATAGGGTGCTAACCTCATAACCCTCCCCTGTCGGTAGTCGGGTAAAAATTACAATACCTACGACCTATTTTCATTTCATTTTCAACTCTATGCCTATCAAATATGACCGATACGTCATTCTATTTTGTCAATGTAAATGTTTCAAACTTTTATAACTTTCACGTAGTCGGGTTGTAGTTTTTAACTTTATCTTGTTAACCCTTTACTACCTACCCGAGGTCTCTCAGACACCAGCGATCTTATTTTTGTCAATAACTAAACTTGTGTGCATTTTTATACATCCTGCGTCCATGTACCTTTTTCCGTCAGCCAAAGTACCATGCCTACGCTTTTCGACGTCATACGCGCACGCATTTTCACTTGTTCAGTAAAACACCAGTGTTTTACTGAACAAGTGAGTGTTTTACCAGTGGTCTAAATGAACGTAGGTAGGTAGTTAGGTGTTAAGACTTGTAACAAATAACCTCTAATGTATGGACCAAGATTGGGTTGATTATCAAAATGTCTTGTGTGCGGAGGAGCCAAGATTGGGTTCGTCGAAAATGCAAAATCGAGCTTTATGCAGAGGGACTATACTCCTATACGAAACACTAATTGAAACTCTATTTCTATACATAAATCCATAAGCTATGTCGATACGCGATGAGAATTAAATTTAAATTTAATTTAACCTACAGATTTTTGAAGGAAATAAAAGGGAAATGTTTGCAACAAAGAATCACGCAAGCTCCTACCACAAAATACTTATAATACAAGCCCCTATCAGTCAGTTCGTTGCATCACAAGCCGCTAATACCTCTAATTACTAAATCCAATTCAAAGAACTTACCGACGTAGAAACTCCTTTTACACATGACGGCAACATCCACAAAGTAGTTATCGTATTTGTAAAGAATTGTTCCTTCACCAAATACTGGAAATGAGAGATAAAAGAGTTGGATGAGCAAGCTGTGAACTGCGGGTATGAACAGCGATTCTTTTTCTATATTTATGGGATAGACAGAGCCAGGCCAAATATGTATAAAGCTCTTAGTAAGATGAACACAAAATTCCGAACGTTCGTTAAAAAATTGGGCACCTACTGGTGAGATAGATAAAATATATAGCTGATTCTATTTTCATCGTTCATTGATGACGATCAACAAACATCTGGAGTAGACTAAAGATATTTGAACCGAAAAAAGACCAAAGAAGACAAGTCAAAAAGACGAGGTTTCAATTCGGATGTATTGTTTTTCATTGAATTGTACGTATTCATTGGTTTTATGCCAATATCTCTTGTAGATTTATGAATGGTTTTTTTTATTTTATCTACCACACGCATGTCGATTTTATAAACAATCAATCGCTAAAAAGCATACGTGTTTCGGTTTTCTTCGCCTCCTTTTCCTAGCCTCTCTTTATTATATCTCTATATTATTTTAGCTCTGTTACCGAAATATTTTTTCCGGCCCATATGTCGTCATATTTCTTGTACCTTATTAAAATCAGCATCAGGTAAAACGCAACCTATTGTTCGTTAGTTTTTTTCGGAAATACAAACAGTTTTCGAATTCGATTGCTACCTGCCCTCGAGTGCGGATTTCGGGATTTCGTGTTTGAAAAAAACTTGATGCTCACCGCAAACATTGTTTTTATAAAGCTTGGAGCTTTAAAGGTCCGGCAGGGATCGCAAACATTTATTGGCATTTCAAAGCGGCTTCTTTGTTGTGATAAATAAAACAAAATAACCAAAGACAAATATGTACCTATTTGCTCTTGAAATTATCGGTTTTTAATGATCTGACTCCAGGCCATTTGATCTTCAAAAATCAATTTTCTTATTTATCTTCTTTATGAGCCAAAAGAACCATCAATGAAAGTCTATAAATAAATAATAAGGCCTATAAACTCCAATTCGTGCTCTAATGACAGTAAACGATCTTGAAATTACTTACAGTTATAGTCGTAAATTGCCTTTAATTGCAGCATGTTTTATGGTGGGCTTTTAAAGAAAATGTTTGTGATCTCTGCTCTCACGCGGCGGGAATCACAAAAATAACAAAATTTCTTTTGGAGCGTGTGTCTTTGTTGAACGTTCCGTATCTGCCAGGTTCAATTTGGATGTGCTCACGCTACATCGCTGCTTTTCCTGCAACATAAAGATGATGAAGCAGCTCAACGTAGAAATGTAAACCGTATGAATATTACCCAGAGAATTGTCGTAATAAATCTTGTTGAATTTCGGCTGGCGAATGTACAGGGAGGGACGTCATATGGCGCTGGAAGATCACTTCTTTGTTTATGAGATTGTTAAAAAATTAAGCTGATTTTTTTACCCGACTACCGACAGGGGAGGGTTATGAGGTTAGCACCCTATGTTTGTATGTTTGTATGTTTGTATGTTTGTATATTTGTATGTTTGTATGTTTGTATGTTTGTATGTTTGTATGTTTGTATGTTTGTATGTATGTGGCCAATTTCTTTGTTCCCACGTAGCGCTGAAACTACTGGTTCGATTTCAACAAATTATGTATCGACTGATTCGTCTCAATACCCCGATGGTTATAGGCTATAGGATTTAGGGCTCCGCCCCCGAATAAGCCTTCAAAACGCGTATTAAAGTTTACGTAGCCGCAGGCTGCAGGCCCCATAGAGAAAAATTACAATACCTACGACCTATTTTCATCAACTCTATGCCTATCAAATATGACGGATACGTCATTCTATTTTGTCAATGTAAATGTAAATATTTCAAACAAGAGATGAAGGAAAACAAAATCTGATAATTTTATATCATATCAGATATTTAATATGACCCAAAACTGGATAAAAATATTTGAAATTCTATAATTTGTAACTGAACAAACAATCATTCGTGGGACACATCAGCAAACTGCGATGGTGAATCGTTACGACATCACCTGAACCTTACTCCATATCCTTTGAGGCATATTGATGAAAGAGTCATCAGAACGTCTGGAACAACAGTGATAAAGGTTCCAGTGATGCCGCAACGTGGTTTGCGTTGCGGCATCACTGGAACCTTTCTCCAACTGCGATTTTGATATACTTACTAAAAGTTTTTCCAGTGCTACCAGTATGCGGTGTGTGATCTTGTGGATGAGTTTTGGGTTGTGGCCGTTTCATTGCGCGTCCTCCTTAAGCTATAGCATGTAATATGTAATAAATTGTGTGCGGTTGAAATAGAAAACATAATATGGAAGATTGAGGAACATCGAGCATCTTACAAGGCAACCACAATCGAAAAATACTAGTAAATACCGCAAATCGTACTATAATTTCAAACATAAGTACTAGACTTATTTATAATAAAGAGTGAATGTGCTAGTAAAATTGTGTGATACTAATATTGTTTTACTTGAGAAACTATAGATATAAAATGACAAGGGGAAAGCTGCAGGAGAAAGCAAAACAGATTTATATCTGGCTATCGGAGGATTTAGTAGGAAACAACACTAAACACGTTAGGAAACGAAGCCGGGGGTCGAAAGAAAATATTTACTTGGGACATGTCAACTTACATTTACACCAGGCAGTATGTTAGCGAACACAGTTGCACATTACACAGATCAACTAGCAATCCGGAGACTTAAGAGGGCGTCGTCCCTGTAAGACAGAAAGACGGGGGGTTGGGGGGGCGGAGCCCCCCCTCTAAAAACATTAAAACGAATATTTACAACAGGTAGTATGTTAGCAAACACAGTTGCACATTACACAGATCAACTAGCAATCCGGAGACTTAAGAGGGCGTCGCCCCTGTAAGACAGAAAGACGGCGGGTTGGGGGGGCGGAGCCCCCCCTCTAAAAACATTAAAACGAATATTTACAACAGGTAGTATGTTAGCAAACACAGTTGCACATTACACAGATCAACTAGCAATCGGGAGACTTAAGAGGGCGTCGTCCCTGTAAGACAGAAAGACGGGGGGTTGGGGGGGCGGAGCCCCCCCTCTAAAAACATTAAAACGAATATTTACAACAGATAGTATGTTAGCCAACACAGTTGCATATTACACAGATGAACTAGCAATCTGGAAACTTAAGAGCGTCGTCCCTGTAAGACAGAAAGACGGGGGGTTGGGGGGGCGGAGCCCCCCCCCCCCCTCTTATTTCGAATGCCATCACAATAGTTTTTATTATACTCTATACTAATAAATAACAAGGCAATATAGCAAGGAGATAGATAATGATGTCCTACTAGCCGAATTTCGGCCACGGGGCCAGTCTCATCGGAGACTATCCACACAGGTGCACTCTCTATTCCCTCACTCTCATAATCCGATGGCATGGGGGTACCTATATCACTACTAGCTGCTGCTGTGGTTTTATCTTGATAGTGAAATATCAATTAGGTACAATTTTAGCCCAACTCGGGATTTACCGCTGAACAAACTTGGCAGTCAAGGATTATGGAGAGGATATTGACTAATTTTAAGTCCGGAAAAAAGCCTCAGAAACCGCGGACTTATGGCACTAAAGTTTCACAGGTTGGTAGCTACTACATAACTAAAAAGAGGCAAATAAAATAAAGTTAAAAACTAAAACCCGACTACGTAAAAGTTATAAACAAGCGTTCAAAGATGTTCCGAATAAATATTAGCGATTGAATATTATCCATCGTTGCATTTTCATACTCGGTAGTCGGAGGCCCCAAGCTAGGAGTTCTGTATGTACCTACAAAGGCCTCCGACTACCTGAGTATGAAAATGCAACGATGGATAATATTCAATCGCTAATATTTATTCGGAACATCTTTGAACGCTTGTTTATAACTTTTACGTAGTCGGGTTTTAGTTTTTAACTTTATTTTATTGCATTGTTTAGTTTTTAGGGCAGCCAATAATTTTATTAATGATCGGTTACATGACAACGACATGGGCAGGATTTATGTGCTCAGTCGGGCTATCTGTTGTTATTTAGAGCTGCTATTTAAAAGCTTCAAGAGTGCGCCTAATGCAAAAATCAAGCAAAATGTGTAATTTTAAACACTTAGATCGTAAATGTTCAGATTAAACAAATACGATAGGTAGGGAAACAACCTGTAGAAGTCGAGTTGAATAGAATTTATGAAAATAAACTGTTTTTTTTAATATAAAATTAAATAAAATTTGCATAAAACTTTTTTAATTTAAATGCTCTAAATTATCAACGACGACACCACATTATTTTTTACGAATTACATAGCCAGACTAATGTTTTATAAAGTAATCGTTTAGTTTTTCGGAATTTGATTATAAGCATAAACTTAATTTTTGCTCCAACGTTGCTCTGCTCTGTCCCGCTCCTATGAACGCAAAATCCTATGCCTATCCTTTTTACATATTAGGCGCTACACTCGGGCGTTTTCTTTTCTCTAAACTACTCTAAAAACTCTTTTAAAAAGTTACAGTGTGTAATAGTCAAGCCAAAGCAACTTCTTCGTGGTACACTTCACTTAGTCTATTCCGTAAACATACTTTGTTCGATAAGTGTCCAGTTAAATTTGTAAATTTTTGCGACCCGTGCCGTACTAGATGTCGCTGCTAAAAGTGAACCACGGCTAGATCGCGCAGCCGAGAACCCACGGGTTCCGGTTATAAGGTTAGGGTGATAATTTGGTTTAGTACCTCAATAGAACGTTAAGGTGTATTTGACTTTGCAATAAAGTATCTTTGTGATGTTCAAAGCGGCGTTTTATTTGTTTGGATTCAACAATACCTAAGTATTTATATTTACTGTATTTTTATGAAATAGGAAGGAAGTTAACCTAACGACTCTTATTACGCATTGCTGCATTATAAAATACAGCCAGTTCGGTATAACTTTATTTACGATGTCGTAATTTTGCAAGTTCACAAAATATTACTGAGAAATCATAAAGACGTCCGCGTATCCCATTTCATTTGTATAACTTGCAGATGGTAATGATAAAATTAGTGCGCGACGGAATGAGATGGAATTTAACTTGCAGTGGGTACAAGGTAATGGAATAATTATAATAATATGAGCGGCAAAGAAGCCGGTGACCACCCGCTGGTCACCGTCGCCGATTGTTGTGCCCAAAAAGCAATTAAAAACCCAACAGACAAATATTGCTTCGAGTGAGAGGTGGTATCGGTAAAGGTAGATTTTGTGACGAGGAACTAGATCAGAGATATTGAGCTGGTATTGCTGTTTGAATGTGTTTCGATTCCAAATCTGGGCCTCTACTTCGAAACTGTTGCGATATATTTGAATCAAAATGGCTGCTTGTCAGTCTTATCAGGTTCAAACATTTCACGTACCTATTGGTTATTTTGCGATTGGTCATTTTGCGTATTCATGTTTTTTTCATTGGTCAATATGCGTATTAGTCAGTGTGCGTCTAAACGAATTCAAATTATCGTGTCGTTTATTAGAGTAGAGTTATGCTAAGAGTAGACGAATCCCCGAATACTTAATCAAACGCATATCAGATTTAAGCACGTCTCAAGTCGCGGTTTTTTGACTGTTTTCAATGAAAATCTGAAAAAAATTCGTCACTTGAGACGTGCTTAAATCGAGATGCGTTTGAGTATTTAACCTTTAACCGTATGTAACCTCAATTTTTTTTACTAAAATCTTAATTTCCCAATAAATACAGAAGTTAGGATCTTGAGAATAAGCATGGTAATTGAAACAAGTCTAAAAAACATTACAAAATGTTTTTTAGACTTATTTCAATTACTGCGTCTTTTTCTTACATTATATCCTAATTAATAGATAATAAGCAAAAACTTGACTTTTGGGCTTGCATTGCTCTGCCCTGTGAACGCGAAATCCTACACCTACCCTTTTCACAAAATGGCGGCGTCGACCCCTTAATGAACTGTGATAAATCTTAAAATCCGTATTAAATAGCAAGTCATTTCAACTCAACGAATGACTTAAAAAATCTACTCAAACTACAATAAATTTAATTCCCGCTCTGATAACCCGAATTTCATATTAACTTTTTGTGATTCTCAATTCACATTCACAGAAAATAACAAAACTCGGTGAGAAATTGATTTCGGTTTGTCGCAGCGATTCGCGACGCAGAAGAATCTATTACGTTTTATTGAGTCGAAGAAATATTAATTTCAATTTGATTACAAAGAGAGACGAAAGAAAGTAAAATATGTATTACCTTTTGATCGCAGACATTTTGCTGTTCTTTTTATAAAGACTGGAGAGTCTTCAGTCTTCACTATACAAAGTAGGCATGTCAACTTACTATACTTATAAATATTATATCTGAAAGCTTTACCTCTCTTAAATCATTTAGGAAAATGTTCATTCGATCCCAATATTTTATTCTTACATTGCTGAAGGTAAGTACCTCTTTTTAATAATAGATACTATTAGACCAGCCTACCTACTACGGGTATATAACACAATCAGATTATGAGAGTGAGGGAATTCAAAATTCAAAGTGCTTTATTTACTTTAGACCTTACAGGACTCTTGGACACGTCACCAAAACAATACAGAGTAACAATATAGAGTGCACCTGTGATTACGCATACACTTGTGCACTATCATATGTCACCTGGCTAGTCTTCGTTAAGACCGGCCGCTGTGGCTCAAATTCGGCTAGAAGGAGGAACACAGGAGCCAGTTCTCTGAGGCTTCCGTCAACTGGGACCGCTAGGTATTGGGACCGCGGTCCCAATCGCTTGATAGATTTAAGTTTATTATTTTTCTTCCGGCAATTGGGACCACTCTCGAAACGATCGAAAAAATCTATTGTTCAAAGCAAATAAAGTACAATCAAAGGAAAAAGTAGGTATAGAAAGTAATAATATAGAACAAAACTCTTTGATTGAAGACATTATTTATTTTAAAAATATCAAATTATTCACTATTATTCAAAGAAAATATGTCATTACTCTGACTGACAATATCATGATGATGATGAAGATATTGTCAGTCAGTCAGCTGTGGCCCAAATTCGGCTAAAAGGAGGAACAGAGGAGCCAGTTCTCTGACTGACAATATGCCACGCTTTTATTTTGTTCTTACCACTACTGCATAATCAACCAAAGAAAATAATCTTTTGACAGCAGATTAGCCACCGTCACAGTCATTTGTTCAACTGAGGGGCTATGCGTTATCTGGAAAGTTATTGCCAAGTTAAATTGAGCTGTCATTCAAGTGTATTAACAAATGCTTCCTATGAATATTAATAAACTTTGCCATACGTTACGTTTCACTAGGGATCACCGTTTCTGGGAACACGATGTCGATTTTGTTTTTATGGGTTCCAAAAAGTTGCATCGATAGCTTTTCTTTTTTCAATAAATATATGTTGTTTATTTTGGTTTTTTTCATTATCTCTTGAGTGAGTGTCTTAACCCGTTCGTTCTTATATGCATCGATGACAAATGGTGGGACAAACGGCACATCACGTCAAAATCATTGCTTGCATATAATAATATGCATCACATGTCTGTATCAACATCACCGCGCGAAATAAATAGTCTATGATTACTAATTGGTAGGTAATTGTAGAAAAGATTGTAGTCAGTAAAAAGAAGTGCTATAAAAGCTTTCAACAACATTTTCGTTTGAAAGTTTTTGCGGTACCATGTTCTAAGAACGCTTCCGCCGTCAATACTTACGCAGCATTCTGTAATGATTAATGGATTGGTTTATGCTGTTGATTATCATAAAAAATCTAAAATAAACAGTATCGGTGAGTTCCCCGCTCTTTCTTTGATATTCCATTAAACAACATCCGTTGATTGCTTTTATCTTTTGCTAGTTGTCGATGGATTTCTTTGCTTATTCTGACACTAAAGTGTTATTAGCGTGAATTAAGTGTAGGTAAGGTACCCTTATATCAAAATGAGAAGGTTCAAATGACGGATATAGGGAAGAAATTAATCTTGACACTAAAGTTTAACACCTACAAAAATGAACAGTCTTGTTATTGTTTAAATCTTATCAAAAAAAAAATGATTATGACAAAAATACACACATATAATTAATTTAACAACAAGGGTACATCCACACAAAATTATTAAAATTTCTTAGATCACACAAAATTAATTTATATTATAAAAAATTTGTTTGTCAAGGATTAGACTTAATTACTGTCATATTTTGTGTTGCCAACTTAAAAAAAATCAATCGCTGAAATCATTGGCAAAATGTCAAAATAAATTTGCAGCTCCGGTCGATCTGTAAATCTCAATTTGTTTCTATATTTATTATATTTATAGACCCTGATCGATTATTCGTTGATAACTCTTAGCATGTTCACGTCGAAGCTAGATGGATGGACTGCGACCAAAGATAAGGCATTATCCTATATCTCATTAATAAAACTAACATTATCACGTGACAGTCTTTTCACACTTAAGGAGTGGTCAAATATGCCACTTTTTATACAACCACTGGCTTTATACTGGTTCTGCTTTATCATTGCGATAGCAGGTTATTACTGTGGCTTGATAATGTCTTAAACATTTTTTAATGATTTCATCACGGTGGAGTGAAAGAAAAGGGTTGATCGAAATGATTGTTATTTCATGTTCCGAGTTTTATCTCTTCTACCTTTAGACTGTGTGCAACAGTATGTAGTTAGCTCAGCTGTTTCATTTGTTGATGATATAGTTCGAAATTAATAAATACCAATAATATTTTTGGTTAATTTAATCTTATTTTCGAAGTTATTTTCCTTTGAAATATCCAAGTACAAGTAATATATAAAAAACAGCAACTAGAGATATGTTTTTATACCATCGCATCGTCGTGGTGGGCTTCGACTTCGACTGTCAATTGATCAGAGAACCACGCCTACAAATCTAAACTTTTTTATTTCCAATCCAAAATATGTTCGTCGACCATGTCCACTTTGTTGTTGATTGCGGGACATGGAACTGCCTATAGGTATACAACCATATGCGTCGTACGTCGTTAACTATCCGATAAGAAAAGGCCAATCCAATAAAACACGATTCCAACAAACTAACCACTATCGCAAACACTGAACATTTGATCGATTGTGTCGATTTTGACAGTGAATCAATATGAATTTTTAATTCGACAAACTTAACCATCACTAGAAAATACTTTACAAGTGCTTCACACCTTTATTTAGTTGTCAATAAGGTTGAAATCGAAGCATGGATTGAATAAAGAATGCTGCACCAGCAAAAAGTGTTGTCCAATCGAATGTAACAAATATCGATCGTCGAAAAGATAGCCGTGGCTGTTGTTGAATCGATATAGACATGGCGCTTTGATTAGTTGTTTCTACTTGCTCCAGGACTCTAAGTGTCTTAACACAGAGGGAGAATATGAAAGGCCGAACGACAGACAGCTAGTTTTATTCCATTTCTTATAATAAATCTGGATTCATATAATAAATTTCTATTTATTTGAAATAGCTTAAATATTATTCGTTCGTATATCACCATAGCAGACTTAGTCTTAGAGTCTAGACAGACGGGCTGCATTTCAGCAGCATTCCGACTGCAAATGTACAGTTTGAATACAGTTACTATGACTGCAATAATGCAGTTGGAACTGCACGATGCAACTGCACGCCAACTGTACACCGACTGCAATCATGCTGCATGATTGGTTTGCAGACTTGAGTCTTACCTACGGAACTTTCGGTATCATTTTTGTGGTGAAGAATTTTGTATTGTATTGTTACCTGATTTCTCTTTTTCTCTGTCTTCTTACATCCTTCGTTCTCCCTCTGAATCTGTTTAATTTGAAGGCTCGCTTAGTTGAACAATCTACCTCTTGTACTCTCCTACGTAGTGGATTGCGGTAATGCTCGATACCTATCTTTGTCGGCCGGACTGTCGGCGATCATTCGAATACATTACGTATAAATGTTAGGCAATTGATTTTGCTTGTTGAGATGTGTTCTCTCGATTGCTGGTTCTATAGGCCATCGGTTACCTGCACCTCTAGTGTTTCTCTAATGTGCCTCTTCAAGGTCGGTTTATCTTATGGTACGAAAAATGCACATCATCTAAGGAGCAATGTCTACGCACAGTTTTACAATAATTTGGTATCATAAATAAGGAGCTTACACTCATATTATAAATGCGTTAGTTTGAATGTTTGGATGGATGTTTGTTACCTCTTCACGCCAATACTACTGAAAGGATCGGGCTGAAATTGCATTCAGTTAGTTCTATGCCTGAAATAAAACAAAGGCATACTTTTCATCCCACAAATCAGTTCACTTGTTTGGACCCAAAACCAGAGTCGGTTTTACAATTATAGTAGACCCTGATCAGGGCTTATGCGAGTCTACCGTAGTCGTACAACTGAGGCCTGATCAGGCTCCAAACGAGTGTAGGAGTAAAAAAATGCGTGCAAAGTCGAGGGCAGAAACTAGTAAGTTCATAAAACATACAAATGAGATTATAATCTTATATGCTGTTTTGATAATAAGAGTTTTTATTTGTCCAATTTATTTTTACTGCAGATAAGGGCTTTACAAATTAAGTATTCATCATCACCGACACGACACGCATTTCTCACTAATTAAGGCCGAACTTTGTTTAATGTGGGAATGCACAGACTATAAAGAAATTAATGTAACTCGTAATGCGTAAACAATAACGAAGTAACGCCCGTCTCATTAATGTGGGACGGGCGTTATTTCTACATTTGGTACTGGCATCCAAATAAACAAAAAATTTAATTGTTACTAAAGACGACGAAGTGACAAGTGCGGCTCCGCAAATTTGCGAAGCCGCAACTCGAGGTCCGCAGCGCGTCCGCGGCAGTTTCATATCTGTTCCGCATCTTGTACAACGGACAACGTCATTGCGAAACTCTTGCGGCGGCACCACACCTATGGTACCGCGCGGTAGTATGAGAGCGCTCTCTAGAACAAATCTGCCGTAACGTGTGACGACAGTATCTTGACTTCTCATTTTCCATAGATTTAGCTATAACGCACCTATATATCGCGCGCAAAGGGAAGTACAAATATACCTTACATATTATATGAGACGTCTCGATCACGTCTCGATTCTATCGGGCCCAGAAAACGAAGAAAAGGCTATAGATACCATTTGCAGTCTTTTTGTCAACTGTCTCTTACCATATTCCTTGCTTTAGCATTCAGCATTTGTCTATGGACATGTCTTGTTAGCATGTTTTGTGTAACATATGGTTCGTCATGGATATGAAATGTCTGCGTAATCTGATCACGACATGTCCAATATGACCCACCTCTGAAAGACTTTAATAGACTGAACAATGTAGCCCGATTCGATCCCTATTGGTAATACCGATGCCGAAATCACAAAACACAAATTATTATACGCTTTTCATTGCTGCTTTGCCCTACCTTTTACAGACAGTTTCTCTTTATACTCTTCAGTAGAATCTAAGCTCGACGATGTTGCAATAGAGCTTTGAACCAAGTAGAGGTGGCGTTTGTTGATTATTTGGACGTTTTGACAGGTGACCATAGTCGTTACCACTGTACTTGAAGGGTATCAGCAATCTAAATGCAAGGCTAATTGAACACAAAAGAAGCGATAAAGGTGGTATGCACTGTGGCGTTGCATAATCTTCTTTAGGGAAATAGTGATAGGTTGGCATTGGCTAAAGCTTATCCATTCTTTTGTTCGTTTCTTATCACTGAGCCCACGCCTTGTGACACACCATGAGCTCAATTACTCATTACCGGAACATTTCAACAGGGGTCGAATTATGCTAAGGAATCGTTTTACTATGACAATAATCTCTATGAAATTAATCTCGCAGAATCGTCGCAGATGAAAAAAACTCTAGACAGTCGTGTGATGCTAATTGCACGGAGAGATTTATAGAATAGTTTGAATCTTGACACTTTGACACGCGTCTGTATCTGTAGTTTCTTTCATGAAAAGAAAAATGCCAGAATGAGTCATGTTGAGACGATACCATTGTTATGGTCAAGCGATTAATTTAGTGGAATTCGGCCTCAGTTTGTTTGCAAAGTGATAACAAGAAAGACTCTCCTATTTTACGTTGCTAGAAATATTGCATATCATATAAATAATGCTAGAAAATCCACACATCATCATTTAGCCCCAAGATAAGCAGAGCTTGTCTTATGGGTACTAGATCACTGATATACACTACATTACACAAATATTTATCTTTTATCACACAAAGCAAACACCTAGAACACCAGGACCAAATATCTACAGATTGTACACACCTGTGTTCTGAGACGGGAATCGAACCCGCACACTCCTGCGTTGCAAGCAAACTTCCACCCGATGCGCCACGTCATTCATCAATTTCATGTTCCTTCAAGGCTCCTAATTAGAATCTTACAATTTTCTACTGAACTTCTTGTTTGACCAACAAAACCTTGCATACTCATTGTATAAGCCACTCAAAGGGCAAAGCAAAATGAAATCTAAAAGGATGAAAAAATTACCCCACAAGGGATTCTTTAGAATTTGTAATAAGTCTGTGCAAATCCTTTATGAATTCTTTGCACAAAAGACGGTCCATGAGTTCCTCTATAAATTAGCTCAAGATTACTGGTAGAGTGATTAAAATTGTATACACCTTGTAGTGCAAGCTGCTGTTTCTGAATATATTCCTGAAAGAAGTTTTATTTTCTTTCACAAATGAAGAATGAAAAAAAGATGATTGAAGTTCTTCTTTTTTTTAAATCACTAGTCTTTGCTTTACTTAAAGCCAGGATATTCGAATTTAGCCAATTTTTGATTCAATTTTAAACGATCAAATATCCTTTGTTTTGATTGGACTAAAATTTATGTTGTAGTTGGATTAACATTATTGATTATTCTACGGTTCAAAACACGATATTTATCACTTCACCTGATGATAAAAATTACGAAGAAAGGATAGTTTTTTGTTGTTTTTGTTGTTGTACTTCTAGTGTATCGACGTTTTACTCTCAAAAAACATGTCAGAAAATAGGCAACGACGTTTAGAAGAATATTCTACGGTTAGTTTTTCTCAAAACCTTTTTTAATTTTGATAATAAGCAAAAACTTGATTTTTGGGCTTGCGTTGCTGTGCCCTATCTCACTCTTGTGAACACAAAATTCTATACCTGTCCTTTTCACAAAATGGATCGAAGATCCTGCCCTTAAATAGATGGGTTGTTTTAATTGAGCTCAATGTATGTATATGTCACCGCCGGATCGTAGAATTTGCCTGTTTATAGAATAGCTAGGCGGATTACCAAACGAACGCTGATTTCTTGGGAGTACCAAATTTATGTTATTCGACGAGATGGCTAAGTGACGTTTAGCAGGCAATTAATTGAATTGCGCTGTTTTGCAGTCGGCTTAGAATTGTCTAAGCCGACTGCAAAACAGCGCAATTGTTGGTTTGTAGATTGCTACAAACGGGCTGATTAGATCCGGCGGCACCATTATACGATACTATAGCCACTACATAGCTCTGCAAACACTGCATAGCCATTGCTATTGGCAGTTTTTTATTTAGGATTTTTTTTTCTTTTGCTTTGTATCCAATCCATCTATGTACTATTAAATGGTGCTGCAGCTTGAAGTTAAATTTCACAATACGACAGGCAATTTTGAAGCTATGATTGTATAGATCTGAGATGTATAATCAAAAAGACACATAAACATGAAACTCTATCAGCTAAGATTCTGTCCAGCAGAGCGTGTAAAATCTTTACAAGGCTAATAACCAGTGGTGACAAAGCAGGCGCCCAGGGCATCGCTACACGGGTCCTGTCTCTGGCAGGTAATGACGTCATTAAATATGGACCAGTGCTGCCGTGTGCGAGGTATCTGATTTCTAAGAGTAGAACAGAAACACGTGTTTTTGTTACGCTTGGACGAATAACATTTTCTGCATGGGTTATACAATAAGTTTGTTCTGTATATTTGATCGCCTTTTGAACTACCTATGTTGAAAAATAAAGCAACCTACTTAATATTGGATTATTTTTCTACTTGTAGTAGAGTAGGTACCTACTCATTCATTTCCCACAATTTTATTTTAAGAAAACAGATTTAAGATTTTTGAGTAGCACATAAAATATTCTAATATTTTATATTCTAATATTTTACTCAAAATAACACTTTCAATATTCTAGTTTCTCTGTCTTCAAAATAACAGGTAAATATACCCATCAAATGATGTTTTAGTTTTCGACGAAACCTGACATGCCGAATTATTGAAGATTTCTCAACAAACAGAGACACCGTAAGCTGTTGAAAAAAGACGTGAAAATTCCATCAATACATTCTGAACACCTGACAATTTCCAAAAGAATTCAATAATCAGTTTGTATAGCGAGAAATATTTCACACTCGCGTCCTAATTTGTAAAGAAAGTTACTGCAACAATCGAGCTATTGTTTGGAGACAATATCGTTTGGGCGGCTGATAAGTAACAGTATTCATTTTGAGTTCTTAGAGCACTTAGCGGCTTTTAGGGGGTCTGGAAGAGATTATAAAATACTTATATCAAGTATTTTATAAAGTTGTAGAGCAGGAAAAGTTTTAGATAAAAACAGTAGATCACACGGTTAAAAAAAATTCCCTACGAATGTTTTTTTATGGCTTGTCAATTACCTTCGTTTGACTACAATCTCAAATGCCAGTTTCAGACACCCGAGAGGTTGATAGTAGATACATGTAAAAAAGCATTCAGATCTTGGCGTCGAACATGGCGAGCCTGAAATCTTCTGTCAAATTAATCGAAACAAATAATTAAATTTTTTTTTGCCTACGAATGTTCTTTTTATGGCTTGTCAATTACCTTCGTTTGACTACAATCTCTAATGCCAGTTTCAGACACCCGAGAGGTTGATAGTAGATACATGTAAAAAAGCATTCAGATCTTGGCGTCGAACATGGCGAGCCTGAAATCTTCTGTCAAATTAATCGAAACAAATAATTAAATTTTTTTTTGCCTACGAATGTTCTTTTTATGGCTTGTCAATTACCTTCGTTTGACTACAATCTCAAATGCCAGTTTCAGACACCCGAGAGGTTGATGGTAGATACATGTAAAAAAGCATTCAGATCTTGGCGTCGAACATGGCGAGCCTGAAATCTTCTGTCAAATTAATCGAAACAAATAATTAAATTTTTTTTGCCTACGAATGTTCTTTTTATGGCTTGTCAATTACCTTCGTTTGACTACAATCTCAAATGCCAGTTTCGGACACCCGAGAGGTTGATAGTACATGTAAAAAAGCATTCAGATCTTGGCGTCGAACATGGCTAAACCTGAAATCTTCTGTCAAATTAATCGCAACAAATAATGTTTATGAGTTTTATAATTGATTCGGTCAACCTTCTTGGAACATTTAAATGGTCCAAAAGTGACAAAAACACTCATCGAATTTACTATTTTAATTCAACAATCATGACTACCAAAAATATTTTATTCTAAATAAATTGCTCTGTATGGTTTGAAAAATGCTTATACCATTATCAAAATACATTGTATAGGCAACACTTCTCGCTTATACCGATAAGATACAGTTCTTTTGAACGCTTATCGCTTCCTCTGTCGAACAGAGTCTATTGTCGTTAGATTAGTTAATGATTCATTACCTAAGTTCTGGAACTTTGAGATAATGTCGGTCAATGAACCCCCAAGGCTTGAGTTCCCGGGAAACGTAATCGCGGTTTAGATTGCATAGCAAATTGTTACCAGGAAAATTATCGAAATTGTTTCCTTGTAACAATTTATTGATGGTTCCAAATTGGTACAAAATAGAACAACTACAACCAAAAAAAAGCAAGTTTAAGTGACAAGAAGTGAAAATTTGGTGGAAATAACTGATTGCGAAGTGTAAAGGAACTTATGGACAAGGATTTCAGTTATAAATCGTGATGATGCAAATACGATACGATTAACGACCAAAAACAATCCCACAATAGCCTTCGACCATTTGTCACTCAAATTCTTCGATGACTTTAAACAAAAACAAACTCTTTCAAAACTGGTGACGCGACCACAATACCGGTCACGACAAACATTCGAACCAAGTGCACTACCGAAGCCACTTATAATAACAACGGGGTAGATTTAAGGTGCGGTTGCAATGTTAGCGACTCTTGTCCCGAGCTGAATAGAATGCTATGACGCGGCGCGGCGGCATGGCAGACCCCGGCGGCTGTGCGCGGTTTCTAAATTAACTGTAAAGCTTCAAAGCGTGCAAAGCTTGCAATATTTTACCTGAGCCTTGGACTTTAAAAAAAACATGAGTAATAATTTCTATAAATAATGTTAATAGGCGGCCTTATTGCTCATAGCGATAAGACCGCCTTTGTACTTATTCTCGTAGCTTTTATTTCTGTACTGTTTTATGTGTTTGTGTGGTACAATAAAGAATTGTCTATCTATCTATCTATAAATAATAAGGCACCCTTGATGGCTACACATTTGACTGCCCATAATTCAAATCACATATTTTCAGACATCTGATGACCAACCCAGTTTCATGATGCCTACATGGACTTCAAAACTATTCTACATGAACTTTCAAACTATTTAAACATTTTGCTTGTCTCTCCCAGGTTTGTCCTACGGCTCTTGTGAAAACAAAAGACTAGTGCGACTTTAAGTCGTGTGTCGTCTTGTACAGAACTCCCAATCATATCAGCTAGTTGCCAGTCATCCAGGCCCGTGAGGGTAGCTGGAGTACCCTCGCCGCCGTCTGAACAAATTTGGATGATTGCACCCGTACAGTCTGTCAATCAAACTGTTCAATAGAAGCTAATGAATTTTATTAAAGTCTGGCATTTTTTCGGGGAAGCTTGTTATTGTTGTTTTTTAATTTGCGCCGTAAATTGTTACCGTATGATGCTGACTGTGTTGGATATTGAGGAATGTGCTTGCGCTGTCAGCGCTTTGATAAATTCAACAAATATTTTGTCTCTATGGTTTTCTTTGGCTACATAATTACGGTTGAGCGCTTAATTTTTTGAATGAAAAATCTTTTGTGTAATGTTTATACTTTTTCTTTTCTTCTTTATCTAGCTATTTCATGCAGTATTCTTTACTTACTACTTATAATAATTTACCTTTAAAACCAGCCATCAACACTGGTTTCCCATAAGTTATCAACCGTCATGTTTGATCTACGCGTGGGAAACCCTACGCCAATTATCCTATTTGCAACATGACATGCCGTGGTTAGCCTGATATGTTTGACCATTACATTCTTTTGACTGGTTTATTGTTTGGAAATCAGGAAGTGCAAGTTATCGTATAGTTATTTAACGTTGTATATAGTTTTTATTATAAGTTTTTTTTATTTAACTAGCCCTGTTAGAATGTTTGGGACAAATATTGCAACTGAATTTCAGACCTGTTACCCACAACCGATTGAGCTTTATGTAAGTTTAGTGACAATGTAATGTCATGGTACCATTATATCGAGCTGGTTTGATGATAGAGACAGTAGGTGGCCATAGTAATATAATAGGCCCTAACAAAACGACGTAACCCCGTCGAATTTAGGTTCGTTTGATTTGTCTTCCCAAGAACTTTGGTCCTTGATCTAAACAGTTTTTTATAAATATTTATTTTGTTTTCTGATCTTATTATCTATAAAAACAATGCTATAAAGTAATAAACCTTCTGAAAATAGTATAATTTGAATATCACTGTAGTCGCATAATATGCGTTGTTCCAACGTGTCAACATATTATTATGTTGACAAGTTGCGACAACGTAATGATATTTTATATTAAATGTTATTTATTTGGAAACAATGTACTCTAGACGATTCTTCGTACACAAGAATCTATCATCAGCAATTTTCGCGCTGCTTATCCATCATGTAGCACTTACATTGGAAAGTTCTAGAGTGTTTCACATAATAACACTCGCTCAAGCGGATCGTGTCATCTTAAATTATGATTAATACCAAGCTAGTTAACGGCATCGAACCTACCTTGTGAAGAAATAATTAACGAACTTTTAAAGCTGTATAATATGAACGTAGATATTAAATTGTTAATGTTCATTTGATGATTGGATGGGACAGCTATTGCTGCTGTTCATGGTTTCCCGTACGCTATAATAAAATCTTAAAAACAATTAATAGGTAATATCTTTGAAAAAATCAATTAAAACTGACAAACTACATTGACGTTGGGTATAGAATGATCAGTTTAATAAAGATAGTAAGAAAGTCCATTATGGCTTTCAGAACAACAAAAACGTCGAAATTGGAAAGAGGCAGGAAGTAATCGATTTTCTAAACCCTGGATGTCTGGTTGAGGCGGCGTATGCACCCGAGAGCTGGTGAGTATCTGTCGCAGCGCATCAGCATTGCCGTACCACGGAGCAATGCAGCCAGCGCGTCTTGAGGATGCTTCCGACTGGTATTGGTTGAGCTACCTGTGGATTGTTTGCAACAGTCGGCAGTTTCCTCAATTGTTTTAATTGTAAATATTAGTTATAATTTGTTTCTATTTGATTGCACGTTTCATTGATAAGGAAGAGTACTAAATCTGATATCAATATTAATATCTCTATTGACATTATTGTTTCGTACGGAAGTCCGTGCCTCTCAGCCACATCATTTGTCAAACCGGTTTCAGCTACTAGGTAGGTTCTGATACATAATTTTTCAATGAGCCTTTTTGTGGCAGTCGACAACGCTTATGGCTCCTCAGATAACATCACTACACCATTAGCCAAAGTGATTGACGTTGTTGGTCTGTTGTCAGTCATTTTGTTTGAAATTTAGAGCGGTACAATTTTTTGTTTGCGCTAGAATGTTGACATGTGTTGCGTATTCGATAATGGTCTACGATGGGCGATAGTATATTTAGAAATTGGCGACGTCAATCACCTGCCGATGTGCAAACAGATGCTCATTTCGAAAGGCGAAAGGTACCTCTAGCACAGTTTCACAGTTGTGTTTTCACATGAACAACTTTTATGAACTCTTGTAATTGGTTTTCCTTGAAACCTCCAAATGCTCATAAGTAAAGACAGTCTGTGTTTTTCTTACATGTCCAGTCCATCTCAAAGTTGCCTGGTAGAGATCACTCATAGCAATAAGGCTGCCTTTGTATTTCGTCTACTCGTAGCATTTATTTATGTTTTGTGTTTGTGTGATACAATAAAGTATTATCTATCTATCAAAGAGTTTCTAGAACGAAGTACTCGTAGATTACTTGACATATTTAACACATCCGCTAATTCAAGCACTTCTTTATATTTCAGGAACGTGAGAATGAAACGCGATAAAAGCTATAAGGAGATAAAAGTAAGCTCTACAATCCATAAAGACAAATAGATAAATTGCGAAACGACGACGGTAGAACAATGATTCTTAGTAATTATCGACGACACTGCTTACGTAACGGTAGTGAGGCATCACAATGAGCGAACCGGTCACGAACCGTTGACCGGTAATGTGCTGCTATTTGTAAAGCATTTGTTGTTGTTTAATTGGCTTCTTGAGTTACTGATCTGGTTTCTTGCCTTTTTATAGTTCGTATGAGGATGGGATAGGATACAAATTGCTATTAAGCTTGTGGGTTTTACTGCACGAAAGCTTTCTTGTCCACTGCGATCTAGCCTGTATGTTTTTTATGATCGATAATTCAAAATCTATTTGCATCCTTGTTACTCATCTGTGCGGAGTCCTGGTTCTTTGTTACAATGTTGTGAAATTAATGTTCAACTTTTTCGTAAGAAGTACCTATTTCTATGATTTGTAGCATGTAGGTAGTCATGCAAGCTTCATCTTTCGCCATTTTATCAGAATGCAATGCAATCAAATTACTCTGAATTTTAGAAAACTAAGGCCGCAGCTACGGGTCGCAGATATAAACAATTTAAAAAATTACAATCGTTACTACTTATAATGAGTTAGTTTCGGCGCTCCATAATTTCGTTTTACCCTTTTACCAACACTCCTAGATCTCAAAAGGACTTAGTGTCAAAATGCCTAAATCCCAGAATACGTATTTTTTTTTATTTCAACCTTTTTACCTTTACAAGTAACATTTCGTTTGTAGTTAAATTATTTGTATCTTTTGGTGCCAGTATCTGAGTTCCGCGCCGCTAAGTTCTGACTAACTGCAGCGAAGTGATAACTCGCCATCGCTAATCCTGCCGGCGACCGCGTTCTGTAAATCTATCCGCTACACCAGCTTAGAGGTGCTAGAAATGGCTTTTCAACTCTAAACGGAGGACGTCCTGTGGCCAGTTAGGGCCATATCTCATAATGACACTATGGCAGCACGACCGGTTGCGCCACCAACAAAATGTACTGTATTGTATGAAGGGTACCTCACCTGGTATCAGCTTGGTTGCGCAACCAAATTTGTTGCCGGCAAACGAATTCCCTGCTGGTGGCGCAACCATTATTATGTATAGAACTATTTGGCGTCTCACTCACTCCACCGCCAGTAGCGCCACCAGTTGTACTATCGCCAAAAATACGCCTTTACCCTGTAAGGGTGATTTATACGTACGTATAGCGAAATAATTATTAACTCATAAGGATATATTAATAGTTAATAGTTTAGTCGTAAGTTTACATAAATAGTAATGTACAACTGTTTATTCTCCGAATAAAATAAAATAAATAAAATAAAATAAACTCTTCTACGTCCATTTTGAAACGGACCATCCAAGTTTGTTTTGATGTTTCTAGCTTGGTAGCTCAAGACACTACGATGGCGCGACCGGCGGTGCCGCCATGATGTCCTTATGAGATAGGGCTCTATGGATGACTGTTCTCGAAAGACTGTTGGCAGACACTGGATGCGGCAAGTAGTAGACAAGGCGCTATGGCACTCATTGACTTATCTCCAGATGTGGACTAGCATAGACTGATGAAGATGATTGGAATTATTTTTCGGTTTGAATTCGGTATTCTGAAACCCTGTGAGAACTATTTTACTTTAAAAACTATAGTCGAGGTTTGACGCATTCATTACGCATGTAAGCGGGATAGCTACGAACCTTATTCGAGTTGGAAAAACACCAACGATTCATCCCTTAACGAGGGACTTCTTCAGGATGAGTGCGATTTGAGTCCTGTGAGAACTGTTTGATTTACCACCCCGAAGAGCATCTTGGCGTACAACACAATGACCTTGCAAAAACTAAAACATTGTAGACTCGTTGCTCCTTCCATTGTTTCTGAACAAGGATTAATCCCTGTTATTTGGCGAAATGAACAGCAGAGTTGCATTATCCCCTCGATGCATTTGTCGTTTGTCATCGATCACGCACGAAATACGAATGTTGTTGGTTGCACTGCAGATTTGATGAGATGCATTATTTTGTATTTGGTATTTAGTGTATTGTCACTGTCTGAAACCCTTAGATTGATTTTGGGTATTATAATGTTTATTTATAAATAAGCTAAAGGACGGAATTTTAGACAGTATGCAAGGAGCTAGTTTCGTTCCTGCTTTTTCCTGTTTGTTACACGTGAAGTTAATATACAGGGTATTCATTAACTGGGAGTAGCTGGAACCAAGCCCATTAATAATAGCTTGGTGTCTTTTTTAACCCTGAAAAGTCACACAGCTGTTTAAAAAAAGAACTGAATTTTGATCTATTTTGCCGTTACTTTTTGTACGAAATAACATGCCATACAATTTTGTGCTGAATTGGAAGATCAGAGACACACTTATTTTTTTTTAATTCAATCCAAAGTTAATCTCTCCATTTTTTATTATCACTTTTCAACATATTGAATGCCCATAGCTGCTTTATTTACCTAGATCTTACGTAAATATTGATTTTTAAAATAAGGGCTAGCTTGCTAAATGTTATTAAATGAAAATTGTAAGACATGTTACTTTGTAAAAAAAGTTAAAGCACTAAATACTTCAACTGTCGGAAAAAAAACAACGAAAAATATTTTAAAAAATCCTTCAAAACCCGAGTGACTTTTTAGGGTAAAAAATCAGCCAAGCTATTGCACTTCGTTCCACCTACCCTAGAACCCCTAAAACCATCCTATAACCATCCTATTTCAAGTGTGTTTATTGTCAGTACAGCCTTCATCATCAGCTCTTATAGTTTCCAAGTATAACTTAACTAAACGCACCGCAAACGAGCAATATCTCAATGATGGATCGTCAACTGTATCAGTTAATCTCAACGGTATCCCATTTCCTCGGTCATCAGTTAAATATTTATCCCATTTATGGACCACATCCATAATCCTGATATAATTACGGTGTGGGATCTTAAATGGTTCATTTAATATGTTGCTATGATTTGAGAAAAACATAATGGAAGTGACTGTAGTAACAATCTAGCCGCTAGATTGTTACTACAGTCACTTCTTGTTTTTTTCTCAAATCATAGAAAAAAAAAACGTTTTTTACTGAAATTTAACCATATTTCGCGTATTTAAAAAAAGTAGGATACTACTTTTTTATGTGGAGACAGCGAAATGCCTTAAAAGTTTTGGTTAAAAATCATGTTAAATTCATAATGGGCTACATGTTACTGCTTAAAATAAGTCTTGTAAGAAATTAATAAATCCCAAAAATTTACGATCTCGACGGGATTCGAACCCGCACCTTCCCCTTCAGCGCAGGGTTGCTCTTTTTCCAACTAAGCTACGTGATCTTATCTAGTCGACCCGTAAATCTTTGGGAGTTCTTTCTTGTATCTTAGAAATTACCCAGAGTACTATAATAAATAAAAACCTTAGAATAAGTCTTGTAATTAAGTATATATAGAAAATTGTCTTTAAGGCAAAAAAATATACTTTTAAAACACTGCAAAATTGAAAGTGCCCCCTAATTTGATTATAATAACAGCCATGATACTCATTGCCTTTTAATTTGGCCACCAGACGTAACTGATGAGTAAGTAAACCGAATTCTTGATAACCGATAATTTGAGAGCCGCGACACCCATTTATGGAAGCTACAGTTTTTTTAAACACGTTGTTTATTTTGGGACTCCAATTTACCACATGGTGCTCCAATAAAAAACAATATCCACATGATTTGAAGTAATTTGTATTGTTATGACGAAAGCATCGTGTGTTTAGGGATATTTTTTCCCGGGACCGTTATTAACCGGTCAAAAGTTTAGAAAAAAGTTAACGAGTTACAACGATGTTATATTTTCTTGTATAATGAACTAATAGGATAGTGAAATTGGTGAGTTCATTCAAACAATTTTTTTTGTATAAAAAGTAGGGCTCAAGTAATCGTTGTTGTTGTTTAAAAACCAGTAGTAAGATTAAGAATATTTTACGTTATTATTTTAGATAATTTGAGATTTATTACAAAAGCGGAAGGCCTAATAAATATTGATTTTTTTAGTCAAGTGATTCTAAAGATCTTCGGAGTCAGCTAAATATTAAAAGTTATACATAAGCTGCTACAAAATATTTGCTTACACAAATTTATTTATGAAAACGAATATTCTTTATGCCTTATTTTAATAAAAAATGGGTTTAACAGAGGATTGTCAACTAATCGCTTGTTGAATAGAAATTACCCTAAGATGCTGCTATTAGAGATGCCATTTTGATTGTGATAGAAATGTTACGGTCCGGCTTTTTGGTATTATTTCAAAACTGAACTTGTGACTTAAGTGTCGTTATAATAAATTGATTTGAAAATGGGTTCTTACACTCGGATTCACGAGCATAATATTTTCAGACATTGCTTTTTCAAATAGCTGTGCTTTACGTATTATTATTTGTATATATTCTAGTCTACATAATGAATAAATAAATAAATAATGTTGGACAATCTACACAGCATTATCTAGCCCCAAGCTAAGCAGAGCTTGTGGTATGTGTACTAGATAACTAATATCCTTTTTTATATTCATGTTTTATCTAATAAATTTCTACTTTACACTAGTGACTTCACTGTGACTACACTACACCCAATGTTATCCGGCTTTTTAGATTTCTCACGACTCTATGCATAAAGCCGGAATAAATTCTTATATTTATGTTATCCCCTTTATGTTGCTGAGCGAATGTTGGCTTATTGATTTCTATCACCAATTTTTCTTCATTAATGACCACCGAAGCGGGATCGGGTCACTTCAATCTCATGACTTCTATAGTCAATATTTTATATCTTACGGTATAAGCGGTTGATATGGCAGACGGTAGACCGAATAGCGAATATAAAGAGCCTACTTTAAATTTTTCTGTCGTTCTCGGAAACACGGTAGCAATCTCTTCGTTATAAGGAATTAAAATGATAATTAAGGCTGTAAGATGCTGAGATTCCATCGTTTTAATTCAATTTACTTGTTCTTTGTGTTCTATTTTAACTTAATCATTGTTAGCGGTTTCATTTTCTGGTATTCTTATTGTTTTAATTAGCTTGGAAAGTATCATGGTTATTACGTTGATGAGAGCTTTAATTGACTCAAACTGGCTTTTCAAAAAGGGCATTTGCTCGATGTTTTCAGGACCAAAATACTTTCATTAACATATATATTTTCGGTGTCATTTCTTGATAAAAATATCGTTCTGATCCAATTAAACATCTTAATGTATTCAAACGTAAGAAATTTATTTTAATTAGAAAATGCTAGATAAATCCTTCGACTCTGAATGTATTGACAACTTAATTAAAAACAGGAAAGTGGCATTTTGGTAGCAATACGTTTCAATTAAAACTGAGTAGAGTTGTTTACATTGTGAACGAAAGGAAGTTGCAAAACCTAGAAGTTATAATTAAGTTTAAGGCATTTAAGTTACACAAGATCTTAATTGGAATGACTAGAACAAAATCGATACAATTTAATTTAATGTTGATTGACTGTCACGATAACTCTGTTTAAAATATAAAAAAAAAATTGAAATACGCCATATACATTGGGAAAAAAGAAGTCACTTAAAAATTACGATACCAATGCCACTGGTATCACTAAGGTAAAACTATGATTCGTTTTCTGCATTGAACTATCGTGGAAACGAAATTAAAAACTTCCTGAGGAGTCATAAATTAAAGTTTGTCATACACAAACCTACATGTTTACGGCTACCTGTGGGGTCAAAGTTAATTTATATCTCCGAAGCTCGCTTCAATGGAACAAGTACAAGAGAACCTTTACCTTTTTTTGTTCCAACAAGTCCTGCGTACACGCATAAAGATTTTGCATAAATGTAGCGTAAATTAAAGGTGTCATGTTGTTAAGATTTAGATAGCCAGTGAGGGTCCGGAAAACAAATATATCACGGAAAGAGTTTATTTTTCCAAATTGTGATTTAAAGAGACGTGTTTGTCAGTCAGGAAAGGAATTTATTATAATTGGCCCCCGTCTGTGGTCAAGGGAGTATCTAAACGTCTGGTGAGACACAGCAATAAAAGGTAAAAAGACTTTGTAATTTCATATTGATTTGATATAAGACGACTTCTCTTCGACGACTTTTCTTCAGTTGATCAGTTGATAGCGTGTGGTACTGTTGGAAGATCAATTTCTTCAGATTCTTTTTTCACTAGTGGACAAAATATTGAAGTGAAGAGAATATCAATAACACCTTGTTTATTATTTGATAATCATTTGTTTATAAAGTTTTTTTTTATCTAAATGCTTATTTTATAAATTCAAAGAAATAAAGTTATTGAAATCTGAAAACCAATAGAACACTCAATTTTGAGGGTTCCGTACCCAAAGGGTATAACGGGACCCTAATACTAAGACTCCGCTGTCCGTCTGTCACCAGGCTGTATCTCATGAACCGTGATAGTTAGACAGTTGAAATTTTCACAGATGATGTGTTTCTGTTGCCGCTATAACAACAAATACTAAAAACCAAAATAAAATAAATGTTTAAAGGGGCTCCCATACAACAAACGTGATTTTTTTGCTCGTTTTTCTAGATTATGGTACGGACCCCTTCGCGCGCGATCCGACTCGCACTTGGCCGATTTTATTTTTTCTTTCCAAAGCACAAAACAGTCCTAACTACCCTTTAGTCCAGGATTAAAGAGCCTAAATAGGAGGTTCCCAAGTCTAGATTATTACTTCCAAACGTCCCACCCGAGGACATTTTCCAAATTATGACAACGCAAGTACTCGCATTGCATTACGTTCTACCAGTTTATTGTTGGTAAGTCATTATATGTAAATTGTGAAGTCGTGATGATGGGTCAACAGATAGTGACGAGGCATGTTTTGCAACCACGGAATGATAATTGTTCTAAGGCTGTGCTGGACTGTGTCACTCCCGTTGGGTACCTAAGTCTGAGATATATGCGATCTTGATATTTTATTTGCTCTTTCAAGCGGCCCTACAAAATACATAAAAATAAATAATGCTGGACAATTCACACAGCATTATCTAGCCCCAAGCTAACAGAGCTTGTGTTACTAGATAACTGATATACATAATACAATACAATACACAGATCGATATTTTTTTATATATTGAAAACCAGAACACCCGGAACAAATCTGCATGATCGTACAAACATTTGTCCCGAGACGGATATCGAACCTGCAACCTCCTGCGTCGCAGGTGGATCTTCTCCCACCACGCCACAGAGGTCGTCAACGTGATTTGTTTTTGCTTTATCTTAACAATCGCTTTATCTCTTGAACCGTTAAAGTAAGATACTTGAAATTTTTCACATTGTAAGTATTGTTATCAAGTAAATACAGGAAAAAAAAATAGGGCGCTCATGAGACAAGAGACGGGTTTTTGGGCGGTTCTAGCTCGATTTAATAAAAGTATAAAAGTATACATACAATATTGTTAAAGCTTGTACGATGACATATGCATATGCAAGTCCGACTCGCACTTGATCAGTTTTATTTTGGCCTTTTACAGTGACGTTTTTGAAATATTTTATTAGCTTCTTTATATTTAGCACCAATAAACAGTACCTAAGTATTCCACCTTTGGCATCAAACATAAAATACCCGGTATTTCAAATGAATACATCGAAATTTACCTACATTATTATTTTCATATTCTTGACAATAAATGTGATTTTAGCATCCGCATCATTACAGTGATCTTCTATCAATCTCACTATGCTAGCATCAATGCCCCGGCTAGCCGTGTGGGTGCTTGCGCCGGCGCACCTGTACCTACGATCTTTCTCGGTAAACAGACGAAAGATCCCCTCGTAGATATAACTAGATTTAATATTTCATAAACGTGATCTCGGAGGCACGCTCCCATGAATTCCAAGTTTAGTACTTTTATACGCTTCTGTTGGTTTAAATTATCGCCGTATTTGGGTTTGAGCTATGGTATGGATAACATGAATTGCGAGCAAAAAGTTATTGATGAACATTTCAAGTTCATGGTATCGCATATTGTTTATTGATCTGTCTTCACCATCCCTAACTTTTTTATCCTTTTGATCTGTCTCTACCATCCTGAACTTTTCTTCCCTTTTTTGATTCATTCGCTATCTGGGACGAAATGCATCCTTAAATTGTAGGTCCTGGTGCTACCTTCGATAAAAGTAAAAAGGAAGATACGGTACGTTCTACCAGCGCTCACTCAAAAACTGTACCGTGCTACAGATGAAATAATGATAAGGTATCGGATTATCAGAAAAATTTAAGTTTGGTGTATCTACGAAAATATGTGATGCCTTGGGCTTTGTTTTTTGTTTTGGAGTTATTTGTACACCTGGTGAACAAACACGAGGGCATTGTCGTGGTGTTTTAGTCGAAATCACACAAAATTATACGTCGTAGCAAGCACGCGCAACACAAACGCCACCGCTCGCGCCGCCGGTCCGACTATGACTGAGGTAAGGGAACATAATTGAACCTAACTTGAGCCATACACTTTCGAGATGGTAATGCCTCATCTCCCTTTTTTACTTTTATCGAAGGGTGCTACACTCCTTTTGTAGCTTTCAACATAATCATTATATTAGGTCAGAACATAAACGACCACGGCTGAACATAGGCATCTTCCATCATTATTGCGATTATCCACAATCTCTCTCTTGGCAGGTGGATTGGTAGCAATGGAGTTGCTTTGCTTTATACTACACGAAAGAAAGATTTTCAGACTTCATATTTTCGATAGCTTTGTTCCTTAAGGCTTGCTTCCAGTGCAGTGATTTTACGCACTTAGACAAGAAATGTTTTATAATATAAATTATTATCAAAACAGAAATAAGGGGTTATTGTTTTTTCTTTTATTGAAAAAGCTGTTGCCATTCCACTGGGACACTTCATAAAGTTAATCCATGAAACTTTTTTATTTTTGATAGTTATACAACTAAATAGTAATGTCCTAAAGCTTTACCGATTCGTTTTTAATGACAAGCTTGAATAGGTTATACTTGTTTACTAATAACAAGAAGTTGTAATCGATTTTGTTAATGTTGCTAAATATTTTGTTTTAATTTACAGACTGTTCTCAGGTGGCTAAATAACTTTAATTTTGAATAAAATAGTAATATGATAATTTTGCTTTTTATTTCCTATTGCTTCTGCATTACACTTGTTTTACTGAGATAAAAAGTAAGACAGATTGAGTTAATGTGGTAAAATATAAGTTGTGTGTAGTATTTCCGATACTTTTTAATGGAAAATCTAGAATAATCTTTGATACAAATTATGTCAGCTAAAACTAAGAAAAAAACTGAAACTTTCGTATGTCCCTATATTTTTCGAGTCGACTGATTCGCATTTCTATCTGTCAAAACTGTGTCTACGAAATACTTCATTTAGTCATCCAGTCTTCATTCACCTGTTTACAATTAAGAAAATTCATAGTCGTGCATATGTATGCCTAACATAAAATAAATGCGTGGACTGCAGTCGACTTTTACTACATCCATTCTTTTGACGCAACCGCCATGGCTATTCAACATAATTATAGGCAAAAATTAGTGTTATTGTTATAATTCAACTATTTCTGTTATGGCGTGGTAAACAAAGATCTTAACATCCAAACCTATAAGTGAGCTCATATTAAGATAACTACAATCTGGTTAATTTAAAAAGTTGGCTCCAGTTCAGTGATACAATCGCATAGATTTGGCTTGTAGTCACAACCAGGTGCCTGGCTTATTTGGCTACGGAACAGACAATTTGGCTGCGATTCGAGTTTGGGAGTAAATTTTGTTGGCAGGATACAGTGTGCCTCTTCGTTCGTAATAGATAAATTTTGTTTGCTCTTCCTTGTCACATGTGTCTTTTCAATTGTGCAATTTGTTAGCAATGTAGGATTATCGTAGTCCTTAGTAAAATAGTGGAACTAGATTATGACTTGCACAAGGTTAGATCTTCGAAGCAGTTAATTTTAAAAAGGACCTCTTTAATGTTAATGGAATTCATATGAAATTCCTACTAATTTATGGAATTAATTGAAAGGAATTAGTGTTATTCGCAATAACTGCTTCATTATCATCAGAATTTTTGTAAGCTAGCTAATTATTAGAAAATCTGACGGTGGTGCTCTTCCAATTCCGTATCTATCTACCAATGTAATCCAAGCGTATCTGCAGGTAAATTAGCATTTAATTGCCAACGATTCCGCTTAAAATAATTATCCCTGTATAAATAGCAACGTCATTATTCAGTTGTCACCGGCGCCCGATATTGTCGGCCGATAATCTCGCTCTACATGTGCTAATTAAGGACATTCTCCTGAACAATGATCCCGGCTGTCCTCTCCCGCAACTTGAATGGCACACGGCAAGCCTTTCTTACCAGTCAATGACTGACTACCAATACCGCTGTAAAGTAGGCTTTTAAACTCCTTACAGAGAACTCTTTGCTTTATCGCTGCGATAAAGATAACCTCCCTCAACACGAGTTCCATTACCCGTCCCGCAATCTTCGCAAGTGATGGGGGTTGGATAAGTCAGCAATGGATGCCGTTTTCAGTGATAGAGTGGTGTGAATCCGTTGCGCGGTGGCAATTCAGTGATCTTCGTGATAATCGCGATCACGGGCCTCTGACATTTCTTTTATTTTATCGCGGACGGTCGTTGGGAGATAAAACCGCAATAAATAATGTGGAAGGAACAGTCGGTACGTGTGCGGCTGCCTTTACATTTGTTGTATTATACTCGTAATTATGCCTTACACAACTTACGGTCTTATTTATAGGAACGTCTTGGTACTAGTAAAAAGGATAATCGTTAATAGGCCGTTGTAATTATGTTAAATTTATTTGTTGTATGTTTTAAAATATGGCTCGGACACATAATGCCAATTATAAAAGGACACGTTTGCATTCTCAACGTAAAGGAGACGTCCAAATTTTTTTGTTTGTTTAATAAAAAAGTTGCGTTTTTCGCAATATAGGCGACTTAATCTGTCTGTCCCATCTTAATTGAATAAAAATTATTTGTATTTCAAATAAGTTAAGGTTCTAAGATTCTTAGAAATTTCTCACTAGAATATCGATATGAAAAAGATTGTTTACAGAACACAAAATAGATATTATGCGTGTCGCATCACAAACCTTATTCCTGTGAATCTCGTAGGTAGAATTTAGAATCCAGATTATCATGTTCATCACGTGCTTCCTACGGGATGTAGGGAAGGCCGGAGTGGCGGCTCTGTGACAAAAACGTGGCGCCTTGAGCTGAAAATAAACAAATATAATATTTTACATCTCATTACATCCGGTAGTTTGTAAGGTTTGTTTACATCTTGTTATTATAATAGCTAGGTAAATGTAGTTATTTACTACAACCTGGTCAATACAAATCAAATATTAATAACGTTTATTCTTAAAAAGGGGTTAAGGGTATTCAAAAAATATTCTGGGCGTCTGGTCGAAGCGACGCGTGACCCGAGAGCTGGTGAGTATCTGGCGCAGCGCATCAGCATTGCTATACAGCGGGGCAATGCAGCTAGCGTCTTGGGCACGCTTCCGACTGGTATTAATATGGATCAGTTGAGCTACTTGTAGATTGTTTGCAACAGTCTGCAGTTAGCTCAATTGTTTCAATTGTGAATACTAGTTTTAATTTAATTCTTTTTGATTGTAATTTTCTTTGATTGTCTTATGCTTAGTTTTAGGTATATAAATATTGACCTGTATCTAAATCACATTATACTTAGACTTAGATAGGCAAATAATATTGTATTACATTTTAAGTATTATACAAACTTACTAGTGGTTTATTTTTCGCTTCTTCCACAAGTGGACAAAAAATTGAAGCAAACAAAATCAATAACATTTTGTTTCCTAATTGTTAATTACTATTTATAAAGCTGTGTATAATATTTGACTTGTCTAAGTGCTTTTGTCTAAGTTGTAAGCCTAAAGAAATAAAGACTTTTGTTACTTTTGATGAGAAATCGGATGTGTCCTTTTTGTGCAAGTAAATTTATGCCGCGCAAAACCAAAGGAAGAATCTAGTAGCCGATACGCAGAACTGATTAACTTGAAAATAAGCACCATTAATAAATTAAGATTTTATCAGAGCGCTATGTTTTCATCAACAAAAAGTCGACTTGTGCAATCCTACTCCGGACGGCTATCATAGACTTATCGATCAATATAAATATCAATTCCTTTGTTTTTTGTATTTTGTTCCACCACCGATGTTCACTTGACATGTTTTTGTTTTATCGTCAATTAATCCAATCTATAAGTCCATCTAACAAGTGTTCTTAGTTCTCTTTGATCGTTATAGCAACTTGAATATGAACAATGCCCAGAGAAGTAAATCGTACGATCTGTTAATATTATGTCCTGGGTTTATTGAGTATTTGCTAGTGAAGTAAAAATTGTCTATTTCATATTGTAGTAAGCGTATCAGTCTAGTACCTATAACACAAGCTCTGCTTAGCTTGGGGCCAGATGATGCTGTGTTATGGTTATGATTGTCCTACATTTTTTTTTTAATTTAGTTAAAGAAGCAGCAGGAGCTAGCATTCAAGCTAGCGACAAGATTCAGTCGGTACAGACCGACTGTTGGCTGCAAACAATCTTGTCTTAGCTCAACCCGATCAAATCAATACCTAACGGGAGCTTCCTATCTTTCCTCTGATTGTATAGTTACGTTCAATTTGTATGCAGTCTTCGTGAACGCGTCATCTGTTTCTTCACAACTTTTAAATTTGTGGGATACGTAGTAGTTCCGGAGGGGAGTTGGGCTTCTTTATTGGATTTTGAACCGCGGGTTTCGTGTTTGGCTACTTGTTTTGAATTTGAATATAGAGAATGCTTGAACTAGCGACATTTTTACCAACTGCATAGGTGCATTTCTTTGATATGTCTTTGATATGTACTACGTCATGTTTCTAGAAACGAATTTCCCATAGTTTTGATCAAAGAATAAAATTAATATTTAAATCAATAATCGAAACTATTAGATTTCTGTGGAATAAATAGATAGATAGACAACTCTTTACTGTACCAAGAAGCACAAAAATCAAAACAGAAGGAAATTTCAATTGGAAATAAATCAGATGTAAAAACCCCTGTAGGTGGAGCCACCGGCGCTATAGTCCGTAAGAGGTCCCAAAAAATTTCAGTTGAACTGACTAAGGGTTTCGTGGCTTACTTGGTTAGAGCACACCCGTACTGAGGGTGGGGCGCGGGTTCGAGTCCCGCCGAAACCGAAAATTTTTGGGAACTTATTTCTTTTCCTATAATAGTTGTGCTATTTATTATTATCAAAATATTCATTAATACTGAACCGAAGGGCTGTTGTCCGGTGCCTAATGGCAGGCAGTGCCTATGTATCAAATCTACTGGCTCCGAATTACTCTGTCAATCATGTCTCTTGGACCGACTCTACCGAATCGGGCTCTACCAATAAGGCATTGTCACTTATAATCTCGTGTCAACATAGTAAATGGAACTTACAGTCTTGTAACACTGGTGCAATTTATATTACATACATAATAATAGTACATTTGACATGTCTCAACTAATAAAAAAAGATTTTAAATTAAAAAATTGTCATGTCTACATCTCTATGTCTCTAGTGTCCCACTGCAGAACAATGACCTCTTTTTAGGGTTCCGTACCCAAAGGGTAAAAACTGTCTGTCCATCTTTCCTTCAGTCCGTCTGTCCGTCTGTCACCAGGCTGTATCTCATGAACCGTGATAGTTAGACAGTTGAAATTTTCACAAATGATGTATTAATATTTAATTATATTAATATTTAAGGGGGCTCCCATACAACAAACGTGATTTTTTTGGCGTTTTTATAGATAATGGTGGACCCATCGTGCGTGAGTCTGACTCGCACTTGGCCGGTTTTATTTCTTCTTCTTTTCCTGTCTATTTTATCTCTGAAAATGGCAGCCACTCTCATTTCACTTATACGCCGAGTCCTTACGGCAATGGAGACGTTCCTAAATGTGATATAAAATATGTTGGACAATTCACACAGCATCATCTAGCCCCAAACTAAGCAGAGCGTTTGCACTGATATCGATATTCATTAAAAGTCGTTAGTTGTCCACCTATGTCTAGCTTGGCCTTGACCAAAAAATTTGTCGTTATCTGTTCTGATACTTAATTGTTTCAAAGAAAAGAATTGTAATCAGTTATCTAGTACATATAACGCAAGCTTAGCTTAGCTTGGGGCTAAATGATGCTGTGAGAATTATTCCTCCTTATCCTCCTCAACAGCCTATAATGGTCCACTACTGGACGCAGGCCACCCCCTGATAATCGCCTAAATAATTATCCAGCATTATTTATTTACTTATAATTTCTTGTTGTCAATTTCTTGTTCCTATCATCTCAATTTAAATTAATGTTCCTTTTAATTCGTAGGATTGCATCAATTTATATTAACGAATTGAACATCCGTTTTTTTCTCTACAGTGGACCGTCACATCGAAATCTAAGGTCGGTGTCTTTGACGTCCAATCTTCTTAATGCTGTATCGAATAATCGGGATTATTCTAAATCACTATTATGTAGACACGGCCTAACGTGATTGGGGTGTCAATTGAATACGATGCGGAGAAAAAATACGCTCGTATTTTTTTTTATTTATCACTGTTTAGTAAGTATAGGTTTTACTTAAATGTTTATACACAATTGCAAAGTACTAAATAATATCATTAAGAAACATAAGATATATTTCTTCTAAGATATATTTTATTAAAGGCTTCATGTAAGACCGACAGCGTCAGATCTTTATAAGCTGACAATTATACAAAAAAAAAACTTAAACACAACTTCAATCGCCTTGAACCGACAAAGTTAATTTCGAGAAACTAATTTGAATATTAATTCGGAGTATTTGATTCACAAGCACAAGGTCTCGTTAGCCTAAAAGTTAAGAGGGTTCGACGTGAAATATTTTCCTTCTTAACAACATGGCTACTAAGTTATCATTCTTTAAAATTTGTAGTAGCTATAGAAGGGAAACTCAAGAAATGTAAAACAAAATATCTTTCTTTTATTATCTCACCACACAAAATAAATAATGCTTGACTATACAGCGTCATGTAGCCCCCAATAGTTGGAACAAATATTTGCAGATCATACAAACATTTGTCCCAAGGCGGGAATCGAACCGCCGCGCCACAATTGGTCCTCAAAAGCTTTTTTATAAAGGATTCTACTGGTAATCAAATGGCATAATGTCGAATCAACAAAATATACAAGTCAAATACAATTACGAAAACTAAATTATTTGATGGAATAATAACCTTATTTTCATTGGTATTTACTTTAACATGCAAATTCGCACAATTTGTTGAATAGAAAAAATTGTGTATCTTAATATGATAACTTTGACAAAATTGAGTAACGAATCTATAGCTGAGTAGGTATTCATTTTTATAAAAGTAGTTATGCTCATGTGTTTTATGTTATTGTATCTCAGTAATAATTAGTATTTTTGGTATGTGACATCAATGTATGAGGCATACGAAATAAATATAGCTTTCATAGGAAAATTGTCCGGTGTAGAGTGAATGTAATAAACAATAGATAGTCAGTATTTACGAAGACAGGGCGCTATGACATTCATTAGGAGAAGCCTATGTCCAGCAGTGGACTACTATAGGTTGATGAGTATGAGTCATTATTTTGTACTAATGGGTGTGGTTAGTTTATTTTTTTTAATCAAATTATTGTTTTTATTAAAAACTGGCAAGTGTCACTCAAAGCTAACAAGGTACTGTTCAAAAATTAATCCTCACGCCTGCATCGAACAAAGTTAATAATCGTTAGTTGGGCTGGCTATATCGCGAGAAGAACCGACCACCGCTGGGGTAAACGTGTTCTTGAGTGGAGACCGCTACTCGGCAAGGACGCGCTCCGACCAGGTGGGACGAAGATTTGCGAAAGGCTGCTGGCAGATGCGGTAAGCTGAAGACAGGGCGCTATGGCTCTCATTAGGGGAGGCATATGTCCAGCAGTGGACTAATATAGGCTGATGATGATGGTGAGGATGAATGGGTCAGTTGCACTTTGATAAGTAGCAAGTGCAGATGACAGATATGACTCATTATTAAAGTAAATGCCAAAAAGGCAGGCAGGCTTTTTCATGTTACCAATTAAAATGGTAGACAAAGACCTAAGTTAGTTAAAATGAAGAAAACTCTCACAATTGAGTTAGTAATCAAGAAAGTGATAACGAAGTTTTTGGGGCCTTATCTTTTTAAAGGAAATTTACATAAAATTCAAGGCCGTACAAAATTTTTAGGTCTCAAATCTAGTTACGTTTGGAAAAATCTTAAGTTTTGTAGAAATGAAGCGATAAAGTCATTTAAAATCTATTTAAAACCAATACCCCGTATAGCCATGGGCAATGCCGCAAGAATCTAAGATAGTATCGGAAGCTTGACTTTATGTGACTTATGGCACTATAAATTAAAGAACCGTTTGTTGTGACAACACACTACGTCATCGGTCGTTCTCTTGGCTTTCAAGTTAATGAGGACACTCTGATTATAAGGACTCTTGATCTAATGAGTGTTTTTGTATGTAGTTAGAGGAATATGTAGTTGTTTGGTTATTAAAAGTTTCCTCTTTGTGGTTGGTTCATTTGATGCTTGTCTAGTCTAGCAGATTTAAAGTCACTACTGGTAAGGATAGAAGTTCATATATATTTTTAAAATTTAAAGCAAACGATATTTTGTTAGTCTTTAGTTTTTACCGTTTTTTTTCCAGATAGATCTGGTTTCAGGTACCGCAAAGGTCCAGCACAGTGATTTTTATCCATTTTTGTTTTGTATTCGAGAGATAATGCGTACCAGTCTTACTAGGGCCTCAAGGTAGAACAGACGAAACTGACATCGAATATTCATCAAATGCGTAAAATATTAAAAATCATTCTTTAAATTTCAATGATTTATGAAATGTATGACATTTTATCTGATCTAGTCTTAAAAATCATTCTGGAGAGGCTGATAGTATTGCACAAAGCCTACAAAAGGCAAGCTAATGAAATATTATATTCCATGCAATAAACTGTGATCGGAATGCCATCTGTTAAGTCGCGATGAAAAAAATCAATATCGATATTAATGCTATGAAGCCTTATTCAAAATGACAAAAGTATTTATATTATAATCACTTGCGAGGCGATCTAAAGACGTTATGTGAAGCATACGGTTGTGCTATGGTTCCGTACCATTTTTACAAGAGGCCTTTAGTTCCAAATTTCTTTTAGGAGCATATTATAGGTAAACTTATTAAATTGCTTTTGAAAATCTTGAAAGTCTTAGATTGAAAGTCATGATTCCGTGCTGAAAGTCATGATTTCGTGCTGAAAAACAAAACTTTGATCAAACCAAATAAAATAAGTCAAATAAAATAAATTGACTGTCTCGATTTTCAGTGACGGTTAAGATGAAGAGACTTTAAACATGTAAGTACTACCTTATTTCGAACGTGCTACAAAGTGCGACGTAGCAATCAAAAAGTTTTAAAGTCATTTACACGTGAGATCGATTTATGGCCACATACCGAGCCGTCTGGGTACACCATAAGCGTAAAACCGTGAAGACAGTCCCATAGTCCCGAACGTTTAAAGTCGACAGATGAGATGTCGGCAGAAAATTGGATTTCGTAAAATAAATATGTCGCATTCGCTTTGAATTAACCACCTATACTCCAAATCCAACCTTGTTGTTAGCTAACAAGAGTTGCTTTTCAAGAAAAGACTTAAGATGACTCCAGGGAAGTTAATTTTAAGTGCGACTTTGTGCACAAAAGATTATTGTCCACTATGTTGGAGGAAGGTTTCCTTTTGCGAAAAATATACTTTATTTGTTTGATGCAGGCGTGAGGATTAATTTTTGAACAGTACCTTGTTAGCTTTGAGTGACACTTGCCAGTTTTTAATTTAAACGTTGGTTTCAAATTGAGATGAAACGTTTTAATCCCTTTGTTAGGTTTTGTTTGAGAGGTAATCCTGTGAATTCGACTCTACGTTCCATTGTACTATTTGACGTAAATTGTTGCAAATCCATGACTTTCATTCTTTTTTCTCTTTTACTTTTGTCACCTTCCTAATCTGTTAAAATTTTGATAATGTTTAAATACTCAGGCAATTCATGCGTTCTGATTCAGATTCACCTGTCTGTTCTTGGTTGGTCAACGTTTCTTTGAATAAGAAATGACTTTATAAGTAAGGTACTGAGCTTTTACGACACCCATTATAAACATGCTCACTTTTATTATCACACGAACAATAAACGCAATTTCATTTAAGTGTTTTGTATCATCAGTGTTTTAGCAGCATACTATTATTTACAATTCGTTTGTAGTACGTCCCGATTATTTACAATTCATTAAAATGTGCTAATTTTGATTATCGCTTTCATCATTCCGCATGTGTGGTCTGAATTTCACGTTAACTTGACGATGACCATACGAATTGTCTTAGAAGTTTTCGTAAGCATCTGCTAAGTGATTGACGGACAGAATATCCACAAACCTTTAATATTATAAACGATTCTCATCTTTATAGTTGTGTTGTGCTTTATGATATTGGTTACACCCACGCTGGCTGACCTACTAAACGTGTACTAAACAGTATGGAATCCGAACTTTCGACCATATAACTTAAAAACATAATTTATAACGTGATAGTCCGTTCATTTAAAAGTACTATTTAATAGAATAATATTAAAACGTATCTCTATACAGACGAAGTAAACGAGAAATTGAAATGTCCGAAGATACACGCAAAACAAACCTTGTAAGGTCATAAATTTAATGCTTAATGCATCGCCTTTCCTCTTAATCTTATTGAAATTCGTTCGTTAACTGTGTAAAATCGTTTTTTTATTGAGTTGCCTGATTTATTTGACGGCTTGTACACGTGGACAAGACCAATAAATGTAGTGTCTTCGGGTTTGGTCCTTGTTTTAAGAGACTCAATAAAATGAGTATTAAAATACTAACAGGACCAGCTGAATGTTCTGTATAAGTGATGGTCAAATATTATGATTTTTGAAAATAAACTGGTCAAGTAATGAAAAAAGTAAATATATGAATTGACATTGATTGGTTCATGAACATAATGTTGCTTTTTTATGCCGTTGCCGTTTTTTATTTTTATGCCGTTGCCGACAAAGATTCAATTTGATTTATCAACAACCTAAATATAATTGAAAATATATTTGACGACCTCTGTGGCGCGGTGGGCGGAAGTCCGCCTGCGAGGCAGGAGGTTGCGGGTTCGATTCCCGCCTAGGGATAAATATTTGTACGATCTGCAGGTATTTGTTCCGGGTGTTCTGGTCGTTTTTTATGTATTGTAAAAAATTCTATATATGACATGTAATGTATTGTATTATGTATATCAGTTATCTAGTACCCATAACACAAGCTTTGCTTAGCTTGGAGCTAGATAATGCTGTGTGAATTGTCCAGCAAGTTTTTTTCTTTTTATTTAGTTTGAAATGAAATGAAATGAAAATATGTTTATTCTGACAGTACAGGTAAAAATATAAAAGAAAACTCACATGGTAGATACAATTGCAAACACGACACATTACAGAAAAAGTTAAAAAAAAGTTCAAAAAGTAAATTTCAGGGAGTTAAATGATTTTATAAGCTCATTTAACGGAATGTTTACCCTTATTATAATTAAATTAAGTTTTAGAGAATTATGTGATTTATCTCCTATGTTAATATTTCGTATATATTTCCAAAGACATTTCATTAGTCAATTACTAAAAAAAAACCGAATAAAGTTAAATATCTCTATTTGATGAACAACGTAGAGCTCTCAAGAACAGACAAGAAGCTTCCACTAACAATGATTCATTGCTGCGATATTCAGTCTACAAATACGTTACACTGCCGCAAAGCAACCGACATCCGTGTGCAATAAATTATGAATTCATCTATTCCGCAATTATTAGCGCAATGTATTGGAATACTAAGGTTTACTGTAGGAACTACTTATCACAGATGTGCCTATGACTAACGTTATGAGGTGATTTGTAACACATACGTTTATTATGACAAACGTCACCTTATGACGGTAATTCGAAACACAATTACTATAAAAAAGGAGTTAAGCTCACACATGTAGATACTAAGTTCAAAAGTAAACAGTAGACAACTGTCTATCAAATATTCTTAAATTCATCCTGACAACTACCTACCACAATCAAATAATAGAATTAAATTAAAACTAGTATTCTGCCGTCCTAAGCGCAAAAGCGGTATCTCAGAAAAGCTAGTTTCGAGAAAATTGAGGTTTTGTAAATAGTGTTTTGTTTTTACTTAACAGGTCGATTTTTGTACTTAATTAATGGAATTTATACATAATGTTGGCTATATTATTTTTTCGTATGGTCAAAATATCTAAATTGCTAGTGTATTACCCTTTTTCGTGAGATACCGCCATGTCGCTTAGTGTTTATAGAATTAAGAATTGAGTTACCGCTTGTTTGTTAGCTATTCTCGTACATGCTGCCATACAAAACAATATGATTTTGAAAGGAAATAAAATACATATTATTTAAAAGAATTTTTTTAATCAAATTATATTTTTTAACTCTTTTATTATGCTTATTTAATAACACATATGAAAATATTAAAAAAAGAAACGCTTTCTATGAATTTTTACTAGTTAAAGGTAGGGAGTTCTTTCCAAAAGGACATTCTATTTTGTGGGATAATATTTTGAAGAGATTTCAAAATATTTTCCTTTTTGTCTAGGGAAATGCCGTGTGGTGAAGTTCTCTTCTTGGGTGGAGGTAAAACTTGGGTTTTCAGGATTTTATTTCCAACTATACTTGCAGTAATAGGGTCTTTATCGAATCCGGTTTTGTACGTCAGATCAAAACTGCCTCTATTGACTTCTACTTGGACCATTTCACTAATGTATGGACGTGGGTTAATTCGTGAAAGTTTATATTGTGTCGTGTAATCTTCCCAGTTATAAAAATCTGATACCGTCATCTCTTTGGGCTTCACGTTTTTTCCTGCAGTACTAACTGCTTTAGAAAAGTCTGCAAAATCGTATATTTTATTTTTCATGCGTTTCATTGATAATTTGACCCTATGGTGGAAGCTGTCAGCCGACATGAAAGTGTGGCCTGGTTCGAAAAATTTTACCACAATCTTGTCGACGTAGAGTAAGAATGAAAAAAATGTCCAATTCTTATTCTGTGATGAGCAATCGTCAACCCACGGGATGATATTTTTCAGAAATATTAAAAAGTCTTAGGAAATTATCACTTCTTTCTAGTGAAACCAAATGAGTAATGACATGAACTTTGAACTGCAAAGGATAACACACTATAAAATGTATTAGAAATTCAGCCATAACAAACGATTTTTAAGGATCAATTTAATTTGCCGCTGCAACGGCACTACAAATTTGGATTAGAAATCCGGCCTTAACATTCAAAGCTTAAGGATCAACTTAATCTACTATTGAGCGGTATCTCAATCATTCTGAAAACGATATTGCACAAATACGTAGCGTTATAGCGGTAACTCTAAAATTCGGCTATTTGCCTACGTATTATTGATATACCTCTTCATCTCTTAGTTATTTAAGGTAAAACTGAGATAGGGAGAACTTTCTTAAGGTTTTTTCTACATGTTTTAAATAATATAGCGCTATTTGGCTTAGTTCATTGGATGCGTATTTCTTTAAGCTATCCGATGGCGTAAAAATCAAATTTTCGTTTTTTTTGAGATACCGCTTTTGCGCTTAGCACGGCAGTATTTACAATTGAAACAATTGAGCTAACTGCAGATAGTTCAACTGATCCATATCAATACCAGTCGGAAGCGTGCCCAAGACTGCATGCTGCATTGCCCCGTTCAGATATTTTTCTATTATTTGATTATAATTTTCTTTGTTAATAAAGATAATAACTTTTTGCTTATTACCTACTACTGAGTAAAACTTTTGCAAAATTTTAAGAGGGTAGTTAGTTAAAGACCTTCAAGTTGGAATGGGAAAAAATATCTATTTTAAACTTAATCTAAGATCAGTACATATGCCAGAGACTAATAATTCCAAGGTGCTTGAGTCCGTAGCAGTCTCATCTCGAAGATTTTCGACTAGTCGAGTAATTTACCTGGTGTCGCAATTGGTTAGCGCATTCTAGTACCTACTGAGTGGAGGGTAGCGGGTTCAAGTCCCGTCTCGGTCGATGATTTTTGGGATTCATAAATTCATAGATTAGAGTTTTGAGACATAAAACCTAGTTATTATTCTCGGTCGATGATTTTTGGGATTCATAAATTCATAGATTAGAGTTTTGAGACATAAAACCTAGTTATAATTCTTATGCAGCATCAGAATTATCGGACAAGTCCACTTGAATTACCTGGACATTGTGACTAAAACAGAGCGAAGAGCTTTCAACTTCACGTCACTACATAAGGTCGTAAATCGTCCTGCTTATCTTCTCAGCCAAGTTACAGTGACCGAGCTGTCAATGCGTCACACGGTACGGAACCCTGTCGACGGAACTTGTGGTGTGTCAGTGGAAGGAAGCGGAAACCCGCGGCCGTTTGCAACCGTTTGTTATGCACCTAGTCCATTGACTTTTGTTTGGAGTTTTTTAACGAATTTAGATCGTATTGCTGTGATTAATTATGGCAGAAGTGATGTCAAGATAACAGAAGTTAGGGCCAGGAAAAGGACGAACTATCCAAAATACAAACTACGTTAATTCCCTAAAAAAGTCCTTGAAAAATGCAAAGGTTGTATGCTCCAATTCCAAGTTTTTAGTTATTAAGTTGGTAATTCTAAAAACACAAGATGAAGAGGTATGGAAGAGGTATGAAATTACTCAACAATTCTGATAAACTATAGTCTCATAGGCCGGAGACCTATGTCCAGCTGTGGACTAATAAATATGTAGGCTGATGATGATGATGCTAATAACATAATTATCTAACAAGATTTCTGTATTCCATATCGATCTGGTCTAGGTAACAAGTTAAGAATCAAAGTTCATCAAATAATAACCATTTTTGACTAATAAATCAGCAAGGTCTATATGAACAATGAACAACAGTCTACACGACCATTTCATAATTATTGCCAATCGACATTACTTTCGCTGACCTTGCTGGTGTTGAGACTATCTAATAATAAATAATTGTGTTTTGTAATAGCTACAAACAATCAGAATGTAATTATTCAATTGAAAATACATGGTGATTCTGTTTTCCACAACGTTTCGTGTAAGATTTTGTTTCCAAAAAGAAAGTGAAAAAGAATTACTGTGAAGGCATATAATCCTATTTGGAGAAGTTTAAAAAAAATCTTTAAAAATTGACGTGTTTAAAAAAAAATACCGAATTTAAATTCCTAATAATGGTTTTGGAATGAACACTTCGATAGCGTTTTCTTTTTTTTCAAGTGGCGCCATCTTGTTAAAATTCGAGTCTAATTTAGTTTGATGTGAAGAGGGCGTCCGGGCGAATTTTATTAAGTATCACTCAATGATAATGTACGTGTGTGTGTGACCTGCATCACTAATAAATAAAGAACCGGGCCACTACTTCCCGGTATTACTCATTATTGAATCCATAGAAACAAACTTTTAAACTTGACCAGTCTCCAGTTAGTAACAACAGTATTACGATGCTTACATAGAAAATAAAACCTCAGAAGCAGCAGAAAATAAAAGCACCCTGTGTAAAGTCAGTAATGACCATTATTAGCCTGGTAGGTATTATTTTATTGGTAGGCTTGAGGCACGCACGGGCTTCCCTTCAACATCGTAATATCCTGCAACATAAATGAAATTAAAGACATTATTGCTCAATATGGATATGCAATAATTTGTTGACTGATTGAGCTTTTACATACTTGGACCAAAGGCCCCTACGTAGTGCTTGAGTGGTAGCGTAAATCTTAGGGATCATTTAATTTTTTCAAAATGCCATCTTTCTGTGCTGCTGTCATTTTTGCAATGTGGTATAGTGAGTGTCTGAAGAAACCAACAAATCAAAGTGACATACAAGCATTCCTCAAAATACGAACGGAAAACGCGAAGCAAAACAACAAGATTGCATTGCATCATGGTAAATCCAGTTGGTGTTCTCCTATATTTAAAACAAAGTCTAGACTTGATGATAATGATTCTTTGTTAACGGCAATATATGTCTGGTTAAACGCAATCCTGCCAGTATCAAGTGTAATGTAAGTAAAAAGTAATGGAAAGTACCTGATTTATCAAATGATGAAGATAGAAATTTACAAAAAATCTTAGAAAGTTACGTAAAAAACATCGTTTGACACCCTCGGAGCTCACGTCAGGTGTCGCCACAGAATCGACATAATGAAGCGAGTTCAAAGTGTCGATGACGTCACGGCTGACTGAACCGTCCGGGACAATGAGTCCGACGAGACGGAAACACACGGTAAAGGAAGCAAAGGGCAAATAGAATCGGTGGCATTTTATTCTGTGTCTGTGTTTAATTGCTTTTTTCAGTGTCGATTAACTTTTAGGACCTAGGACTCTAGAGCTGAAAGTTATCTATTGCTTTACGCTGGAACTAGTTTCTACCAGAGGATTCACGCGCTTTGTTCTACGGAAACGTTTAATAGTTAGTTGTTATACAAGAGTCCAAAGTTGTTTTTTAACCGCGTGCTCAATTTTGATCAAGAGAAAGATTCTAAAATTGAATCCTGAGCGTCAGCGAGGGAAGCAAAGGAGCAAGAGGTAAAAAATCTTTGCACTCAAGTGCAACACGAGATGGGGGATGAAAAAACTATTTACATTCCATGGAAACCGATTTATGGACAGATTGGCCTATGTTATTCCTATGTTTACATCTATGCTAAATTTCAGCCCGATCCGTTGAGTAGTTTTGGCACGAAGAAGAAACAAACATCTATCCATCTATCCAAATTTTCGCATTTAATGAATTTTAGTGTGATGATATTGTTTATGAAATAAAAGAGGAGACAGTTCTCATGCTATCGATTTTGCAATGGCTGTCGGAACATCAAAATTCACTTGATAAGTAAACAACGAGAATTTAAGACCCTTCTTCAAAAACCTCCAGGGATTCCACAATTTATGGCGCGAGCAGCTAATTCTCTACCAACGCAATAAAATCTAAATAAACAACAAGATAATACACGTGCATATAAAATATGCTTCTGTCAAAGGTCTATTTGTCTCTTTCGAAATTGTAGCTACATTTCACTTGGGCACTCACATTTTATCTTACCTCTGTTTTTCTATTTTCCCTTGTTGATGTATGGGACGCATTTCCGCATTTTCGAATAGTACTTCTGTATTCCCTTTTATGTGCGCATAGCTTTAAAAATGTATTCGCAGTTAGGGGCCGGCTTCGGCAATACGAAGATATGTAAAGGAATTATTCAAGAACTTGTAGTTTTTCGTTACATTTTCTTGTGAACTCGATGGAGTGTACAAAAGTTTCTTAGTATTAAATACGTGCTTTATCATACGAAGTTCGATATGATTGTAATAGAATAGAAAATACTTTATTTGTGTAACAAAGTCAAATATGACATACAATACTTTTGAAACTAATATGAAATTAAATGTTACACAAAAAGATCACCGGCTCAGCTTAATGCTGCTGGCTATGAGTTTTAGTAATCAGCCGCCATAGAATTTATGATACTTTTTTAGTATTTCTTACTTATGTAGGTCTCGATGGAGCCTGCGCATTTGCTCCCTTTGGAGTCGAGACCCGTAGGTCCGAGGGGTACCGAGACCGTCCGGGATTTTAAAAAATTATCTGAGCGCAGCGTCTGGTCGAAGCGACGCGTGACCCGAGAGCTGGTGAGTGAGTATCTGGCACAGCGCATCAGCATTGCCATACAGCGGGCCAATGCAGCCAGTGTCTTGGGAACGCTTCCGACTGTTGTTGATATGGATCAGTTGAGCTACCTGTAGATTGTTTGCAACAGTCTGCAGTTAACTCAATTTTTTCAATTGGAAATACTAGTTCTAATTTGTTTCTAATATAATTTTTTTTTAACAAAATTTAGATAAACTTTTAATGTAATTAAACAAATATGCAACTATTTGAAATCATTTTAACCTCACATCGATTATGATAGATACAACGCAAGCGCGCACAAAAAATATAACAGTAAATAATATCTTGTTCCCTTCCAATCAACAAGACATCATCCCAGGCGGACCATATAAGACTTATCAGGTTGGATCTATGGCCACACGCGGAGAAGTTTTTGCGCCTACAATTTCTAATGGCCCATAATGACCTCAAAGTTTACAAAACAGCTGCATATTGAGTTACGAACCCGGTTTAGAGGTGATTTCGAGCTTGATGAAGTTATGCAATTCTACGTGGAAATTAGAAATCTAATAAGATTTAGGAAATCCCAATTGTACCAATACGTGTATCAGGATTGCACGTATGTAGTGTAGGACGCCCAATGACCAGGTGGAATAAAGACCAGCGAAAGCTGTAGATAGATGCTGGATACGACAAGCTGGAGACAGGATGCTTTAGCGCTCATTACACTTAAAATAAGCGGCCACGGTAGTCCTCCACTACCGTGGCCCCAGATGTTACGAGTACTTTTTAGTCGAATAAACAAAATATAATTTCCTTTTGTGTATTTTTCAGGATGATTTAAGCATCGCGCATGGTTTTGATTCTTTTCCTCTTTCAATTGCAGTAGGGAAGCATTCGTTTTCTTTTCATGCAGTCACCACCACCACTTCGCTTTTCACCATTATCAGCCTATACTAGTCCACGGCAGGACAAGGGGCTCATCTAATGAGTACCAAGGCGGCCTGTGTCAGCTTGTCGCACCCAGCATCAAGTATCAAGTAAAATAGACTCGACGGAGCCAACTTGAGTCTATTTTACTAAGTTTTTGTTGTTTTTATTTTAAGAAATTTTTTGTTGCAGCAACACAGTGCTGAACGTAAAAAAATTGCTCTACTTTTATAATAAGCACAACCAAAGAGTGGCATGAGCTTTCCGAGTACAAATTTTGGAGTCTTTAAATCCAGAGTGAATTCCATTGTGAGTAATTGCCTCCTGGGAAAGCGTGCTCCATCTAAAACCACATCTTCACTTACACAAGTGAAATGGTGGCCAAACGCTTGACCAACAAAAAAAGCTAGATCTAGTAACCTCCAACGCTAATGAGATTTCATCTAAGTGATTATTATCAACAGCATTTCATCAGGGCGACAGCGCTATTATCTGGTTAGACTAGGAAGTGATCTCGGCCTATCTGCCCGTATGCCAATTAGCCAATTAGAGAAAGCAAACAACGAACTTGCTGAGATAAGATTGCTTTTCGTGGCTTCCCGGACGGTTACGTGGTCTAGTAGGATTAACAATAGTTTTAATTCTGTTTTGGTGAATTTTGTGATTGATTTGGTTGTGTAGTGTATGTTTGTTCGATAAATTCCTGTTAAATCTAAAGGAAATAAAAAACCTTGAATGTAAATCTCTCATTGGCCGTAAGTTAGATTATTACGTTTAGAACTGTTAAGATATACCTAAAGACTGTTGATTTTGTTCTAACAATAAAAATAAAATAAAATAAATGAGCTTCTGATAGTGACTACCTTTTTTTTTAATCTTATTTATTGTTAAGGACTTTTACTTTACAAAGTATGCCTATCATAACCTAGTCCTATCATAACCTAAACTTATTAATAACACACAAAAGAAAATAAACAACAATATTATGCATAGCAGGAATATTCAAAGGGAGACACTGATGCATATTTTTTTTTAAACAATGAAATGGCCGCTTTTGAATATGGTTCCGCTAAAATGTTATTAAATGTTCCTAAATCAAATCGCCTCCCTTCGATCTTTGAACTTGGCGCAGTCCATCAAGATGTGATGTACAGACTAGCCGATTGGACCGATTTTGTTATGACCAAAAAGCTTAAACTTTTAGACTTTGACTCTGACTAATAGGAATCTTTAAGAACGCTTAAAAAGTAGAACGCTTAGAAAGAACGCTTATAAAGTCATCAGGGAATCCGATAAGAATGATGCGCATACTAACGAATAGTATTTGTGTTAAAAAATCTGTGAAAGTTCTAAAAATCAACGATTCTGAGTTGTAGTTTTTTTGACTAACGATTTCATTTTTGTATCGGTTTTAGTAATCTCCTTACGGCCTCAACTAAGGATCTTCTCCGTGTCTCAAAAATTCTTAAATAAATCTGTCACCATTTAAATCGTCTCGAAGAAAGTTCCATAGCTGTTGCCTAATTTGGCGAGTAATTAAATGTCACAGTGAGATCGTGACGGACAGACAGACGGACAGGAGAGTGGTCGTGACCGGCTAAGATGGCTGAAGGCTTGAACAAATATTGCTTTGTTTGGTGTGTGGTTTGTATTTGTGTTTAGTTTTAGTCTTCTAATGGTAACGACTTGTCGTAACGTAACGACTAAGCTATTGCTGTTTATACGCAGTTATCTTCTTAGTTGGGAACTTGCTTGTAAACAGTAAACAGTTCATTGAATATCCACGATCAAGCATAGATCGGGAAACATTTTTTTAAGGTTTTGTTGAATTACATCATTGCAATTTTTTTTTAATTTGTTACGGCATGTGTTCTTTGTAAAGATAATCGGGAAATTACATTTTAATTGACGTTTTTGACAGAAGTTTTGATACATTTAACGTCAAAGTTCAATGTAGGTATCAGAAGCTACCGCACCGTAGGTGCTCAATCGAGAATAGAATCAAATTTTATTTCTTGTTCCCATTTGAGCACCACGTTAATATATTGATTGGTGCTCAAATGGGAATACTTTTGGTGCTCAATGCATAGGTGCCCAAAAAATAGGTGCTCAAACGGGAATACTTCTCAAAACCGACGAAGCTGTCAGAATATCTTTTGGTAAACATCAGACTAAGAAGGGACTTTTCCGGAACAAATTTCAATTTGTTAAAAACTGAAATAATGGCCGCTTTGCCCGTGGTCCCATTTAGCAAAAAAAAAATCGGTGGTCTAGTCAATTTGACCACGGAAGAAATAACGAACGGCGAAATTGAAAATTTTGAGGAACTTATTTGTAACGGAAGAAATATCTCACTTGAGACTGCTTTTTCATGTTCGCTAAAAAAAACTGAACCTTTTCAAGAAAATAAAACCAACTGTAAGTGTAATCCTGCCCCAAACAGATGGTTGTACTAGAATAGTACTCCTCATCAATACCAGAAAAGCAAAAGCTAACAATGAAAAGCCTCGTTTCCAGTAACTTATAAGCCAACTACACTGTTTGGGGTGTATCAAAGAGCTTAATCCCATGTTAACGAAGGTCCGGACAATCCTGTCGCTCGGATCCGTCGCGCACAATTAACGAGTCTAGTTATATATTATGTAGTTATATTTTCAGTTGTACACCTACAAAGGATTTGTTACAAGGACCTTGCAGGCATATTGGTAAAGTGTTTCCGGTAGATTACTTTGAACAGATACAGGTTTTTCTTCTGTCTTTTTTCTCAGCACCTAACATGCTGTGTGTATAATAGTAATACTTCAGTGCCGTAATCACACAGCATGTAAGGTTGTTAAGTATATAATACTTCAATCACACAGTCAGTGATTACGGCACTGAAGTATATAATACTTCAATGCCCTAATCACACAGCTTTTAGGATTTTAGGTTACTCAAGCAAAAAAGAAAATTATGCATATTTTAGCCAATACAAAATCAATCTTGTTTATGTTAAATGTTATTTTGCCACGGTCGTAGACTTCAAATTTGGTGCTTGCATGACGGCTCTAGGCGACTGCACTCGGACGGTTTTAGTAAATTGGGCGATGTTCGTGCGGCGATGGGCGAGCGATCATGCGTTTAAGAGGTTTGAGGTGGCTTGCCTAACGCTTACGAACCATTCTGGATTTCGTAAATACGGTAGGTACCTAATTGTTATCATTATTTTAGGCCGAGTCGTCCACTGCGAAGCAAGGCCTCTTACTACCTTTGTTGATGACCTCTGACGCAGGAGGTTGCGGGTTCAATTCCCGCCTTGAAGCAAATGTTTGTACTATCTGCTGCAGATATTTGTTCCGAGTATTCTGGTTATTTTTACCCGACTACCGACAGGGGAGGGTTATGAGGTTAGCACCCTATGTTTGTATGTTTGTGGCCGATTTCTTTGTTCCCACGTAGCGCTGAAACTAATGGTTCGATTTCAACAAAGTATATCTGTAAATATCTGAAAGTAATTAATTGTTTTGGATCATAACAGTCGTCTAGTACCCAAAACACAGGTTCCGGCATGGAGTTACGCATAAACCATATACATTACAACCATGTACAGCCACGTATTAGAATACATAAAACAAAACTCGTGACGCTGAACGATAGCCGCCCACTATTTAATATAAGCACGTACAACTTTAGTACCATTAATTTAAGTAGCCATAAAATTATTATAAGTATTTAGACCTCCATGGTATTTAGATAACCTGAAAGATAATATTAAAACTCAGTAATATAACCACAAGCTAATGATCATTCTTGTGAAACATCTGCAGAGTTCAACGACTGTAGTGACATCTTTGACAATAGCAACCGAAGCAATGGCTGGCAATCGCTGGCAATCCAGTTGGAATCAAGGCTGGGACAATTGCTTAGTAGTTGCCGCTGTCAGGCAAAGTTTGCCGACGCATAAATTAGTAAATAAATCCTTGGATAAGTAGGCGAAAACCAGCAGATCTATTTGTACACGAGCGAATCTCTCATGAAAGCCTGGAATTATGGTCGGGTATGTCCCAGTAAAGCTGAGCGATTTTGTCAGGGGATATCATGGAGATGTATAGGTAAATACTAGATGCTTCGGAGATAATAAGAGAGGATTCGGATTAAACTCAGTTTTTTATCATGAACAAGAATTTCACATTCATGGAAAATGAAAAGTGACACACTGGCACACTGGATTTAACAATTGTAACGAACTATGAACAGCCTAGTTTAGATTAATTAATTAGCAAAAAAATATTTTAAATGTATATTTTCTGGTTTTAGTAAATTCCCTTGCTCGGCAAATAATTTTGTTAGCAAAATAGAATTTTGCGATATGATTCAAATATAAAGACGTATCGATAAACGAATGTTAATCTGACTTTTAATTTGATGAAATTACCCTTACCCGTCATGAAATGAAGAGTCTTTGCAAATTGGCAATATGTACCATTTTTTGAATTTCATTAAAGTGGGCACGTTATTTACAATACGGTATGGTCACTCAGGTGATTAAATATTTTTTATAGCACTGAAGGTCAAACTTTTGAAAAAATTAGTAAAACACGTTTTTGTTTCATATACATGTTGTAATAGTAAAATACATTCCTTCGGCGCACAAATTGCAGTTAGCATTTGATAGCTATACAAGAATGGTATAACAAAAACAGATTGGGAAAATTCCTTGATTGTAACCTTAGCAACGAAAAGAATGGGTAAAACAAGTAGAAAGTGTCCAATAACTTGAAAACCATAAGACTTTTACAAGTACATTTTTTAATTTTCTGAACATTATAATGATGTCTCCTACTTATAGGTACCTAGTGGATTAACCAGACTTTACGACATACCCTGTATACAAAATTTTATTTCCAAAAAGCTTATCAAAATTTATTTTGACATAGGTACCTATAGACTTTATGTTTTAACATATCAACACAGGATTAAAATAGGTTTAGATTTTTGTGATCACAAAAGTCTGAACCTATGTAAAGTGATTAGGTTAACTATGACCCCGCACTAGACTAGACCTATTTTGCGGGATATCGAATACAATCTGTTTTGCCATGATAATCGGAAAATGGTAGTACATATCAAATAAAGCAGCATATAAAGCTAAGGGAATAAAGTAGGTAAAGTGCTACAATGGCCATACGTACAAAACTGGAATAAGCCCTAAAACGCAGGTTGCGTGCAGTAGCTAATAAGATAGTTTCAATACGAGCTTAATATAAATCAAATATTTACTAGTTGCTTAGGCAAAATCAGGTTTGACTGAGCATCGTTTCGGCTACAACATTATCATATGCCGTTGTTTATAAATTGTTGAAGTGAATAGCCTATTTGTAGCTTTTAATCGTCGGTAAACTGGCTATAAGGCTTATGGCTTGGCATCCGGTTTTACTCAGCATATTAAGCGGGTCGTAACGTGATAAACATTTCGATTGTAGAAAGGTACTGTGAAATGTAGGTACTATGATTCATTCAGTACTTCATGGGATGAGAGGCATAAATAAATAAACAAATGTTATAATAATAATAATTAATTTTATTTAGAATGAACAGAAACGTGTTATGTCTAAAATACAACGGAAGACTGGAAAGCGCATAAGTTAAAAACTGTGTCGCACCTCCCAGCGCCCAAACTCAGGATATGGTTATGTTAAATGACTGTCTATGTCTATGTCTCTGTGTGGATTTTTGGACTTTGAATCTGGTCGTAGTTTGGATCCTATAGCTTTTCTCATTGTATAACCAATCACAGCCAGACGAGTGCTAAGCAGACATAAAATGTACATCAAAACATTTTGAAAAATTAATCATACATTTACTGAGAAGTGGATGAGAGTATGTCACAGCAGCAAAAGGGTCTTGCATTTGCTTGGAGTTGAAAAAAAAGTCTCACAGAGTGTCATCCCACGTGACCGGAGGGCGTTTGCCGAGTCGCGGTCTCCACTCAACAACACGTTTACCTCAGCGGTTGTCGGTTCTTCGCGAATATGGCCGGCCCACTGCCACTTCAGTTTTCTAATCCTTTGAGCTATGTCTTAACTTTGGTTCCCTGTCGGATGTATTCATTACGAATCCTATCCTTCAGAGAAACATCGAGCTCAGCTCTCTCCATAACTGAATTCGTGATATGTATAATTATGTTATAATATCTTCACAATGTATTTTAAACTCTGGCTTTATATTGATGGTTTTGTGAATTTTAAATTAACCTTAGATCGCGAGGCATAGATATTCGTACCGTTATGAAATTCGAATGTGGATTTTCTTTAATAAATCATGGACATGTTCTTGGAAGAGATTACATTGTTTGTACAGTCTCGGGCCTTTATAGCTCTTTGTTGGTCATATTTAATGTACCAATAATGAAATTGGTTTTAAATTTATGCAGTGTTTTGTTGAACACTGATGATGCCAAGTGCTTTTCTGTTGTTAGTCGTGTGTGTTCTTTTCCATTTCTAGGCTAAACGTAGTCATTATTTTTAGTGCACAAGTTTCTTTATAATAAATGTTCCGACATACATCTATTTGTTTGAAATTAAATAAACTGAAACTGAAATATGATTTCCCTCTCAGCTCCTTACATTTTTTTTTGTAAAACAATTCATTTTATGTTAACTCTTGCCATGTAATGAGGATTTTCCAATTCTGTAGACTATTCAATATAAATAATTATTTCGAGTAACGAAGTTAAAATTTAAGTTATTTATGTATTATATATTTGTAAATATATTTGATATATAAAGTTAACAAAGACGAAACCAAATGCCTTATGTACATTTAAAAAGTACTAAATTTAAAACTTTTACATAAATTTAATAATATTAAAGAGTCCAAATATATCTAGTACCTACCTATCTAATTAAAAGGTAAAGAGAAGAAAGAATTAATATTATTAGACCAATCCAACACGTTTGTTACAGGAAACAATGAATCAGGGTTAAAATGTACTTTCCTACTTTCAACACCATGCTTATGTCTCCTGACCGAATTATGAAGAAATTTATTCAAAATTAATTACATATTCATTTATTCTGGACACGGTGCCAGTTAAAGCAGCGGACACTTTCTTTAGAGAAAAAAAAAACAAAATTCGTCGCAATAGAGAGATATGTAGCATACCTTGAATGTAAATCAGTATAATATAATACATGCCTAAAACGAAAATGGATGATAGACGACCGTGCCTAATAAAAATTTATAGTCATAATATGATTGTTTTCTATTAAGGAACAATAAACCTAATCTACCACTAAGTCTCACATGAGTGATAGTTCAAATTAGACACGATATTGAGTGAATAAGAAATATACACTTTAGAAGACACGCGAAACTTTAATTCCGTGGTATAATTGATATAAACAAAACAAAAACGCATCGTCCATAAATTAAGCTAAGCGGAAAGGGGCCGACGCATATCGAAGGACCTTTTAAGAAACCTGTACACTCGAATTCCATTCCGAGGTGCATAGTTAAAATGCTCAAAGAATAGCTATTCATTAGTGGGTGCGAGAATGAGAATTCTTCAGGCAGTCTGCATATTCCATCGGCGAGGAGGCTTGTATTGTCTTAAGAAAAATGCAATGGGCCTTCGACACTAAATTATGTCGGAACGGTGTCCGCAACATTCGCTATAGACTTACATCCTAGTTCATTATCAGCCGATTCCAAAGATTTTATTGCTAGCCGCCTCAATGTATGGAATAGTTTATCATGTGATGAATTTAGATTTAAATAATGTGAGAATTCGAATAGAGAAACTATTTTCTGGTCCAGGCCATGTGGACTGAGATTTTAATCTTTGCAATACCAAAAGAGCTGTCAATATTGAAAGCAATGGTGATAGACTATGCATTAGGCAAAGGGATTCTAAGGAAGCTGGCAAAACGAGTGAGCAAATTTTATCTCGGTAAGAAATCTGATCCGTATGTTTATCAATCATTTGAACCCGATTTTAACTATGTCAACGGATAACTGAAAGGGTAAATTAACGACACGCAACCATTAAGACCGTGTAAAATTATTCAGCGTCCTGTCGGAGGTACGAAGAAGTTTGCACTTTGCATATTTAAAGAAACACTCGCCTTATCTGGCTCATCGGTGATTCTGTTCACAGATATTCTCTGGAGAAAAAGGAAGTACCAAGGGCAGGGCATAGTGCAACTGATCATAGTAATACAATTCGAAGGGCTTTTGAGCTTATTGAAGCTGTGGTTGAACATGAAATTACGTGCGAAGCGAATAGCGAAAACAAATAATATATTAAATTTTAATGACAAAACAGCTTGACTACACTAATAACTTATAAAAAGCCAAAATGAAGCCAAACGTAGAAGTATACTTTATTCATTCTTTAATAAGCAAGCTCATTTTGGTAGCTTCAATACTGCGTGGTACGGTAAGACCTTTATGTTTACATCTGGTCTTTTCTTTTTCTTGGATCTTTCGTCATTATTAACCCAAGAATTGTTGATGAAATACCTACCTACTGCATCAAAAGTTACTATGGCAAGGATTCTTACGGCCGGCTGCTCGCATTAGGACAAAATTAAGTGCTGTTATGTGTTCAGTTGTCACATTAAAATGCCTTTGGCTACTTCACACCGACGGAAAAATAAAGCGTAGTGTTCAAGCATTGGCAATACAATAATTCGATGAATCCCTGCCGATGTATTTTATGTTAGGGCTGTGTCGATTTATTCTGCAGTCACCGTTGAATTATGTCTTCAATGTATGCGCTTTTAAAGTCTTTTTTACCTTTTTTGGCGGTACCCCTTTTCCCACCTGAATAGTCGAATGGTGTGATGCAAATAATTCCTTCTATCTCAGATTTTAAGGGCCAAGGATCTTGCAGCTTTGATAGCATTCAAAAAGCCGCGAAAGCTTTTCTAAATACTTCGGTTAATCTTATTAGACTTGCAAAAACCATACCAGCTGTGTTCCCGGATGTTCATAACTAGATAATATATATAAATCTTTATTGACAAAGAAAATTACAATCAAATAAATGAATTAAATTAAAACTAGTATTTACAATTGAAACAATTGAGCTAACTGCAGACTGTTGCAAACAATCTACAAGTAGCTCAACTGATCCGCTGTATAGCAATGCTGATGCGCTGCGCCAGATACTCACCAGCTCTCGGGTAACGCGACGTTTCGACCAGATGCTCAGATAATTTTTTGAAAACCCGGAGAGCCTCGGTACCCCACGGACCTAGGGTCTCGACTCCAAAGGGAGCAAACGCTATATATAATGTGTATTTATGAGAGGATAACGTTATAGAAAGTGATATGAAAAGCAATAATTGTACGAGCCCTTTTCATTACGAGACAATTGCCGAACCCTTTTACTAACAGCGTCAACGGGCCGTGTCAACTCATTTCCGTGGCGACTCGATTGGTTCCGAGCATTGAGATCAATTAAAATGTGAGGATGTTTATTGGAGTGTGACGGTACGAGAAGGAATCCCGAGGGAAGATCGTGGTTACCAGGCTACGCTGCTTTACGAATTATCGGATTAGGCGGTCAAAGATCACGGTTCACAAAATATTGGAGCTGATGGACCGCGTCACTTTAATTAGTAAACGAAATAAAAATTATACAAAATGATAGTCTAGCATAGTATTAGATTGTCTCGTGAAATAAATGCTAAGAAGCTCTAGATTTATTCAATACGAAATTAATACAACTAGCAATATCTTCGTACGGTTACTTTTCAAAATTTACTTTTGTTACAGTTACGTTACTTATAAATTTTTATACTATTTAATACAATACAACATTCTTTATATTGTATACCACAAAAAAGCAAAAGAAACAGATATAAACATTAAACATAGTGGTTTTTTTGTTATAGTGCTAACCCGCGCTTTGGGTATCTCTAAGAAATGAAATAAGTCCCAAAACTAAACATAATAGTAAAATGGGCGGTTTTATCGCTTAGCAGCGATTTCTTCCAGGCAACCTTTGGATGGACAGAAATTTGAAAATTAATCGATGATCTGCAGAACCAGCAGTTTACGCAGTGTCAGTAAATTACTAATTACTAATAACCGTGTATATATTTAACTGACGATAATGTTCTCACCTCAACATATAATAGTCCACTGCTGGACGCAGGCTTTGAATCTTTTCACACCTAAATAAAATGTGGACTAAAAAGTTTAGCTTACAATAATATAAGCTTTCCCACACAAATACTCAGAACTCTAGCACTTTGTTATTAATGTTCAACCGATGGTTTTACAACATTTAATCGACCAGACCGGTTTGCAGGCTGATATCTGGCAAATAGCTGGAAGGGGTACAAACTATTAAAGCAACTGGACCTAATGCTATATCATCTGTGGCAATACATCAACATAGTTTAAAGGAAACCACAATGAAACATATAAGATATAGTAAGTTTTTTGTCAAGTAATCATTAAGTAGCGATGGCTTTCTTCAATAAGGAAAACTGTAAAAAGTTCAGGATAACAAAGATAGCTTAAATTTCAGAAGGGTTATACCCAGCAATGAAAGAAAGTTCTTGGATGGAGACCGCGACTTTAATGCTCGTATCATAAAATTTTGCTCAGTCATAGATACAAGCGTGAGTGACGTTTATGCCATAGAAAAGCGGTACTCAAACATAGATCGATGACTGAGCAAGCTTTCATAATACGGGCCTTAAAGTCTAATAAGATTGATATCATCAGAATTATAACAAAAAAAGCATCATCATCATCAGCCTATATTAGTCCACTACTGGACATAGGCCTCCCCTAATGAGCGCCATAGCGCCCTGTCTTCAGCTTGCCACATCCAGCATCTGCCAGCAGCCTTTCGTAGATCGTCATCCCACCGGTCGGAGGGCGTCCTACACTACGTTTGCCGAGTCTCGGTCTCCACTCAAGAACACGTTTAACCCAGCTGTTGTTGGTTCTTCTCGTGATATGGCAAGCCCACTGCTACTTCAGCTTGCTAATCCATTGAGCTATGTCGATAACCTTGGTTCTCTGTCGGATGTATTCGTTGCGAATCCTATCCTTCAGAGAAACTTCGAGCATAGCTCTTTCCATAGCTCGCTGGGCGACTTTAAACTGATGGTAACAAAGCATCATGGTTGTTTAATTTAATTTATTCTTCTGCACGTAGTGTAGAAAGCCCTCAGACCACAGGTAGGATGACTTGCGAAAACTGCAGGTAGATGCTGGATCCGTCAAGCTGAAGACAGGGCGCTATAGCAGTCATTAGGAGAGGCCTATGTCCAGTTGTGGATTGATATAGGCTGATCATGATGACTGATAATAATTGCAATGCGTACAAGCCCTCAGGTACTTCAAGTCATGTTTCACGTAGACCGCAGGGCAGAAAGGTGACAGCTACCGTTTGAACGCGCAAATTAATTACACAACCGTTAGGGCTGATAGGAGTGTAATGTAAATAAAACTGGTCCAAGACTCTGATAACTTAGAGATATGAAGGAAACTATCTATCGCATCAGTTTTTAATCTATATCGTTACTTATTTTAAGAGATACAATTTGCTAGCTTGTACTTCAATGCAGTTTTTTGGAAAAAACAAAAGAGAGAGGTTCTATGATCGGCTGTATGTATTTTTTATATGTTCGTCGATTTTGCATTCGATTATGAACCTATTTGCAAAATTCTTTCGCTATTGTATGGAAAATGATCTCCAGGTAGTCCCATAAAAAATTATCCACGAGAGATAAGTATGTGTCCTGTCAAGCTTAATAAATAACATTTTGGTAATACCTTTGCCAATTCTAAATAGATTTTGATGATTATGTATTTTGGGGTTAATTTTGAGGTAGGCCCATAAAAGTTTGGTCTTGAAAGAATTTATACGAGCGCGGTAAAACGTCACATCATCATCACATTACAATTTTCACAATCATAGAAAATGGTTTCCATGGCAACGGGCGTACACTAGAGATATGCCACTTGAAAAATTAAATCGCGGTATCGAAGTTTTCCGGGTTTAAAACTAATTTCAAACCCATTTAAATTTTTCAGGAATTTGAAGTCGGTTTTCGTTTTTTAAAACTCGCCAAATTTTTTACCTATTTGATTTTTCTATCGAATAAAAACGCAATAAGAAATCATTCGTTTGTAGTTTCAAATAATTAAATAAAAAAACCTAGCTGAACGAAATGGCTATTGGACACTGTTGAGTTGAACACGTAAGAGATTAAGAAACAGAAAATTTGGGCAGTGACCGATTCGTACCAGCGATGACGTCAAATTATGTGACCGTGCCAAATACAATCTGTAGAAAATTTCTAATAGATTGTACTAAGAATTTTACCATCACAAAAAAGTCGTACGCTTCATAAACCAAGAGATAAACAACCAAGTGTTCAGCCTTCTAACCTCCGTTGAATTCCATTCTCACACTGACTTCTCATTTCAGTTGTTTTTTAGCAAACACTGAATATCTAAAGTTATAGTTGTCTTAGTTCACATTCCTTCGAAGAACCAAGTTAGATTTATAGACATAGTTGACATTGATGCCTTAGCTTCTGAGAATGCTGATAATCAGACCCCTTATTGTTGAAATGCAAATTGGCATTATTTTTGCTCGTTACCGTAAGTTAACATTCAATGACATATTTTTGAATACGGAATACCTTACTTTTAAATGAACCTTGATTACGAAATCGTTATTCCTTAACAAAATGAAAAAAAACCTTTTCCATTTGATTCTCTTCGTTACTTCATTTTGCTTACAGAATATTTTAAAAGCAAAAAATATATTTCATCAATGCTTCCGGTTAATAAGCTCCAGCTACCTTGTTATTTAGCGCTATGCGGCGTCTACGCTTTTTGCTCACAAATTATCATTTCACAATATGTGAGCAGAGTTATTTCTTTAAATTACTTCAAGATGGTATCAGTCGCAAAATCCATTACATTATTTATCAAGTATGTAATTTGAATCATAAATTTTATGGTTCCACTTACCTACGGGCGTGCTTTAAGTGTTTTCAATTTCACTATGTGGTTTACCGTTAACAAAATACTGGCATCAATCATAATCAAGTTTGGCAATTCGTCGGAATATTTGGATGGTTATTATTAGCAATTGTCCGACGAAATAGGTATCAAGTTGCACGTAATTGAATTTTAAGTTGTTGGTTGGTTTGATTAATTTGGAATCATAATGGTATACGTAGTTGTGTATGGTTAGTTTTGATGAAAAACTGCTGTGTAGATTAGGTCCTTTCTGTGGTGTTGTCTTCCGTTCTTTTATCAGTATTCGAACTTTCGAAACAGTCTTCGAACGCAATTAGAGAGACACATTAGGTACGGGTTTTTTCTCTACCTGATCCAACGCCTCTACCGTATCTCTAAGCTTTGCAAGAAGAAAAATATGTATCGATGCTGAAGCTCGCCTATGTAGGTACATCCTGTCTTATTGATATGTATAATATGAATTTATAAAATAGGTACATTGTACAGTAAAAAAAATAGAGAGAAGTAGTAACCGATAGAAAATCGTGAACTTGAAGCACTCAATTATCATTTATGCATGGTGCAACAAAAATTACGGACCAAACTTTCAAAAGAACTTTCAGCTTCGATCACAGAAAACAGTTTTTTTTAAGACGGCTTCCTTTTTGAAAAAAATAATAATAATGGCGTAGGTATTTTAAAGGGGATGTATATAAACTTACGTAGGCTCTTTTTTGACAATAAACACATGCGTCAGTCTAGTGGTTTATATATTAATTTTATATTTATATTTCGAAAACTAAAACTGGGATTTTTTAAATAATTTTCCCGTTTTCTGTGATCAAAGTTGACTACCCCCTAAAGTTTGGTCCTTAATTTTTGTTACACCCTGTATAGTCCAGTAATGCTCTGATCCAGCTATTATAAAAGGCTATGGCACAAACTTTTAATGGCCAGCTTCAGCATCAATAAAACTGCATTGCAAGTAATTTGCAGTCATGGTAATTAACATCGTAATTTTGTGAAATAATAGGATACTGAAACATTTATTGTCTCTGTTCTGTTTCAAGATTTTTATGTTTCAGTTTTATTGCACTTGTACTTATTAAGATTATCATTATTTTTGTCCTTAATCTTGAGATAAACCCAGTATCCCTGGCAACCTATTGACTCTCGAAGTAAAAACGGCATTAGAACTTCTCCAATCTAAAAAGTATATCTTCTTTTTATGTTTAAGTTTATTAAAATGTATGTAGTGTAAGTGTTATTGTTTTCTTATATTTTAGTTTTTCGAGTGCCACCGTCTATTTTGTTCTTACATGTCCAGTTCATCCCAAAATTGCCTTTAAGAGATCGCTCATAGCGATAAGGCCGTCTTTGTACTTCTTCTACTCGTAGCAATTATTTCTATACAGTTTTCTGTGTTTGTGTGGTAAAATTAATAATTCTCTATCTATCTAAATGATGTATAACCAGCACTAACGCTACTCATGGATAAGCATTAAAAACTCCATGCTTTCAAAATCTATCCAATGAATGTCACCAGCATTTCTACTGTCATTTGTCCGATATGTCGTTTCGAATTTGTGTTCGGTAGTGATTCAAAGCTCAGCATATCGAATTAACCCATCATAGCTCACGACGTTATCACATGACGACATCGGTAGCAGTTATTCTTTTTTTAGGTTTGACATGCGTCGACTGTCACTTGTTTTAATACGTCGTAATGCTCAACCTTTACTGTGCCACTATCTGTTCAGTTAAAAGCGTCGCTGGTTATGAAGATCTTGTAAGAATCAGACAGTAATTTTGAGGTAATGGCTTTAGTTCCAAATTTGTCCACCTGAACCGATAAGTTTGTGGTTGGATTGGATAGTGGCTGTCTGATGCTGCTGATATTTTTTTGTAATTATTTTGTTCCTCTTTAATAACTTTGACAGGCACTTTAGTTGTCTTTATCCCTTTGAAAGGACGGGGTATTTTTATTCGTCTAGATTGATTCGTCATATTGATACTTAAGTTAATATATTTTTCTTCTAAGATACGATTTTACTAGAAATTCACGCTCGTTGATATTTCGCGGCAAGAATTTCCGCCGTTTCCACGGACAGCAATTTGGTAAAAAAAAATGTTTTTTTTTATTATTTTGTTTTAACTTTCGAGTTTTTATGGGACTCACCAAAACTTAGTAAAACTGCTAAAATAGAACATCGCACAAATAATGTATTAGTAGATATTGAAACAATAAAAGTATGTCGAACGCCTGTAGCTAAAAGAGCCAAGTCGTTTGTAAAAATAATTAATAACAACCTAGAGAGCCCATTGCGAAATATCAATTAACATGGGTGGCATGCAGTAGACACGTAGAAATTATAAAATTACGACCTCCCCAGGCAATGGTAGAACCAAGACTTTAATAAACAAAGTCGTTATAAGTATAAAAAAGATGGAATAACGGAAACTAGATAGAATGCTTGAAAAACAAAACCAGTCTTAAGACAAATACAAATTTAGAAATTATATGAAATGGTCGTTGTCCTAAAACACAACATAAAGTTTTAAAACAAGGACAAAGGCCTTTAAATGACATAGATATATTATTGGCTGAACAAATATTGTAATTGCATATAAAAAGTAAATAAAGAACATGAGGTCTAAAATTTTATGGGGACTAAATATAAATAACGTACCATTACACTGAGATGATAGTCATTTAAAAACTATTAAGGAAAACTGAAATTTTATTAACCAGAAAAGGATGCATTTGGTTTATAAGTGCTCTGTTTTGTTGCTTTTGAATGTATTTTATGAGGTTATAAAATATATTGGAGTACCAATCAGGAAACCAGTTGGGTTTACCTAACCCAAGGCGGAATCTTTTACTAGCGTATAAATCACTTTTGTTGAGACTCGGTAGTATTTAAAAATAATATTTGCAGTGTTTTTTAACCTCTTTTGTATATAAACTTGGAACTTTATGTCATGTTTGCAAAAACAGTGACTGCAAAATGCAGGTCTTAACTCACCGACGTCGCCATAAGTGGTCGCTTACCGAGACCCTAAAATGTTAATCATGATTGTAAATATTTTTTTATTAAAACCAAAAGGCAATTTCACATCCTCCATTCAAAGTAACCGGTCGTTATTTCGGTTCGTCTCTCAAAGAACAATTTCGGTAAATTTGTTTGCATGTAGTGATCGCGATGGGTCGACGTCGGCAGTTATGTATGCCATCTTAAGAACGAGAATACACGGTGTGGGTTTTTTCAACCCATCCTTAAAGATTTTTTCAACAGTTCAGCTTTTTAATTTAAAGGGCAGGCATAAAAAAAAACAATGATACATAAAAGTATGTAAAAGACTTGCCGTCACAGTAAAAATATGTGTTATGCGCTTGGCTTGAATTTCGGTAGTTAATTTCGTCTCTATTATTGACATGAATCACAAACTTTTTCACTTTTGAGTGTGAACGTCAACTTTAATAAACCTTCATAGATGTGACCCCATTTTAAGTCCGGGATTGGACATAAACTTTTTGGCCGTGTATACTTTTCCTTGGTTCGATGTATGCGCTCTTAAATAACAATGATTGTGTGTCCGAATGAATGAGCCATACGATTGGTATTCTGACTTCATGTTCGGTTTTAAGGATGAATGTTTATTTTTTTGAGAAGCTATCGTTACTTTGAGCTAATCAATCAAGTTTCAAAGTTTCGTGCTATTGTAAATACTTTGGTGAAAGTGTTAGTGGTTTTACTCTAAACTAACAAATAGATAATAATAATGCTGGACAATTCACACAGCATTATCTAGCCCCAATCTAAGCAGAGCTTGTGTTATGGGTACTAGATAACTGATATACTTACGTAATATAATAGAATACATTGATAGTTTTTTATTACACATAGAAAACGACCAGAACACCCTGTACAAATGTCTGCAGATCGTACAAATATTTATCCCAAGGCGGGAATTGAACCCTAAACCTCCTCCATCGCAGGCAAACCTTCGCTCACTGCGCCACAGAGGTTGTCAATTTATGTTTTTTTGTTGTTGAATTTGTTTATAGTTTTACATTTTTCAATTATGATTGGACTATAATCGGGTAAGTCTGCATTCATTTACATTGACAATGACCGAATGTAAACGAAACTCTTAAGAGTCCTCATAAAATGGATTTTTTTTATCTTATTTGCCGTTGTATGGATGACGCTAAGCATACCTACTACTAATAAGATAGACAATTCTTTATTGTACCACACAAACACAGAAAACAGTACGGAAATAAATGCTACGAGAAGAAGTACAAATTCGGCCTTGTCGCTATGAGCGATCTCTTACAGGCTTTTCTTCTTTCTAAGATAAAACTTTAACATTATGCATGTATAACCTGCTTAGTGACTATTCCTGATCTAGCATCAAATTTCGATTCGCTTTATTAGATTAATCTTATTAAATTAAATTATTTTTTAACTGATACTTAATATTATAGTACTATTATTTTTATATCAAACATGACATTGCTAATTATTGCTATAAATATGAAGTATCCAAGTAAAATTAATTATTATGCTAACAAAAGCGAAGCCAAACTTTGTAATTGTTGCGCCCTGACGGGGTTTTTATGCATTGTGTACCTACTAACACTACCTACACCTAAGAACAATATGTATGCATAATATCACAATAAATGAATGAATATAAATATGAAAATTATCAGTTAGCAGTAACACACTTCTCCTACTCTAATACCAAGTACTTTGAGTTTATTTATTATTTTCTCGACATTTACTTCGCTTTTATCGAGAATATAATCAAAGAGCTTGTCAAATATCATTATCGTCGTATGATGGATGGCTAATTCTTGCACTTCATCTGATAAAGGCGCGTGGGACAGAGCACACAATACAACATTCTTTGCGTATATCAATAAACGATTGATGGTAAGTAGGTAGTATCATGATTATGATGCTCTAAGTTGCTAACTTCCTGCCTCCGCCTTTGTATGGATCTTTATGGTTCAAGGTATGATATTATTATTGACCTCTTTCCTTAACCCTAAAATCCAACAAGTTTCAATAGTGGTTATTTAATTTTTTTAAAACAAATTACCACAAATCTAGGTTCGTACACCTTTATAAGAAAGGGACTGCTAACAGTGCTCATAGAATCGTGAGGCACTTAAAAAACAATCACATCCATTAGATTCTTGATAGAGGCAATCCAAAACAATTGTTCGTCAAAACGGGGCATTTAGCGTTTACCTGACAGCAATTTGATCAATAGGCCGAACCAGTGCTCTTATCAGGTTAAAATATCGTATCGTCATATTTAAAATGCTTTGTTCATATTACGCGCGTTGACGCGCGTCAACGCACGATCAAATTTAAAAATAATTAACTAACGACTGTTTGCAACGCGCGTTAGCCGTTTGGTGCTCATGAAGTAACTGTGAATCCGGCTGTGCTCCAATGGCTGGCCGATGTCAACTTGTGACTTTACCTAAAATGGAACCAATGTGCGTTTTGTTTTTAGCAAAGTTATTTACAAAAATGTTATATTATAATCGCCCAGGATAGAGTAGGGCTTAAAGGGTATGCATACCAGTATGTCTTGACGCGCGATTTGAAAACAACATAGACTTTAGCGATTTGCAAATGAGGTAAGTAGGTACGTTACTTCTGATAAAAATCCTAGCATCTGCTTTGTAAATAAGCAACATTCTGACTTGATTTCTCCTCGTAGCTAGCAAAACGTGTTGTCTGATAGGGGTACAGTTTCATATCTGCTATATCGAAGTAATTTTACCGGAGGGCATGTTTATGACAACACTTTGGGGACATAAATAGTGCAAAATTGAGTAGAATTTCCTGAACGGTGGGAAACTTTGAAATCTACGAGTATATTCCATTTATTGAATTCCTGTAGGTCGATATGCCAACAACGATTAATAAATGACCCAGAAAATATTATGTAAAATTCAGCAAAGACCATACCTTAACCAATCAGGGAAAAATGTCCGGATTTAGTCCACACTTGCACAGCAGGGTTTCTCATAGTCTACAATCAAATCAGTCGTGTATGCTGTCCCTATTGCTTACAATGGCCCGCGTGATCTTGGATTTGGACGCCCCACTTCCGTGGTATGTGATGCTGAGAGATGTCAGAATGCATGGAGAAGGCAACCGCCTGGAACAAAATAAAAATATTGATATCAATAGAGATTTTACCATCGTATAAAAAGGTTCGTAGTTTGAAGAATTATTATGAATGAAAGCGGGTTAGTTTCGCACCTAGTTTACGCACATGGAATGTGTTCGCAAGGACGCCGAACAGGCGCGACACGAACCGCACAACCCTGATGAAGTCCCTCGTTAAGGGATGAATCGTTGGTGTTCTCCCAACACAAACTACATACGTCCGTAGTTAACCCGCTTACCCTCAAATACTCAAACGCAACTAAAATTTTAATTGTCTCAAGATGCTATTTTTTGACAGTTATCAATGAAAATCTGTCAGAAGTATTCGGAGGGTACTCATAATAAATCCTACTATAGATGCGTGTCTGCTACTATTAATAATTCTAAGCTATTAAAACAAAATGTTCATCAAATACTTCAAAAATTTAGATTAGTGATTAAAATCGAAGGTGCCTTGAAAAAAAAATCATTGATTTTTCACCGGAAACATGAGAATTTATCTTTAAACGCCTCTTAGTGTATAATGGTGTAGTTACATGTTAGTCGCGTTTGACAGCCTTTACAAGCAAGCGGTCAAAGCACGGCCTCGCCAATAATCTGAATCATAATACCTACCAAATAATAATATTAATAAAAACATTTATTTAAAACTTATAAAAAACTAAATAATTGCATGCTTACTTAAAACTACAATTTATCTATGCAAAAAAGAAAGTAACAATTAACATAGGAACCTTGATCTACACACTAGGATTTCCTGTGTCGTGTAGATCAATACAACAGTCGGATAGATAAATTTTGTCAGTAACAGTGTTGTCGTATTCTACCTAATTCAAAAATAAAACTAAATCTATAATGTGTATATATCTCTAGGTATATATCTAGTAGTGATTTTGAAGTAGGTACATATTTAATAGGTTTAGGTAAGGATTATTTCTCAAAGATTAAAATAACAATTGATTAAATTAGTGAGGTTAGTAATCTTTAACCAAAACCCAAATAAAAGCGATATGGAAGATTTATTAAATCCAAAGCAAAGGAAATGACAATCCATGAATGAGATATCACAATTCCACTAAATAGAAATACAATTGCTAAGACAGATTCACACGATGCGTGTAATTGGTGCCGTTATCTCGCACGGATGATTTATACAATAGAATATAGCGCGATTTATTGTTCCTTTTATCAACTCGTATGTGCTTTTGAACACTTGTTGGGCATAAGGAACAACCGTGTTTGAATTGAGCATTCCGATTGCATTTTTCATATAATTTTTGTTTGTAACAGAGGTTCGTTCGTACGTTCATTTCTCAATATGAAGTTCTCTTTTCCGAATGACTTTTAATTTTAAGATTTCATTTTGAAACGACAACGATTCAACTTTTGCTTTCTTCATTCTTAGATCCCTGACCTATGCACCGGAACCAATCAAAATTTTCCCCGGTTCATATTTCACAACACATTTGTCAAAACCACTGACTTTGTAATTACTCATCACAGCAAATTGATATTATAACCGGTAATGATATTAGAAAGTGTATTTATTAACCGCGCCGAGACGTGATCGGAACGTTCACATGCACCTTGGCATTGGGGGTATAACTAGTGTAACGTAGCCAGGTTCTATTGAAAAATTGGGAAAAAAATGAGGAAAAATATTTGCATGAGCACACCGAGGAAGAAAAAAAAAACGAAACTATCGATATTAACTGACGCTGAAAGCTGGCAAAAAAGAAATTTCAACGACAAACATCACATTTTTTAGCAAAAGTAAAAGGTAGGTACATTTTAAAAGCAAGACGTACTTACTTTTTGATTTTAACACTGGCTGGGCTATCTGTTTAGTCCTGTACTGCCAGCTTAGGATTTGCACCACCCCAACTCCTTCCACGAGATCTTAAGAAGCGACTGAGGGATATCCATCGGGGAGCGGGCAGCAGCGCATCCTGCAGAACAATAAAATTCTACCACCGAACTGCGATCCCCAACCCGCGGGCCCAGCGTGGAGATTATGGGCATAACCCTATGAGATAAGCCTAAGCATAAGCCTAGCGCCTATAAGGCGCTTAGCAAGGGGAGCCCTGCGCCTAGCAGTGGACCAATACATGCATTGTTCCTAGTAGGAACGTAGAGGGTAGGGACAATCGGGAATAGGCGGCTGTTGAGGTTGGGCTGTCTGTCGTACCCGTAAATAGTCCGTCCACAGTCCGTTAAAAAAATTATATATACAAATATTTTGACAATAGCATATTAACAATGAAGTAGATGATACGGTAACCGACACGGTAGGAGATACAGATCGGTTTGGTTCATTCATCATATAGAAGTTCGGTGGGATTCGATAGTATCGGCAACCGCTTCAACTATTAACTGCGTATGTAGGAGTACCTCTGTCGTCCATCGAATGTAAGGAAAATAACAAAGAATATATTTTGCTAGGTAGAGTAGTCCGTCCGAGATATTAGGCAGAATTAACAATATTACTTGCTAGCTATAGGTAAACTAAAATCTAGTCGGTTTCAAATGTAAAGATTCAAATGTTCATGTTTCAGAAGCCAAAATTTCTCGAATATTATGTTTTGGTAGAATATAGTCGATTGAGGCAGAATAAACACTATTATGGGTTTCAAATGTAAACTTACATACCTACTTAAATTTTTTATATTTCAAAAGTCGAAATTAAGTTAAAACCTATAGTTTGCATGGACTCGTATACGATTCCGGTACTTACTATATACTTAATACTACATATAATAGTAAGTACTACCTACTATATTCATTCGATCTTTCGAATAAGGCTTCAATTTCAACCGCTATTTTTATATTTCAAAAGTCGAAACAAAGTTAAAACCTATAGTTTGCATGGACTCGTATACGATTCCGGTACTTACTGTATACCTAATACTACATATAATAGTAAGTACTACCTACTATATTCATTTGATCTTTCGAATAAGGCTTCAATTTCAACCGCTACGAATACGTAATTTATTATTCTAAACTGCCCTCATAAGGGTGCATCTGTATGCACCCTCTGAAGGGGTTGGCTGACATAAATTCGTTTTTATTACAAAGGTTTCATCCTTGATTATAGTACATGTTAATCAGTATAATGAATCATTCATTTTGATTTTGAGAGTCGGCTTTTTGTGATTAGCAGATTGTACAGCTGCTCTAGGTACCTTCCCATTCCATAAAATTATTTTATTTTTGGTAGTCACTGACAATCCAATAGTCATGTCAATGTTTTATCGATTCGACTTTTTGTGACAACTGATTTTGTTTGTGAAGAAATTGTAATAGATTTTGTTATTATTGCTCAACATTTTGTATTATGTAACAGACTTTACTCAGGCGTTTAAATGACTTTATTTTTGGAATCATAATATTTTGTACAATAAAATCATCATCATCATCATCGTCATCAGCCTATATTAGTCCACAGCTGGATATAGGCCTCCCCTAATGAGCGCCATAGCGACCTGTCTACAACTTGCCGCATCCAGCATCTGCCAGGAGTCTTTCGCAAATCGTCATCCCACCTGGTCGGAGGGCGTCCTATACTACGTTTGCCGAGTCGCGGTCTCCACTCAAGAACACCTTTACTCCAGCGGTCTTGTTCGCTTCTTTAATTTACCTTAAAATGATTGAAGTGAACAAAAAATCAAAGTGATCACTTTATTTCCTAGTTTTACATAATATGTAATTTGAATTTTGTGACGTGTCCAAGAGTCCTGTAAGGTCTAAAGGAAATAAAGCACTTTGATGTTTGATGTTTGTTTGGCGCGAGCGTTTTAACAATAAAATACCTACATAGTATTATGTTTATTTTTTTTTGCTTCTGCCGGCGGCATTTACCGGTAAACTATGTGGGCTCGATAAAAATCGAAACTTTCGTAAGACCCCATATTTTTAGAGTCGACCAATTCGCAACTCAATCTGCACTATCTCTATCTACAGTTTGAGATTCCTTTCTATAATTGAATAAAAGTCAAAATGTTTTGAGATAAATAACATTTTGGCAAGGGACAACTTCGCTATACCAAAATATTTTAGCGTCAAACTCAGATTCGTTCCCAACAGTCTTCGTGTTTATGACTGTGTACGAATTTCGTACTAACAATCCGTGTTGCTAAATCCATCGATCTTAAACGGAATGTACACTAGTTGATTCTGCTTGGCGTGGGAGCAACGTCACCATAAAACATTATTGTAGGACACAAGCTGTACCGCCCGCGAACATGATTGAATTTTATAGTGTGCTTAGCGCTTTACTTGGTCACTGCTTTGCATATTTCTTGGCGAAATATTACGACTATTGTAACAGTTCGATCTTTGGTAGCCGGATTGTGAAGCATCGTAAAGTCTAAGTTTAGCATCTGTTTTCACGGAATGGTTCAAAGGTATAAATCGGAATGGTTTATGAAAATGGAAATAATGAGATCCCTTAGGTAGATACGTACGTTAGGTACTACCAATGTACATTGTTGTTACACTTATGGACGGAATCTGAGTTTTGTTACAGATGGTCTGAATAAACTTTCAACAAGGATTTTTAAATTAAAGTAAATTTATTTATCAATAATACATGCATGCCTACAACAACAATCACTAATAACACTAATTGTGATCTCACTTCGATCTCTACACTACTTTTTTGACTCTACAGCACAAGGTATGTGCTGTAGAGTCAAAAAAGTAGTAAGGTTCTAGTTTAGAGTTGCATAGATGATACTAAAGTAATGTTCGGATCATACTTATGTGACTTTAATATCTTGCTTGTATCTTTAGTTCCGTTAGCACTATAAAGTTATTCTGTGGTTCAGTTCAGTTCCAATGACAAAATATTAAATTCCTACATACCTACCTCATCAACCTGTATAGGTATCATCATCATCATCATGATGATGATGATACATACCTAACTCATTTATTTATACCATCACGTACTTAAGTACTTAGGTAGTAATAGTAAAAAAATATCTGAGATTTCTTATTTAAAAAAATAACAATCTTAATCTAGTTTTTTGAAAGTTTTAGAAGAATCACAGTGATCTCAATGATTTCCGCGATTCAGCTAACCATAGATGACCAAATTCAGTTTTATAACCTATTGGCACATTTCCCAATAAATTCAAGCTCATAAACGCACCCCCAGAGGCAAATAAAACAGCATCCTGCCCGAATGATGCCACTTTAATATGCATACAGTCCACTTTATTTGAGGTTTACTACCAAATTGCAGTAAATAGGAAACTGTTGTACCTTCGCCTGACAATCTGGTCCTCGAGGGCTTGGATTTCGTTTTTACGTGCTCCTGAATAATATATTAAGTCTGAGGGTAGGATTTATGAAGGGTGGCAAGGGTTTTAATCTTGCGAAACGACCATAACAAGACGTATGGGCAAATTACTGAATCCGTTATTAGCTTACGATTAAATGGCTGCTTGAGTTTTGGTAGAACCCTTTTAATATTTTAATTTAATAGATCTGGTTGGATTTGGGTTGAGATTTGCATGCGTTAGCTGAAATGTGTTTTATGGACGATTAGGTAAATGTTAGTGGTTTTCGCGCGTCTTTGTTAACGTCGTCTCGGGTTTCAGTCGTGTTTAGTACGGTTAACTTTGGTTTTGTCGCTTGGTCAGTGTAAATTTTAGTGTTAGGTAATTTAAGACTTCTGTTGTAGTTTAAGTACTCCCATTTTAATAGACTGTTACTGGCTAATTATTTTCGAATACAGTCTAGACATGATTATTGAGTTTATTGGATAGGATGAGTGACCAGATAAAAATAAAAATGTTACTTATTAATTTTATTGCCCACTGCAGTCATAAAAGGCGTTGACACGTTCAAGAGATTAATTAATTATATTATGGTGAAAATATCCTTGAAATATGCAAAATCTAGATTATAAATTATGTGTAGCATTAAATCTACCGCATGGTTGGAATTTTACGATATAATTTATGACATTATGTCACGTACAGGATTCGCTCACAATATTGGAGGTTTTATGTTCCACGACGTCGTATACTTGCAGGAATATTTATGTAGGTATTTATTATAAAGTAGTAAGTGATTTTTTCAGTTTGAAATTGGTTTAATAATTATTATTCATATGAAACCGAGTAAAATCTGGTTGATTTTTGTACTACTTACGAAAAAGTAAATCATATAGGTACATAATCTTTAGGAAGATTTTTTGATTAACTTATTCTGGTGCCAAATTGATTGAAATTCTATAAAAAATAATAAGAAATATATTTTCTCTCAAGTCAAGTCATTAATTTGAAGCATAGTTATCTCGGAACAACTACATATGAAAATAAAAAAAAATCTTTACCGACCACCACCTTTAATACCATAAATAACCATAACGGAATAATATCAACAGAACTGACAGCATAACGATTATGGACATCGTTAAAAGTGAACAAAACGCTTTGCAGTAAAATTTTCCCGATAATAATGTCGTCTAACCCTTTTAAGATGACAACGATGAAACAGTGCGAAAAAAGAACACATTTATATTTCGCTTTTAGAAGATAAAATTGAATTGATATTGCCCAGATAAAAACAGAGAGGTTAAAACGTTTACATCCATAAAATTGAAACTACTATAGTTATGTTTTGGTAAGTAAACTAAGTAGAGGACCGGGAAGCTTTTCGGACAACTAAAATTTGTAGATTATTCTATTTTTTTGTCTCCACAATTTTTTTTAAATCAATAAACTCTTTCATTTCTCATATTTTGGTCATTACTGCTACAGGTAGGTATACTGTTTTAATTTTTATTTGTACATTTTATTTTGACTTTTATTCTTGTGTTGAAAACGATACGCCTCGTGTTTTCTGTAGGACGGTTTATGGCTTTTTAATCTCCCACACACTTAAATGATGCAAGGTTGATGTTATCACTCTATCGGTATCCAATTTAAGCTATAATTTCCCTTTGATAAAGCTATAAACACCATTCGATACTTATTTAATTGTTTTGATACGCATCCTAAACTGTTATGACATCTTTAGGCAACTTTCACGTGGTTCATCTTAGGAATGTCGAAACTGAGATCACATTATGATATGATATGAGTACGCTAGTGTAAATACCAATAAAAGAACATTATATTTTCGATACCATCTCGCGCTCAATGTTTGGGCTCGCCCATTAGCTAAACTACTTCCATACAAACGGGAAGTATGCTCAATTTATTATTACCCGTAAATATGGGGGAACTTAGTTAATTATATAATGTATAAATAAAAATATAGTGTTCAATGCTAACGCGATAAAATCCCATTCTAAATACATCAACCGTAGAGTCCAAACTGTTATTTGAAAATTCCCAAATACTTGGGTTTAATCAAGGTCTATGTTAAATCTATTATATATATTATGGTTTGTCTTTTACACTGCTCTGCATAATGAGAATCAACCTTTTGATGTTGCACCAAGATCAAACAACCTACCTTGCACCTTCAATAATTTCTAAGCATTTGTATGAAAGCAGCTTTGTCTAGGAAGTTCCTAATATCAGCGTGATCGCTTAGACAATGTCCACCGACGCTCAACCCACGCGTCGATACGCCCCTATCCGACCTCACATTGTTTTTATACATCCAAATCTCACCATCGATGAGCTTCAAATATACGACTTGATAGTTGAACCGCTACACGAAACGTGAAACGTTTCAAACGTTCCAAACTCAAATTACTCCAAGAATGGGATTTGTAGACGGAACGATCGCTTATGGAGCGTCCGTAATGGCAACATAAGCGATTATGGAGACAATATCGAAACGAAAATGTTAAACCTTTGTGAAATAAAAATGTTACATCAACCGTTTGTTTCTACAATTTCATTTTGATTCACTTTGGTAAATTTACTTTGCGGTGAAATGGTAAAATATGTTATCGTTTGATGGCACCAGCGCTACATACTTCGGTGTCCCTTTGTGTTTTTTGATGATCAATTTGAAGAAACCGAACGCGTTGAAGTTGTCTTTCCCTGGGTTTTGTATTACAAAGTAGTGGAGTTCGCAAGGAGATTTACAAAAAGCGGAATTAATATCGAGATCATTTCGCATTCGACTCGTGCGCAAAAAGGGCTCCCAATTATGCGCAAACGCAGCGTCCACTTAAGCCCGTACATTGGCTTCTTTATCGTACTAAAGGATTGCAAAAATATATACGTTTTAAAAAAATATTTACGACGTCACATGAAAAACTATGGAAAAATTATTCGAGTTTGTATACGTTTGATATTTTAACATTCTCGTCCCTAACGTCAAACAAAAGTTACTCCATATGTCATTGTGTCAACCGGAGTCGATGCATAATGCATTGTTTCCATTACACTACCAATTTTAACATAAAACCCGATGTTAGCGTTTTCTTCCATGAATAAAATAAGATTTTTTAGCCGTCCGGCATACCAGGCTAAGCTGGTTTCGATACCTTTGCTTTTTGCTTATGGTTCACATACTTACTTACTCGGCCCTTCGGTTAAATAACTCCTAAATAATAATGAGTATATTACCAAAATTACATTTATATTACCTAAATTAATAGTTAAAATCATCCAAAGTCTTAGTTTCAGTACTGATCACGATCAGTAACATATTCGATACATTGTTCTTCTTTTCTTTTATGTAGGTATCGTTAACTTTTCTAACAATGTCAAATAAGAGGCACCCACGCAACACCTGACAAAACTATTTTGCTTCACACATCGTAAAATCTAACTACAAAATAAGGTTAATATCTTTAGCGACATTCCGACGTCATTTACAGCTAACTGTATTGAACATTCGCTCTGTTTACAAAACCAAACCTGCTTTTGGCTACAATATTATACAAGCATAGCGATAAGCTCAGCGGATGATTGTTTTATTCGTTGCTCAAAGTCCGAAATAATTTATCTACGATCAGATAGAATCACCCAACAGCGTCTGCGTAATTAGAAAAATGCAATTATTCCTAAAATATGGAGCTTGTTCTGAAGTTTCTGTACTCTGATTAGCGTGTGTCATAGAGAATAAAAATTACATTATGAAATACTATATACGGCATTAGTATAGAGCACTATATTATTATTGCTTTAGTATGTACCTATGTGGTTGAATTTCAAATGTTTTCAGTTTTGGTCAACCCTTTTATTCCAACGCTCCGCCTAAGCCAAGTCTCTTCCGCTTATATTTTCGACCAGCTTTGACAAGCTCACTTCAACGATACCTCTTAAGCAAACAGTGTGATTTGCTATTCCGTAAGTAGGAGCATGGTCGTGTTTAATATTTGTGTTGTCCAAGACAAACTAAGCGTGCCTGGTCTCATCCTCGACCGCATCCGTAATAATGAACGTACTGTGGGTAACAAGTCAACTTGAAAATAGGTTTAGCGTGTCTTTCCTGTTTGTATTTATAGTGACGCAGAATAACTAACAGAACAGGGTGTAACAAAAATGATGTACCAAACTTTCGGATTCGATCACAGAACACGGGAGAAGTATAAAAAAATCCAACTTTTCGAAGAAATCATTTATACCAGTACTTATTCGAACCGTTTGGGGTGGAAACTCTAGGTTCTTGGGGTCCTGGGACACATGCAATATACAAAGATCTAACAAAACTCCTAAAAGAGTCCACAGGTGATCGAAATGCTGACTTTTATTTCGGTCAACGAATTAGCATTGCCATTCAACGTGGCAATGCTGCCATGTTGAAGTTGAGCATTCTGGGCATTTTGCCTTCTGGAAAATAGCTAATGCATGTGCTTTATTGTCATAGAGCCGTTGATAAATGCATTTTAACTACCGCATCTAAGGCGCATTGCCTACTCCGATGATGTCACAGCGGTCAACGACCTGCGACAAAGGTGTTTTGTGTTTTAAGGGGGATGAACACAGTTGCGTAGGCCTTTTTTTACGAAATAGTGATATCCATTTTATTTATACTATCGAAAACGAAAAGTTGGGATTTATAGTATTTTTCCTGTTTTCTGTGATCGAAGCTGAACCACCCTGAAAGTATGGTCTTTAATTTTTTTACACTCTGTATTCACTACGTAATATTGATAGATACTATTAGTATCTACATTATGATACTTGGTACCTTTAGTGGTCGCATTGTATGCTTTGATGGATCAAGCAGTGCTTTGTTTATTTTGTTATCCTTTGATATCTTTTTTTAGAATACTTCTCTAACTTTTACTCGGTGAAGCTTAAGCTAGCAGCTACTTTTCAGATTTCTTGAATTTTTATTCAGCCTGGTACCCTAATATTCTTAAAGAAATAAGAAATTGTGGATCTGATCTCGTAACGGAAAGGAAAATCCAGCCCGGAGCGAGTTGTAGACCACCAGCGCGCTACTAGACAGGCCGCGACATCATAATTACCGCTGACCACTTTGCTATCTCGTACATGATCCATAGCAAAAACCTAACAGTAACCCAGCTTTAACATACGTTACGTTGTTTTATCGGTTTCTGATCTGGATAGTGCATCTGTTGTCTTGACTTAGGTGTCCCACTGGTTGCGTTTTGCTACCTGTGGTGCAACTTTGTTGCCCAACCTGTCATTATTTTTTCCGATTCTGTTTCATTTGTGTCCAAGTTTTGAACATGTATTTAGGCTTAATGTAAGAAGTAAACAACAAGGGTTCTGTTGGCTCTTGGTTCAAATTTCTTTTGGTGTCTCAATATTTTGTTCTGTTATGCATTTTTCTACCTAGGCCACATCATTAGGTACCTACCTTTCCGTTAATAAAGTAAAGGTACTCGATTTCACTTCGATTACACGTTGCTGACGTTTCATTTAGATTTTTTTATCGCTTTATATTATTGATCAATTCACGGATGTCTATCTTGATCTAGGGTATAAATTACCCCAGCTATTGTCAAAGGAAGTGCATCGGTTATTGTTAACGTCGCTTTGCGTTTTATCTCTATTTCGCGATCGCAATTCAGCCGCGCCGGAGCTGCAATTTATCTCAGCTTTCGTTTTGATAGTCCGCTTTTATTGTTGGAAATTGTTTGGAGAATTGACGGATCTTTTGACCTTTAGTTGAGAGACAAGCGAGTTGCTTTTTTGATCCCGTAAGTCAAGGCAAATGTATAATCAAAGATGCTATCAGTTTGAGTGATGGGGATTCACCTGCATTCAAAATATGTAACGTTAGAAACAACAATGTAATCCATTTCTCATGGAGCAAACAAAAAGTATAACGACGTGATAGTGTTTATCTTCATTCGCGATTCACTAGTAGAATGAATCATGATCAGTTATATCCTCCCAAGGCTATTAAGCTATTCGAAGAAATTATGTCTTGATCAGTGACTCTCAACTTTAATTGCGTTTTTTGTTCGAGTGTTAATCTAGCACCCGGTGTCGATTCACACAAAACTACCGTAAGATTAAATCAGAACGATAGACATCTAATTCATAGATCTGTTGCAATCGTTTGTGTACATGTCGCATTGAGTGACGAGCGTTCAACTTAATCGGCTTACAAGCTTCCTGTCCCAATTGGTAATGTGCATTGTCTGTAATACTAGATATGAATATGTGGTATAATATCAAGGGACATTTATTTTTAATGTACTAATCGATATAGACTAATTCACAACTATCTAGACTACGAGAAAAAGTCTATGTGCTCAATGTGTGTTAAAATTTCTATGTGCTCCTTCGATGTTAATTCACTCACGTACTCGTATTTCCTACAAAACACGTAGGTTTTTACCTACTTGTAAGCTGTTGCTTTCACCTGTTGACAGTAGGGATTGAATTACAGGGGCACAGGCATATATATGATTTGTAAGCCGCCTTATGAATTATAGACAGTCAAATTATGAGATCATGACACTGCTTGTTATTGCTCAGTTAATTTCGTAAGATTCTCTTTGGGTGATGAGAATGATGATGTTATCCATGCCAAATTCGTCGGCCACGGCAGCCAGTGTGTATGACTATTGATATTAATATGTGCACAAATATACATTGGATTACAAAACTTGTTTAAATAAGTTTATAAGATAGAATGTAAAGGGTTCAATGAATAATATAAATCTTATCTTACTATACCACCTCCAATATTTACACCAAATCTGATTTCAAATAGCACAACCAGCTTAACTTTCCAGAACCGATTTGTGGAAAGATATATGATGTATCCAATCCGAGTAGACCACACAAGATTTAAATAATTTGGCGATTTATCGATACCTGAATATGATTTGATGCCGAGTTGCACCTACTAACGTCAAGTGATATCCATAATGTAACCGAACCCGAGATTGTAGGTATTCGTTTTTATTTGCGGTGGCTATATAGAATTTTTATAATGATTAATGATAGTCATTATAACTGTTGATTTGTTTTGATTGAAGCTGTTTAGTTTTATTGCGGCAGTATTCATCCATGGTTAATTAAAAGTTTTTATCTAAATATCTTGATATTCAAAGTCTTCACAGATTATTTTCTGGTTTCTTAATAGCCGTCTAGGGAACCAACAACCCCTATTTCATTTATGATTTATTAAACTTTCCGATCAACTACAGGTTGTAAAACCGATTTATAATCTGCGTGATTTATTGACACGGTAAAACCTTTTACATCTTCAGTCTCGTCGTCATATTTACGACACTTTTCCCCTTGGCTTTTTGGTTTTGTTTTGATGCCCCTTGTTTGGTTTATTTACTTGCCTTCGCATGGATTTGTCTTCATTTGCGTGCGCTTGGCCTCACGTGTAAGTGGCGTATAATTCGCGTTTTCCAATTGGAGATTCTGCAGATTGCTGAAGTGGAGTACTATTGCGATTTGAGGTAACCTGTTATTACCTGTTTATTGCTGTTGAATTTATACGTCGTCGGCGTCACGGACGAAACGCGTACAATTATCCGAGTCGCGATCTCCCCATTGTTGTCGAAATTTAAAACAAATTTCCTGTACAAGGGGGGTTGCGTTTTTCTGCCCTGCCAAATTGGATAAGCACTGTAATTACTCGTTTAAGTTCCTCGTCGTTCTGTGGGTATTTTTCTTGTGTATATTTGCAGCGTTTATGAGCCGGAACGCGCCTCATAAACCGAGTGGTTTGAAGCGAGAACCTACTATAATGATAATAACGTCTTTATCTTAAGAGGAGACTCACGTTTTCCCTCTGCTATTTGAGGAGGGATTGCTTTATCCTACTTTACTTTTAAATTGTTAAATAGGTAGAAGATTGTTGTTTTTATTTCGTCATGGATGAGGGTATAAATAAACAGCCGTTGAAATATTGCCCACAAAAAGTTTATTGGCCTTCAGTTGAACTACCAAACAGGAATTTTTAGCGCACACGTCTGGTGTGGGTGTATCAGTGCAGCTACTGGTCGGTCAATGATAAAGTTAATGTCATGGCGAGATGGAAGATTATCGGAGGATCGCAGGCTACGCCTTTGCGGTCGCGTTCAGACGACGCGACGTGGCACTGGATGACGGATGAGTGTGGTTATTGTTATCGCACCACCTTCTTGGGATAAAACGAAAACGCTAACAGACCCAGACCACCAACCACCACTAACTTGAAAAAGCCAATATAATCCATCATGAACATAAAGTTTTCTTTTGAAGAATTCTTCAGAAACTTAAGTTTCTCGAGTCAAGTGCAAAGCCGGCATTTTAAACTTATTGAACCAACCGATCACCAGGATTTTGATGAACCCGCGCAATTGACCGATAACATTGTAACGGGCGCTGGACACGACTGAAGCGCCTTTTCAACTTTAAAACCCAGCAACGGCTACTACTATATTCACAAAATGGTAAGTAGGGACCTGAATATGATGAAGGTAAAAATGGCAAATAAATATCAATGTTAAATTAAGGAAATTGATATTGATTATTTTTCCGTCAATGAAGACTTAAAGAGATTCACAACTTATATTACTAGAATCAAGGCCACAACGAATAATGATGAATATTTCCCAAATCCCTGTTCGAGATCAAAACCTATTAGAGAGCCTTCTAGAGCCGGCTAAGAGAGTGTATTGTCAAAGCAATTCGAGATATCAAGATATTGCACTGAGGGTCTGACTAAGGTGACACCGCATGACCGATGAGATTGCAAGCATTATTAATAGCAGGGCAGTTTACTCCCAGGTGAATAGTAGGAGTGAAGTGAGAAGGGTACGCGACGCAACATTCAAATGTGAGTGGGAGTAATTTGGATTGACTGTTGTTGTTCGAGTCATGACAAGAATGTGCTAGATAATAGATGTTTTGTATACTTAAGCCGACCACAGTAAAGAGAGTGATTATACACAACAACAAAAAAACGTAAAAGTTACATGCTGGCACTTCTCACATAGGAGTTTCTTCAATTCATCTCATAGATTCCTCAACTAACATTGCTGTCGTGTCATGGACACTTTTTGTAATACCCACGTTAGCTTTTGACAGATAAGATGTCAGTAGAAAATTGGATTTCGCAAAATAAACATTCACACTTCTTTGGATTGCAATTGCTGTTCCCACGTGAAACTCATCTCTACTTGTTTGGCATAAAGTGAAGTTTTGAATGAAGCTGCAAAATTTACTAGCGGTGTTTTCTTTTGTGCGTGTTCCGGGGCAAGATTGGCAACCTACAGTTGCGGATAAGGGTGATAAGGGCGAAGGTGATTCTTTATTTGCTTAAGGCGATCTTCATTCACATGTAAATGAGCGCTGTAACGATGGGTGATACCTACTTGATGAGTTTATTAAATTGCGAGTAATAAGCGTGGGTGCAGGGAATTTGGAATCGATTTCTAATAAGATGTTGTAACGGTGTTGGAAACAACAATGGCGGAGTTTGATGACTCATTTCGCTAGTTGGGTGGAAAGATGCCTAAGATGATAACTGAATTTATCCAAATTATGACACATAAATTCAGTTATCATTAGTAATATCGGTATGACAATTTTCTCAGACAAAAGAATGAAATAGTGATGATGGTTCAGGATAAAAAAATATAAATACTAAGTTCGGACGAATTTGTGATTTGTGTTTTGGCGTGAAGACCGAGGCGTGACCTTCAACCCGAAACAACGATGTTCCAGGCAAAAGCTAGTAAAATATAATGTTATATTTTCACAGGTAAAATTGTAATAATACGTATTATTACTTACTGAAACTAACATCCTTGTCAAAGTAAACTTAAGCATGTATTAGATAGGTACTTAACTTTATCAAATTACCAACAACTAACTCCGACACATCCCTCGCGACGTCCCTACACAACTCAAACGTCGCGAGTGACGTATAATCGACGTTTGACAGGTCTGACATGTACGCGATTGCGATGGTCCGAGAAGGGCAAACAATGCGACGTCATGGAATTTGAACTTTGAACACTTTTGTAGCATTTGATCTATCAGTTTTCGTGTTAAGAGTTTAAATCATTATTCTCATGTTAGGTGCTGTCAGCTTCTATGAATATTTGTACGTGCCAAGAAATCATAGGGTAGATAGGGTAGATTAAATATATACAGGCGTCCCACGGATGTGCCACATGGATGGAAAGTACCTTGAATATTGTAGATGGAACATTTTACTGAAAGAAGACATTATTTGAATTTAAAAAACATTTTAAACTGCATTCATTGATATATAAATAATTACATGGTTGAACCGGGAATCGAACCCGTTACACGAGAAAAATAATCATCCTGTAGCTTTATTATACCGATCGAAAGGCTTCATCATAAGGATTATTTTTTGTTAATAACATAGTGTCAGAAATAAAAGGAAGACCATGAATTTTTACCCGACTACCGACAGGGGAGGGTTATGAGGTTAGCACCCTATGTTTGTATGTTTTAACAATTGATGTGAAATTTAGTTCAGAAAATTGAAAAGCTGGCATTGCCGTAAGGACATACAACTGACTACCCACTTGAGAAGTACGCATCATTTCTCTATTATAATTTAAGTTCATGATAAAATGGCATATCCGTGAGACGCCCTGTATATACATATTTATTCATTAATTATTGTATCTTTGGCAAAGACAGTATTTTTTCCGGTTGTAATGTGTAGGAATGTCCCTCTAAGAATTTGTATTGTCCTGTAGATATAGTCATTAAAGCCAGTATATCTCTGTATTAGGCCACTATAAGGCAAAGGTTCCCTTTTTCCAAGATTTCTCTGTACCTTAATGTTATGGTCCGGTCAGGAAAATCTCGTCCAGCCCGCTCTGGCGTCCAGGCATCATATGAATTACGATTTTGGTCCAGAACTCAATCATGCTACAGACGTGGCCGGTCAAGTCTCCTTCAGTGTCTCTGAAAACATATATTGTAAAAGCTGAAATAAACTGAAGATTCTGTATATAACACTGATTTTTAAAATATCATACGTTCGTAACTAGCCATACATCACCTATATAAATCCGAAAATCACGAGGACAAAATACCTAAGTATGCATTGCATCCATCCCTATAAAACGTACAATGTTAACTACTTTGCATATTTTCTTTTTAAAATGCAAATGCCGTCATAGCTCATTAAAATAAAACTCAACATGCAACATTATAGAGACTTTACGTCGACGTGTATTACGTTCTTATTATCAGACTCATTTATAAACGCTTATAAACGATGTTGGAGCGGACTCCATGCTGGGTCTACAATCAATTCATAGCGTTAGACGTGGACGATACTTCTGGACGTGAAATTGATAAGATTCTGGTCATAAGGATTTCAAATTACTCGCGAATCTGTGTTAGGTTAACATTGGCGCATATGAAATGATCAAAACCACTGGACAGGTAAGGTAGATACTATTACCACTCAAGAAAATGAAGATTTTAATGTCTCATTTTGTAAGCCTAAAGAAATAAACGTTATTGGTTTACAATTTTTGTAATCAATATTTTTGACATTATGCAATTTTTCTTATTGAAACAAAGAAACTGTCTGTATTGTCCGATTTGAAATTCAATTTAGTTCCACGCGAAATACTAATGACAAAAACTTAGAATTAAAATGTGTATCAAACGCAAGTTGTAGTGTAAGTCCAGTTGTGAAATCGCTCTTGGTCTTAGGAGACAAATTGCAAGGTTCTTAGAATGTCTCATATAGTCGCTTCTTTATAGACAAATAGCTGCAGGTATCTTTGTTCAATATCTGGGGAACTTCGTCCCTTGTAATAGAAAGGTGTCTTTTATCTTCAAACTCATCAAATTTAAAGGCTTAGGGCACTCTGCAAATATTGTCCAACCACTAAAACGTAATTGCATTTAATTTGAATTCTTGTCACCCTTCCGGGCCGAATTCAATTAAACTTGTTCGTTTCCATTACAGTGGTTTGGTTCAAATTGGAGAATTGGTGGGAGAAGAACTTTGGCCAGTAAGTTAGTTTACATGAACTTTTTGTCCGGTATGTTTCCAAAGTTGATTGTGAATATCGACTCAGTGCTCTGGTAGCTGTTCTCTTCTACGAGTATATAATAGAAGATCAAACGAACTTGTGAAGGTCGATCGATATAATATGAGTGGTTTAATTTGAAGATATAAATTAACAGGTAGATGTTCAGAGATCGTGTTTTGTACATCATCATCATCATCAGCCTACATCAGTCCACTGCTGGACATAGGCCTCCCCTAACGAGCGCCATAGCGCCCTGTCTTCAGCTTGCCGCATCCAGCATCTGCCAGCAGTCTTTCGCAAATCGTCATCCCACCTGGTCGGAGAGCGTCCTACACTACGTTTGCCGAGTCGCGGTCTCCACTCAAGAACACGTTTACCCCAGCGGTTGTCGGTTCTTCTCGCGATATGGCCAGCCCACTGCCACTTCAGCTTGCTAATCCTTTGAGCTATGTCGACAACCTTAGTACATGTACGCCTAATTGTACCTATTAAAGTGGTTGCATTGGCAATACTATCAATGAATCACGAGATACATTGTAGTATGTTTAACGTATTTATTTAAGTGACTTCGTTACATTGTTGATGATAAGTTTTATAAATAACATAATCATATTTATTTTTATAAATTGGGAACACTACATACTGATTTTGCGAATTCAGATGTATCTACGGTAGGTCTAATATAGTATATATAATATTATAATATATAGAAAATAGGGAATACTCAGACCAGCCTGCCGTTTTTTGAATGAGATCTAGGCAGAGGTCGTCAAAGCATAAGCCCTTAAACTAAAAGCATACGGAATCATTACCATTTTATCACTCCAAGAAATGATTAGCCAAGCCCCGATAAACCGTTTACTAACATGCTGGACAGTATCTTTCCAATATTGGTTGCAATGAAAGGGTATCGGCAATTGGTACGTTTTATTCGTGTTTACGTCTATGATCTTATCAGTGGGCTGTCGGGGTATACGGGCGCCCGCCCTTTTATTAAACTGCCATGTTGTATGGGTGGAATAGGAAAAAACTGGAGTAGATACTGTGCAAACCAAATTTATTTCTTAATCATTTTCACGGTACCTTAGACGTTTCATTATCTATTTATGTAATGTAATGTATTAACACTATCAGCTATATCTACTACCCATAACATCAGCTCTGCTTAGTTTGGGGCTAGATGATGCCATGTTGATTATTCACTTATTTATTTATAGGGTGGACCAAACAGTGGCGTCGTAAATAACAATTATGCCTCACCCCCGGGTGTAACTGAAAATACCCCATGTATGTTCCCCGATTTTTCGTAGTTTTCGTATTATGATTTTTTAAAATTTTACTGTGAATTTTCGGGCGGAAAGGTTCTGTTTTTTCTTGTCGAGATTTAGGGGAAAAGATGAATTTGGATAATCAAATAAAAAAATAAAAAATAATCCAAGGCTCCTGGGAGATTTAAAAACTTTGCGAAATCTTAAACTTTAATAATGCTAATTAACACGCCTTTATTTTGCAGAAATCGATCTTTGATGAGGTGGAAAATCCCAAATTCTTTATTAAATCGCAAATTATTATTACTTATTTTTTTATGGCTAATTAGGTGAAATGGACCAAATCAAACTATGAATAATGAATGAGCTTATTAAAGAAGATTTTCAAAATAGCCACCTACAACTTAGATACAAATTCGAGAACGTCTTAAAAAACAATTTTTAGTTTTCTGAGTGTGCTTGTGTTATGTTTAATTTTGGTTTGGGCTTCTCTTAGTTTACGTTTCATTTATGTTTCACTATGCAATATGAATGAAATAGCATTCACGAGCGTAAACAATTTCTTTGTAGTATCCTCAGAGAATAAAATCAATGCTTTCCTATTTTTTATGACGTTACTGTTTGTTTCACCCTGTATTTATACCAGAGACGCTAAACAGGTTCATTAATCCCAGAGGTTTTATTTCTTCTGATTAGGTAATTTTTACCTTGGATAGTATTAAATTTCATACTCATAGTAGATTAGATTTTTTGAGATTATTTTATAGATTATTTTTTTACGCTTAATTAATAAAATTCTTAAAATTAAAAACGCTAAAATTAATTTTATCCAAGAGGTTTCTAACTAACTTCAAATCCTTGTATTTTGCTTGTCATATCGATTTTAGTTTCAAGATACAGCTTTTAAACTTCTTCGTTCTCACCTTATTGTATTTGCTTTTCCTGAAACCAAAATAATTTAATTATTTTTTATATGTCTAACAATTTACCTATTAATCTATATGTGGGACAGTAAAGGCTGAAAATAACCTAAACATTTTATTCGACTCAACATCTTTTCTTGTTTGTCGGCATTCAAGTAGAGGGTGTGTGTTTAATGAAAACAGGACAAGAATCTAAATTTAATGTGTATTTCTCGTGGCTGTCTCTATCGTTATTCGATAACTTTATTCAATAACCGGGGGTGGGTTTCATATTGCTAATATACATAAGTTGATGTTTTTGGGGCTTAATTGAGACCCGGATTTTGTTTGAAACCATTATAAGGGTCAGTTTTATGTCCTATTTTGAACTGTATATTATAAACATGTATTATTCTGTTTTGTAATGGTGTTTCATTAAGGTGGTACCCCAACTCACACTAGTTTCGTGCCACCACCACCTTTTTTATTTTAGTAACATGTACGACGCATTGAGAAAAACGGAGAAAAACCTAGACCAAAGTTGTGAGTCCTTTAATTTAAGGCAAGAAACTTGTTATCCTAAAAATAAGCATAAACTTAATCAAACTGGTTACTGCATAAAAGAAGATTTCGCGCCTAAATTCCTGCAAGAACGAAAACCGTTACAGGAACAGCTGAAACGAATTAAAAAGGGAAACCAAGCGTTTAAGTACAATAAGAGGGTTGTTAAAGTTGGTTGTGAAAGATCGCTCGTAGCAATAAGGCCGCCCATTGTACATATGTTTTATTTAGATGTAAGATTATTTATTCATGTTTTTTTTTTACAATAAAGTGTTAATTCATTCATTAATTCATTAATTCCTTCTCCATTCAAAAAATTCTATATTGACTGGACTATAATATAGTAACCACGAACTCCGCGATACAGTTCACCACCGTTCACAAACCCAAGTTCCAGAGGATGAATGGAATGACGCGAACAAAAACCATTGCGCTACTCCCATTCCGGCAAGCTACCGGGTGAATACCAGGCATGCATTTTTAAAGAATTTCGTGTTGTGTTAACTGTCTCGCTACAGAGATGAAGCGTCTATCAGGGGTTCACCACTTCTTGACATTCCAATGTAGGATAAGCTTAACTTAAGAGAAAGAGAACAGAAACTGCTTCTGTGCTTACACATAGGCACTTGTGCACTATAACACTGCTTGTCTTCGTTACGGCCGCTGCCATGATCAAAATAAGGGACATAATCATCGACCTTTACAGCAGTCACTTTGGTTTCCCAATGACTCGAGTAGTTACTGAACTATTTGTAAAAACACCCAAGTAGACATTATTCCGAGAAAAGTAAGTGGAGTGTTCTCTGAAAAGAGATCAATGCCGATCGCGAAGATGCACTAGTTAAAAAAAATTAGACTTAGTTATACCGGAGTGAAACTTTAATTTATAGAAACTGTTAGTTATTCTACACTTCTATCTCTGGGACCTGAGAATATTAAAATTCTCGCGAAGACCAGCTACTAAGGCACAATGCACATTGTCAACGCATAAAGATACAGTGTTGCTTTTATAACGCCATTGTGACAAGAAAGTGCAGTTTCTTAGCCATTTTCAAGGTGTGTACTTTGGTTTTATTATTCATGTAACTAGTGTCTTACGCTAGGCACCAGTAATGTTAATAATTGAAGAAGTCCGCGATGGGCAGACGGAAGAAGTCGTGTTAGTGCTCGTTGTTTGTTGTTATTTTCTGTTTCCTATCTGTTTCATTATTTGCATATTCATTTACTCCTTTTTGTCTATTTCTCGTCAATAACCCAGAGTTTTCTCAATTTATCTGATTTCTTTCTCACCATCTAATGTGGGAACAATTTTCTTCAAGTTACATGCGTGACAATGACCGTTGCTATAATAAACATTTGCACGGAGAAATAAGGCACCATTGCCAATCGTAACTTCGTACCTGAAGTTCTATATTTAGAAGGGCATTTAAATCAAAAACCATGTTATCAATGACGATGATGAAGGTAATTGAAACCATAGAACTTTTGTTTTCACAAAAACACCTCAAGCGTGTTTATTACATTAATAAGATGTTATATTTTTCCAGCGGTGCTTGAAATTATGCAAATAAAATCTACGGACTCGTATATTATTGAAAAGAAACCCCCATTTCTTATGGGATAGTATTATGCGTTGATATGAATGCGTATTTATGGCTCATTGTTCTCGATATTATAAGCATTGAGATTTCATTGAACACCTTGTAGCCCGAGGCATTGGACAAAGAATTTAAAACAATGTCAGGCGCAGAGTTTTGTATCCAACCTATGTTTATATCAAAGTTTTTTAAAGAGAAGAGAATAAAATAAAATCGCCTGCATCGCAACCACAAGTACTTATGTACTAGATTGAATAACATTTTAATCAATACAATGTTATAAGTAAATATAGTTAATTTTGATCATTAAAGGTCATAACAAAACCCATAGTAAACTCTGTAACAAATTGTCGTACAAAAAGACTTTAAAAATAGAAAAAGGAAATGAGATATAAAAAGTTTATCACATGCGTTCACCATAAAATTAACTTTATATCAAATTCGTTTGCAAAAATCATAAACTTTTAGACCCGACAAAGAATTAATGAAACCATACTCGTAAAACTAAAACATTTGCGTGATCTATAAATTTTCTGGTTATAAAATCGCACCATTCTGTTATAAACAGGCGTGAATCGAATATCACAGCATGTGACAAGTGGTTTTAGGAAACTGGTTCAATCAATACTGTTTTACAATATAGATATAACAATAAGAATATTAAAGGTACACGAATATTATTGCATATTCTTCGTAAATTTTTCCTTCTTTATTTGAAAAACATTTATGTAGAAATTACCTGTGGATGTAAGGTACTGCTTTACTACCACTAATTTTGTGTCTAAACTATTCAAAGTCGAAATTCCGCGGTAAAATTTATTTTTTACGGTTTAACTGGGTTCTCTTCGTTCTCCCCCGTCAGACTGTTCATATTTTGTTGTTCGCGTTTAATGTACCTCCTCAATCGTCAGTTCTATTTGTAAAAACCTAAAAATAAGTGCGTAGAAAAGCTAAAACCAGTGTCGAACGGGTGAAAGGTCATAGCAGCATTTATTAGGCAAATGAACAAGGTGGCAATAGTGGAACACTCGCCGCCTGCTTTCCTCGTGGAATCCTGTGTTTGATAAGTGTGGGCGTCGTGATCAGACTGTACTGCACTCGAACACGGTCATTGTTGTGTGTCGTAATGTCTTTGGACATTCCTGATTCTTAAGACGAATTTAGGGGGAAACATGGATACTGCCGTCAAATTTCCTTATTTTATCAAAGATCTTTGTAGCACGTGCTACGGCACCGCAACGGTGTAACATACAAATGACTTCAACGCACATCAACTTTTCTACTTCAAACTCTAACGCGCTAAAGGTTTAATTTAGGAAATTCCCCATATCTTCAAAATTAGTAGACTCAGCGAGTTATGGTTTTTATTTTACTCAAAAATAGTATGTAATCTACTGATTATTTTGACAACTTTCTTTGAGCAAAGTCGACCTTTCGGTTCCTACATAAATAACGTCCCAAGAGTTCTCTAATTACGTTATTAATTTTATAATTCATCACTGTAGTACAAATTTTGAAAAGTGGGCACTAGTTTCACACAAAAATGCCAATGGTCCTTTCTTTATATGAATAATATTGTACAATATTCGCTGTTTCACACCATAAATGTAATTTGACGTTTTAGCTTAATCGTTAGTGGTACTAACGATTTTTCTAGCACACTAATTACTAACTTACAGACTAAAACCAACATTGTGCCGTATTCACAATTAGACCACACGCGATCGTAAGTAGGCGGAGGAATTTAAATTCCTACTGTTCGGGGAAAAAATTCATGTCGTTCCCTCGTTGTTAATACTTTCGTTTTAACAAAAAATGTCTTTGAGCTGTACGCTATGCGCTGTGTTGTAGGTCGTTGAGTGCAGCTGGGTAAGTCGAAAACTTTTTTTGAACCTGCGCCCGACCACGTACGGTGTACTCTAACCAACTAAGCCAAGAAATCCTTAGTCAGTTCGTTGAAAATCTTTCGGACCTTTAACGGCTCTAGCGCCGTTAGGGTGGGGCGCAGGTTCGAGTCCTTCCGAAATCGAAATATTTGGGAACTTATTAAATTTCTTAGAGATTACCTTACCTACTTAGAGTGCGAGGGCTTACGCATTATAATACAAAAACCTTCAACAATCCTATTTGGTCCATCAAACTCTTGTTAGTAGTATGTCTAAAAGAATCTTACATTGAATGTCAAATACATCAACTCAAGTCTGTTCTGCCAGGATTATAAATTAGCCGCATCAGGTTGACCCAGAATTAACTGTTCAAAGCCCGGAATCAATCAATGCTGATTGACTGGTCAATCTTAGGAGAGCCCAGATTTCAGAGTGAGCCTGAAGCATTTGTCAGAAAAATCTGTGATCTATGTCTCAAATTCAACAAGGTATAATGCCGGTTTAAATCAATTTGAACTTTTGAACTCACCGTTCAAAAGTTCAAATTGATTTAAACCCGGCCGGGCCGTAATTATCTCAAAAAGTTTCTAAAAAAGGCTGAATTTTGAGACAGCACCAATTTCATACATGAACTCAAGAAGTACATAATAGACTGACTGAACCAACTGCTTACCACCCGATCTGTGGTTTACTTCTGGGAAAAGTTTAGCCCTACTCTAAGGGCACGCGAAGGAAACTATAGCAATTTACGATGTGTTACATAAAACTCGCGTTCCTAAATCGTCGAAAAAGCATCTACTTGGGTGGGCTTTGATAACAATTAACGTTTTATTGTTTAATGGTCAGTAATAGGAACTTTGTTTGTGGTTTTTGGGGGCAAGTGGTTGCACATTGTTACGTTTCTAAGAGTCATTTTCAATTTGAAGGCGTTACTTTGTAGGATTGTTGAGTTAGAAGTTGAATGGCGAACTCATTGTTGCGACTTTTTAGCATGTTTTTCAACATGTTGGCTTGACCACCCTGGGTTCGGAGTTTACTTTATTTTCCAGGGAGAAACGTTAGAGGTTTACGAGGTTTTTTACTAGGATAAGCTTTAATAGAATAATACTATTTATTACAGGCTCTTATAAAAAACAACTGCCAAAATCTCACCTGATGAGAAGTGACAATGTTACATAAGTAACATTGTCAGATTTTGGTCAAACGAAGGTCTATCGATAGTAAAAAATAATAAAAAAACTAGTTTACGCTCGTGAATTCTTTTTTTCTTTGGAAAAGTTTGAAGGTTATTTCTATTCCATATAGAAACTGATTTATGGTATAAAAAATAACTTTTGTTATATTCGAGACCTAGAACAGTATGCAAGTAGTATGCAATTTCAAATAAATGGTAAAAAAAACATCCATCTAAATATCCAAACTTCCGCATTTATAATATTAGTGTGATCAGTACAGAAAGCCAAAACTACATCTGAAAATATAACTTCTACAGTTTTCTATGAAAGTACCAAACACAAAACTTTATGACTTTAACATTCAGCAGCTTCATTATTAAAATTTTTAGCTGGGAATAAGTGCGGTTCTGAAAAGTAATACTAAACGTGGAACCTTTGGCTTCAATAATACTGGGGAGGAAAAATGCGCGAGTGTCTAGAAGTGTCCCAACTGTCTGCTTCGATTCTTTGTTAAAGATCTCGTAGAGTAAAATATGCAGAAGGTATAGTTCGTGATAATGCTCAACTTATGCTTAGATAGATAGATATATAGATTATTACTTTATTGCACCATCAACATATACAAAAAAACATTTAAACATAAACTTAATACTAACTATATCTAATGGCACAATCGGCGGCCTTATCGCTAACAGCGATTTCTTCCAGGCAACCTTTGGATGGACAGAATCGGTACGTATATAGCTGACGGTGGCGTAATCGATCATAACACTAATATATCAAAGGATAATACATAAAAACAGAAAGAGCAAAATTTTATAAAAAGAGGACAAAAAAAAAACATTAAAACAGTAATAATTTAGTAGAAATTTTTAATAAGAATCAGGAAGATTTATCAAGAGTGGACAGATAGTGCTGATATACCATACTTTTGAAGATAGGAAGGGATTTAGCTTGTCGGATAGAAACAGGAAGGGCGTTCCAGAGTCTGGCGGCCTGTAACGTGAAGGAATTACCATAGAACTGGGAAGTGTGCGATGGGATTTTTAAAAGAAGGGTATCAGAGGAGCGAAGGGATCGTGAATGGGACTGATGGAGAAACTCAAAACGGTCTTTTAGGTAAGACGGTGTTGATGGAAGAAATAGAACAGAGTAAAGGAGATTAAGAACATGAGCATTGCGGCGAAGACGAATGGGGAGCCACTTGAGCCTATTACGGTACTCAGAGATGTGATCAAATTTACGCAGGCCAAATATAAATCTAATGGAGTAGTTCTGAAGACGCTCAAGCTTGTTGAGTTGGTCTTCAGTTAGGTCGGGATAGCTGGCGTCTGCGTAGTCTAAGAGAGGGAGCAATAAGGATTGTGCAAGCGCAATTTTGGTGCAAGTAGGAAGGAAGTTACGCAATCGTTTTAGAGAAGCACCTGTACCAAAAGTCTTCCTGGATACTTCTGCTAGCTGAGGACCCCATGATAACTGCCTGTCCACAATCAACCCCAAGTTTTTTACTGTGTGGCTGATTTCTATTGAAACCCCATTAACAGACACTTTGGGCAAGTCAAGACACCCGTACGAGCGATCATCCTAGAGCTACCTATAACAATCACTTGGGTTTTATTAGGATTAACCTTGAGCCCAAAGGATTTGCTCCAATCGTCGACGTTTTTAAGGTCTTTATTGACTTCTGCGATGGTTTCACCTAGCCATTCAATAGGTGCCTGCGTGTAGATTTGCAAGTCATCTGCATAGAGGTGGTAGGGAGAAGATAGATGTTTGGAGATAGAGTTGATGAAGATGGCAAAGAGAAGAGGAGATAGAACGCCGCCCTGAGGAACACCGGCATCTAGTTGACACCATGTTGAGAAAGAATCGTCAACGCGAATACGTTGCCGGCGTCCATTCAGGTAATTACGAAACCAGCCAATCACTGACGGCGATATGTTAAAAGAGCGAAGGAGAGCTAGAAGAATGTCAAAGTCAACGTTATTGAAAGCGTTGCTGAAGTCAAGGAGTGAGAGAATAGTAACAAATCCGTTGTCCATGCCATGTCTGATATCATCGGTAATTTTGACAAGAGCAGAGACAGTACTATGGCCTGGACGAAAACCGGACTGAAAGGGATTCAAAAGATTATTGGAAGTAAGGAAAACGCTAAGCTGTTGGTGCACAAGACGCTCTAAGACTTTAGAGAGGAAAGGGAGAATGGAGATGGGACGGAAATCTGAAAAGGAAGCAGGATTGGGTTTTTTAGGAAGAGGAGTGACCTGGGCCTCCTTCCATACCCTTGGGAAGGTTTCAGAGTCAATAGAGAAATTAAAAAGGTAAGTTATTACGGGAAGGATTTCATCAAGGATCGGGATAATCATCTTTTTACTGATACAGTCGCTACCAACAGCATTAGACGTGATGGACAGGATACTCTTTTTAACATCGCCATCAGTAAATTGACTGAAGGAAAAATTAGAAAAGGCGGGAGTTGAAAGAGAAGAGAGATAATTCAAAGTTTGAAGTTTAGTAAATCCATCAAAGCTGGAAGAGGAGGCAGAGAAATGAGAATTTAAAGAATTTATGTCAAGGTCTTTAGGTGCATCTTGACGCGATTTGCCGACACCGAGCGTGCGTAAGAACTTCCATACTTTCGCTGGGTCTTTATGTGTAACGTATTCATGAATGTAACGGCGTTGTGCATCCCTACACACTCTATTGCAGTGATTTCTAGCCTCAGCATACTTGATTTTGTTATGTTCTGTCGGAGTTCTTCGAAAACGAACTTTGGCTGCTTGTTTCTTATGCATCTCAGACCGAATTTTATCAGTGAGCCATGGTGCAGATGTTTCATCTTCACTGCTCGGACCGGAGCATGCACGTCGTACAAACTTATTAAGATTTTGTTGAAGCAATCTACCTTTGCATCAATAGTGTCAGCTGCCTGAACCCCGGACCAATCAACGTTTTGAGCATCGTCGCACAAGGATTTCAGATCCATTGAACCAAAATTGCGCTGCAGAAGAATTTTGGGTTTGTCTTTAGGAGGTCGAATCTTATAAGATAGAAATACAAGGTCATGATAAGAGAACTCATCCGCCGTACACTGTCCATGCTTGGCAACATGAGCTGTGGAAGAAACAAAGATTAAATCCAGAAGGGAAGGTTGACAATTTGGAAAATGATGAGTCGCACTCAGAGGAAGAATGGTCAGGTTGTTAGCCTGAACAATATTCTCAAGAGCGGACGAGCGAGAGTCACGCTTTATTAGACAGGTATTAAAATCACCCATTATAATAGTGTGATCATGGAGTGGAATAAGATCTTCAAAATGCTTTTCAAGAGAAGAGAAAAAGTTAATACGCATAGAAGGGGAGTAGTATACTCCAAGAAGGATTTTACGATGTGCTAGAGTGACTTGGAGAAAAAGATGTTCACCAGCAGAGGAGGATGGCGGCTGCGCAGACATATCAATGATTGTATAAGGAATGCGAGTACGTAAGTATATTGCTACACCACCACCTCCGCTACTTGTGCGGTCGTTCCTGATGAGCTGGAAACCTGGGAGAGAATATGGAGTAGTGGGTAAGTTCGGTTTCATCCAGGACTCGGATACGAGAATGGCATGTATTATTTGCATTTGTATTATTGCTTAAGGTGCATCTAGTGTCTGAATTGACGACGACAATTATTTGGCGCGTGCTTATGTTGTCTTTAATTTTTTGTTAGGGAAAAAACATTCGATTGATTATTAGGTTTTTTTCATTAAACATTTTCTTACCAAAATGTGATTCCTTTTTTGACAGTCTCTGGCCCGTATTGTAAAAACTTGCTTAGTCATTCATTTATGCTTGAGAAATGATTTTCTATGCCAGCAGCGTTACTCAAGCATATAACGCGTAGGGTTAATAAACTGGCTATATAAAGACACTTTTTGGTACACATTTTTGACACAATTGGATGTTAAATGTAAAGGACAGAGGCCCGTATGATGAAAGCTTGCTCAATCATCGATCTATGTTAGAGTTACGATTTTTTAAATCAAAATCTGGACTCAAGCATGTATGGATGACTGAGCAGCTTTCATGATACCGGAAGGCCTCGTCACTTGGCCTACTGTTTTGAGTTAACTGTGTCATAACCGCAGAGTTGAGTGCATTCTTCTGTGACAGCAACAATATCGCTTCCAAACTCTCCACGACAGATGCTCCTGTATACGTGACACAAATGTAAAACAAGATCCGTGAAAAGAAAGTAAAAATAGATGTCGGCTAGGGGTAACTATTGTAGGGGAACTAAAGAACCGCAGTTTGTTTTCGATCCGTTGTTATTTATCGTCATTTTTCTTCATTTTATTGTATTTTGCATTTTTAAGGGGCTTCGGAGAATCTACTCGTAGCATACGAATGGGACTATTTTTGGAAGGGTGGGTTTTGAAAGCATAGATTTACAAACGCGTGCTATAAAATAAATACAATAAGCGTTCAAATCATAATATCCAAGTTATGGCCAAATAGTGAAACGAAATTTGAAACTTTGCTACTACTGAGTTTGTGTTAAGCTGTTCACAAATCACACCTTACCTACCGACCTAACTTTAGGGCTTCAGTTTGAAAACTGAGACCCTTCCCGACATCCTTAGTTATGTTTAATATTAGTAGTACAAGCTCCTGCATCGCAGGCGGACCTTGGCCCGCAGCGCCACAGAGTTCATACTACGTTCTCGAATGTGACTCTTAGGCCCGCATTATGAAAGCTCGCTCAGTCAGCGATCTATGCTTGAGTGACATTTATGCCATAGAAAAGCGTTACTCAAGCATCGATTGGTAACTGAGGAAGCTTTCAAAATAGGGGCCTTAGACTTCTGCCAAAACCTTCATACATGAAAATACAGCTATTTATTCGTTCAAGAGCATTCAAGCTTTCGTCAAAGCTTTATTTGTGAAGTTTGTAGAATTACAAATACGAAATACTTGTAAATGAGCCACGCTAATAGGAATCGTGTTGTATGTCTGAATGTGACACAGATTAGAGTCTAAGATAGACGACTGCGGCAAGCATTAACAAGAATTGGGTAATATTGAGGTATTCAACATTTAAATTAGCGTTTTGAACGGAATAGACAAATTCAAAGGTTGTGAAGAGATTACTTACGAAGATATAAATTACCAACTTAATTAAAACTAAGCTTCATCATCGTCATCATCAGCCTATATTAGTCCACCGCTGGACATAGGCCTCCCCTAATGAGTACTGTAGCGCCCTGTCTGCAGCTTGCCGCATCCAGCATCTGCCAGCAGTCTTTCGCAAATCGTCATCCCACCTGGTCGGAGGGCGTCCTACACTACGTTTGCCGAGTCGCGGTCTCCACTCAAGAACACGTTTACTCCAGCGGTTGTCGGTTCTTCGCGAGATATGGCCGGCCCACTGCCACTTCAGCTTGCTAATCCTTTGAGCTATGTCGACAACCTTGGTTCTCTGTCGGATGTATAACTAAGCTTACGTAGTGCTAGTAGATTTCGTTTAAGTTGTAGAAACTAACTATATACCTGTACCTATATACTATCTATATACCTATGTACTACCTATGTACATCTAGATAAGCTTATCATATTGTTGTTTTGTTTTTATTCAGGTTGGCGCGTCAGCCAGCTTACTGGGTATGACGCTCTTTGCAGACAGAGCCATTTTAGTTGAAGAAACTGTCAACTTTTTAAAATTTTCGGTATAAAAATCTTCTTATTTTGTGCCTGAAGGTTGACCCAGATCAGAGGCACACAGCTACTACCCAGCCCAAATGTGCGTTGAAATACGAGCTTTAACTTTTACAGTTTAGATGCTTTTCATATTGACGGCATCAGATGACAGACAGCTCGCGGACTGCTCGTTTGAGGCTTGTGGGAACCATTTTGTCAATATGAAATGTATCTAAATGTTACGTGTATATATTGAATACACATTTTTGTGCTGGGTGGTAGCAGTATCGGATTAATGAGCGCAGAACTTTAAAGGCACAGTTTGAGAAGAAGTTAATATATAAACAGTTAGTTGCGAGTTGCCAGTTGCCGCAATAGTTGCTCAGTCTGTATAGCGCCTTAGTTTCGCTCAATGTGCATAGTTTAGAAAGTGGTACCCTCTAAGATTTTCTTTCTGGACTCCGAAAGATGAACTTTTTTGCTTTGCCGCGGAAAGATAAACTTTTTTGCGTTACAACTAGAATCTTCAAAAAAAATCCTTAAAAATAGACCAGAAAATCAATGTAGATAGGCCATAAGCGGATTTGCCGATTTTCAGTAGGTATATACAGAGATTTTAGAGCCAAATGTCGTAAAGTTTATTAAAGTAGGCCGTCTCCGATGGGCTGGTCACGTAGAACGAATGTAAGACGACAGAGCACCAAAACGTCTTCTTCGTGGCAAACCTGATGGCCGGAGACCCCCCTGGAAGACCGAAACTCAGATGGCTCGATGGTATCCAGCAAGACTTAAAAGCAATTGGAGTGACTGGCTGGCAGGAAAAAGCCAAGAATAGGATCGATATTTACTCGACCAGACCAAGGCCCACCCGCGGCTGTAGAGTCAGGATGATGATGATGATATACAGAGATTTACAACTTTCTGCAAAATGGTTGTCTTGAAAATGTGGTCGAACAAATACGTATGGCAGTATGTCGCCGGTCAATAAGCAAAAATCAATATGTCAAGTAGCTTACATAAATATTACATAGATAGAACTGGCAGAACGCTACCCTAGCATCTAAAACCATTGAAGATTGGTAGGCATGTGGCAAGTAAAAATACAACAAAAAAAAACAAACGAAATTAAAACAATGAAAGTAAACTTCTATGTTACGACATTTTTAAACGGTCAGTTTAAATTGTTTACCAACAGCAGTAAACTCTATTTGACAAGGTACACGTAATTTCACTTATCAGCGCGAGCGCACCTTGTAGTCGCAAACTTGCACTCAGAGGGGTAGGTATGTTAGCGTGTGGAGAGGTATGAACAAAATAAAAAATTGGGCATAAATAAACGGCTGTAACTTTGATTGCGTTGACTCAGAAGTTTGATTTATATCGCGGCTCCAAGAGGTTACAATCTTTAGTATATGATGTAAATTTGAACTCGATACTTCCACGTGTTTCTGAGAAAAGAAGGTTGACAAACCGACAGACGGACAATGAGGTGATCCTATAAGGGTTATTTTTTTCCTTTTGAGGAGGATTGGAAAAATCACACATAGTGTTATCCACTGATTTAATCGAAGTTTGTATTCGAAGATCTCTGTTTATGTGCATAAATACCACTCCGTGGTTCTTCTCAGGCATTTCGCCAGCCGAATATTTAGCTCAAAGGTATTTATAGCCTTTTAAAATCTTCTCAGAAGCAAAGAGTTAAGGGCATTGATGGGGCGTCCTTTTGGCTAATTTACACGATTATCCAATATCAGTTTATCTTCCATTCATTCGATTTTTATCCGTGAATCGATACATTGTTTACCTCTTTTAGAAACTTTATTCGGATATCGGAATTTGTATGTTCTTTTTTTAATTTACATTGGAGGTTGTATAGGCATATTTGGTTCTACACTGCTGTGACTTTTAAAAGTTTATCAAGAAATACTGCAAAAAAAATTTTTTATTCTTATTTTTTTATAGGACATTTTTTGCTTAGCGAATATGCCAGTTCCGTTTTACAGACACAAACTTAACCCTTAGGTACTTTATCTAATAATATCATATAACATTATGTACAAGGCCTTAGCGGCCTCGCACAGTGGGGTGGAAAGTAAACTTTGAACGAAAGAAACCTAATTCTGCGAGATTCAAATGAAACACTGCGACTGAAAAACTGCCAAACTTATTAATATTTATGTATTTTTAGTTGGTACAAATAAATGGTGCTGCGGTACAAATTTTGCATACGTACCTTGGTTTCCTGAACCTATATGTACAGTTGTTATTTAATGAAATCGGCCAAGTGCGAGTCGAACTCGCGCACGAAAGGTTCCGTACCATTATCTATAAAAACGGCAATTTTTTTTTTTTTTTAAAGTGAATATATAACTAAATATTTTGTGAATATTTCAAGCGTCTACCTGTTGCCGTTATCAAATATGAGCAAAAACGACAAAAAAAATCACGTTTGTTGTATGGGAGCCCCCTTAAATATTTATTTTATTCTATTTTTTTGTATTTGATGTTATAGCGCCAATAGAAATACATCATCGGTGAAAATTTCAACTGTCTAACTATCACGGTTCATGCAGCCTGGTGACAGACGGACAGCGAAGTCTTAGTAATAGGGTCCTGTTTAACTTTTTGGGTACGGAACCCTAAAAAGGGGTAGTAGTTAATGTCATATGACACTTACCAAGGGTTGTAGCTTCATGACTTCCCGAATCCTCGAAGATTTAAAATTCCACCCCTTACACCGATTTACTATTGTCAACCAAAAGGTTCATCTCACATTTTATTTACGTTTAGTATTTTTCATTGCCTACTTTGGTGGTTGAACATAATATGTAGGTGATAGTGACGTTCAGAGATCGGTGATACCCTTGACGGTCTTATTGATGTCTTCAGACATCAATAAGACTTTTTGTGAAAAACAGTGCACTTTCATGTTTTTTTATTGTATTTTTTTTCTCCTTAGTTTTGTTTATCGGTGAAGGAACCAAAGAAAAAATTATGAATTTTATGTAATTCGAGTATTTTACCACGGGGATCCCGTGAGTACTGAGATCTAGGCCTAGATTGACAACCAAACCCGTTAGTTCCATGGCCCCGGACGCACGTGTCCGTGTGCACCACCGCTTGACGGCGGCTAGGCGGCGGCGGCGACGACGGCGCGGCGCGCTCCGGCGGGTCGCACCGCCGCCGTCGCGCCGGGCCTCGAAGTGATGCGATATACTATTTATTCGATATGCTTTTTATGGCCTACGAAACGTACGACGCATTAAGTGCTGCTGCCGGTACTACAGGCGGCACGCCCCTGCAGGTCGCACCGCCAAGGCTGGACAGTGAATGCGTTAACAGGGGGGGTAGGTTACCTATCGGCGAAGGACTCTGTACTACTACAGAAACACGTATGTTAGGGATTCTGTTGGATTAATGTTGACTGTTGTGCTGTGTAGACCGATTGGCGCGGCGGGCGAAGGTCTGCGAAGCAGAAGATAGCGGGTTCGATTCCCGCCTAATATTTGTTCCAGGTGTTCTGGGTATTATCTAAGAATAATAAAAAAAACATCATATCGTTACCATTATATACAGGTTTCACCTGAAAATCAGCGCTACCTCGCATTAATGTGAGGTTGCATTAAGCTGAGGTGGAACCCTTTGGCCTGCACCGTTACAGCGCAGAGCACACACCCCACCCGGGGGGCTGACTTACCCACAACCAAGCTTGCCTGCCTATACTCACTTATCTAGCTTATTTCTTTCTTGTATCTAGTCTGTGGGTGAGTGGGTAGGTAACGCCTAGTAACTTTTGTATATTTTTTCCTCCTTTCTGTTCTGTGTTGTATCTCTGTTGTGTCAATAAATGCATCTCTATCTATCTATCTATTATATCGTTTTCTCTTTTCAGAACATTCGGTGTAACAGCCAGCCTGCAAAATCCGGATCCCGTTGGCATTTGGCAAAGTGCTGGGACGTCCCGTCGCCTGCCCGTTCTTACATCAGTTCGCACTCCGGCGTCTCCGGCCTACGTAGATTTAACGAAAAAAGCCTTTTTCGGGTTTCGCACTAGAAGGGTGGCAGCTTAATCGTTGATGCATAAATTTGACGTTAATATACCTCCTTAGAGACACACCTATGAAACAAATAAACTAGCTTGTTCCCGCAGCTTACTCACGTGGTATTTGAATTCAATTAATTTTACTCTGATTAAAATAAGTATTTTAAATGCAATCAATATATATATATATTTTTTTTTTATCTAAGCGTAGGTGTAGGTATGTGTATATTTTTGTACTTTTAGTAGGTTAGTAGCTTAGTAGGTATATAATGAGTTTTGTTTTATTAGTACAACAGTATTCATTAAAAGAGATATTAAAAGAGATTACAAGAGTATTTAGTAAAATACTCTCAGAGAAGGTGTGCTGAAATCTTTAAACAACGGATGCTATCTTTTATTGGAAGTAATGAGCTTCGGACAAACCTACAACTAATCGTGAGTGCCATTCTCTCTAGACCTTACATATAGCTCAAGTTGGTTCACCTGGGGAAGTTTTCATAGATTTTCAGCTAGAATCGTGTACCTATCTCATTGGTCTGTGAACGCCTACAGCTGGGTATAAACCTGCTCTCTATATGGTCGGTACGCCATTCAATCCGGCTTTATAAGAACTACAATTTGCTTCACGTATATCTAACAAAGGGTGTAAGGGGGCCTCAACATCTTGCCCCCAAGCCAACCTAACCTGCACGTGGTGCACCCTGCTGAACAACGAACTAGGCTCTGGCGACTCACCAAGACGCACTGGCCAGCGTGGTGTTTTAAGGCTAAACCCCCTCTTTTAGTATGATACACGCCCAAAACAAACGGCCCTCAGTCCCCGGCAGCCCCGCTATTCCGAGTTCTGGCAGCGGCTCCGGTTCCGGCGGGGCAGAGGGTGCGAAGAATCTCCGGCAGAGATCCAGCTGCCGAACCCTTATGACCCTGGCTACGTTTAATACACGGACTTTGAAAGACGACGATAGGCTAGCTGAATTATTAGAGGAATTAGAGCATGTCAAGTGGGACATTGTCGGCTTGGCCGAAGTTAGACAGAAAGGTGAAGATCTTACAAGGCTGTCTTGTGGCCATATGCTATATCATAAAGGGCATGATGACTCATCTTACGGGGGCGTTGGATTTCTTGTTCACAAACGGCTGTATACTTCCATCAAATGCGTCAAAAGCATCTCGACGCGTGTTTGCTACGTTGTAATCAAACTTAACGATCGCTATGCCTTAAAAGTAATCCAAGTATACGCTCCGACTTCAGACCACGCCGATGATGAAATGGAAGTTTTCTATGAACAAATAGAAACAGCATACAAAGAAAATCCGTGTCACTACACCACCTTGATGGGTGATTTTAATGCTAAAATTGGTCCACATAATGAACCAGAGTATACAGTTGGACAATATGGTCTAGGACGGCGAAACCCACGGGGACAGCTTTTGGTTGACTTTTTGGAAAAACATGCCATGTATGCAATGAACACCTTTTTTAAAAAACGTTTATCCAGAAAGTGGACTTGGGCCAGTCCGGATGGGCATACTAGAAACGAAATAGACTATATTATAACACCTCAAAAGAATAGCATTACGGATGTTAGTGTGCTTAGTCGTTTCAAAACCAGTAGCGATCACCGCCTAGTGCGTGCCACGTTCAGGTACGATCTTCACAAAGAACGATCCAAAATGATTAGAAAACACCATCCTAAGTACGATAGAGAAGCATTCTTTTTCTTACAAAAAGAATATCGTCTTGAATTACATAATCGTTTTGAGGGGCTTGAAGAGATAGACCTGGATGTGGACTTGCTCAATCAGAAACTGTGCGACATAATAGTCGAAACGACCAAAACACACATAAAGGGTGCCAAAGCAAGCGTCAAAAAACTAACTCCTAGCACCCAGGCTTTATTGGCTCAAAGAAGACTTATTAAAAACAACACAGAAACAGATCAGAGAGAATTAGAAAAGTTGAATAGATTAATCCGAAAAGCTTTAAAAACTGATATAAGATCCCACAACACCAAAATCATAACCGAAACCATTAGAGAACACCAAGGCCCAAAAGTTTTTAGACGTAAAGTAAATAGAAACAAATCAGAAATAAATAAGTTAACGAATAAAACCGGAACCATTACATCAGATCGAGACGAAATAGTTCGCATTGTCGAAGATTTTTATGCAGATCTTTATGCATCTAAAGTGAGTGAGCCAGAATTGCCAACAAGAGATGACCAAAGAGCAGAACCAATTGAATACCTCGATGACGAGTGTCTTCCTGAAATAATCGAGGATGAAGTTGGCTTTGCTCTGAGCCGAATGAAACGAGGCAAGGCTCCTGGTGATGATGGAGTGTACGTGGAAATGCTTCAAGCAGGAAATCCATCGGTACTCAAGCCACTCACAAAACTCTTCAACAAAGTTTTGCAGGAAGGTGTTACTCCCAGGATGTGGGAAAATGCCATGGTCACAATTCTGCACAAAAAAGGCGATAAGACTAAGCTTGAAAACTATCGTCCGATAAGCCTACTCTCACAGATTTATAAATTGTTTGCCAAGGTCCTGTGCAATAGACTATCTCGTTATCGGCCGGCTTCCGGAGTGGATACTCGACCATAGACCACATCCACGCAGTCAAGCAACTGATGGAGAGATGCCGAGAATACAACCGGCCCTTATGTCTTGCCTTCGTCGACTATGAAAAGGCGTTCGACAGTGTCGAGCATTGGGCCGTGTTTCATTCTCTCCATCGTTGCGGCATTGACAAGCGATACGTGGATATCCTCCGGGAGCTGTACAGGAGCGCGACAATGCAAGTGCGTATGCATGAACCTTCAGGCCCCGTCTCTATCCATCGCGGTGTGAGACAAGGTGACACCATTTCTCCGAAACTCTTCACAAATGTGTTAGAAGACATAATGAAAACACTAAATTGGGATAAAAGTGGTGTTAACATCAATGGCCGCCGCATGTCGCATTTGCGTTTTGCAGATGATCTCATCCTTCTGGCTGAAAACCATGCTGATCTCCAAACTATGCTTCAAGATCTGCACGAGGCTTCACTAACTATCGGCCTTAAGATGAACAAGTCCAAAACCAAGATCATGTCCAACCGTCCAGGTCCAAAACCCTCCATCTTAGTTGGGAATACCCAGCTAGATGTAGTGGACGAGTACATATCTTGGGCATTGTTTATCTTTTGGCCGATCCTCTCAAGCCAAGGAGATCGCAAGAAGGATACAATTAGGATGGGCCGCCTTTGGAAAACTTGAGGACGTCTTTAAATCCAAAATTCCGCAAAGCCTGAAAACCAAGGTTTATAATCAATGCGTCCTGCCCATTCTCACTTACGGGGCTGAGACATGGCCGCTCACAAAGGAATACATGCACAAGATCAGAGTAGCTCAAAGGGCAATGGAGCGCGCCATGCTCGGTATATCCCTCGTCGATCGCATACCCAACGTGGAAATACGACAACGCACTAAAGTCGTAGACGTAGGTATGCGAATCGCGAGCCTAAAGTGGAGATGGGCAGGACACGTTGCAAGGCGGGATGACGGCCGATGGACCAAGGCGGTCACAGAGTGGTACCCGGTGGGCGTGAAACGCTCTAGAGGTAGACCACCTGCCAGATGGTCGGACGATATCGTCGGGGTGGCCGGAAGACTGTGGATGAGGCTCGCACAGGACCGAGTTAACTGGCGTGTAAAAGAGGAGGCCTATACTCAGCAGTGGGTGTCAAGGGGCTGATGATGATGATGATGATATCTAACAATTAGGCGAGGTAAAAAAAATTAAATAAAAAAAAAACATTTATTCAGAACATTTTACATAAGGATCATTGATGGTAACCTTACTCGATTAAGCTAATTACTTTTATCGAGTAATATCTTCGATCTTACTTAGCGATTTAAAAGTTACCCAGCACCCGAATTTGAAAAGCTTTTCGCTTTGCATACTCTTTGTATCTACTACAGTATATGCCTTCTCTCAAAGGAGGCAATAAACAGCTTAAGATGGGCTAAGGTAAGTTCCTAAGAGACCAACCTAATTAACCACAACTTCCTAGACGAAATTCAAAATTTGTTCCCCACGGCTCAACTTGGTACGTGAGGATGTAATTATGCACAATTATTTTGTTGATGGTTCCAGAATCTTTCAAAACACTAGTGCACCAGCTATTTCCAATCTAGAAGCTATATCGAACAAATAAGGGCACCCGATTGACAGCATTTAGATCGGATGGCAAAGGATGGGGACTCGGAGGATATTCACGACGAATTGATATAAATCGACCGAATGCGATCTATCTTCTTTAGAGCATCTACTCAGCGGAGTTAGGGCATGTGCATATTGGTAGTTTCGTTACTCTTGTACCTTGTACTCTTGTATGTCTGATTAAAGAAACTTTTTTTTTTTTTTTTTTTAATATTTGAACTGATAACTACGTAATTATTAGTTGAGCTACTTGTAGATTGTTTGCAACAGTCTGCAGTTAGCTCAATTGTTTCAATTGTAAATACTAGTTTTAATTTAATTCTATTATTTGATTGTAGTTTTCTTCGTTCTGGGTGATTTTATCATTATGCTGATTTTTTTAGTTTGTCATTGGCTACTTGTTTTGTGGTTTGGTACGGACGTTTCTAAGGTTTTTGTTATTATAATGCGTAAAACATCGCACGCTGTGTAATTTCTAAATAAGTAATCAAAAAATATCTCTAAAAGGAGAAGAGGAATGGGAAGGTCGCGGGTCAAGTCCCACCGAAATCGTTTTGTTTTTGTTTATGGTTTTTTTTTACGTTTCTATTTATGGTTTGTTGAGTTCTTTTGTCTGACAGTCATTTGTCAGTTGTATTGTTGTTGTATTGATAGTTTGTTGAATTAGTAGTTCGTGAAATTATTGATAGTTCGTATAACTGAAAAAAACAAATTTACCGAGTTCAAAAGAAACGTGCTTTCTATTCAAGTAGGTTATACAATATTCATTCATATTCATTTATTGTGATTTTATGCATACATATTGTTCTAAGGTGTAGGTAGTGTTAATGGGTACACAATGCATAAAAACCCTGTCAGGGCGCAATATTCCTAAGTAGGAAATCGAAAAACCATGATGTTTTAATGACAATTTACCTTTAAAAACGGTCTTGTCTATTAATTTACAACTCAGTGCAACAAAAAGAGACACAATGTTTAATTCAACAGATGGACGCTTCAAAATTCTTTGTTCAGTGTGAAGCGACTCTCTCTCTCAAATTATTGTGTGTGACATCTTCGCCACAAACAGTAACGGTGGTGATGTTAATAGCTGACTTATTCACCACCACGAAATGTTTAACAAGCCTGTACTAACCTTTCTGGCGGTGAATGACGGAGTGACAAACTATCTCTAAACTGTGAGGTAGAATAATGATAAGCACCAATCGCAAGAGACTCATTGCGATATTTGAACTAACAAAAAAAAAAAAAAGGCGTAATAATGTCTGTCAGTTACCTTTTCACATCTTAATAAAACGACCGATGTGGCGCGGTGGGTGAAGGTCTGCCTGCGACGCAGGAGGTTGCGGGTTCGATTCCCACCTCGGGACAAATGTGTGTACGATCTGCAGACATTTGTTGAAATTTTTGTTAAAATTTTGTTGGAGGATCAATCCTATACGTAAGCATGATTTTGAAGAAAAAAAACAATTGGATTTTAATTTGAAGAGGAATGTTGTTTTATCTGTAAAACAAAATAGACAATAATAAAATAACGAGTTCAAAATAATAAAGTTACCTAGACAGTTTATTATAAAATATATCTCTGTAATCCAAGTGGCTCTCCCAGATCAAAATGAATTATTTAAATTAATTCACCGCCAGAAATGTTCTCTTTAGCGTTAGATAGACATTTATCGCCTATTAAAATGAGAAACTACTTAAAACCTAATCGGATTTCCAGTAACGTGATCACGGGCCGTGTATTAATTAGATCATTACCATCTTGTAGACAGGAGCAAGATAAAAATGTTGTTTTGCAAATATTTGGGCGACGTTGATTAGTTGCTTCGAAGTGTTTTGCTGTTTACCGTGAACAAATCAAGTCTGGTCTGATAATATCGATGATTCCGATTCAGTACTTACTTATACCTCAACCTATAATAGTCCACAGCTGGACGCAGGCTTCTCCCTGATAATTTGACTGCTTAACCCTAATGATTTGGTGATGTAATTTGTCTATTTTTTTCTTTTTTATTGCTTGATGTATTTTTGTGTAACTGATGGACTCTCGTTATGTCTGAATAAAGAAACTTTTAATTTTTTTATTTATTCATAATTGCCTTATTGGGTTTTTCTCATGGGAGGTAATACCCAAAATCCCTACGCTGGGTATGCGGGTTGGGAATCGCAGTTCGGTGGTAGATCTATTCTGCAAGAAGCGCTGCTGCCCGCCCCCCGGTGTATGTCCACTAGTTGCCTCTTACGACACCCACACGGGAAGAGTTGGGGTGGTACAAATTCTAAGCCGGCACCACACGGCTCTAGTACTTACTTATATTAAAATAATAATACCAATTATGACTATGATAGCTTTTTGCTTTATAGTGCGTAACTCCCACTGGGTCAATTTCCTACGAAAATTTTACTAAGAAATGAAATAAGTTCCCAAAAATTTTCGGTTTCGGCGGGTCTCGAACCCGCGCCCCACCCTCAGTACGGGTGTGCTCTAACCAACTAAGCAACGAGATCGACACGTGCTTCGTCGAAAATCTCCTTATATATGTGTAATATGTTACTGCAGCGTCGCTGTTTCAAAGGAGATTATGGTCCGTCCACAGTTCGTTTGCCAAGTCATCTGCAAAAATTAACTTCTAAGGGCTCTGCCGCACTGGGATGTCACGGCGACGTCGTCGTCGGCAACTTATCATTTTCATTCTGTATTGTATAGCAGCTAACTCACATGGCGATAGTTTGGCAACGTTACCAGCGACTCCAGTGTGGCGTCCCTGTGAAATAGGGACCTGTCGTGTCAAGGTTCGACATGACTCGAGCAACCTGGACATACGCCATTTTTTAGAAGTGAAGAACGCTTTCGTCTCGGCATTTTATTTCATTCCTTGTATAAGTTACTTCATCAAATAATCAAAACACAATTCTTTATAGCACGTGTACACATACGTACACCAAAAATAAAATACAGTATAGACTTTATACATATAAAAAAACAAAAAAAATACAAAAAAAGCCTTATCGCTTAGAAGCAATTTTTTCAGGCAGATTACATTGTGATAATGGCATAAAATATATTATGTAGAATTACTATATATATGTACTTGAAACTTGCGGTTTTAAAAAGTCCCGGTTATCTACAAGCGCTCAAGAGCTTTTTTACTGCGGCACCACGCTAGAGTTCATAACGACCGAACATAAAAACTAGGGCTATAAATTAAACAATCTAAATATTGTTTTAGTTCGTTATCGTGAGTCGTAAAGAAACGGTCCCGATTATAATTAAGATATAAATCGATAGATCGAGACAATTTGTCATATACCACTGCTGGATGATTCGAACCTTTTGAAGAGCAAGTTTAGCTCTCAAATAAATTAGTGACGGTTACTTTCTGATTTATTTGATCTGGTTTTATTGATTCTGGATCGAACAGATCTATGCTCGATAATTTTCATGGTCGATTCACGACAAGTACACCGAGTTCCGATCGGTAGTATTATTATCTCTCACATTTCTGGTTTTCTTTAAATCATTAATTTGATATTAAAGTATTCAACATATTTTATGTTTTATGTCTATTGTCGTCCTTCATTAACCTCTCAACATTAATATTCAAATCAATTAATTTTGCGGATAAAGCGTTTACGATCTTGGCTATGGCATTTTTATCTTGTTTAGTGGCATATCGGCCATTTTGTTTAAACGATATTTTTCTTTATTATTGGTTTTACGACGTTGGTAGTTTATTCGCTTTTATGGTATTATTCATGCAGGGTTTTTGATTCAATTCACTATGTTCAATTAGCTTTGCTTCTGATAGAGCTATGTTATTAATGACAGCTTGTTTGAAGTTTTTATTGTTTTTCAAATTGCATACACGATAAGGTTTCATTAAAATTATGAAATTAATTTAACAAGTCTGTCATTAAACTTATAGGTTTTCTCAGCAGTACCTATACATATTCACTAGCCAATCTCATTGTACAACATTTATAAACAAATCAACCATTCCTAACCTAAAAATCACAGTGTCACGACGCCTTTTTATGCGCAATTTGCATGAAACGTCGATTTAAGATCCTTCTTTCAGTAAATATTGTTTATTTCACAACTCGACAACGCCAAGCTATGGTTTATGATATTCAGCAGTGCCTCGCGGTTTCACCCGCGTAGGTCCCGTTCCCGTGGGAATTCCGGGATAAAAAGTAGCCTATGTCCTATTCCAGACTATAATCTATCTCTGTGCCAAATTTCATCCAGATCCGTTCTGCCGTTCGTGCGTGATTGAGTAACAAACATCCATCCATCTATCTATCCATCCATCCAAACTTTGACATTTATAATACTAGCAGTGCCTCGCGGTTTCACCCGCGTAGTTCCCGTTCCCGTAGGAATTTCGGGATAAAAAGTAGCCTATGTCCTATTCCAGACTATAATCTATCTCTGTGCCATTTCATCCAGATCCGTTTTGCCGTTCTGGCGTGATAAAGGAACAAACATCCATCCATCTATCTATCCATCCATCCATCTAAACTTTCACGTTTATAATATTAGTGAGATTAGTGTGATGGGATGTGACGTGGTTTGTTTACAAAAACTGTACATCGAGTTTGACTAGTATATACGTTGTAGTGTTATTTGTAAAGCGTCTACGATCAAATTGCAATCGAGATCTAATTAGCTACCACAAGTCGCGATGATTAAACGAAACATTAATATTGCTAGTATGTGAAATTGGTTTTCAATGCAATCGAACAACTAATTTACATGATTACGGCATACTCCCATGGTATAATTGGAATGTAATTGCCGCCAATTTATTATTGCCATTTAATAATTACTAGTACATTTGTATGGGTTGAATTATAGTCAGCATTTGAATCTTTTTTATTTAAATTCAATCATCATCATCAGTCCTTGTCGTCCCACAGCTGGGCGTAGGCCTCTCTATGTATATGCCATTCGCCTCGGTCCTACGCTAGTCTGGCCCATCGCGCCGGCGGACGTCCCCTGCTCCTACAACCGTCTCTCGGCTACCACTCGGTCAGTGTTTTGGTCCACCTGCCATCACTCCGTCTGGCCAAGTGTCCTACTCAGCTCCATTTGAGGCCCAATATCCGCTCACTAACGTCTTGTACTTTAGTCTGTTAACGGATTTCGGTGTTGGGGACTCTGTCTAAGTCCCGTATTATTAAAGCTTGCTCAGTCATAGATCGATGCTTGAGTGACGTTTATGCCATACAAAATCGTTACTCAAGTAGAGGTCGATGACTGAGCAAGCTTTAAGAAATTAATAAATCCCAAAAAATTACGATCTCGACGGGATTCGAACCCGCACCTTCCCCTTCAGCGCAGGGTTGCTCTTTTTCCAACTAAGCTACGTGATTTGGAAAGAGCAACCCTGCGCTGAAGGGGAAGGTGCGGGTTCGAATCCCGTCGAGATCGTAAATTTTTGGGATTTATTAATTTCTTAGAAATTACCCAGAGTACTATAATAAATAAAAACTTTAGAATTGAGCAAGCTTTCATAATACGGGCCTAAGAGTGTGATACCGAACATGGAGCGCTCCAAGGCTCTCTGCGCAACTCTGATTTTGTGCACAACTGCCTTAGTACGCCGCCATGTCTCAGCACTGTAAGTCATAGTTAAAGTCATAATTTCAATAAAATTAAATCGAAAATTGAATAAACAAGCTTAGGTACACTGAAATCCAGTACTCCAATCCATGTACAAGGATTGCAGTCAGTTTTCTACTTTATTTAAGGTCAGCTCCATGGGCATTACAATAAGACAATAACCTAAAAAATATAAATGTTTTAAATCTCTATGCTTTTGTCTAGTTATTGAATTAAAAGCTGGAGACTCTAATTCTTTACTTATCAATTTCAATTATTTAACACATGATTTTTGTTATTGTAAAGTTATGTCGTGTTTACTGGCTCACATTACTTGCTGACCAATTCAGTTGTTTCTGCTGACCACTAGATGCAGCTCAATTTATTTTTTCTGCTTTCCAAATAAATTTTTTGGCTTACCTAAACCGCCTTTATCTGCTGACCGTTTAAATGATACCCTTTTTATTTTATGGTTTTAATAGCTACTGCTCTCGGCTTTGCACGCGCTTTTCAAGTAGCTTATGTCCGTTTCCGAGATACCATTTACCACTCTGCCAAATTTCATCGTGAAGTGAAAGGTAACAGACAGACAGACAGATTTTCGAATTAATAATAGTAGTATGGATTTGCCAGATCCCTCTTATTTTGGTATCTCAAACAAAACCCGTGTAAGAAATAAAAAGAACTTAATACGCTTTATACTTCCCGCTGACTTAGAATCATAAAATTTGGTTAGAAGCAAGATCTTATAGCACAAGTAAAAGGGAAAATTAAAATCGTAAATTTGTAGTCTACCTACCTATATCCTAGACCTAAAATCAAAATATTTGGCAAGAAATAAAATCTTTGAATTTTTTGATACTTAAACGGAACCCTCGTTGCGCGAATCCGACTCGAACTTGTTATTTTATTTTATTCGTAATCAAAATTTACTCAATAAGTGCCGTAAAATAATATTTAGATAACTGAGACTATAATATGATACACTCACTTAACAATAGAATCTGAATTGACCTGCCGCCGGTCATCCCTCACGCCGTATGCAGAAAACCAGCTGCATCATCACCAACCGGTCCCTGATTGCACTGGATTTATAACAGCAATTAGTCCAGACGCGTGCCACGACGACAACTGACAAATCGACAGTCCACGTGGGTGGGAAACGGGTAACATATATCTGAATATACGCTTCTTTTGTACGGCACATATTTTTAGGGATTCGAGTCGTGAAACTGGAGACGAAAAGGAACACACTCTTTTTTCATGAAAATACGAAAACGACGTAATAGTACTTCAGTGAAACGCCCGTCGAAAATGTAAGTATGAATGAATCACTTTAATTCATAACATTTGAAAGGCTGCGTTCGTTTTCTTTGAACATAACATACTTCCCAACACAACAATACTAAATACTTTCGATCAAGTAGGTAAACTTAAGAACAACAAAAAGTAAATGAAAATGTAGGTACACATCTATTTGGGAGATATACACAAATTCAGTCGTAAATCTATAACACCTCTCTTTTTGTATGGGTTAAAATATAAGAATTGGAGGACTTCTTCTTATGGGTTCTTACTTATAATACTGAAACAATAGATGCAGCGAACGGTGTTGATATTTAAGACTGCATACATAGGTAGGTACTGTATGAAGGTAAACACGTGAAAGAGTTTGCATAGAGTTGAGTTTTAGTCAACTAACTGAGGCCGCTCGAACTCATCCCGCGGGATCAGTTGACCTAATGTATATTTTGATCCCACCGATACATTTTATGATTTGTATACACATATAAAAAAAAGTGTTTCGACATTTAGTATTCAAATAGCTTTAAAAACACTTGCAAAAACAGTAGACAATCGAGTTGTCTTTTGTTTTTAGGATTGTGTAAATGTGATTTTACTTCGAAAATGCCGTAAATCCAGTGAAAGAACTCTACCCAAGTTACATCCTACGTCGAAGTGCACCAGCTTTTGTTTTGTCTGCCTGTTTTGTTATTACCAACTCTTCAAATACGAGTACATAAGCATATTGTAAAGTTCAATATCCAGTTGCATAAATTGATTTGCTATTCCTCGATCCTTTTCATGCATGATGGATCACATATTAACAATCAATAGCTAAGAGCTTTCATCAGATACCCAGCAATATCGTAGTAACTAAGGAGTAATCTGCAACATCTCTTATTGCATTTGCGAGAGCATGGATCGTGATTCACAAAGGATTTCGTCAATAACTACACAAGTCGGAACGGAGTTTAGTGACAGACTGTAAAATATGACAATATTTCATGACATAATTAAATTTAGCATGTTGGAAAAAATAAACTGAAGTTAATGCATTTCTTTTTTTGGGAAAGTCGAAATGTGTAAATATCGGACTAAAAGGCTCAGTAGTCCGATGATCTGTAGATAGATAGATAAATCATTTATTTTTCGTCTGCAGACACACATATAACAAAATAAACAAAGTAACAAAAGTGATTTTAAAATACTTAAGTGTTAAATTGTCCTAAACATAAAACAGCGCTGTATTGATCACCATCATCGGACTGATGAGACTAAAAAGTCTCATCAGTCCATTCACCGGACTAAATCATCGTACTACTGATACAAGGCGTATTTTACAGTTTGTCGTAAGACTCTATGCCTAGTCGCCTTGTGGTCGCTGGTTGCAGTAAAATTCGCTAAATTAAATCAAGACTCCTTACCAGTTCGGCTGGAACTAGTGGTGGGAGACTAGTGACTTAGTCATGTCTAAACATTGCACACAACAACACAACTCCTACCTGTTCATTGTTTGCAACAGTCTGCAGTTAGCTCAATTGCTTCAATTGTAAATACTAGTTTTAATTAAATTCTATTTTTTTATTGTAATTTACTCACTTATACACATTTAATCTAAAACCTAAAAACGTTCTGTATACAAAAGATGGCGTCAGTTTAATTCATGACAAAGCTATATCTTTTAAAAGTATGAGCTTTATTGTCCGGTCTACCCTGACCCTGATGATACCTGGTACCTACGTTCATGTAATCCAACTATGCATGTTACCTAGAAGGTTATTAATCCAATCAAGGCTCGATTTAATCAAAGCATCAAAGGCCCGTACCAGGAAGCCAATATTACCTGAATTCCGAACTTCTAGTACTAATTCCAGGTTGGTGGATGGTATTATGAGCGACTCATTTGTACTGAAATTAGATACCTTGATGATTTATTCATAAACAGTGTTTTTTTTTGTATTTGAATATTAAGAGTGTATCTTAAAATAGACTGAATTAAACGATTAAAACATTAACGTGATTTAAAAGAAAATAAAATACATCGTCTCTTAAACTGTGAGAGATTGCTTACATAGTAAGAGGTCCCAGAGGTTTTCGACTAAACGTGTATTCGATTTTGTTGCTTAGTTGGTTAGAGCACACCCGTACTGAGTGTAAGGCGCGGGTTCGAGCCCCGCCGAAATCAATTTTTTTTGGACTTATTTAATATCTTAGATATTACCCAGAGTATGAGGGGTTACGCACTATACTAATAAAAAAACCTTAGTAAATTAGTAGGTACCTAGCCAGTACCCATAAAACGAGCTCTGCTTAGATTGGGGCTAGATGATGATGCGTAAATTATCCAGCAGTATTATTTTAATTAAACAACACCGATAAGAAAACTGCACTTCTGGAAATCAATATTTTATCAGCAGTCACTTCAAAACAAAACCTTTTTCAATTTGTATCACGTATTCAACCTCTAGAAGCCTTCCTTTGTTCCAAAACCACCGACTTTGTTTACTCAATAGCCGGTGGAACCCCTAACGAATTATCTTAAAGTCCTTGTAAATAAGAAAGAATGGGGTATTGCAACGCTGCGCCAGCCAGGATCGGCCATTCGTGCGTAACACCATCTGCTTCTTGGTTACGGTATAATACTATCCTACGTTTCGTAGGGTTTATAGGCACTACAGCAGAAACGTGGTTATTCTGGAGTTTGCCTCTATTTATAGATGAAATTAGATTTTTTCAAGATTCCCTCACCATAGAACACGTGTTAGGAACTAGCTCTACGATGCATTTCCAAATTTTCCTCGGCCATTATCATGAGACACAATTTCTACGACTAAACCAAGCAGTCAAGTCAAGTCTGAATCATGAATGAATTTCATGAACCACATCCAATGATTTAATTAAATAAATAATGCTGGACAATTCACACAGCATTATCTAGCTAGACCCAAGTTGAGCCGGCTTATGTTATGGGTACTAGATAACTGATATACATAGTACAATACAATTGCTTTCGAAGGAGGCCTATCACAAAAACTCCTGGGAGAAAGAGGTATTTGTGACAGGAGTCACTAGAAGTATCTGAGGAAGTTTAAACACGAAATGTTTGCTTCTAATAAGGTCTTAGAGAAAATACCTTGAGCAATAGTTTCTCAGAATACCCTCCGTGGTGGTTTAAAGGGGTTGTAAGGGTTTCCACAGCAGTGTAGCAAGTTGCATAAATTCGGGCACAGGAGTGTGTTCGCGTGTACGGAGCACGTGACTCAATTTGAGGGTACTTTCTGTAAGGCTGTTGTGGTAGGGTTAGCAACGCGATAGTTTAGCGAGCGGATAATAGTTATTTGCAGAAACCAGATGAGTTTTAAAACAAATGTATGAATGTTCTTTTCAATTATTTCAGACACCCAGTCTTTATCGTGAAAGTTTAATTTTCTTTCTGTTTAAAAACTTCCGTTACCGAAGAAAATAGGCATCGAAAATAAGCTGTCGATTACAGCTGATTTATACCACTATTTCTTGCACACACGAGCAATGTTCAGAGCAATGAGTTTGGTTTCTCGATAGTTTCGAATCAAGACGTCGTCGTCGTCGGAACGTTATGTTCGTTGATGAACTCCTATGCAATGATTTAAGGATTTTGGGACTCAAGCGCCGATATCTCCAACTATAGGGGGAACATTGAAGTATTGTATTATCCAAATCATTATTACATTTTCTTAGAAAATTACCCCAGTGCGAGTTCACTATAATATAATAACAAAAACATTCTTAGAGCGTTTTCCCAAGACGCACGACACACGACAAAATGCAGTGACGACTCCGGGCGTCATACATTTCTATGAACCGTTTAAACACGCAACGACACTGCACGGCACGACAGGTTCATTGAAATTCAAAAATTCAATAACTTTATTTCTTTAGGCTTACAAAATAAGCACTTAGACAAGTCAAATTTTATACATAAACACAGCTTGATGAATAGTAATTATTATCAAATAAGAAACAAAATGTTATTGATTTGGTTCGCTTCAATTTTTTGTCCGCTAGTGGAAGAAGCGAAAAATAAACCATTGAAATGTATGACGCCCGGAGTCGTCACCGCATTTTGTCATGTGCTGTCGTGCGTCGTGAGAAAACGTTCTTATTCTTGCTGACCATTGCTGTCACAGAAGCATTATTATCGTTAGTATAGCCTCAATGTCTTGTTCCCGCTTGCAGCTTCGCTCCCGTGGTAAGGTAAAGTGAGTAAATATGTTAAGGATAAAACTTTGTGCTTAAGAGAAGCATAACCAGTTTCCAGAATTAAACTTATGAAATTACTTTACGTCTCCGCACATTAGCACCTCAGAAATGTACTTTGAAGTTGTTACATAAAATTGCTCTTAAGAAGCACGTGGAATAAAGTTATATTAGTTAGTTAAATGAGTACCGTTTAGTATATGTATGTAGCTGCTGCCCACGTCTTCGCACGCGCTTTTCAAGTTAGCCTATCTCTCTGCCAAATTTTAATAAGATCCGTTCAGCCGTTTTTTTTTGTAAATTTACTTTATTTTTTACAAACTTCCTTACAATAACGAACGAAAAAAAAGAATTATCCAATTTGGTGCAGTCGTTCGGAAGTTATGCGCGTATACACATTTCGGCGATTCAATTTTATTTATGTAGATTATTTATACAAAGAAATTTCATAACTACGTTTAGAAAAGGCTTAAATTAAAAGCTCGAAAACAATAAACATAGGTAATTTCATTAAAATTCCAAACAATGTATAATCTTTAAACAATGAACTAAATTAATGAGGTTCCCATTAAACTTAATCCACAACTGATAAAATCGAATATAATAAAATTTTGTGAGTAAATTTTTTTACGTAGATTTAAGCAAATTTGTTCACGGAATCAAACAATACATCAGTGTTACTCTAATATGCATAATCTCTTCACACTTTACGTGTTTTAGTTGGATTTTTAAAGAGATTAGATTCATCAACAGATAAAAATAGGTAAGTAAATAGAAAAAGGTACCCGTTCCCAAGAAAGTTAAGGACATAGAGTTATGAACAAAAATTTTGTAGATAGATCTTGAAAATAGTAAGTATCAGACATTTAATTGTTAGGTTCCTGCCTACTAATATTTTTCGACATTAATTCTAGAAAAATATTCTCTTCCGGCAAATAAAAGAGATTTATAACACGGAAAGCATCATCAAACAGAAATCCAAGCAAATTAGTACTCACCGGAGATCACGACACAATGAAATGAAAAGTAACGATTCTCAGGGACAAACTAACGAAGCCAGTTAGCTAAACAATATTCGTGCCTGAGTTAAATTCATACACGATTGTTCTTTTCATCAGCTCTATACTAATAGTTAGAGGTATTTGGAGAGTTGGCTGTTCTTGAGGTCGCAATACGCGCCATTTTGTTAAAAAGATAGACATAGGATTTCGCGTCCATATGAGCGGGACAGAGGATATGTTTTTGGAGCGTTAGCGTAGCTTAAAAATCAAGTTTTTGCTAATTTACAAGAAAACTACACAACTTAATGAAGAACTAAATAATAAGTAATAAATATCCTACAAGTCAAAACTTATATAAGTAAATTAAATAGACCTCAAGACTCCTGAGATCTTGACCATTATGTGCAAAACAAACAGTGTACTTTTATGTTTTTTTTCTTAATCGTGTTTTCATATTCAAGGAACCAAAAAAAATTTTGAATTTTACACAATTCGAGTTTTTTACCATGGACATCCCGTGAATACTGAGATTTAGGTCTTGTTTGATACCAAACCCGTAAGGTGACCTCATAATCAAGGCAAGAAAGAAGTAATTTAGGTCCCTACTTATACCTTAGCAAAATATATGTCCCCACATTACAGTCTATTTCATCTGTCAGGCTAAATGCTTGGAGTGTATCCCATCTGGCCCGGTGTCGAATGCAAATTTCTCTGAGTTAAATAACGAATCCACATATTGGCCGAGTTAGGTCTTGGGCTTGCACAGTCTGTCAAATCAAATAACATAAACGGCCAACATGGCTTGGTCAAAATATACACGGTAGATACATTTTTAGCCTTCAAACATTAATTTAGCAAAATTCCATAGCATCTTATACAGAAAACGAGGTGAATACAAAACGTGGCTCATATGTAAATAGCCTTTTTGCCTCTAGGCGTATGTTGATATTAAAAAAGCTTTTGTTACCTCTGTGAATACTCTGAAAATCTTGTTACGTTAGTCAGCCTAATCTTATACAAGGTTACTTGTACCTTAATCATGTTACTTGACACACAAAAAAGAAAAAGTAATCATTATTTATAAAACTGCATATAGTATATAATATTTTATTTGTAAGTATATCTAGTTTATGTGTTAATTAGTTTATTTTTAGTACACCCTGCCTTTCTTAAATTCACATAATTCTTTCCATCCAAAGGTTGCCTGGAAGTCATCGATTCTAAGCGATAAGGCCGCCCATTGTACTCGTCTCATGTAATGTCTTTTTGTAATGTTCTTTTTCTGGTGTACAATAAAGTGTTTTTGTATTGTATTGTAGTATACAATTTTGTCTAAGTGCTTATTTTGTATGCCTAATGCAATAAAGTTATTGACTTGGACTTCGACTTTGAAGAATACCTGCTAAATATACCGACTCTTATTTTTATACTAATTGTAAGTACCATTGTACCATTATTTTTATACGAATCCCTAAGTATAAACTAAAGATATAATATACCATGTTAAGTTGTCTAAGAGTTCAAGTTAATTTATCATGTCAAAACGACCATCTATGTCGAGAAAGTCTCTTCAATGCCTTGATGACCTAAATGCGTTGGTGGAATGTTATTTTATTAGTGATTCATTGATTGAAACTTAACTATCTTCTATGCTAACAATCGCTGCAGTCAAGTTTATAATTTATCTGACGTATGCGGCTTCTGGGCAATTGGACGTTATTCAGTCTTGCTCCTTTCTTTGTATTGTAAAATTTATTATAAACATCATTAAAATCCTGACGGCGGAGTATCATAAACTGAAACTTTATTTCATCCGATAAAGTACCCACCTAGCTGCATACCGATGTATTCGTATGTTGAGAAAGCACCAGTAGTTTGATTTGCATTTAATTTTTTCTGGAGGACATCGTCATTTACTCAATGACTCGCGGAGACAATATTGACAAAAGAGGTTTACTCAGTAATGCAGAAAATATGCAAAACAAAATGCGACGAGCTACCATCCTACCAATTTTATCTTTGTGTGGTCCGCTACTGAAATCATTAACATAATGAATAAAATAAACTAAAACAAAAGGTATTTTAATGAGTGAGAAAAGCCAAATATTTCTTCATTCGATTTTATTGTGCACAATAACGATTTATTTCGGCTGTTTGGTATATTGTTGCTATTAGCGTCTCTTTTGTCGGAAGGAAAGCAAACAATTTCCAGCAATTTGTTTACCGATGCTAATTTTAAAATTAACGTCGTGGTATAAGAAACGTGCTTTGCAAGGGACCACCGTAGTTGAGTGGCTCGACATAAGCATCGTATGCATAACATAACAGTTTCTATTGTTGTGAGGTCAGCTATCGAACTGGTTATAACAATTGATGTACACGAACGATTACTAACTGGAACTTGCTGGTTTCTAGACAGTTTATATATTATTACAATGTTATATACCCACCATAAACCCGAGAAATTCTAACTAAATCTATGTTAAACATATTTAACTAGTCCCAACTACGATACCTGTTGATAATAACGATGCCGTCAACAAGCTACTGGAAATTGTTCCGCATAATATTTATGTCATGTTCAATATTCATTTGGTATTTATTGCGAAATGTTCTCAAATTCTAATGAAGACATAAGATAATGTATGTGTGGTGTTATCGTCTTGCGATTTTCCGAGCTCAGCTTAACGCAGCATCATGTAGTAATCCTGTACAGGTCATAGATAAAAGAGCACATTGTATCGACAGACAGAAAGGATCATGGTTTGAGGGCTTGTAGACCTTAAATTTTCGCTCAAGTCGACTCTAGAAGCTAAAACAGGTAAAGCATTCATTCAGGTATTTATTGTTTCTAAAAACATTTGTCAGTTAATTAAAAAAAATGTTTAGTGCGGCATCGGTCAAACCACCGCTACATTAAACAATCTATGAAATAGAAAAACAAAAGTGGTATGATTTTGTCAGCTGTCAAAGTAAAATATCAAGAGATGCTCCCAGATGCTCTTACAGCTTCTGTAATACTTTATCTTTTCTCTGCCAAAGGGTATACGGAAGCTTCAATTTAATTACATTCAACCGTTATAACGACAAGGCTGGACTCTGGTCGGTTTCGTATTAATCACTACCTGCGTTGATTTATGTGATAATTCTATGGGATATCTATCCTAGTTATTGAGATGCTTCATGATGGCGTATTGAGACTTTGTAGATAAATCGTGTATTGTAGGATAGAAAATGTTTGCGAACACATTATTGAGGAAGCTGTGAAATCGTCCTTTTCTCTTTGAATGAAAACCTTTAGTCTTGTTTAATTAACTTTCATGCTTGGTGGGTGGTCAAAGTCTGATCGCTTACCTAGTTCAATACAAAAGATGACAGAAATAAGTCGTGTGCATAAAGGCCAGTATTGATACTATTGGTGGTTCAGTGGCGTTCAGAGATCGGTAACGGGTTCCAATTTATGTGTTTACATTACTATTGGTTTTACAGGTACTATATTTTTTTTTGTCTTTATAGGTATAAATTGTATTGCAAACTAAATTTTACCGAAACACTAGTTTTCAAATATGCATTTCTGGGTCAATAGTAATTGATAGTGAACCACCGACCAATGAACGTCACTGTACCAAAAATAATAAACAAACAAATAAGGATCAAACGTTAAGGCTGTATGTACCTACCTATATAAAATTGCTACTATTCAATCCACGAATTTTTCTCCCATGATAGTTTAAAACAATTATCCGAAAGTGTACTAGCTGACATACTATCACTTACAGACTAAGTTAGTAAGTAGGTTCCTACCTTATCACGATGAACATTTTTTATTTTAATTGCCGTTGTATGGATGACGCTAAGCATACCTACTGCTATAAGACAAAGCTTTAACATTATGTATGTAACCTACCTAGTGACTATTCCTGATCTGTCATTAAATTTCGATTCGCTTTATTAGATTAATCTTAATAAATTCAATAATTGTTTAACTGATACTTAACTACAATCATTTTTATATCAAACATGAAATTGCTAATTATTTCTATAAATATGAAGTATCCAAGTAAAATTAATTACTAAGCTAACCAAAGCGAACCCAAACTTTGTAATTGTTGCGCCCTGACAGGGTTTTTATGCATTGTGTACCCACTAACACTACCTAAGAAACACCTAAGAGCAATATGTATGCATAAAATCACAATAAATGAATGAATATGAATATATCCTATAGGTAGTATCTATACTCCCTACTCCTTATTGAATCTGACCCTAGAAATAGGACTGTAAACAGCTCACGGTCCTGTCCGACTCACGGTTTTATACCCAGTTGTCAATTGCCTTGCCACTATAAAATAGCCTCCTAGAAACTTGAAACGCAATCTCTCGATATTCAATCTAAAATTTGCAATTTCCATTCCCACCAGCCGTAGATCAATCAGTGGGGCAGTATTAGTGTCACAGTGGGCTTACTCCGATTCAATTATAATTAAACGACGCGAATAGACTACTCGTGGTTGAATAAGAAGGAAATTTATTTGGTGGCAACGGGCTAATAGGCAGAGGGATTTAAATTATCCGGGATATCAAATTTTATAAGGTCTACATATGAGCAAAGATTATTTAACCTCTTACCGATCACGATTATTTTGTTTGTGTTTCAACACATTTAAAATTCAAAACAGAGAGATAACAATAAATCCTTTTGTATTAATTTAATTGTTTTCTATTCTAGAGTGCAGTTGCAATTATTAAAATCAAAAAGCTCCAATAATTATCATGTAAAACCAAAATAAGGAACGTTTAATTATCATGATAAATCCTTTCCGTTGTAAACGCTTTTCGCCGTTAATTAGTGCTTAAAGTTTATTGAGTCCGTAAAATTTATTGTGTGGAATATTCATCTGCAATTCGTTTCCTACTATGGCCGCGCTTCTGCTAATTGCATCGCCAATGGCGAATATTCTGATGCGTTGACACCATTCTACTTGATCATCGATTGCTTTCACATCATCAGTTGAATATAAACCCGCAAATTAGGTTAATTGGCAATTTTGTACTACAGTACCAGTACAAGAGCTAGTCATCTCCATTGTACTTTATGCATTAAGGCATTGACTGCCTAGCTACGGCGGTACGACCGGCAGGAACACGCCACCGCTATGCGCATGGCAGGGGGACATGTGCGTCATCATTATCAACCTTTATTAGTCCACAGCTGGACATATGCCTTCCCTAATAAGCGCCCCATTAGGGAAGCTCTGCTTCTGCCTGCAGTCTTTTGCAGGTCGTTATCCCGCCTGGCCGGAGGGCGTCTTACACTACGTCTTCCAAGTCGCGGTCTGCACTCAAAAACACGTTTAACTCAGCCACGGTATTGTTATCTAGGGTAACATTACCGTGCCTCAGCGGTTGTCAGTTCTTAGTGATATATGGCCGTCCCACTGCCAGTTAAGCTTGCTAATTCTTTGAACTATGTCATTAACGCTGGTTCTCTGTCGGGTGTTTTCGTTGCGAATCCTATCTTTAAGAGATATACCGAGCATAGCTCTCTCCATAGCTGACCAGCTGACGGTGGACCAACCCTACTGTTTGTGTCCACGTCTCCGTAGGTAAACTTTTGTTTTCAAGCATTGTGGTATGGATGACGAAAAGACTCGGCGAAGTTTACCAAACGCTGCCCAGCCTAGTTATATTCTCATCTTGGCTTCCTTCTGGAAATTGTTTTTCCCTAACTGCAGAATCTGCCGCAGTTAAAGTGTACTCGAAAATAGGTTCCATGTTACCAATGATCTTAACTATGGTTGTATCCAAATTCATGCCAAGACCGATAAATCGGAAAGCTGAAGCTAGGCCGTCCAGCATCATGTAGCTGTGCGTCGTGGGCCATGAAATTGATAAATGTATGCTAGCGGTGAAGTAAGAGACTTAGTGAAAACAAAATAATTCAGCTTTCGCATAGCTCACGACAAAAATGACGAAAAATAAATTCACGCTGAATTTTTTTTTATGTTTTGAGATTGGTCTAATTTTTTAGACTACTTTTTTGATGATTTTTTACCTTTAGCAATCCTAATAACTTACTCTTATTGAAAATCACGCAAGACTTGAAATCGTCCTACTTTATTTAATTATTATGACTTAAATTTGATAAGAATAATAATAAATCTAGTAGAAAGTCATATCGATAAAATAAAAAGACAGAAAGAAAAAAAAAAAACATAATAAAGACAATCTTCAAGGGTCTATAAACACCCTCATATAAGTAGCAATATCAAAGTAGAAATAAAATTGAAATAGCAATTTGCTCACGATAGTAATCTTAATAAATCTTAGACGAGGTGTTATGAACACAGTGAAGAACAAAAAGAAACAACGTAATAAATTACGAATTGCATTTAATATTATATTAAAAGCGAAATGAATGCTCAGGAATGGCATGATTTCATTGTAGATAACAATTAAAATTAGAGGAGCTTTGAAATCAAAGTTGCTTCCGTAGTCATTGAAAATTATGTAGTACCTACCTTACAAGGGAAAATGACAAGGTGTCGAAGAGTTCTTTAAGGGCTCAAGGAAATACAACACTGAGTTTTGAGTTGATGGAAACAAAACGGGGTCTAACTAAACAACTAGACTAAAAAATCTATGAAAGTAAGAGTGGCGTGTCCTTCCAGAAGTAAGATTTTACGTAAGATATCGTTCAGCTGAAGATATTCAAATTACCAATTGAAATTAATCGCAAGCTCAGTACCTAAAGCGGAGGAATTAAAAGCAAGTGCGGTTGTTACTATAATACCTACACTGAGTCGATCATTACTGTCTGTGTGTTTGTTTTGAACGATCCAAGTAACCTGTGATTAACTGGAAACTGACCAACCCGTTCAAGAAGTTAACCGTAGCTTATAGTGGTAGCAACTGGTTTAAAATAATCCTTAATTAATTAATCTGGTATTGATATGGATCAGTTGAGCTACTTGTAGATTGTTTGCAACAGCCTGCAGATATATAAACAATTGAGCAATTTTTTCAATTGTAAATACTAGTTTTAATTTAATTCTATTATTTGATTGTAATTTTCTTTGTTCATAAAGTATATTAATCTGATTAGGTTTATTGAAAGCCATTTATTTTAGCCCAATATTTTCGTCGACATTCATTTTATCCCACTTCCCACTAATATTATAAATGTGAAAGTTTGGATGGATGGATGGATGTTTGTTACTCAATCACGCCAGAACGGCTGAACGGATCTGGATGATATTTGGCACAGAGATAGATTATAGTCTAGAATAGAACGTAGGCTACTTTTTATCCCGGAATTCTCGGGACAGGAACGGGAACTACGCGGGTGAAACCACGAGGCGCTGCTAGTGTATAATATGTAAGTACATTACAAATTTTTAGTTTCAACAACTAATTTCAAGTCTGTCAAAAAGATGAGCATTGTGTTTTGTAACCCAAGGGGTCTGTCCGCCTTTCGTAAAGGTTTTTTTTATACAATTAGTAATTTATAGGCTCTAACAGACAAAAGAGTAAAATTGGCTAACAATTAGTGCACTAGCCTATACTTCTTTTAGCTGGGTCTAAAGCTTAAAGCACTTATTTGTAAATGCTCGATAAAGAAGGGCGATGAGGCAAATAAATTGCTGTGGATTTTTCGGCTTATTCTGAACAACATTGGTTGGTACCGTGGGAAGTACCGAATTGAAGGTATCGGAATGAAAATCCCCTGGTTCTTGATTTGTAATGCCTCGTCCACAGTCAAGTTAATTTGATCTTTTCCATTACGAACGAAGTACGTAGGCACGTAGTCTTCATAAATTAATAACACCAAAGAGTCCATGTAAATTTTGTTTTCATCAAAGGGTGGAAAACATAAATCAGTATCTACATTAAAGTACAGTATAATTAAAAGCGTTCATACAAAAGGAAACTTTTCGAAACAGTTGAAAACTTGGTTCTTGTTCTACACCTTCAATTCTATAGACACATACTTTGTTTATCTCACATTTTTTTGCCTGAGGTATCCATTTCTTTCTGTGACCGCCCACAAAATCACTAACAAGTGACTTCAATTAAGATTACAACAAATTCGTTAAGAGATCATTTATCATCACTGATTGGCAGCCCTCTATCATGAACATGGACATAGCTACTGGCAAAATTGCAGGTTAGATGCAGAGTTTGGTGAGGAAACTATAGATAACAGAAGAAGATGGGAGCTCTGGATTGTCATTCTTGACACTCAGCTAAGATAATTATACTATGCATGTTTATATTTTTTGTACAATAAAGTGTTCATTTATTCAAAACAAAAAGTAGAAGAAGCTAATGTCAGCACTTTTTAAAAAAATTTGCTATGTTGCTATACTTTATATAAAATAATACTAACGCTTATAGAACAGCAGTTGGATAAACCAAATAATTTTAAAACATTGTGGGCTAGAGTAACCTGTGAAAGTTATGAATTAATAAACTATGAAAGAGAGTATGAACACACAAGCTCAAATCACAAAGAGCCATGTTTTAACTTATCACTCTTGAAGCTTAAGTCAATTATCGTTTTGTTGAGTCTCCGGTACTTACTTCTGATGGACAAATAACTGTTGAGCTATTGACCACTCATTTCAAAAATGACTGGTCAGAATGATAATGAATTGCCTAATACTTGAACTAAATTGAACTCTTGCACTTCTGTGTGTAATTTGTATGTGTTACTTGAAGTGCTTATAGTTCACGTGTGAGGTGACGATACATTTGACCATGATGATGATGATGTCATATTTTTTGATGATAGAACTCAAACGTGAGACCACCTTTTGTTATTTTTCAATGATGTTTATATCTTCAACCATTAATAGCGCAGAGTAACGATAAAAGGACAGTAAAACCTCTTACACGGTAGGTAATAGTTTTCAATCAAAGCCTTAGTACCTTAACGTGGGTAGATAATTAGTTTATTATTTTCTTTAGTTTTTTTTGTTGCAAATCATTAAAAAGGAGATAAATAATGCCGTGAATCAATACAGAATATTTATGGTGGTTTTTATTTAAAAAAACCAAAAGTTTATTCTAGAGCTCACTCTAGAAATGTATTTGTAGACTAAATTCATACAATTTGACCCTCTTGATATATGCTTAATTTTTGATTACCTAAATTCTTTTCGAAGAGCGAAATTCCATTACACAGGTATTTTCTTTCCCTATTAGATGCGAATCTCTAAGCCCCATACAAGCGTATTTTCCGATTCATTTTGAAACGACGTCTCCAATTTCAATGAAATTTTATATTATATGATTATGTATGCCAAATTTAATTGCAATAATAAATTAATAATGTTGGACAATTCACACAGCATTAACGCAAAGCTAAGCAGAGCTTGTGATATGGTTACAAGATAACTAATTGTATTATGTATATAATACAGTACATTACATAGATAGATATTTTTTATAATACATAGAAAACAACCAGAACACCCGGAACAAATAACAGATCGTACAAATATTTGTCCCAAGGCGGGAATCGAACTCGTAACCTCCTGCGTCGCAGGCAGAGCTTGGCCCACCGCGTCACAGAAGTCGCCAAAAGGGTGTATGTAGTTTCGAATTGAATCGGAAAATACGTTTGTATGGGAGCTTAGAGGTTCGTACTCACCTTAAAACCTGTACTAGACTAACGTTGCCTGAAATAAATGTTTTATTATTATTATTATTAAAAGGAAATCTCTAACACTGTTACACTATTTTACATGGAGATAAAGAATTTTATATTTGGCGAGTTGTAGAATACATACACGTAATTATGAATCCCATTCATTATGTACGCAGGTTATAAACATTATGAAAATCTGATAGATTCTACAGTACAACTCGTATAATAAAATTGCCACCTTGTAAGTACCTACTAGTTATCCAAAGAGCTGAAATTATTACCTATTGGCCTGACATTAGAAATAGTCTCTTTTCCCTGTCGATTTTCATCCTTATAATTTTTATGGGATTTATGCTTTCTCTTATAATCATTTTCACGTCATTTAGTGTCGAAAAACACACACATAAATGTCAGTTTTTGCACTGGAACCCGCGTTCCACCCTCAATAAGCCAACTAAGCCACGAAACTGGACGGAAACTCAGGGTGGGACGCGGGTTTGGGCCCCGCCGAAATAGAAAATTTTATTTTGAAATTTGAGTTTTTTTGAGAAGAAAATTTCCAGTTTACTTGAGAAGAAAATTTCCAGTTTAACGATGGTTGTCTTGGGAACAAACTGGAACACTTTGTTACGCCTGCAGGGTTTCAACGGTCCTGCTAAACTATCAACATTGTAAGTATCGTCATATTTTACAATCTGAAGAGATATGCAGGTGATACAATAAATATTTAATCAAACACAAGATGTTATGGAGATTTTGCAGTAAGTTGTAGGCTTCTTATAGCAGTAAGTAACTTAAGCACTCGCTTTTAGGGTCTTCGTGCTTGATTTGAAGAAAAAGAAACTGCGGATACTCAGACTCCGTTTCTTGTTTTTAGGTTTATGCTACAAATAATTCAACCGTACTGATATAATATAGATAAAGAAAGATGCCACAAAAAAATAAAGTTTTTTTTATCAGCCTATTTCGTCTCATTCTCACTGCTGCTGGTTAAATACTTCTTCCAAAGCCTTTACACCCAGTAGGTACAATCGTACGATAATGGTCTTTGAAAATAACGCAAATGGTTCAATACTTGTAGGTTACGATTGATTAAAATTTGGTTAAGTGTGAAAAAATGTCTTTTCACACTCAACCAAACATCAATTACAATCTACCGGATCATCTTTACATCCACGAAGTAAGGTCCATGCAGCGTTCGCTTTAGCTTTTACAGTCACGAAGGATGGTCCATGCAGTGTTCCTTCTTCGACACTTACGAGTACGTAGATGACTTGTTAGGCCTTATCAACCCGATATCTCCTACGAAAACAAACACTCAATCTGTGTCTCCCAAAATACGTTACAGTCTCTTCACAAGACGTATCCTATATCGGATGTTGTTGTAGGCTTTTATCCTCTTCAGAGCACTATCATAAAAGTGTCACGAGGCCACAAACGAGGATATATGACCGCTTCGTGCAAATGAGCTGCCGATGAAATAAATCGACCGGGTATTCGATAGTTGACGTGATAGCAGAGCTTTTTGTTTTGTGCTTTTATAGACGGCGCGAAATTTTTATGCACGGTAGTGTGTGTACGTTGTGAGTGTGCTCTATTTTCCGCACTGACACTCGGGTTGGTGCATTGTGCGTATTAATTGTACACGGTAGTAATATTACTATGATAATGAAAGTACCAATCTTCTAATACTTCCATGAGAAAATTCTGGAGAGAAAGGCTGCCATCGTTGAAAAATGTAAGTCATAATTTTGGCTAACGCTTCGGGTTACAAAAACTGTACCATACAAAAAGAGTGTTTTTAAGAGAGCTTTTTTTTAATTTAGAGAGAAAATATATGTGGATTTCTTGAAAAATTAAAATGAAATATATTTAATGATGTTTAAAGTATTCAGGTTACAATTTACCATCATTAATAATCCGTTGACAATGTCCTAATATTTGAAACCATAATATTTTTGCTCGCATTTGAAAAAAACGGATGAAGATGAATGAACAAATTCAAATAAAAGTTTAGTGCTTAGTGCATGTTATTTTATGTTTGGATATTGACTATCGACTCTATAATTTTATGCCATAGATTTAACGACTGCCTCCCGTTACTATGTTTCACCCCCGTGCAAACATTGAAAGCTAAACAGCATTAATTTTATGGTCCAGTTACAATACCTATTGCTCTCTTTATTGTGGGCCGACATGCGATGCTTTAATTCAATAAATTAGCTTTCGGCACTATTATGGCCTATACTTACCCTTTTGTTGATAAATTTTTATGGGATACTCAGAAACTGTTTAAATAAATTTTACTTAAATGCACCTGGTTGTTTAATTCACTTATTTAGAGAGGGGCATAACATTCAATACTTTGGCTCACTCCCTCACTTCACTAACCGACTTCATAAATAAGTAGATTGTCAATTCGGCAGAAAAGTTTATTTCAAGTCAAATAATTTCATATGGTATGGGTACCTAACATATTGTAATGCTTAGTAGATGGGTCTGTGTAAGCACAATCCATAAACAGCTGAACGGATCTTAGTGAAATTTGGCTTGGAGCTAAGCGGTATCCCGGGGACGTGCAAATGCTACTTAAAAAGAGCGTGCGAAGTTGCTGGCAGAAGATGGTATAGCTATAATCAAATATTGGTACTGTCTTTCACTAATCCCTGTGTTATGGTTTGTGAAGGAAACGGCGTATGCTCCGTCCACCCATTTATTTTCTTTGTCCTAATAAAGAATAAAAAATTTCAGACAGGCATAATCAGTCTGCTCGATAAATATTGAATCGAAAGTCCCAATATTTATGCTTATATTATGCCAATATTATAAGCTGATAGATTAGCTTCACTATTTTTACAAAGCGAGTGAACTATTGAGTTCTTTCATTTACTCAAAGAAAATAAATGCATGGACGGAGCATAAGTATGCTTATCAAGCAAGATCTTTTTAAATCAAGACATAAGGAGTTAATTATACCGGAGGAAGAGAGACTTCTTTTTACGACCTCTCTGACGCGGTGGGCGAAGGTCCGCTTGACGCAGGAGGTTGCGGGTTCGATTCCCACCTTAGGACAAATGTTTGTACGATCTGCATATATTTGTTTCGAGTGTTCGGTCGTTTTCTATGCATAGTAAAAAATATCTATCTGGGTATTGTATTATGTTTCAGTTAACTAGTGCCCATAACACAAGCTCTGCTTAACTTGGGGCTATATAATGCTGTATGAATTGTCCAGTATTATTTATATTTATTTATTTACTTCTTCATCTGACAAGTTTGTATATTAGACAATAAAAAAAAAAAAAAAAAAATCTGACAAGTTTGTTCACACGATGTCAGATACTCTTCAAGTTTATAAGTATTATAGGTTACAAAGGTCAGCAAACGCACATGTGATTCGGCAAATGCCTACCCTTGTTAATTTAATTTGAGTACGCCATCTGTCGAGCAACCGCCTGTCTCAGCAAAGATATCCAATTACTCGTATGTAAAATACCTTTCGTTACCATACAAAATGCACTTGGGGCTATATCCATTCAAGGGTTTGTATGGACATGTATAATTGAGCTGTTGTGTGGATAAATTTCGCATCAAATGGCATAAAGTTGAAATAAAGGCAATGGTAGTTTATTATTTAATTAAAACTTACTGAGGTTTTTATTGTAATGTCCAAGGTACAATTACTGTTAAATCTGATTGTATTTTTACAACAAAGGAGAATCCTGTTTTGCAGGTGATTACAATGATAATTGGCTAACTGTAGCTATAGGAGTAAGAGAAAGAACAGTTTAAGATAACAGAAAACTAAAAACCATTGTAATTTTTAGCTTTTTGCTTTATAGTGCGTTACTCGCACTGGGTAAATCTTCTACGAAAACTTTTTTAATAATATCCCAAAAATTGTATTTTTATCCTATCTATACCTATTATCATCATCAGCCAATAGTAGTTCACTGTTGGACAGAGGCCTCCCTTAATGAGCGCCATAGCGCCCTGTTTTCAGCTTGATGCATCCAGCATCTGCCGCATCAGTCTTTCGCAAATCATCATCCCACATGGTCGGAGAGCATCCTATACTACGTTTGCCAAGTCGTGGTCTCCACTCAAGAACACGTTTTCCCACCTATACTACACTTATACAAAAATTCGAAAAAATCACAATTCAATAACTTTATTTCTGCTTACAAAATAAGCACTTAGACAAGTCAAATTTTATACATAAACAGTTTTATAAATCGTAATTATTATCAAATATCTATTATCTATTATAATCTAATACCTATTATAACCTTTTTATATAGAACTCTCTGCACTAAGACATTTCAAGAGAGTCACCTTAAATCGACGCGCATGTCTAAATAATAGTCGCAAAAAGTCATTCGACGTAGGTCTCACATTCCAAGTTTTTTAGGTCAAGCTGCTGTGATCAGGGCTGTCTATAATCAAGGACCACCTTAAAACCAACATTGAAAAATCAATTTTTCTCTGTCGGGCACTGTAATTGCCAGTCGGGCCTGTCGGACACAAATTGCACGCAATTGCACCTGGCGAGTGCATCCCAGAGCTATTTACATTGCAACGTTGTAAAAAACCTGGCATGGCAATGAGTTATTTTGAAATGAACGCGAGAGTTGCTCTAGAGAACGAGCTTGTTGGAGATCTGAGAAAATTACTATTGTGATCTGAAAGCTCGAGGCATTCTATATAAAATACTTGATTATTTTTCTGTATTTACATAAAATATGTGCAATTTAAATAACTAAATTGCACATACTTTATGTAAATACATTGTGATTCTGAATCCATTTTTGTGATTCTTAATCGATTTTTGTGATTCTTAATCGATTTTTGTGATTCTGAATCTACCCGAATAGCTTGTAAACTTAAAAAACTGTAAATTATCTGATATAGTTTTTTTTTAATATTGATCCTGAGTCATCCGCTTTGGTTATTAATCACCTAGGTTTGACCTACTCATCTATAACTAACTCCGCTCTACCGCTTTGCTCTTCAGGTTTGCTTCATACTAAATCTGTGTTGCCAACTAATCTTAAGTTATCACTATCCCAAAATTACTTTCAGTATTTTAATTTCTATAAATCTAGAATGACAACACTCTAACGAGTGTAAATTGAATTATAATTGACTTTAGCCCTTGTACTTATTAACATAAAACTCAGCTAGCCAATGTTAAGTTTTATTTATTAACTGTTTAGAGCAAATCGTAAAATTTTATTGAGTTGACATTCTTTTCGTGAGATAGTAACGCTTAAGGTTAGTTATTCATAAATCTATGTGAGCAAATTAAAGGTAAATTAAATTATCTTTTAATGGTATGTTGTCTACCCAGTGTTAAAGCATGAGAACGTAGTAATGTACTATCGATTGGAACATTCAAACTTTGACATAAGTTTGAATGTTCCAATCCAATCGATTAAGCCAAATGGGTTGATTAGCGATAATAATTAAGTGTATCCAGTCAACGAGGCATATTTCAAACAAGAAAAGGAAGGGAGGGTGATTCTCGACTAAGATCTATATTATGGTACTTCCCGTTGACCTAGAATCATGATATTTGGCAAGAAACAAGGTCTAACAATAAATAAATATTTTTGGACAATTGAATTATCTAAAGAAAAGTAAAGTAAATTTTATGTTATGGGAACTACAATTCACACAGCATTATCTAGCCCCTAGCTAAGTAGATTTTATGTTATGGGTACTAGATAACTGATATACATAATACAATACATTACATAGATAGATATTTTTTATTATACATAGAAAACGACCAGAACACCCGGAACAAATACCTGCAGATTTAACAAATATTTATCTTAAGGCGGTAATCGAACCCGCAACCTCCTGTGTCACAGGCGGACCGGCGCGGCGCCACAGAGGTCGTTAAAACAACAATTATATGGAACTCTCGGTGCGCGGGTCCGACTTGCACTTGACGTTTTATTATTATTAGGATGGCAAAGCGTTTGACCACCTTTGGTACCTTAACCAAGATCTCCGTTTAATGTCTTCATGACCGCTACATTAATCCTACCTATACCTACATACATACTGATTTCAGTATTCCGTCTCGATTTATTTAAGTTTTCACAACCAATCGATCCATTTACTACAAGGAATCTCGCAAAATTCCGGATTGGAGAAAGACAAGCCGGTAAACGATAACGGTATAACTGTAACTTTTTATTTATATTGGGAACTAAACTATCCTAGGGGAGAATTCTAGATGAATGCATAAGTACCTATTCTAGTAAGGTTTTTTGGTTATAGTGCACTTTGGGTAATTTACGTGAGAGGTCCCAAAGATTTTCAGTTGAACCGACTAGGGTTTCGTGGCTTAGCTGGTTAGAGCACACCCGTACTGAGGGTGGGGCGTGGGTTCGAACTATTCTAGTACTTCTGCATAGCGGATATTTAATATATTTAATATATTATTCTAGACTATAATGTATCTCTGTGCCAAATTTCATTCAGATTGGTTTAGCCGTTCTGGCGTGATTGAGTGACAAATATCCCATCATCCACCCAAACTTTCACATCTATAATATAAGTGGGATTTTTGATGCCATTGCAATATAATATAATAGATTATAATGTAGTTTATTAACATTATAGTCATCAGATTACTCAATGTTGATCCTAAAGCTCTTGAAACATTCAACCTCATTATAAACACCAAAACCACAGAGCACAGGAGCCACGACCACGAAAACGACAATCTTGAGTGACAAAAAAAAACAGTGAATTTTGAACAAATTGTCGCCATAACAAGACTCGCTTCTTGCGGTTAGATAATGAGATAAAACCACAAGATCGTTGGAAGTACATAGCAGGGTAATACGTAGGTTTACAACGTAAACTAGTAGAAAGTGGATTAAGAAATGGTAATGTGAATTTGAAACAGGTAAATTAAAGTTTTATGAAAAGTAGTGATGATTGAAATTAATGAATCCAAAAATAAAACTCTTTTTAACTGACGATAAGAAAAACAAAAGAGGAGGTTTCAATATCCGGCTGTAAGTTTTTTTTTTCGTCTGTTCTCCGTCATTTTTATTCCGATTTGGAAAATTCTTCACTATTGTAGACATCCAAGTAATTTTGTACCCGAGGGATAATTGTTCCAAAAAAAAACTGTTCATATACTAAGGAATTCAAAGCCAGTCGCATGGTAATTTTGTTTTTCGTTTACTTACCTACTAACTTTAAAAGAAAAATATCCTTCTACAAAGAACTAGCTTTTAAAAGGTTTTATTATGTAGGTACCTATAATAGTTGTCATGGCACAACGAAACGTTCATCATCATCATTATCAACCAATATTAAATATGTTATAGACATATGCCGCCTCTAATGAACGTTTATAATACCCTGTCTTCAGCTTGCCGCACCCAGCATCTGCCTGCAGTCTTTTATCTTTACTGATGTCTGGTAGTTCGTAGGTATGTCAGGGTGGCTCTGAAATCATGGTCGTCTCGTCGGGAATGGGAGGCTTGTGCAGCGTACAAACGGCCTTATAAATCCTGTATCTCGGCAGAGACAACACGGTCCTCCCGTCGTGCGTTTTAAGCTTCGTCAGATGGCTCCTGTTTAACGAATGCTTATATTTATTCATAGCTAAATAATATGCATGTTTTCAAATTAACTCTAAATGTTTTGAGGGAGTTCAATACTATTACCAATACAAATAATAATACAATAATTGGACAATATTCTTTTTCTCCTTGGCCTCTAGTCTGTAACTTCACTCTACACAAATGTAAGTGTCTAATATGTTGCAGTTTACGTGTTCTGATTTTACTAGTTTTTGCATCACTTAATTGTTTAGATTTATTATAATTAATTTTTGTTTGCCCTGTATAAGTTACAACTAATCTCTACCGTTAAAGTTACTTTTGTAAACAAGCTTCCCGCGACACTGGCTTGCCTCGTGCGGGGGCCGCCAGTAATGTGTATCTCTATAAGTTTATTGGCAAATAAATCATTTTGTATTTTTTTTTATAAATAATTTGGTTCTTATATCAATAATCAGACTCGTAACTGATCTCTAGACTTTATCCATATGTTAATTGAGTACCTTAGGACCTTTTCATTCAAGATTTCACAGCCAATCGATGCTAATAATCAATCAAGTGGTGCCTGCCTATTGTTCTATAGTTTTTGTTCAGGACAAAGGAAAGTTGGTGTAGTACCTGAATTAACTGGACTTCGAGCTAGTCTCGCTCATTTCGTATGCAGTTCAAAGGACGTGGCTGGTAAACTTTGCCTGTTATTACACTAGTCCATTATGTTTTAGGTGAGAATGGCAAAGGTACTATAGTATGCAACTTCATAATGACTATGGACATGTGATGACGCGTTTCCACTGTGTTGTTACGACAGTAAGTCGTCATTTGAATGTAAGTGTTCACATATAGGACGATTAGAACGACATAATTAATGATTAAACGAACTTACCTAAGTGAAGTTCTATCATAATTATACGAGGGATTCTGCGTCCGAAGATATTAGTTACCTGAAATATAAATAGTTAAGAATATCCACACAGTTGTAGTTACGCCCTAGTGTCACCACTCTTGACGACTGGTGTTTAACGTTGTACGCTATTTTTTTTATTTTTTTTTTTGTAGGTAGATTCATATCTTTCGCCGTTCGCTCGGTTCGCTCGGCACTTCAGTTGTTTAGAGTTTATTCACCTAGTTTATATTATTTACTAAATGCAAGGTATATTCTTGGGGTCCTGCACACTGAGGGAAGGTGGGTGTATGTAACTAATATCTTCGAACGCAGAATCCCTCGTATAATTATGATAGAACTTCACTTAGGTAAGTTCGTTTAATCATTAATTATACTTCGTATTCTGCGTCCTCAATATTAGTTACCTGAAATATAAATAGTTAAGAATATCCACACAGTTGTAGATTTTGAGAGTCACTGTGTTTAGGAAATAATGTTAAACAGGATAAATCAAAGATTTTATCAGATAATAGTAACTATATTATGTATTTAACAGTACAAAAGTTCTTACAGAGTAAGTTTAATCAAATAAATTGTGATCAACAGATCGGCAGTCGGTCTAATTTACCGGATTAATGACCGCATTAGCTAACGCAGATACGTCTGAGCTGAGGATATTACGGTGGTAAAACTTAGCAAAAGTGTTGGAGTTTGTGGTCCAACCCGCCGCTTTCCTTATTTGGTCGATGCTGACCCCTTGTGACTTTGCTCTAGACGTAGCTGCGTGGCGTGTACTATGAGCAGAAAAAACGGATACGTCGATACCGCTATCTCGCAAGGTATCCTTTATCCAGCGGCTTATTGTCTGGGTACAAACAGGTTTATTCGGTTTCTTATAACTAATGAATAGTGAGTCACAAAGCAAAGCAAAGTCGCAAAGTTGATGTCCTAGTAATGTATGACATCAGTGAATGAGCTGGGCAAACTTGTTGTTTTTCGTTAAAGAAAGGTATATATAGAATTGGTTGATTGCACCCAATTTTTGACGTTTTGATGAGATCGGGAATTTTGATAATGATTTTTGTAGGTAAGACACATATATTGATAATTTTAATTTTAGACAGGGTCTGAACTCGATGAGCTGTAATAAGAGCTAGTAGGGTTACACATTTCCTGGTTAATAGTTCTAATGAGATGCTTTCATTAGGGTACCAAATCGCTAGATGATCTAGGACACATTTAGGGTCCCAAGTCAAGTCATACTTAGGGGTGGGAGGTCTAAGCCTGAAGACACCCTTAAAAAATCTTTGGATCCCATGATCTTGCGAGAGATTTGGCCCTAATAACAGGGATAAAGCTGCTCTAGCACTATTCAGTGTACCGTATTGACTACCGCTGTCAAACAATTTTGATAAAAAATCGATGACTGAGGAAACGGATGTTACATACAAGTCCAAATTTTTATCTTTACAGTAGGTTACCCATTTATTAATATATGTGCTGTATTGTTTTAGTGAGCTGGAGGATATCGATGCTAGCATAATATCTATTGCGGATTCTGGAACTTCGCGTCGTAGTAGCGCTGTCCGGATAATATCCCGGCAGCTAGCGTTAGGTTCGAGTGGATATTCCGGCTGCTGCTGGAATGAAAAATAACGGCGTGTTCGTTAGGCCTGAATGTTACAACATTTGTTACGAGGAGTCTCTGGAATATTGGGTACCAAGGCTGCGAGGGCCACAGTGGAACTATCAGGATACCTGTGGCTTTGTCAGCTATAATTTTTCGCAGTATTTTTAGTATGAATGCAAATGGCGGAAATGCGTAGAAATCCAGATCTTTCCAGTCTAATGTGAAGGCATCCACCGCGAGTGCGTATGGGTCTCTATGCCAGGAAACGTATTGGTCACACTTTTTGTTAAGCCTGCTTGCAAATAAGTCGATCGTTGGAGAACCAAATGAATCAACGACTGTTTTAAACGCTTTATTAGAGAGCTCCCATTCTATGTCTGGGTGACATTTTCGTGATTCACTGTCGGCGCAGGAATTATCACTGGATTTAATATATGATGCGAATATGAAGATCCCTTTAGATTCACACCATTGCCATATTTTTCTTGAAATATCTGTCAAATGTGGAAACTGAATGCCACCCATCCTATTAATGTACGACACTGTAGTAGAGTTGTCTGCGCGCAGTAAGACTTCGCAGTTAGACAAAGATTTTGTAAAGATTTTTACAGCAAAGTAGGCGTTATATGTAGATTTCTCTCCTCTTCGGACCAGGGGCCACTTGCAGTTTCATTACTGCAGGCAGCACCCCACCCCGTCATTGAGGCGTCAGAAAATATTTCTAGTGAATAGGAAGTATCATGAATTTTATGAATGGGATTTTCAATGGCACGAAGCCACCACTGAAGGTCATCTGATCTGACAGACTGGAAGGAACGTTCATAATTTTGTCAAAATTATTATCAGGTAACAGTTTTAGATATTTATGACGTTCAAAAGCTTTGGTGTATAAGAGGCCATATTCGACGGCCGGGCAGGTAGATATAAGTAATCCGATTAGTTCAGCAGTCGTCAATCAAAGTTGCACTCACATTTCGAGAAACTTCTGCGGCCGACGTCGGTTGTTCTGAGGGTGGACCTTCTGTTGTAGAAAATGGATTCATGTGCGCAAGCAGGTCTTGGTCCATACTCATTTCGTCAGCCGGAGCTGATTTTTCCTCTGAAAGAAGCAAATGTCTAACTTTATACTCTTGTGAGACATAATTCCCATAGAATTACGTGTAGACGCTTTATTTTAGGGTAATAGCCGTCGCGTCCCGAAGGTAGGTGCGTTTTGGTGGGGACAGCACATATATGTTGAGAATCCCCCACTTAATTAAGAAAATCCCTCGAGGAATAATAGTGAGTAAGATGTAATCCCTTGTAGATTACACGTAGAACTTACTTATGAGTAGGTTAGGTACCGATAACAATGAAAAGCGATGGTGTCTGCATTTTGTTAAAGTAAGATGTAACCCCTAAAAGATTACACGCAACCTATGCGTACGCTTGATTGTGTTTTAGGTAAGATGTAACCCCCAAAAGGTTACACGCAAACTCTTATTGGCACGAATTTACCCCATAGCAAGGTGAACCTTTGCCATGCTACATTTACTGTAAGATATAATCCCTAAAAGATTATACGTAAACTTTATGTAGGTAGGCCAATAAATTTTTATTTCACTGAATACAATTTTGTGATTGTAAATACCTTGTGTGTTTGGCGGAGACGGTGACGTATCCCGTGATGGCGGCGGCGAGGAATTCGGTGATGGTCCAGACGACGATGATGAAGAACTAATCACACGGATTCTTCGTTTCCTTTCCCGGCGAGATTCATCCTTGGTCTTCATGTTTTTCTCGAGTTTTTTCATTTTACTTTTTAAATACTCGAACTCTTCCGTGTTCGAACGTTTTCTTTTAGGCATTTTCACTTTTTAAAGAGAACAAACAAGTACCTACTAGGTACGCGCGTAAAGTTTTGTGGAATTTTCGAGAAATTGTACTGAGTGGTTGAAGCACTAAAAGACGACTGAAGTGCCGAGCGAACCGAGCGAACGGCGAAAGATATGAATCTACCTACAAAAAAAAAAAAATAGCGTAGAACGTTAAACACCAGTCGTCAAGAGTGGTGACACTAGGGCGTAACTACAACTGTGTGGATATTCTTTACTATTTATATTTCAGGTAACTAATATTGAGGACGCAGAATACGAAGTATAATTAACTGTCATCTACGACTTGTTTTTGCAGTGACGATAGATTGTCGTTATATTGGGAACAGCAAGCACAACAATCGTAAAACGATTCAAAAAACGTCACAATGTAATCTACAAATCAAAACAATACCGTCGCTATAGTGGGAACAGCTAGAGACGATAGTCGTCTAACACAGTGGAAACGTACCTTAATTTTCCAAAATTCATTATTTTCACAAAAAAAACAGCTTTGAGTGTTTTCAAAAGTTTCATCTTATATTAGTGCTAAAAATTTTATTTTTTGCCCTTTGGTGATCATAATATTATATTTCAATCTAATTCGATATAAGATCCACATAAGCTGTGTTCAGTCTATCTCAATATAATTATGGTATCCAACCTGACCAACCAGTCACATTGTTCTACTCGTATGTCTGTGACAATGGTGAGCACGCTCCATACAGCTTGTTGTAAGGCCATAGAGCACGTTCGCCACCGGATATGAACCCACGACCTTTGAATCAGAATGTCAAGCTTTACCAATACAGCATATCTGAACAATTATATGAAAAGTTCAGCATTTAATGAAGGATACGGTACTACGTATAATTATGTGGAATTATAATCAAATTACACGCACGTCTGAAAAAAAAATACCGTATAATTTTCAGTGAAATATATTAAAAATGGCTAGCCAGAATATCATATCTACTCATAAAGAAGCATTTATTTTGTATTGGATCAAAAAAAGAACACGTTTTTCGGTAGAACTACCAATTCGAAATTGTATTCACACTTTCTGGAAAAACTGTTTTCTATGAATAGGGACATAAGTAACTATTGTGTCACCAACCCATTAATATAAATTCCAGGGAATCTTATTAAAGTACAGCGTGTCGACATCCCACAAAACTTTCAATCATCAAAGTCATAAACAAACATCAAGTCTATTGAAATAAACACAATCAATATTTCAATGCGACATTAAAGGCATCCTATCAAATTTTATCACCCAATAATTTCTCATATTAAATATGAAAAACTCAGTTCAAAGAATCACCATCACTTAAGTTACGCAGCGACAGAAAATGATGTGTTGTTAGTTATTCAAAGCTCATTTACAGCAATAAACGTTTACGATGACTTCAAAAGCTGGTTTCGAATTATAACTTAAATAGATGCTTTAAAACACCTTGATACAAAACTCGACAGTCAACCTGTTATTAGAGGTAAAAAAAAAACTAATTAATCTGGATTGCAACAATATTACATACGGTTAAGGTAAAATCAGGAGTGACTAAGTTTCTTCAGGGAAAGCGTGCTCCATCTAAGGCCACATCTTCCCAAACGCTTGACAAATAAAAAACATACAAACACACTATACTAATAAAGGGTAACAATGTTCTCACTTAAAACCGCACATCTGTAATAGATAATTATCTGTTATCTGTAACATTTAGTCATCTGTTCTTTTGTTCTGGTAAAAACCTTTATTAACAAAGAAAATTACAATCAAATAATAGAATTAAATTAAAACTAGTAATAACATTTAAACAAATGAGCTAACTGCTGACTGTTGCAAACAATCTACAGGTTGCTCAACTGACCCATATCAATATTAGTCGGAAGCGTGCCCAAGACGCTGGCTGCATTACCCCGGTGCTGTATGCTGTATATAGTATAATGCTGATGCGCTGTGCTAAAACCTTGTTTAGGCGAGGCTTGTTCAGCAGTAAACGTATGTATGCTGATGAGGAGTAGAATGAGAATAAGTTAATCCATTAGGAAAACATTAAAAAAACACTAAAATATAAGGATGAAAAATATTTAGTAACAATTCCGCGAAAAAAGCCCTCTCCGACAAGCTTCAACAAAATGTAGTCCGCGCCGTAGAAGAAAACGACGTCAACTACAAAATGAAAAAATACCTATCAAAGCAAGATTATATTTTGCAATGGATTTCCGCAAGGTAACGCCTGAATCTATTATTTAAAAAAACACTAACAAAGAATAGGTCAAAAGCTAAAGTCCCGAAGACAGAAGTGGTCGAATTATCAGCCCAGGAATGCAGTAAACTAACAATGGTCGGTCTTCACCGTTGTAACAAGGAAAGAGCACATAAGTCATCTAACTCATTAGTGAACGCCAACGTGTTGAACCCATAACCTTTGAAAGGTGGGTCGGTTCCCATTGGGCTACCACTGTTTAGAAAGTCTCAATTCATTGGGATAAAGCCATATATTTGCTACCATTTCCAGGACACCCATAACAATACAATTGAAAGTACATATTTTGTCATTTAAATTTCAATCGTATATGATGGTCAGTGAATACAAAACTAATTCGCTATAACTGCTTAGAAGGTTACCATTGATAGTCTATTACCCGTCGGGCTGCTTAGTGAAGAAGCCAGAACACCGCAAAATAATCTGCCGCAATTAATAACGTCATCCAGCATGCATGACAATCTAATAGTTGGTGATCTAGCTATGACCCGCTTTCTGCTTTCTCCCGCACGAAGTCTTGAATTGCGTGGGGCTACAGAAGTAACGATAAGATTTCGTATGCAGATGGAAAAGACAGGACGTTCTAAGAACCGGTATCGAGATAGGAACTTGCCAAAAATATTATTTAGATCCATATCTATAAATTCGAAAATATATATATATACTATCTATACTAGTCTTATAAATTCGAAAATAGCTCTGGCTGTCTGTTTGTATTCCTTTGCCTTTTCACACCCAAACGGCTGAAGGGATCTCAATTAAATTTGGTGAGGACGTAGATGGTATCCCGGGGCCACGAGCCTACGTCCGTACATAGGCTACTTGATATGTGCGAGCGAAGCCGTTGGCAGAAGCTAGTCAGCTTATTAAGCAAAATTTCAAATGTCATAATAGAAATCGTTCAACCCCAATGTGTTTTCTAACATATTAATTTTCCTTACGTCATGTTGTAGGTCAAGGATTATATAATTTCTGCTTACGGTAGGCAGCGGTTACTGCTGGGGGTAACTGCAGGCAGGGTAATTTTTATTTTTAAAACATTCAATATACAGCCCCGCTGCATGACGCTATCTGCGGTTTTCATCTATCAAAACCCGCAGGTTTTAATAGATGAAATCCGCCTTACATAACCAATAATTTTTATGTCAATAAGGCACAACGCTGACGGTATTTTAGATACAGTAGTTTTTCCTCTTCATATGTCCACTATCTCAAGCACCTTTCGCTATCTTCACAGCCTCAGTTGGAGGTCGTGAGTTGAACTTAATTGGACTCGGCCGGGTGACATGGAAAGGAGATGCATCGCCCGTCTTTATGGAACGCGTAAATTCTGATAGACCCCAGGCTGGTTGTCCCATATTCCTGGATACATATTTCATGGATAAAGACTTATTGCTGGTGCTAATCTAAAGAATGTGGACATAAATTACGTTTTCGCTAGAAATTGTGAGACACTCAAAAAAAATCACCCATTTAAAGCAGCCATAAAGTAGACAGGATAATTATTTACAAAAATACGTAGTATTTGTATTCAATAAATATTGCTATGTTCACAATAAAATATGTTTCGGTCATTAAAAAGGCATCAGATGGAAGTGGGTCCTTTGAAATATTTCGTGAAAGGAGAACTCCTATACATTCAAAAAGTCCTGAAGGGTCTATTAGTATTAGTGCTCAGGTGCATAAATAAGTCAAAAAATCACAATAGACAACTGGTTACCAGTAAACGAGAAAGAACGTGAGCCGTTGACACATTTGAAGATAATGTTAGCATGCCCTTTCGTCAGGGTCTTGGAACAAGTCATGAAAAGTGTGATCAAACAAAGGGACTTCAGTATTTGAAACTAGGATTAATTGTACCTAATTTAGATAAATATTTGGTAGAGCACATGATAAAACAATATCCATAATAATTTTCTTAAACATAGATATTGGTTTTATGGTTTTCATACAAATTGGTGGTCTTAACGCTGAAGAGCATTGTAGAGTACCTGCCCAATCTCAAATTTTGTTATAAATTGTAGACGACTCCAAAATATCTTTACTGATTTCACAAACGATGATTGAAACTCGTAGATGACCACTAAGCAGAAATTCCCAATCGCTTTAAACTTGAACCTCACCTTCATGAATACGGGGCGAGAGACGGCGTCGCGTAACGAGAGCGGATTTACATTTCATCTGCTACAAATGATTCGGTGCAGTGGTTGTGCCAGGACTACGTCATTTCAGATTCAGCTTCATTGTAAAATGAGCTTCGTGACAAAGACTTTGAATGCATTATTGTACACCAATATATTTAGCACCAAAAAGGATGAGTTTCAACAGTTTATCTTGTTTTGTCAAATGCTTTATGGGTGTTCTCGTGTTGTTTAATCTTTTGGTATTCTGAATTCTATACTCAACAATTTTACTTTCGATAAGTGTCACAATGACAGGTCTTGTTAACTTTATTTTCTTCTTCTTGTTACTTTCAGACACTAACTTATTGACATCGGGTGTTAAGAGTGAAACTTCCATTTGTTACACGTTCCATCTTCTGTGGTGTCGCGACCACATTGAGAGCTGATCCTTGACACTGTTGTGATGTGACAACTTGTTGGACTTACAAATTCTTCGCGTTTGTGAATTTCCTTTCTGAAATAATAAATACAGTTATGACTGGTTTAACTTTGGAAACAGATGTTATTAAAGATAACTTAAGGGACTTTGAATACTTATTTGAGTTTTATTGTATCTCAATGGACCTTTTTTCTAAACTAAATATATAGATATATAGATTAATAAGCTTTAGTTTATGTTATAATAGGTTTGTTTTGAATTACTCTACTTGAATTAAACCTGTGTTTTAAGTAACTATTCCATAATTCTAGTGCGTTTAAATAACCAAGATATTAATCAATTAGATATGTACAGGTTTTGTAATGCCTACAATAGACTGGCAAATCATTTTTGTAATAAGCGTCTGACATGAAATACCTTACTGCACATTGATGATGTAAACGGAGGCAGGCTAGCTCAGGATAATGTTGCAACCCGATAGAAATATGAAGGAAACGCGTTTTAAGATACAATGTTTGGCATGTCTCGGAAATTAACTATTCCCGCTGATAAATGAGTCAATATCTGTGATATTTAAGTACTTGTTTCTTAATACCGCTATGGGAGAGATAGGAATACGCAACCACGTAAATATTTATGAAAATTCAATTAAATCTCAGTCCCTGCTTGAATTTATAGTTATCTAAGCTTTACGCAGTGTTGCCAGATCTACTGATTTAGCAGTAGATCTACCTGCTTTTTGAACCGTCTACTGATCTACTGCTTTTTTGCTCAAATTTTGTGAAATCTACCTGCTTTTTCCGAGCATCAATAGCAAGTGACTTCATGTCTTTATTTTAGCTCAGGTGACAAGTTACCAATGACACAAACTTCACAAAACTGAAACAGATGAATGAAACTGAAGAGTTCCATGTTCCTTCGTTTCTTCCTTCCAGCTTTCACTTTCTTTCTGTCTGTCTTGGTATGTCTGTTCATTGTTTTCGATTGATTGGTCGGTCCGTTTGTTCGTTCGATAAACTTTTGCAAAATGCAAACTGAGTGAGACGACGTGAGTGAGTTTATCCAGTTATTACTCTACTATGCACGTATGCACTAAATAATATATGTCCAAAACCACAAATCAAAGTTCAATCAGACTGAAAAGAACTGAGCAAAGCACAGCCGACAGGCCGCCTGGCCTCGCTTTTCACAAAGCTAAACAGTTTAGGAATGCGGGCAAAGAAAACGCTTCCTAAATTTCAAAAAAACGGGTTAGTAGCTTTGTTGTATGTTTTTTTTTGCATGAAAATACTCGCAAAACACAATACATAGGCACTAATTTATAACATATTAAAATCTACCTGCTTTTTTTCCCAATCTACTGCTTTTTTAACAAAATTTCTACTGCTTTTTTCAGATTCCATCTGGCAACACTGGCTTTACGTTACAAAAGTAGTAGATGTGTTTTGAATAATTTGATTATTTAAATGAAGTGGTTTAAATCGGAATAAACATATCCTATTCGTTTAATATCATGATTGAAATATTAAGTTTGTTTTTATTTTTTTGATTTAGTATTTAAGTAATCGTATGACTACAGAGGCTTATGTAATAATCTTAAAATATAATATATTTTTACGAAATAACAAAAAAATACAATGAAATAATATTAACTAATTAGAACTGCTATTTATAACTGTAGCAATTGAGCTATCTGCAGACTGTTGCTACGGGTAGCTCAACTGATACATATCAGTTGGAAAAAAGGGTACACACTTTTTTTTTGCGCTGTGTATTGTTAACAATACACAACAACGCATCACACTCAAGTGTGTTGTGTTGTGTATTGTAAAGCAAATAGAGGGATATGCCTATTCATTTAACTTTGTCAATGGTGCAACTTTATTAAAACTAGTTGTCGGTAGTAAGCAATGACGACGTTGCCTAAACAAGAACGATACAAATTGTACAGGAAAGAGAGTCCAAGAACTGAATAAAGATATCCGTGTCGTACAAAGTGAGAGAGAGATTGCTCTTAAATAAAATAAGGTAGTTATGTAAATGGCTGTCCCGCTCCGAGGTGCACTGGATACAAAAAAGCCTTTGTTAGCCTTTTAAGGTGAGGGTTTAGCTTATAGTGAAGCGATTTAGGAGCGCAAACATTTAAATGAACGGGTGGCATGCGGCATGAAAGTGATGTATCTTTGACTTGAACAGTGTGCTCACGTTTTTGTATCTTCATCAATATTATCATTGATTTGATATAAGTTATAAGTTTGGTTGATTCTATATCATGTAGGTATACCTTTATTTAATGTGGTTGATTACATCATGGTCTGATTGATAGTTTAGGAGAAAAATGGTAATAACTAACCAACAGATGGTACTTTGCACACTCGGACTTAACGAAACAAGTCATAGAATAGAGATGGATAGATAAGTCTTTATAAACAAACAAAAAATATGACACAGAAGGAAAACAATACAATACATTTCATTTTTCATACCAGTCATGTATGAAAAGCATGACAGGTATCTGTTAAAATCTTAATCAGTCGTACTTGCTGGACGATCCGTACTATTATTTAGAAAGGATTGGCTGCCTTTAAACATATGTAGATTGTCGCGATTGCTGTCTTTTATTAAATTTAATCTTTTTTCTTTACTAACAAATGAATTTAAATCATTTATGACTTTTCTTATCAAAAAATAATGCATTCATAAAGTCATGATTTTATATCTGCTCTGAGCCCCGAGTCCGGTTGACGATAGAATCTAGACGTAATCGTGACGTTTCAATTTTGTATGGAATTTGCGCAGTTCCCTTTCTGCACGATAGAGGCGCTGAACCCCAACCCTATAAAAAAGTGACGTCACGATCACCGTCGCCTTTCATACCATCAAATAAATTGAATTTGCAAGAACGTAATTCTTACCCATTGAACCTACTCGTACTAGTAACTCGTCCTACCAACAAAAGAAAAGCTGTAGCGATACTCGCGGCATCGTAATCGTTTACCTGGGAGTACTCGATTGCTGTATTTATTTTTTACTCGGTTATTCAAGTAAATTACAGATAATTTTACTACTGCTATTCCTTTTAACTTGAAGATGCATAAAACAAGTTAAATGTCATAATCCAACAATATTATATCTGGAACTATACTCGTAGAATATTGTATCAGTGATTTTGTTTATTATTTTGTGTTTATGTTGAATATTTAGTTTATTCTATTTTAACTGACTTCAAAAACAGAGAAGGTTCTAGCTGTTCGGTTATGATCGTCGATTTTTCCGTCAATTGTGGACTGATTTTGAAAATTATTTCGCTTTTGTATAAGTAGTCACTTTTTTCGGCAATTGTGGACTGATTTTGAAAATTATTTCGCTTTTGTATAAGTTGTCGATTTTTCTGTCAATTGTGGACTCATTTTGAAAACTATTTCGCTTTTGTATAAGTTGTCGATTTTTCCGTCAATTGTGGACCGATGTTGAAAAATTATTTCGCTTTTGTATAGATAATGATCCCTAGGTGGTAGCATAAACATTTTATTTTATTTTCAAGGGATTAGTAGTTATCCCGAAAACTTGAAAACAATGTCAAAATAAACGGATTCGAAGTCGGTTTTTAGTTTTTTTTAAACAATCTAATTATTATGTTTGATTGGATTTCCTTCAGCGCCGAAACCATGTTGTAAGCTTTTTTTTCGTTTACATTATCTTGTTTTTGAATCTAGTTGAAGGCAGATAATTTATGAATGAAAACTTCATAAAAATTTATAACTAACTTTACAAAACCAATGACTTAGTACTTTTTATAAAATTAAGAATGAAAAAAAAGAGGTACTTTAAGCATATTGGCACGGCGGCAAAATGACGTCAGTGACGACATGATTTCGCGAGTGTAATGGTAGTCGGGCTCTTTACCAGAGTCTTAGTAAGAGAAGAGGAGAAATCGCTCTCAGCAATAAGGCCGCCTTTTGTACTGTAATGTTTTATTTTGATATAAGATTATTTAGAGAGATTATTTATTCATGTAATTTTTTTGTACAATAAAGTGTTAATTCATTCTTAGTAATCTTAGTAATTTCTGCTTTATTTTACTGATTCAGAAGTACTTCTTCTCTCCGTTTTATTAGAAACCAGGTAACACCTGAACTAGGTAAACCTGCAGGATGTTCTCCTTCATATCTAACCTAAAAAGGGACGTACCTACACAACTATCTCATTTCACGGAGCTTGTGAGATAGAGAACTAATCCTAGTTAATTAGAGACTACAGGCTATGTTAGACATCGTTGGACATTGCCGCAGAATAACCAATGCAGTGGGAGAATTCAGAGATTGAGGGCGAGAAAGAGAGAGCTTTTGTCATACAATAACTTATCTAAAAAGTCAAAAGTCAATAACTTTATTTCTTTAGGCTTACAAAAAAGCACTTAGACAAGTCAAATCAATCTATAACCTCTAAGCATCAAACATAAAACATGGTGAGAATTTAGCATGGTGGATTCCCTTTTGTGCAACTCAGTTGCGCAACTCAGTTGAGCATTTGCAACGGACCCCTCCTTATCGAACTTATTTAGTTCCCCATTGCGCAACTCTAGTTACTCAACTCAGAAAATTGAAAAAGAAAAAGGTATTTTAAATCAGTTGAGCTACCTGTAGATTGTTTGCAATAGTCTGCAGTTTTCACATATTGTTTATTTGCACACTAAACGGAAAAGAAATGGGGAAGGCATTTTACCCAGAAGAGGGCTAATAGAAACCCTTTTAAAAAAATAGCCGCAATAATATACAACGTTTATTGTCAGTCACTTCGAAACATCTTTTACGCTTGGGAATCGATTCTTATTAATATGGTACAACCTCTGCGGTATTTTACGAAACTTTATAAGGGTATATGATATGACATGTGAATTATCAAAAAATCGGCCAAGTGCGAGTCAGACTCGCACACGAAGGGTTCCGTACCATTATCTATGTTCCGTACCAATAACTATAAAAACTGGAAATATTTGTATGTTTGAATTGAAAGGGCTCCGAAACTACAGGACCGATTTGAAAAATTCTTTCACCATTACAATTCTACATCATTCCTGATGAACATAGGCTATAGAATATACCCGTGCGAAGCCGGGGCGGACCGCTAGTAATTAATATTATAAATTCAAAAGAAACTTTGTCTGTCTGTCGTCTGTCTGTTACCTGTTCATGCCTGCTGAATGGATCATTACATAGAAAACAACCAGAACACCCTGAACAAATGTCTGCAGATCGTACACACATTTGTCCTGAGGCAAGAATCGAACCCGCAAACTCCTGCGTCGCAGGCAGGCCTTCACCCACCGTGCCACAGAGGTCGTCAAAGAGGTCAAAGAGGTAAAAGTTATATATAAAACTATAACCTAACAAATAGAAAACTGACTTTAATGACATTTTCATCTCATTTAAGTCAGTTTACTCTATTAAAAATAGTTTTAATTACCTAACACTTAGTGTTCGTACCTAAGTAAGTAAACTAAGTATACGGTAAGACCTGCACTATGCACCCTGATCCTCTCGTGAGGGATATTAGAACAGTAATAGCTGCAGGTTCGTTGCTAAGTCCACGGCTCGCATCCGAATTGCGCCTTTGCATGTGATCATGATGCAAATAGTTTGGCTAATACGGTAGTCATATAACTCAGAGGTTGTTCCAGCTTTTGTGGGGTTTACCTCCATTTGCTTGGAAGACTTATCTAAACTACCCTAATGAACACCCTTTTATGGAACTGGTTTATAAATTTAATTAAACATATATACCTTAAGCCGGAAATACACATGCCAGTAAAACGGAACAGTATCGTCCATGCTACACGGTTAACTGACACACAGTGAATACATTTAATTTTGCAAACTGGCATGCGATTTGCGTTCTTGTATGTAGTCATATAATGTACTTATACATCTTGGAGATATGTATCCAAGACTTACACATGACAGAAGTTGGGACGCTTTTCTTTGTAGTTCAAGTGTCAAGCTACGACACGAATGTCAGAATAACGTGCACCTTGCGGCAAAACTCATCAGCTACTTTCATGTCAGTAGTGGTCAGTGCTGCCAGATGGAATCTGAAAAAAGCAGTAGAAATTTTGGTAAAAAAGCAGTAGATTGAAAAAAAAAGCAGGTAGATTTTAATATGTTATAAATTAGTACCTATTTATTGTGTTTTGCGAGTATTTTAATGCAAAAAAAAACATGCAACAAAGCTACGAACCCGTTTTTTTGAAATTTAGGAAGCGTTTTCTTTGCCCACATGCCCAAACTGTTTAGCTTTGTGGAAAGTGAGGCCAGGTGGCCTGTCGGCTGTGCTTTGCTCAGTTCTTTTCGGTCTGATCGAACTTTGATTTGTGGTTTTGGACATATATTATTAAATGCATAGTACCTAGAGTAATAACTGGATAAACAGTCTCACTCAGTTTGCATTTTGCAAAACTTTATCGAACGAACGAACGGACCGACCAATCAATCGAAAACGATGAACAGACACACAGAAAGAAAGTGGAAGCCGGAAGGAAAAGACGAAGGAACGAACAAAACAAACTCTTCAGTTTCATTCATCTGTTTCAGTTTTGACATTTGTGAAAATTTCATTGGCAACTTGTCACGTGACACTGAGAGCATAAATATAGACTAGACTTGCTACTTGCTATTGATGCTCCGAAAAAGCAGGTAGATTTCACAAAATTTGAGCAAAAATCAGTAGATCAGTAGACGGATCAAAAAGCAGGTAGATCTACTGCTAAATCAGTAGATCTGGCATCACTGGTAGTGGTCGCGTGCGTTTACACGTGACGTTTTTGGAGCCCCCGCATCCCCTCCCTCGTATTGTATATGCCAGTAAATAAAATTGCTTGTCAGATACAGATATACCAGTTAGTGTACGTATGTATATTTTATGCTCGTAATGTAATGTTGTAATAATAATGTATGTCATCAAAACTGACCAATAAAGAATATTAAATCGATAAAAGTCCTTATAATAACCTTCAAAGTAGCATTTCATACTCCGAGAAAAGCGAGATATAATGGAAGACATTTAAACCTTCACTCAATTTTCCTACTCATTGGACTTGTTCCAAAAATTCTTCCTCCATAATCCACAAATCGGAGTAATAGTCACCGCTTCGGGCAAGCGACACACCGAGAAGTTTGAATTGGTAAGGAAGTACCTGATTCCATAAAGTCCTTGGCTTTAGACATTCCTAAACTGTTGAGCACTAAAAAAGAAAGAGATTGTGAGTTGTAATTGGCAGGAACTCTCTTCCTGCCAATTACAACTCACAATCTCTTCAAGGCAAGAGTGAATGGTATGGTTTTATCTCGTGTCTAAAGATTTTGGAGTAAACAACTAGATCACTCCCATCACGTGTCGTATTTAAAAAGTGAATAGGTCTTGTAGACCTTGTTGATAGATCGTCGGCCATGTCGTCACGTGATATTGTGGGCAAACGAAGGTTTATCCATGTTAGAGAAAAGTAAGTAAAAGAGTCATGAACTCCATTTATGTGAAAATAAAAACTGCATAATGTACTTGATTTTGTTTTTTTGTCGTAAATTTTATTTAGTTTTTGTGAAAATTCATTAGGAATAGATGCTTTACCGAATAAACCCATAAAATGTAGGTTAAGTATCTTGCTAGCGACAAGCACACCAGCTGTTCGAAAAGAAATAAAATTTTTACATTGACAGTTAGGCGAAGTATTCAAACTAAAATTGAAAAAAAATAGCCATTTCATTTTGTTTTCAATAACGCATTTCTTTGCAAAGAATCAGAATCATCGAAGGCATGAATCTTTCACAACTCTTCTCTAAATCTCGTGCTTTCTAATTTGGCCAACACCCTTCTAAAAAAAACACCTCTTAAACTTGACTTTAAAAACAAGATCCAGAAAACGGGTAGATCCATCGATGTCTGCAATGATGACTCTAGAACAAGCACCTGTAGATCATTGGCACAGGTGGATATAGGTGGGCACAGAAACAATAAAATAAATAAATAATTCGCAAATCACATAGGAACGTATTTTTCTCGCGGTGGAAAACTCGAATCAGAAACCTACGTCTCATGTAGGCTGCCAAATAATGTACAATTTAGCGTGGTGTGTCCTTGCGTAATCCCTTTAATCGCACTAATAGTCTCTGTTTTACTAACAGCCTGTAATCTGGTCCGTTTGGTAGAGCTCTGTCAAATTACACCGACTCAAACATATTTATGAGGTCCTGTAATCAGGCAACGAAAATATTTTTTTTTCTTTTCTCTTGAAAAATAATAATTATGTAGGTACATAAATGTAGAAATCTAGCCTCGGTTTCCAAAATTCACTCTTCATTAAATTTTGACCCTATAGATTACTGTCCAAAAACTGAAGTTTAATTATATGAAAATCAAATACATTAATCACTATTTATACAGGGGTAAATTAAGGCTCTATAAGAACAAATGACTCAACTGGAAATTTTGTAAACTGACCCCTCCCTGAACCTTATAAACTTTAATTAGGTTCCCAAACCTGATTAAATCATCATTGATTCTATACTTTTTGCAATGCGTTCAATTATTGCAGATTGCATTCTCTGATCGTGTGCCATGGTCACAAAACCCAGTGTATTGATTACCATTGATTGAGCAGCGAGTTTCTTTTGGTTTGCTCGAAACGTCAGAATGGTATCGTAATCGGTTTATTTTATGAATTTGTTTTTAAAGGGCTCGCTAAAAATCGACTTCTACTTTTACAAAAATATTTTTTTAGGAACTACGCCTATTATTTTGCTAATTTACGCCCCATAAATTATAATCGAGGATTTTTTGATTATTGATTAAATCTTTGATGCTATCTGCTATCTCCTTAACTTATCTGCCATCGCCTTAGGGTTAAAAAAAACCTTTTATGATGTTATACTGTCTCCTTCTAAATAAATAAATACATAAATAAAATCTTGCACACAGTGGTGGGAGGCCACAAAAGAACCTAGAGGCCTATGTTTAACAGTGAGACGAAGTATGCTTAACAAAAAAAGGATTAAAGTTTAATCCGATAAATACAGGATATCAATAAGTAAAACTGATAGGTACATCAAACATAAAGTGACCTTTGGATAAGTAAGGCCTGATCATTTGCAGTTTAAGTTGGTTAAGTACATATTTATTCGTATTTTTTTCTTAACGTGGCTTTATCCCTTTTTTGGTTTTATTTACTTAATTGAATAGTTTCCCTACCAATAAAGTATTCATCTATTGAAAGAATAATAAACAGTAAAGCCGTCAATAGGCTTATCTAAGTTTTGATCAGGAACCTATTGAATTGAAATGTTCGTTTACTTTGCCTTTTATAGTCTAAACGAGAGCTTTAACGTTTTTCTCATAAGTTTTTTTAATGTGGTTTGCCTCTTACATAATTTGATGTACATGTATTGTTTAGTTTCCATAAATAGGTTGGTATAGGTAGGTTTTTTATGTGAAATATAAACTTACTAGTGGTTTATTTTTCACTTCTTCCACTAGCGGACATAAAATAACATCCAAAAATAAAATCATTAACATTTTATTTGATACCTATTACTATTTATAAGCTGCTTATGGTATAAAATTTGATTTGTCTTGGTGCTTATTTTCTAAGCCTAAAGAAATTAAGTAGATTTTTGATTTTGAAGTTTTGCTTAATGCAAGATTTATATTTTTTTATATTATTCTGAATTTTGACCTACCAAGCATCCGACAAGGCATATAAATATTTAATTTAGCTAACGTAACCAACAGAAAATAAATTACGGTGCCTTGTGAAATGACAAGTATCAACTAATCTCGTTACTTAGTGACCAAAACCAAAGTATGCTAAATTTTTGATAAACGATTATGGTAGAAAAATGTATTATACAAATTTTAGTCTTCAAGCAACACACACACGAAAGCTTTTGCTACGGAAAGTTGCGCACGAACTCCACGACTAGTAGTGACCTCTCTATTTGTAGCGCGTCAACATTATTTTTAAAGCCTGCTGGCAGATGGCAGCGCCAGTCACAAAAAGATGACATAAACAAACACTTCTCAAAGTGCCTCTCCTATACTTTTTTTCTTGAACTTGAACTCATTATCTGAACTGGATAATAATTTCCTTGTAATCTTCATTTATAACGCGAATGAAATATTTCTGAACAATTAAGTTTCCAAGGTTTTATTAACAACACTGCCACTCTATTTTTAAGTTTGTCTCCGTGGGTTCCCTACGGACGATTGAACCTACATAAATCAAGTACAACGTAACTCGATGGTGGTAACATTGAATAAGCAAAGTTAAGAAAAAAATATAAAGATTAGCATGTATTAACTAAAAAAAAATATTCGTGTCACTCGGGATGATAATAATTATGACCATGTAGGTAAGAACTCCAATGATTATGCTACACTGTTCTGCTTTTAAAGATACATGACTCTGAAAACGTTATACTCCATTTTTGAGCAGTTACGTAATAAAGTAATAAAAAAGCTGGAACTTGAAACTTAGGTAAGTAAGTATTAAGCTACAAAATGCATGTTTTAGACACTATCTGGGTTCTTACATAATAATGAATACGTTTTCGTGTCGTCTTTGCAATCAACATTTGCATGAATGTTTTCTTAATTGAGTTCATGGCAAAACGCCAAAAGATTTGGCTGTATACCTTCTTTGCATAGATAGCCTGCCGGTTAAATGCCATTTCTCCTCAGAATGCAAACCCCTTGAGCACTGCACGAATAAAATTAAAAGTTTGACCATTTTAATACGAAGCTACGATGAAATAAGTAACAGTAGGTAAACAGTAAGTACGAGAAACGAAGTTCGTTTATAGTTTTTAAAACACCAAATAATGTTAACCGGTAAATGGTGAATAAGCTTTGTTTGATGAAAGCGATAGGATAGGATAAACGAAAATGATAAATTAAAAAGCCAGCAACTAAAATTGCATACATTTTTCTTAAACTTAAATCGAGGGACATCTTGCGATAGTCTATTTAAATCTACTAGTTTATAGCTCTCAAGAAAAGCCATTAAAAATATCTGTCTCACACAAAAACTCTTAGTATAACGAGATATAATATAAATCGGGTAATTAACCACCTTATAGCGCCCTAACGTGAACTTATGTCCCGTTTCCCCAGCTTTTAAATTAGAACACTGTCAGGCAGTAGATAATTATTAAGATAGAACAGACAGCAGAACTTTAAAGATTTTTTTTAACTAGCTGCTGCTTGCGCCTTCGAATACAAAGTAGTTCATATGCTATTCCAGGTTTAGGACAACATTGGTGATATAACAAGTTAAAGGAATTAATAGTAAAAATAATCAAGAATAAACAAATAGAACAAATTAAGAACAGATAGAATCTTATTGATACCCTAAACGTAAAGTGTGAACTCTAAACGCGGAAATAAGTTATTACCTACTTATTATATTAGATTCTATAATCCTAAATATTACGTTTTGCCATTTTTCCTAAAACATGCAATTTTTGTCACTAACTGAAATTATGAGCCTTACAATAAGGGCACTGAGTTTTTAGCTTCAACAAACATTACCATGGCACCATGGTAATGTTGTGTATATGGTGCCATGGTAATGTTTGTTGAAGCTAAAAACTCAGTGCCCTTATTGTAAGGCTCATAATTTCAGTTAGTGACAAAAATTGCATACTGAAATAAATGATTTTTAATAATTTATTGTATTACCTGCTATCTTAACACTTCTATCAGATTCGTATTCTATGTCAAGGGATGCTCGCTCAATGTTAAAAGTCTAGAGTGAAGGAAGCTGGGACTCGTTTAAATTAATTACCCCTAACTAAAAGACCTATGTTCATCTTTGAAATCTGAAAATAGAAGTCACATTTTCGTTTGTATTTTTGGTAAATATTAGGTAAATATATTTTTATTCTGTTCGAGAATTAAATCAACTTAACGTTATAAATAATACTGTTATTAGTTATTTAATACTTTTTCTTTTGCCTTTCATGTTAATATGTAATTTTTTGTTTGCTTCTCTTAATTATTTTGTTACTTAAATTTGTTCGATCAATTAATTAATTGTTGATAGATATTTGTTTTAGTTGCATAATGATGTCTGAACTGTCTGTTTCCTATTTCTATAAATGTTCCATTTAATGGTGGAAACTTTGCTGGTTTAAGTGTTACTTTAGTAGTTTTTCTGTTTAGTTTATAAGAACTGTTTGTTTCCCAAATAAAACAAAATAAATAAAATAAATAGGTACATTATCATGCTAAATACAAAATGATTAACACGACTAACTAGTCAGTCGTCCCTATTTTAAGTCTCTGCCTATCATCCAGACTTCGAAGAATTTCAGAGAACATGAATATTATTATTTTTTGTATAATACCTCGTGTCACTCAAGTGTGGCCAAGCTACGGTCAAGAGTCACCCATCCTTACCAAAAAGTGTCATTGCAACAAAAGCCGTATTGTAATAAATCCTTTTCACGATTTCATACACAATAGATAGCAATCCTAGCCACAATATTTCCATCTAATGCCCTCCGTATATTCGCTTATTAATACGGGTCATGTGGCATCAAGTGCCAAGTTGGACGGCTTCCAAGTGGTCTCTGAATTTGGCAAGATATGTGATAGGGCAGATGTCATACACCTGGTTTTTGGTACGAATTGTTTAAAAAAACTATTTTTTCTGTTTGGCCAATCGAAGGTTACCATTAAACGATCTTTTGGGGTGGCAGTAGAGCAGTAGGCGTCGTTTAGGTGACAGAAAGCGCGACACCCGATTGTCGATGTTCTACAAGTACCACTTTGGTGATTATGCCCAGGATTTACAGGACGTTATTCCTTCCTCCCCCTTCGACTATCAGACAAGCAGACGCACTGGTACATACCACCCACATCTGGTCGACATACCACAGTGCCGAAGCAAACGTTGTCGCTCTACTTTCGTTATTAGTCCAGTAAAGAGTGTACTGAACTTTCCACGTCTGTTTTTCCGGTAGAGTACAATTTCGGCATTCAAATCCCGAGTGAATAAGTTCCTTTTGGGAAAGTGTGCTCCATCTTATACCACATCTTTGCTTTCTACGTGTGATGGCAGTCAAATGCTTTAACGTCATCAATAAAATAAAATAAAAATATCTCCTTTGTGTTTTCGATCTTGTTTTCGTTTTCTCTTACTTTATCAGTGTAAGGTAAGCTTCGGAGTAAAGTATCCACCCACGGTTCGATGTCATTACCAAAACGTGTACCCGTTTCTCTGCAGCTGACTGAATAAAAATCGCTATTTGTGTAACTAAAAAGTAACTATGTATAAAATTTGTATAAAATAACCCAAAATCATATCAAATTCCAACCGACGTTAAAATTTCTCCCTACACATATTCAACCCTCACGTTGTACATCATTTCATTGTTATTTTCCCAATGAAATATGAAAACCTACTACTAATCCACAAAGCGCTTTGAAACTTCCAAAACAGTAACCGTAAATAAATCCACATCAATCATGCTGCCGTACTATCATCTCGTCAAGCGCAATACCGCATAATCCTGTGCCACAGGAGAAATAATAGTGCTGACACGTACTTACTGAAAATCACGTATCTGTAATAGATTACTACTCATAACCTACAGTCCGATACGTCCTTAGCTGAACATAGGCCACCCAAACGACGCGACGACGATGCCACAAATAGCGGACCTAATCCACCTCTATCCATTGTAGATAGATTACTATTCCTTAACATATAACACCCCCTTTTTTTAGAAACAGTAATGAAATGAATTGAGCTAACTGCAGACTGTTGCAAACAATCTACACGTAGCTTAACTGATCCATATTAATACCATTTGTCTCCAAGACTCCAAGACGCTGGCTGCATTGCCCCGCGCTGTATGGAAATGCTGATGCGCTTTACCAGATAAATATAATTACTAAAGATAATATTAAAGTCGGTTTAAGAGTTCATAGCTAGTTTGAAGTGATACAGGCCTGAATCCAAATGTTGAAATTTTCACACCATTCTGCCATTCAAGTGGTGATTAGGAGAGTAGTGAATGCTCTCTATTAATTTGTCAGTTTCAATTTGACGTGTCTCCCGATAATTACGGAATTGCGGTTCACCAAATGGCCTCTGTGAAGTGAAACATTTTGTGTTCCCTCAAAGGACTCTGGAAAACGGTTTGTAGCTATGAATAGCATGAATAGTAATGATCTTTTGTTATAGTCAGGTGACAAAGTAAAGCTTTTCGGTAACTTCCCTATACAGGGTTATTGGTAAATTAGTGACAATACGTGAACGCAGGTCCTGCCCATCATCACAAACACGTTCGTGAAGGCGCCAAGTATAAATTCTAAAAAAAAATATAAGTCACCTCTGATACTTAATGAAAAAACATCTTTGTCTGCAACCCAACGAGCTACTCTTTCACTCTCATATCTTCTCAATTCAGGGCAGAGCTATTTTTAAGTTGAGTTTCAAATAAAACCTCTAACGAATGATTTTTGAATTGCGGGGGGTACCCATTACCAATACCAAAATTAAGAATTAAAACCTGGCGTCTTTACAAACGTGTTTGTGATGATGGGCTGAACCTGCAGTTCACGTATTGTCACTAATTTACCAATAACCCTGTATAAATCTAAAAGAAGAGTTGCCGCCTGTGAACTGTTTTCGAAATCCAACAACACAAGCTGCATCTATAAAGACCAACCAAATAACGGATCCTAGTAAAAGGATTTCACTAAGACAGACTAGAATATTACTGAGGTAAAGGATGCACCTATTAGTGTGAGCAATATTGCAAAAAAAAAATTGCAGAAGGATCATTTATGTTGCGTATTTCAAACAAAATATCTCCCTTATTTCCAAGAGTGCTTCCCTAAAAAAATACATATGTAACTACGTAAATATTTACTCCTTAAGTAAAGTTCGCCATCTCATGTCATAAAAAACATTACGTAATTTGCATAAGAAGTTTGAATGGGCAGGGATGAAAGCCTTGGGTCGCGCTTCGCATGTGAATTAGGTACTTTTTACACAAGTAGGCAAAAAGGCCTAAGCTCATTGATAAACAGCTTGATATGTAAGTAAAAGCTTTCAAAGAATCGCAATTTCCATCATCCAAACGCAGAGTGAAGTCAAATAGTAGTGTTTTGAATTCCGAATGCATCAATGAGGATAAGTTGACAAAGTTCATATATGTTTTGGTAAGTAAAGTTCTTGAAAGCAACATGTTATCAAAAATTCATCTAATTAAATTCATTATTTTCAACTGAATTTGAAAACAAGAATATTTAAGCCAATGACCTAGCTGTCTCTATTGTGTCAATAGATGGAAAGGTCTCGTATTTCGATAATATTTTATTGTATACTTCGAAAACCAAGCGAATGTACTTTCCTACAGAGTTTGAAACATTACTTATTTAGTGGTCTGAAACTAGCGATAAGATTTTATGTTTCAGATAAATTTACAAATAAAATCCAAAAGTTATAACGAAAACTCGATTCATGCTTTAACGCTCCCTTCAAAACAATAAAATTCACAAATAATTATGCTAAGTCCAGGTTTCATAACACGAATCAATTCAATTGAGTTCACATATTAGATAGGTATACGATAACAATTCAATTTATATAGCCTTCTTTGTTCCTGCCACAGATTTAACAATAGATATAGCTTCTGTTTTAAATCACGGTCCCCCAATATTTGAGATTGCAATCTTCTCCCGCAGTTATTAGTTAGAGAAATGATATAAATCTATTTTGTTATGAATTTATTGCTTTGATCTATGGGAATATTATTTGTTTAATCGAACTGAATTGTCGAAGGGTAGATTGTGAAATTGGGTCTCACTTTTCCATTTAGCGTTATTTTTACTTTTATATTTCTTACCTTTTGTCTCTACCTATAAACACAAATATTTTTGGCAGCATGTTGCGGTGGCCGGTATCACTGTTTTTTATGCTAATTTATTTTTATTTTCATGTGGCCCTCGCTAGTTTTCCCCCTTAAGAGGGATTTCAGGGGGCAAAACTGGAATAACCTGCTGCTACTTAGCAAAAATGTTTGTCCCTCTTACGTCAAAAGGTGGCAGGTCGACTCCAGCTCTATCTAACACATTTCCTATACATTTAATGTACTTGAAATCTTCTATGTGGTTATCAGATTAGTTCCTTCTAAATTTCGACGACACTGCTAAGCACTCTCAAGAAGCTTATCTTATCTGGTGTATTCCAGCAAACTTCCTATGCAACAACAAAGGCAATGTTCATAAACAGCTAGTTTCCTTCACGAATTTAAAGCACACATAAATTAGAATAAAAGTTTCCTAGCGATCAGATATCACCATTGTTTTCAGGTCAAACGACAATGTAGTTAGCATAACTTGGGTGAACTAAACTTGTAAAGTAAGGGTGGTAATTTCTGGATAGTATTTCTGATACTTTTACTATATATGTTTTTTTACTATCATTTTTTTATTATTGACTTTATTTACTCCTATGGCTCAGCGATCCTTGGTGCGTCTTGGTCATAAGAAAAATAACCATTTTTCCCTATCTTGTGCAGTTTCCCGCCAGTCCTCCGCTTGTAGCTCACGCAAGTTCGCTTCCACCACATCTTTTGGTAACACGAACGTCTTACGGGTCGCCGGCCGACGATGTATTGACTTTTAGATTGCCTGAAAAACAAAACAGACAAAACTGAATTCGTGTTTTTTTCGATGATTCTTATTGGATCCAATTTTGTAGGTGTTAAGTATTTTTCATTAGATAGAAAGTTCTGAAGATTATGAATGAAATTTCGGTTTCAGTAGCTCCCATTGGGTAAATCAGCGGTTTGAATAGAAGCTTAAAATATTAATTCTTAATGTAAGCGCATTCTAACAAAACAAAATGGAAAAAAATGGAGTATACGCAAAACACTTTAAACAACTTTTTCCCCGACTATCCTCAGAAATACTCCTAGGATTCTACACGTGTTTCTTCGTTTCGTGCAAATATTTGCAATCTGCAGTATGGAAGCTAATTATACTAAACTTCCGTCTCTTACAAAGTTACTATGACATAACTTCAAAGTTACAATACCCTCTATTTTACTAGTATATTAGCTAGTGCCCTAGTTCTTGTTGAAAGGGCTGAGACTGGCTAAGTCTGAGGCCGAGATTCAAAGGAGTTTAACTTGCATAGAGCTTGCTGGTTACTTCTATCTATATTGTGGTATATATAACTAGCTAGGCTGAGACAAAACGAATATTAAACGTTTTCACGTCATTGCATGAACGAGTGCAATGGCGCTCTTTTGTTATCTATGTGTAAATGTTACTGTCTAAAAAGTCACTTAGAAAATAAAAGATTGATTTGATTTGATTTGTGGTGTTTTGAGTCATATTTTATTTTGGCACAATTATATGCGCCATGATTGTAATGGTCATAACTATGATATTTTCAAAAGCTCTCATGGTATGAAACAAATTAAAACTATGTTTTGATACGCTTATGTTCAGTATCAGGGTCAGATCAAATTCATTAAATTCGTTAGTTTTATAAAGATTCTTCTCTTGTTAAATCTTGTTCAACACACGTAGTACGTGTGTTGAAATAAATGTTATTCTATCTTCTAACGTTACTAATTCTCATTAGGCAGGCACCTAAAATAATAGATGTACCTACAAAAACATGCATTAGGTCAACTGGACTCGAGGGGCCAGCCCGAGTGGGGCCAGTCGACTAAAGAGCCAACCACGAATCCATTCAAACTAAGTTTAGTTCCATGTACCAAACCTCGTACAGACCACTCCAATTAGTAGCCAACTGTGTAGTGGCTACATGACACGTCGTGTAATCCCAGATTACATACAGAATAGTACTAAACATTGGAAATCGTGCACAATGTAGTGCAGCTCGTGTCTTTGAAGCCTATGACGGGATCAAGTGCCCTGTAACATACCATTATAGCTATGGAGCGCCTGTTAGCTGTTAGGTCACGGATTAGGTTGGTGCTGTTTGGTATATTGTTGGATTACAAATCGTGATTGAATTTGACAAAGTTTCATAACTGTTTATTGAGTCTGTTTAATAGTGGAAATGGTGTTATCGAGACAGGGGGGATCTAAGGAAGACTAGACATTTGAAAACTAACCACCTATAAGTACTTGTACTCAAGTCAAAATTACTTGTATACGTTTATGTGGGTAGGTAGCTTCCTTTACTTCTATTTTTCTGTAATGCAAACAGTTTGTATAGTTCATTATGAATGTTTAAGCGGATTAATTACGTTTATGTACCTAGTTAATGTTGAAAAAACATGAATATTTCATCCCTTAGTGAGGGACTTCATTAGGGTGAGTTACTACTGGTAGTGAGTAAGTACGAGGTTAATTTGCTTAAATTACACAATACATACAAATAATGGACTCTAACTACGAAAGTTTTAAGGTTTCTTTGTTATAGTGCTAACCCGCACTTAGGGTATCTCTAAGAAATGTAATAAGTTCCCAAAAATTTTCGGTTTTGGCGGGACTCGAACCCGCTCCCCACCCTAATTTTTGGGAACTTATTGCATTTCTACGAAAGTTTTATAGCTTATCAAAGTCTTTAAGATCTAACTAGTCAGTAATATCTCAGTTTAACGAATGAGCTGGAATCAACTCTGTATGTGAAACGAGTCAATGAAGAGCCAAAATGATTGCTCTAGTAGTTACTTGTTTCGTTACATAATACAAGTTTATTAACTGAAACGTCCACTCATTTTGAGGATGACACTAACTTGGGAGCTTATGTTTGCTTCTAAAACATTACTATGTTACAATAGTAATTATGATTACTTCGGCTTAAAACTATAACTGTAGACGAATAGAAACAAGTGGTTTATTGTCAGTCTAAGACCTTTTGACCGACCCAACTATCAAATGAAGTGTTTAGTCATTTGTCAGTCAAGAACTGCCCAGTACGAGAGAACAAGAGCTATATTAAACGACTGCGTGAAATAAGCCTTGAATAAAAATTACAAATCATTCCGACGTACAACTAATTTCGAGTTCACCTCTGCTACCCAAATGATCGAAAGCCAAGTATTAGCCGTTCATTGTCTGGCACCCAGGCCAGCACCATACATCAGGCGACGTCGTTTGTCGTCCGTCGGCTGGGTACATAACTAATTACTGCTGTAAATCGTCCGGCACGCGACATCGTCGCGTCGACGCGTCCGGCTGAATGACGAGTGAACTCCGAATTCTGACTGTTGAGTTCGGTTTCCTTCCGTTATTTTTTACCAGTTTTTGGACAGTCTTATTGAGTGTGTTTGAATTTGTTATCGTTCTTAATTTGAACACCATCAGGATACTTTTAAGTAAATAAAAAGATATAAGTAGGTCCCACGCTAGTGTTTAAAACTGCTTTTGAAATTTAACCCGGTAAAGACATTTAAACTACACAAAATTTTGTGTTACTTCTTCTCACAGCGAACGCTATTAACGCCGTCAAAATGAATATTTTTGATAGCTTTGTTATTAGAATTTACTGTAACTGCCTCTGCGGTCTCCACACGTCAAATAAATTAATTACTGCTCTTAATGCACACAGCGCGTCGTCAGCATCTATTTTCACATCCCTAATTTAGCCGTTATGACGTCATCGAGGATCAACTATGTTCTAAATATAGGGACAATAAATTCCGTCCAACATTCACCTCCGCACGAACAAGACAACATTGTGTCCTATTCACCCACACAGTTATAAGGCTGTTTATTCACTCATCGATGCGGTTTTGAGCTCACCCAGATGCGGATTGCTGACCGCAACCTAAGCTATCTTAGTTTAACTTAGCTCGCAATAGCCGACGCAGTTTTTCATACCTTAAAGTTTAGTTTACGCAGTCTGTAGTCTGCACATATATGTATGTAAAACTACGTCAGCTAAACGAGCTACGCTCAAACGAAAGCTTAGAACATATAACGTATGTAGGTACGTTGTAATGTTCTAGGCTTTCGGTCTGCAACCCGCATGAGAGTCACCTGTCTATTGATTTGGTATATTTCCACTTCAGAATGTTTTTTTTTTTAATATTGGCTGTTAAAGTATTTAACATCGACGGGCGCATATATTCAGACCTACTTGCTCCGTAAGCCATTCACATAAGTAGGCTAGACACCAAGCACCCAGCTTTTTAAAGAACTTATCTCTTTTAGCATGCGTTAGCTTTATCATGAATTTAACAGCCAAGATAGAGGTTTTTTGTTTCAGCAGTTTTTTCTATCACCCAGAGTAGTATCTAAGAATGTGAAGGTTTCTCGGCAATCCGATACTGCACCGTGAAAAGAAAGCCTTAGGAACCCAGTTAGATGTTCGCATTGCTTTGACGTGTATTGTTTCGGGAAGTCTCTAGAATCGTGATAAATGACGGTTATTGGACGGAGATTGACAAGGTTCTGCGGTTTCGAGGGCGGTATGTCTCCTAATCTGATAATGGATGGTTTCTATCGGGGTCTGATTCGGAACTTTTATGTCAGAGGGTTTGGGGAGTCATTGGACTTTGAAAGATTACCATTAAGTGTTTTGTTTGAAATCACTCGTCTAACGACTTTTCTAGGCCTTTGTCTTTGGTGGCAATAATCTGAGAGCGTACGTCTTTGTAAGAAAATACATCTTAAAACATCATAAGGTTCACATTAAAAATGTAATCGCAAAAAGAAACTGAAAGCCGTTTTAGCTTCCTCATAAATTGCAATCAGCCTAATCGAAAGAGTTGAAGTCAAATTAAAAGCACCCTTTTAAATATTTTGTAGGCGTACCACTGCGATGGGTACGAACAACCGCTTTAATAAAACCGTAGTATTTTAATTAACAGGAAACGAATGTTAATTTGACCTTTGTAGCCCAAACGATTTGCAAATCTCTGATGATCAAAGAGAAGGTCAAAAAGGAAATGCTGATTGCACATCTTCTCATGGACCATTTGATTTATAGCACTTGGAGTCTCACGTGCATCGGTGTCGAAACTAAAGTTGCTTTTTCAAACCAAGCCTTGTGCTCTTGTGATAAGGATGAAGGAATAGTGGAATTACCGATGGTGTTGGTGTTAATTGAGTGATATTTCATTTGGTGACGCTTGGCGCCGTCTGCTAAACGCCTTGATGGAATTACTTTAGTTCAATGTGCGCCTCTAGAAATCTTATTAATACCCACTTGAAAAGTATTTTTATCTCATTTGTGAATATTCTTAAATACTGTAGACTGTAAAAAAGAAACCGGCCAAATGCGAGTCGGATTCGCGCACGAAGGGTTCCGTACGTATCTATAATATATACGTATCTATAAAAAATGCAAAAAAAACACGTTTGTTGTATGGGAGCCCCCTTAAATATATATTTTATTCTGTTTTTGTACGGAACCCTAAAAAGCAATAAAAGCACAATTAAATAATAGAAACAAATCAGAACTAGTATTTACTAAAGAAACAATTGAGATAAAAGCAGATTGTGCAAACAATCTACAGGTACTCTCAAGCGATCCATGATGCGGCGACACAGCTGTTTTTCTGCTAAATAGTATGATAGGTACGCTTGCCATAAATTCTTGTTACAGCTATTGGATGTGTTGGTAGGTTCTCTACGTTTGTAGTTTATTGAAAGTAAAATAGCGTGAACATACGCTCTGCAGACAAATTGACGCAAAGCTTAAGCATAAAATCGCTATGAAGTAAAATTCCGCCTATATCGATTACGGTCCAGCCGACCTCGTATTTCGTATGCACATTTAATGCAATCATCTAAGCCAGTGGACCGGAACCGTAAATATTTATGCAAAGCTAGTCCTGCGGCTGAATAGCAAAGTCGACGTTCCATTCAAATAACCAAGTAATTATACTGCATACATTTTTTATGCATTTCCAGTTTTCTAAAGGTTTTTCATTTGGAAAAAGCGTGATTCGTTGACTTCGCTGTCAACGCATCTGATACTATTGCTAACGATGCCAGGTACGTGGTTGATATGAAACAAAACATGACCACTAAAACGATTGTTTAAAAAAAATTCTTCTGAAGATAAAATGCAATAGTTTTTGGTCGATTACGTTCAGTTATGTAGAACTATGTCATACAGTTATTAATACAATAACGATTTTTTATATAGACTTTTTATCCTCTTGTCACTGAACACGCCCTTCTTTTCATATTTTATTGTAAGTAGATAATAGGTATATATTTATAGGTCAGGTATGTATGTATTTATATGTATCTTATATATAAAATATTGAGTTAATATACATTTATAATTAATACCATTAGATGCACACCGATCTTACCCCATATATATCCAATAATCATATCCATACCAGGTTGTCTAGCAGAGATCGCTCTGGAGCGATAAGACCGCCAATTGTAACTTATATTATTATTGTTTAATTTGTAAATTCTTTTAAGTTTTAAGTGTGCAATAAAGTATTTTCTATCTTTCTATCTATCTAACGATTAGCCTATTACAGTGCGATCGAAAAGAGTAGAAAATAATTAAAATGGAACCAAACTACAGTCCATGACCTGGCAACCCCAAACCAATGTCAAATACGGGATGTATTTGACATTGGTTTGGGGTTGCTGTTGGTCAAAAGATTCCTTCTGATCCCTCCATGCATCATGATCCGCAGCAAAATAGTTGGCTAAAAACCATAGCACAAATTGGATTCATCAAATAAAATCACTCGAGTACGTAATTTATAACAAAAGATAAAGCAAACTGGTTATATTAAGGAAAAGACACGCACTGCATTATAAACAAATATATTATCTTGTTGGCGAAATTGGGCCTTTCATCTTACAAAGGAAAGGAACACATGAAATGAATAAAGTATATTTTGGGAATATCGTTGGTATTCTGAAAGAAATTATTTTACTTATGTAACTATGTAGAAGTTACAAAATGTTGAACTGAATCAAACGATATATTGAAAGTTTTTTAATTTATAAATTTTTCACGGCTTATACAAACAATACAAAGATTAGGCAAAGCTGTAAAAAGATTTCTCAAAGCCGATTTAAATCAAAAAGTTCTAAACTAATGCACGCACTTTAAGCGTATAAATCACAAGTACGAGTAATACCAATATAGCTATTCAATTCCAAAAACTTGAAGTCACATTCAAAGTTTTATTATCAATCAGAACAAGGCTTAGAAAAAATGTTTGAATAGCTAATCCATTTGATAAAATCAATTTCAAATGCTACCAAAGTAATCAATTTGAAAGCAAGCAAAGTTCAAGAAGAGTTAGGTAAGTGAATAGTGAACAAACAATGAAATGCTTGAAACAAAGTAAAGACAAGGCTTCAAGGGATGTTCTCGATAGAGATGCAACTCTACTACGAGTTTTAGTTTCAACTCATACACACACAAGACATTTACAAAGTAGCGATTTAACAGACGGTATATCAGATCAGTTGGTTAAACTCAGTCTTGATTTCGTAAAGGCTTGATTCACGTACTGTTATAATTAATGTTGATATCCGTGATTAAAAATTACTAAACCGTATTCCTTAGTAATAACTTTCCGCTTAGTAGTTTCCTTGAATTAATCCTACAGGTTTTGAGTTAATTCAAAATACAAAATGCACCATTATTTGAGTTTTGGTTGAATTTGACCGCATTTGTGGAACAATTTAAACTTTCACATCACAGCAGATCCTGAGGTGCGCTGAGGTGCCTAGATAATTTCAGTTTTGCATCGAACTTTTGAATGATCCATAACTCGAAGAGGTGTTAGCTACAAAAAATACCAGTATATTTACTACTCGTGTTTCCTATGAAGTCAACAATCAAACCATAGGTCTGCGGGCATTGAAGCTACCGATTTTACAACCTCACTTTTCCCAGTAATAACATGTAACACATAGTAAAGCCCTGAAAAGAGCAACTTAGGGCCTTTGACGACAAACTGACTCGAGGCTACAATCGATAGACAATGGATTGTTTGGCTTTTGTTCGCAAATCGTAAAGCCGTTCTATCTTAAAAGTTCTTTGAGAACGTCTACATCCTGCTCACTGAAATGGTTTGGTACAATACTTGCAGTTTTGTTTTTAGTGCACGGGAGACTGCCAGTGTTTATCTGTATCATTGGTAATTTTGTTTTAAGTGACTTAAGTCTTTTGCTTTTAGCCGATTAATGGCTTTTATATTAACTTTCTGTTACTCGCGATCATGTACAGCTGACATAGTAGCAGAAAATGACCCAGGTCCTGGGTCAAGATAAAAAAAATTCTACGGCAAAAAAAAAAAAAAAGGTAGTAATGCTTCCGAAAATAAATTGATACGTTAATTAAACCCAGCCAAAGTTAAAGCTTCAATACCATCATATCCCTACAGACATTGCATCATTTCAGACCAATGCCAATCATAGTTCAGTCAAGCGCGAACCCAAACAATCACGTGGCTACACATCACTCTCCCCTTTGCCGGTAACTCTCTGGAGGACTAAAATTGCCTCATTTGCGACACCGATGCAATCCGTTTTAATTCGTCACGGCAACCCCATAGATAAAAGCACTTGGGATTAAAAGAAAATTAAACGATCTGGGAGTGATGTCAATGCCAATGCAACGAAATCTTGCACAGTTTTCCTGGGCCACTTTCATCGTCCTTATCGTTTGGATAATAAAACTCAAAATTGGGTGTTTCGTGGGTATTTTGAGCGTAGATATCTATCACCGCAGACAGTATGGAACTGATTTCAGCCCCCCAAGAAATTATTCCACGTTTGGGGCGTTCCTACGGTAACGGCTTTGTGCTGCTTAATTAAACTGCATTATACTCGAGGAGTGCAATTTGAGCAAGAATCAGCGGTGCCTAACTACTTAGTTATTCCCATTCATAATTTGGTGTTTCTCTGATATTTTCGACTTATTTGTGGGATGGATTTTCTTATTTGCTCATTTGTTATGCTGTGATTGAGATCCCTATTTTTGTATGGAATATATGGCTTTATGGAGTTATGGCAGATTGCAAGGATAATGGTTTTTGTATCTGTTGGGTATGATAGTTTTTTTTTTTTAATTTATTTAAGGGCTTTATCGCTTAGCGATAACATCACCCAATTTATAGCAAATGATATGATAGTTAAGTCATCAAAAGTATTATTTATCGAGTAAAAGTTTGATACCTACAATGAAAGGCCAGTACCTAGTTATACCCATCTGGACCAAAAAAAATTTGGTTAATACATAATAGGCAGGCTGAGATAGATATAGTACTGTTGGAAAGTCCAATAACCATGGCACGTGACTCAAGAGTTTCAAGTATTAAAGTAAATACAACGAGAGCTCTTCAAATGTTTGACTAGAAACGGTGACTTTAGTGCTTTGTCATCAATCTCGATATTGTATGAATAGCAAGAAGAAATTCATGTCAAGTTTTTAAATTTTTTGCTATAAAACATCTGCTATAACTAATAACATTATGTACCAAGTAGTAAAAATACTCAGAATGACAATCAAATGAGTTACTTGTTTTGCTACAATTTACTGAATTTCCTTTTATTCGTGTCGATATTGCAATATCAAAGTCCTGTGTAACACCGATCGTTATGAAAAATCATGACAAAGCATTTTCTACTATCTAACGAAAAATACCCTTAGACAAAATGATTGACACTTCCCTCTTAACGTTTAGCTCAAACTACCCATGAAAGGCTTCGTGAATAAGCGCTTCTCCGATATTGATGTAGGTAACTTTGCTAAACTATGATTGATAGTGGTCTATTGAATCGGGAGTTATCGGGGATCTCTATCTACTTTGAGCGATTTGTTGAGATATTAGAAATTTTCTATCGTCTTGGCCTCGTGTTGTTAGGGAAGTATTGATTGATAAAAAAATTGTGGATTTCCCACAAGGTTTCTTTCACGTAATAAAACACTGTTTTTACCGGGTTGATCGCGTATATTTCTGTCTTTTTTTTTTATTTGTTTTTTTTTGTTAGTCTGCCTGTGACCATGGAAGCTGAGAAGATGAAACGTCAAGTTATAAACAAAATATAAAATATACGCGATCAATCCGGTAAAAACAGTCTTTCTTATGAGTTCTCGCGAAAATAACCTTAGAATATACTACCTTCACTTCTTGATGACATTATGGCAAAATTTATTGGCTGTGACTGATTGAACAGACTGATGTTTATAATCCGTTAAGTTTTTTGGATCTGAAAATACTAGACAAAAATATGATCAATTCTTCAAAGTTATGTTACTAGATAATTTGTTTTACGTTCACGAAAAAAATATGTCTTCTAGAAATCCATCAGAAAATATTATGACAGTAGTTTCCCACAACTCAAACTTTGTGGTACATCTGTAGCATCATTTAATTTTTTGTAAATATTTGTACTACGTAAGTAAATAGAGCAATCATTATCTCATAGCTCCAAGCTGTCGAAGAAGCCACTATTGGCAGTTATCTTTACCAAGTTGACACAGTAGCTTGAAATGGCTCATTATCTCTCTGACATTGCCAATATTGAGTTAGCTCTTCACATCTGAAACTGAAACCGTCGAATCACCTCAAAATTTTCGTAGCTGGTAAGTATTTGATCTCAATCAGTCATTCACACTGTTTATCTAAGTCGATAGTATTCAAGTTGGGTATTTAATTTTTCATTTGAAGATTCGAATTATTTCAATTCTAGATAATGGTTAAATGTTACTGTAGAATTTACATTTCTAGGAACACCTAGAAATAAAATCTGACGATGTTGTGATGTTTATTGAATAACTTCGTGTTCCTTATTATGAATTCGAGTTCCTTATTATAACTGAATTTCTATTATATAGAAATAATTCGAATCTAAAAATTTTGTACCTAACTTGAATACTATCGACTTCGCTAAACAGTGTGAAAATTCCTTGTAGAATTTGACGTGCAAGCTATTATTTTTTTGCTTGTCATTTTTCTTCTTGTTTCACCGATGATAGCCGAACGTCAATGTTGATCCATATTCATCTACAAGTGTTATTGGTTCTTGTGCCTTCCTTGTAATCATTATATAGTATTTCTGGGAAGTAAATTGGTGTGTTATGCAAACCTACGTATTTACTGGCTGATTAGTAACATTGTAACGGGTAACGCATTCCAGTATTTAACCTTCTACCTTTTTTATATTCTGTGCTACCACTTAGTTAATAAATTAGCCGCGAATCATTTGAGATAAGCATTTTAAAAACTAGCTATCATGAATCATTGTGTGCTCATAATTTCTACGAAGTGTGGGTTGAGACCTAGCACTCTGTAGGAAGCTAGATCACTTGGCATTTTTAACAACATTATGGGTACTATATATATGAAATTATATAAATGAAATTTGCAATAAATGAAACATGAAATGTCATCTCAGCCTATATTAGTCCACTGCTGGACATGCCTCCCCTAATGAGCGCCATAGCGCCCTGTCTTCAGCCAGCAGCAGTGCCAGCAGTCTTTCGCAAATCGTCATCCCACCTGGTCAGAGGGCGTCCTACACTACGTTTGGCGAGTCGCGGTCTCCACTCAAGAAAACGTTTACCCCAGCGGTTGTCAGTTCATCTCGCGATATGGCCAGCCCACTGCCACTTCAGCTTGCTAATTCTTTGAGCTACGTCGACAACCTTGGTTCTCTGTCGAATGTATTCGTTGCGAATCCTATCCTTCAGAGAAACTCCGAGTATTAGCTCTCTCCATAGCTCGCTGGGCGACTTTAAACTGGTGGACAAGCCCTACCGTGAGTGTCCACGTCTCAGCTCCGTAGGTCATGACGGGTAGGACGCATGAATATGAAATGTAACCATTTGAAAATCTTATGAGTAACATCGTGAAGTTGTAATATACAATACGCGAATAAATTAAAATTTAGATTCTGTCAGAGTAATAGTCTTAAACACAACTGGCTCTTTGAAAGACTACCTATTAAGTTAACTGTTATAAAAATTAATAAAAATACAAGTCACGATTTGGATTATCAATCTACTCTCCCATTAGTTAATAGAAGAGCAAAGTGATCTAGCGGTTCTGGCTCTTCTGTGATGCTAATCTGGTTTTATCACTAGACAGATACTTTCCTCCCAAAAGCAACTTAGTAATATTTTCATTTGAGTCAAATGTTTTTAAGATAAGCGCTATCTTAACTGCTGTATAATACGTCTAACAAGGTAATGGTGAATTTAATAAAGTCTTTATAGGTAACAAAAAAACACTCCTATTACCGTTTTAAGTTCCCGTTTTATTATTTGGGTGGTAATTTGGTTTATCGTTGCAACTAAGAAAACTTTTTGTTATTTGAGTAATTTTAGGATTTCCCTTTAATGGGTCACGGAAGTGAAGTACTTTGATTTGTGTTTTAATAACAATGATTCGGTTATTATCAATATTGTTTTGACATTATGTAATATGTTTTATGTGGACACGTTAAAAACGTAAGATTTTTGGCATAAAACCTTGGCGTGCCATCACTAGGTTTTGACCTAAAAGTCGCGGCCAAAGTATTTGTATAAAATTTATGTCCGCTGCGGTCACTTTTATGTGACACCTTTTTTATTGCTATTAACGCTGTTTTATTGTCATTGTGATATATTTTTATTTCTGTACGGATCCCACGTTTGTTCTGTAGACATGACTATTTTAAACCTGTGGTTACATCTACCTCATGCATGACTCTTTGCTTACTGAATTTTGTTTTTTTTTTCTTTCTATTGAAGCGGTATTCATTTTAGGTCATGTTTGTGTTTAAAATCTTTAAGATATTCTCCTATCGTGATCGTAAGTGTCGATATCTTCTACATCTTAGACACAGAGACGATTCTGACAACTTGACTCACACTTTTAAAGCTTAAGGTATGGATCCTGTCAAACCATGCCATAGATTAATGCTTATAGATATTTGGACCGATAAAGCTCACCGCAATCGCATAAGTGCCTACCTAACGCTTGTTAGTCACACTTCTGACTAAATCAATATGGTTTTGCGGTTTAGCCCGTATCTAGTGGGCCCATTGTTAACCTTTTTAGAGCCGGTTTACCGCTGATTTCGGCCAATGGATTTTTATATCCGCTTTTTAATCTGATTGAATTCTGTTTGTGGATTGTTTTATGAATTAAAAGAAAAACAATCACATCGCATTTGCAGATGTCGCTTATTTATTTCTCCATGAGAAAACTGCATGGATAGATCAATATGTACCTAATAAGTTTTGTTCAGTTTAGTTGTGGTGTGAATCTAGATTTGTGCATAGAAAGTAGGTCTAGCCATAATAGGATTTAAATAAAGGCTTTTTATTCGCTACTGTCAGTAACATTATACCAAAAAAAAAGCGTTCCGAGACGCGGGCAGATGCTAGTTCCAATATACCGACTGTCAAATTTAAAGCTGTTTATAATCTTTTGCAACATTGTTCCCTTGTGATTAGCGGGTGGTCTGGTACCGCGGGCTAAGGTTTTGGTCTGACCAATTATTTTTATAGACCCCATACAGGTTAACAAGCTTACGTATTTATTACGAAACAAACACGATAAATCTATATTGAAACCTTAATAATACAGGGAATGATTTTGTTTTATTACTGGCGTTGAAAGATATACTTATTTTAAAATATTTTGTTATAGTTGTGAAGATGATGGTATTTTTGAACCTTTATTAAGTAAGACTATTACATCTTTTCACATGTAGGAAGGTACATTACAGAGTTGGTATTTAATATCCTTTTTCAGTTCAGTTTTTTACGGTTTTTTACCTCTGTGGCGCTGTGGGCGAAGGTCTGCCTGTGACGCAGGAGGTTTAGGGTTCGATTCCCGCCTCGGGACAAATGTGTGTACGATCTGCAGACATTTGTTCAGGGTGTTCTGGTCGTTTTCTATGTATGATAAAAATTATCTATCTATGTATTGTATTGTATTCTATTATGTATATCAGTTATCTAGTACCTATAACACAAGCTCCGCTTAGCTTGGAGGTGGATAATGCTGTGTTATCTATCTATTTCTTTACTAATATTATAAAGAGCTATAATATTCTGAGAAATGAAACGTTTAGACTATTGTTTATTTAGTTTGTATTTTGTACCAGCACAAAAATATACATACAAAAATCTTTATTAGGAACCGAGCATAATGTATAGGGTACAGTTAAAAACTGTGTAGCGGAAATACTTGACTATTTGGCTTCTGGACTAAAAAGAGTAATAAATTTCACTTTGTAGGTATATAATGATTATTAGTCGATTGAAGCAGGTTTTATGAAATTTGATTGCTTTGTGATTTTGATTTGAGGTAAAGGGTCAAGATAAACTGCTCAGTTTAAAGACTCACATAAAAAGTGAAACGGTGTTACTAAACGCAACTTAACATTTTATGCTGTTTCTAACAGACTTTGAAAAAAGGAGGAATTTCTATGTTCGGCTGTACCTATGAATGTTTTTTTATGTATGACCGTCGATTACTCCGTCATTAAATGGACTGATTTGGCTGATTCTTTTGCAGTAGTTTATAGGTGCTTCCATAATTTTATTCCTGGGGGGATAAGAGTTTATCCCGCATAACTTAAAAGCAGTTTAAAACTAAGAGATAAGAAGTCGGTTTTAATTTTTTTCAAACAAATCATATTACTTCTACAAAAATAATAATAAAGAGTTAAGAACTTAGAAGTTGGGAGTGAAATTACAATCTATTACACCATCGTTATTGATTATTGGTGGATTTCTATTTTTATTGCACGATTTTACTAAACATGACCAGTCCACGGGTATTTATAAAATACATACTAATTTACAGAATTGTATTTTGTACGGGAGTATCAGGAGCGATTTTGCTACATCAAAATTTTGCCCTGAGTTTTGAAAAACATTTTATTTCGCCTACTCGTAGCGCCATCTATGGAAATGCGGTTGCACTGCTTGCACCCGCAACGCGGTGCACGTCGACGTCTCATCTACGTAACATAGAGCTCTATATCTAGATAGAGCTACTTCTTATTGGAGTGGGCAATGTAACAAACCTTAAAAGCTTTTTTTGGCTCATTGGAAGGAAAGTCTATTTTCATTATTGGGTCATTATTAGTAGGTTATTTATTTCATTCTTACCTTAACGTGATTCAATTGAGTTATCTTCTTCTCCTAAGTAGTTAAATACATATGTTTTTTTTTACGAAAAATAATGCAAACTGAACGAAAAAACGGTTTTAATATTAATCAGAAAATAAATTTGAAAGTTGAAGAATCACACAAATGTGCTCAATTTCTTAAAGGCTTTCATTTTTTTATTTGGTAAATTAAAAATAAAATCGGTTACATTTCCAAAATGCATATTTAATCTATTTAAAATCCAATGCCGAGTCCTGTGATAAGTGTTATGAATAAATTATATTAGGCACTACACGAAATAAATTACCAATGCTCTATTTTAGGCTCTTCTATAGCGTTTGTTATTCAACACAGGAAGTCCAAGTTTACGATGGTCTGTAGAGATACAACTACGGGGCCTACCTATCAATGTTTTGCCGTTTTCTGATTAAACCATTTACAAACTGGTTATATCAAAGAAACGGTCAATAAATCCAAACTAAATTGGAGCTTTATCTAAATAAATACAAAAAGCGGAATGATTAAATTACTTCTAATTATTTTCTATCTATGAGATAAGACGATTGATTTATTATACGGCAACATAATAAAACATAGATAATGGATGGAATTTACGATTGTTTTCATTGTTTATTTCAATTTAGTTACATGCAATGTTACAGAAAGAAAATTTGGCGAAGTAGATGATATGATGAAGATTGATGTAGGGTAAAAGAAGTTATCGTCTTAAAGATAAAAAAAAACAATAAAACTTAAATTAATAAAAAAAAAAAAAAAAAAGTTGGTATGTATTATTAATATGTATTTTATATTGTATTTTGTATGTATTTTAGTAATATGTATAGTATGTATGTATTGTATATTTAAGTTATACGCCACCGTCTATACTAGTACAACTGCTTCGTGTCCATCCCAAGGTTGTCTGGAAGAGATCGCTCTTAGCGATAAGGCCGCCCATTGTGCAACTCTGTTATTTATTTTTCTCCTGTATTCTTTCTTTTCTTTTGTATTTTTTTTTGGTGTGCAATAAAGTGTATTGTATTGTATTGTATTAATATACATGTATAGAGATACCTGTGTTAGAGGGTTCCGCTCTTCCGTAATAAACAGTTACTAGCTGACCCGCCCGCGATTTTATTGTGACTAAGTCCTAAAAGGAAACTCCATGCAAAATTTCAGCTTCGTAGGTTGGAGTTTCAGAGTTCTCTCGGTGTGTCACCCAGTTTTCTCTTCTCTTTTTACCCGACTACCGACAGGGGAGGGTTATGAGGTTAGCACCCTATGTTTGTATGTTTGTATATTTGTATGTTTGTATGTATGTGGCCGATTTCTTTGTTCCCATGTAGCGCTGAAACTACTGGTTCGATTTCAACAAATTATGTATCGATTGATTCGTCTCAATACCCCGATGGTTATAGGCTATAGGATTTAGGGCTCCGACCCCGAATAAGCCTTCAAAACGCGTATTAAAGTTTAGGTAGCTGCAGGCTGCAGGCCCCATAGAGAAAAATTACAATACCTACTACCTATTTTCATTAACTCTATGCCTATCAAATATGACCGATACGTCATTCTATTTTGTCAATGTAAATGTTTCAAACTTTTATAACTTTCACGTAGTCGGGTTGTAGTTTTTAACTTTATCTTGTATAATAAGATGATACCTAATATTGTAAGGTGCATATTCGAAAAATTAAAATTAAAAACCTAGAACTTCTTCGCTTATTAAATTGTTTGGGGACACTCAAGTCATCTATGTAGCCTCAAAACGGTGCTTAGGATGTAGAGTTTTCTGACTGATAGGAGACCGGCGGCGGCGTCTTGGTAGTGCACATTTGTGGAGTCGGAAGGTTTTAAAATACATAACTTTTAATAAATACCTCTGTGCTCTTTCGTTTTCTAAGAACTTGGTTTTAGTTGATCCTCCCCAGATTGGTGAACAGTAATTTTGAATTGATTGAGCCAATGATGTGTAGAGTTGTTTTTTTTTTTTTTGGTGCGTAGCTGGTGAGTATCTGGCGCAGCGCATCAGCATTGCTATACAGCGGGGCAATGCAGCTAGCGTCTTCCGACTGATATTGATATGGATCAGTTGAGCTACTTGTAGATTGTTTGCAACAGTCTGCAGTTAGCTCAATTCTTTCAATTGTAAATACTAGTTTTAATTTAATTCTATTATTTGAGTGTAATTTTCATTGTTAATAAAGTTTTTTGTAATATCAAAGTACCAATCCTTTATGTATTACTATAACACGGGCTTTTATTTTTAGCTTTTCGATTCATCATCATCATCATGCAGCCTATATCAGTCCACCGCTGGTCATAGGCCTCCCCTAATGAGCGCCATAGCGCCCTGTCTTCAGCTTGCCGCTGTCGTCATCCCACCTGGTCGGAGGGCGTCCTACACTACGTTTGCCGAGTCGCGGTCTCCACTCAAGAACACGTTTACCCCAGCGGTTGTCGGTTCTTCTCGCGATATGGCCAGCCCACTACCACTTCAGCTTTTCGATTGTGAGTTGCTTATTAGTTGTGTCCTTGTGTCCCTGTTTGTATAAAGCTACACCACAATCGCACCACAGTCAGAGAAAATAAACAAAATTAAACTTGAATTCCTTGAATACAATTCATGCTCCTCCCATTCAGCGTCTTAGCATTCCAACAACAGAGTGCCCAAGGTTGTAATATCTTAATGGGGTAAGTTCAAAGCAAACAGGCGTCTGGAGGGCACTATTCTTCATTAGGAGCAGAGAGCCACGGCTAAATTATTCTTTAGGTCACTTCGGTGCTATTTAAGTTAATTTAATCCAAACTTCGCTCACTTCTCACGTACTTGCCGCGCTTCTGAAGATATAAATGCAGTTCCAGACTGAAATATTGTGCTTTTTAATTTCGTATTGCTCCGGATGGGATAATTAGAATTTTATTTTCCAAGGAAGTTGCTATGAAACTTTCTTTTTATTTTATAAGCTATGTTTATTCGTTATGGATTTACAGCTTTTTCTTCTCTGTCATATCATGTGTAAGAGAAAATACAAATGCTTTTTCTGAGCTGTTTAATTCATAAATTTTTATTGCAATCTTGTTAGTTTGAACGAACTGTATTACATATTTTTATTTACCACCGTGTTAGCAAAGAGGACATAAAAATTACGTAAAACCATAAACTTTTGCAAGACGATGCCGCGCCGTAACGTGAGAATAATTTAAAACTCAAAGCAACCCAAAATTACTTCCCACTTTTCAACTAAATTTTTGCAATCTCATTAACAAACCTTAGGGCTAACTTCCGTCAAACATCTCCAGAATACGAAATACCAGTGAACTTACACCAAAAGGGTCAACTCCTGTAATAAGAAGCTCTCTCCTTTAGGCAGAAGAGGCATGGACCTCTTGATCTTCAAATCAGTGTTTCGTTTCAAAGGGATCCTTCGTGCAGAGATCTGATATGTTTGAGGGCTTAGGGTGTACATTCCTTACATAGATCTTAAAGGCACTTGTGCGAGACCTTTGTTGATTAGTGCGGCTCTGATCCTGAAAGATGAAACGTTATTAGGTTATCCAGTTTGAAGATAGACGATAAATTTCGAGATATTTAGGTATTTTACTAACGAGGACTTTACATAGATACTGGTCTCTCAGTGTCTATAAGCAAATTCTTATCAAAATTTCCAGCTTCTAGAGATTTTTATGTAATTTTTTCTAATGTTTTCGGTTGCTGTCATTTCATCCTGTCCAGCTTGTTTTTTCTGTTCCGTGGGTCCAGTATCTATGGAAAGTCCTCGTTAGTAAAATACCTAAATATCTCGAAATTTAGATACTGGTCTCTCAGTGTCTATAAGCAAATTCTTATCAAAATTTCAAGCTTCTAGATATTGTTATGTAAATTTTTCTAATGTTTTCGATTGCTGTCATTCCATAGTTCACATTAGGTCAGACCTTGTTTTTTCTGTTCCGTGGGTCAGACGGAAAGTTTTACTGGAATGGAAATATTATCCATACTAAATATTATCCATACTAATATAGGTACTAATACTAATTACCCATCCATACTACAATTTTATAAATTCGAAAGTAGCTCTCTCTGTTTGTTACCTTTTCACGCCAAAACGGCTGAACGAATCTTCATGAAAATCATCAGCCGTTTTGGTGTGAAAAGTTAACAAACAGAGAGAGCTACTTTCGATAGAGAAAGGCGCGCAAAGCCGCAGGCAGCAACTGCTTACTATTAGTAATCTCACTAATATTATAAACGTGAAAGTTTAGATGGATGGATGGATGGATGGATAGATAGATGGATGGATGTTTGTTCCTTTATCACGCCAGAACGGCTGAACGGATCTGAATGAAATTTGGCACAGAGATAGATTATAGTCTGGAATAGGACATCGGCTACATTGTATCCCGAAATTCCTACGGGAACGGGAACTACGCGGGTGAAACCGCGAGGCGCTGCTAGTAATGTTATAAATTCGGAAGTGACACTATTTGTCTGTTACTTTTTCATGCTTAAACGGATCTTAATGAAATTTGACAGGGAGGTAAAGGTATCCCGGAGACGGACATAGACTACTTGAAAAGCACGTGCGAAGCCGCGGGCAGCAGCTACTATGAAACAAATGTTTTATCGGGTCACTCTAATGTGAACAGCGCTTTTGAAATACATATGTCAATACGCGTCCGATACTTAATTTAGTCGTTCCGGTAAAACTGTCAGTCCGACTAAATGAGAACCTGTTTTAGGTCTACATCAAAGATCTAAGTATAAGTCAATCCAGAAAACTTGGACCTTTCGTTCTGGGTCAGTAGTTTATCCCACTAAAACACATAAAGTGCCAATTATTTCCACGCTCGTGCACAAATCCATCTGAAAATTACTCAGGCTTCAGAGGTCAGTACTGACGCATGTCCAAACGTGTCACGAAATGACGTACTGCATAAATTAGCGCGATTACCCACCGTGATTGGCGGCTAATGGTAGAGTTGTTTGAATTGTCCCTTGCCTGGACGTTTAGACGAAGGGCTAGTAGCTTATTTATTATTTTACTAAAAAAATGAAGGCTTTTCAATGCAATCTTTAAAAAAACAATCATGCTTTTTATTTTGAAACTAGATGGCGCTGCACAAAAGTCAAGTGTCAATGTTAAGTTTAAAAAAAAACAACGAAATAATTTTCTGTTTCCACCAGATTTTTGACACTTGAGTATGATACTCAAGTGTCAAAAATCTGGTCTCACCAACAGCAACACAACAATCTCAGCGCCATCTATCGTAGTCTACGGCAACCACTTTTTTTAAGGTCGCATTGATAAGCCCTCATTGTTTGTAGTTTAAATAAAATAAATAAATCTTGTCGAAAGCGGTAGCCAAGTAATCAGACAATATTCATCAAATTGATATGGATCAGTTGAGGTCGTTGGGAATTTGTTGTTTTACCACGACAAAAAGTAACCTATGTTACTCACCATCCTTTCAACGAACTCTATGCTAAAAATCAAGTCGATTGTAGTTAGTGCGTGAAGAAAGGACAAACAAACACACTTTCGCATTTATAATAAATAAATATATAAATAATGCTGGAAAATTCACACAGCATTATCTAGCCCCAAGCTAAGCAGAGCTTGTGTTATGGGTACTAGATAACTGATATACATAATATTATACATAACATAGATAGATATTTTTTATTATACATAGAAAACGACCAGAACACCCTGAACAAATGACTGCAGATCGTACACACATTTGTCCCGAGGCGGGAATCGAACCCGCAACCTCCTGCGTCGCAGGCAGGCCTTCGCCCACCGCGCCACAGAGGTCGTCATAATATTAGTAAGGATGTAGGCAAACAGCTACGAAACTAATTTGTGTTGGAAAGTATGTACAAACGTTTCATCCCATAGCGAGGGAATTATTAACTACTACATACCAAGAAACGTTAAACGTTACTACGTTCATTTTCATAGTTAAATCACGGGCATGATGAAACTAATTCACCACTAGCTACTCGAATATATTGTTGACCCGCCTGGACATTTGCTTTTGTAATTAAAAGTACATAGTTTGATGTGGGCGATGGTCGCTTGTGATTAACCTAATGAATTAGCAGTGTTGACAGAAAGGGCTCTTTATTCTTATCCAGACGTAGGAGAAAGTTCCTATCTACAGGGTTACTGATTATTCACTTAAGACCTGGTGTCTTCACGGACGTGTTCCTGATGATGGGCAGAATCCTCAGTTTTAACAATATCGCTTTTCATGCATCCTATTTTTTGGTTTAATATAAGTAGCAGCCTCTCGCCGTTTCACCCACTTAGTTCCCGTTCCTGTAAGAATTCCGGGATAAAAAGCCTATATGCTATTCCAGACTAGAATCTATGCCTGTGCCAAATTTCATTCAGATCCGTTCAGCCGTTCCGGCGTGATTGAGTAACAAACATCCATCCACTCACAAATAACGTGGTGACCTCTGTGGCGCGGTGGGCGAAGGTCTGCCCGCGACGCAGGAGGTTGCGAGTTCGATTCCCGCTTCAGTACAAATATTTGTACGATCTGCAGATTCGTGCAGGGTTTTCTGGTCGTTTTCTATGTATAATAAAAAAATATCTATCTATGTATTGTATTATATTATGTTTATCAGTTATCTAGTACCCATAACACAAGCTCTGCTTAGCTTGGGGCTAGATGATGATGTGTGAATTGTCCAGCATTATTTATTTATTTATAGGAACTCTTAAACGAAATGACTTTAACCCGGTTGAGTTGGGATTTGTCTTCCCACACATTTTAGTCCTAGATGATTACATTGATGATAAAACCTTGCTTAAGTTTTTTATTTTTAATATTTTACATTTGTTTTATACGAATGAATTAGGAAGTTCAACTAATTTTGCCAAATAACATCTTTATTAATAAATAAGTACCTAACAAAAATAAAACGACTAAAATATTAAAGCTTTACGAGCTAAATCTCAAGTTACAAAATTCAATTTCTGCAACAGTTGCCCGTCACAGCCCTGCAAATATTTATACTTAACGGGTTTTAAATATGGAACTTTGTTTTATGTTTATATCCAAGGGAAAGCACAAATGTATAAGTCCAAGAGTTTAACTCCAATTATTTGTTTTGCTTAGAGTTTTGTTCTCGGGCCATTGAAGATTTAAAACTTTTAAAGTTACTAATAACTACTGTGAAACTAAAGAACTGGTTAAAACAAGAATGGAAATCAACTGTTTTGATGATGAAACGATATTGGTCGAAAGAAAAAGACACTCGGATACAACCGATTAATTATTTATTCAGAATGGTCTATCGTCTATTTTAACAGGCTAAAGGTTTCTTAGTCGCTTTAGTCTTTACTTTAGTCTACATATCGAAGCGACAGAAATCAAAATTACCACTTAATTTCTGTGTCAGTGTTTTATTATAAGAATTTGACCGTTTTCTAAGTGTACATTTTTGTATTTATTTATTTGGAAATAAAGAATTTTTGATTTTGATTTTCGAGAATAGTTTGACCAGGTATCCAAGAGGTGGTGAGATTATGAGATTTACGGACGAACCGAATTACGATTTAAGTTAACTTTTAGATATAATAAGAACATCTTTATTAACAAGAAAATTACAATCAAATAATGGAATTAAATTAGAACTAGTATTTACAATTGAAACCATTGCGCTAACTGCAGGTTATTGCAAACAATCAACAAGTAGCTCAACTGATCTATATCAATACCAGTCGGAAACGTGCAAAAGTAAAATAAGTACTTACTGTGAAACATAAATAAATAAACAAAAAAATTTTTTAACAAGTACACAAAGGAAGCAGTCACTCGATAACCAAATTATCCCGAGGATTCGAAGAAGCTAACGTTGACAAGTCCAAAGATGTCTCGAAGCAAACTGAGTAAGTAAGTAGGTGTATGTGTACTGATTAATGTACACGGACAGGCAATGTATTGGAAGATCAAATGGTGGTTTAGATGAGGCGAGGAAATGGAGAATGAGTTTTAATAAGGCTGGTGCACAGTGAATAATGTTGAGTCGGGCACGAAATTATCAGGAAACATAAAATTTATTTATTTCGAAATATTATTTACAAAGGTTTTTCAAAAATGTGTTAAGTAAATAACATTATTATCTCTTGTACACTTGCGCTCTGAAAACTACAATCTGATTGTCTTATGTACCCAGAGATGAATGCGTAAAATCTGGTTGACTACACTACCGCGCGTCGGTCCGTCGTAGCATCGTAGTACGCGCAAAATCCGCGAATAACATTGCGCGATATATACATTTGCGCGAGTGGTACCGCAAAAAATCGGTAAACTCCTAATATCTCTCGAAACAGACGTTGTCGAGAGTTGCCGATTTCACCATTATGTAGAGGTTATTTTCTGTGTTGTGATTTTAACTCATTCTCCCCTAAGAAGAAGGGGAAGAGCGCCTTTTGCCTTTGATAACCATTTTAACGCAGATTTTCTGATCACATATTATTATGTGTATTATTAAGACGGACCGGCGTGTAGAATACAAAAGGCTTCAACGCACCACCACTTTTTACTACACACTAAATTCCTTTTCGGTCCGAAACCGTCTCGTAGCAACGTAGCTCATGCTTTGAATATGATAATTATGTCATTGTGTTATTTTATTTATATCCCTCCACAGATTGCCTCGAAGAAATCGCTACCTTCTAAGCGATAAGGCCGTCCATTGTACTTTTACGTATCTATGTCTATGTTTATTTTGATCTATTTTGTGGTGTAAAGAATTTTGTATTGTATTGTATTTACGTATTCCAGCATTCCAAATGCCTTGCCATCTTTTACAAGTATTGTAATTTATATTATCTAAACAATTGATCAGAGCTTCGTAATCAATTCTGTCAATGTGAATGTGTCCTAGGAGGCACATATCCTGTTTCGAAGTTAGTCGCCACCAACTTATCATGTTCTAAATAAATACAAACACTGCTAACGAAGTGCTGAAGGAAAGTTAAAAGCGTCGAGTAGAGAAGGAGTAAGGCGCTACTAAGTTATTTTGTACAAGTCGAGTCACTTTTGGTGAGAAATATGTGAGTTTTTTTTCGTAGCTTAACTGTGGTATACAACTAACAGGGAATTTGTTACTACTTAACGTTTCGTCCTTAGTCGTCATCGTCAGCCTATGGTCGTCCACAGCTGGACTTAGGTCTTCCAAAATGAGCGCCATTGCGCTATGTTCTCAACAAGGCGCATCCAGCATCTTCGTAAAGTCTTTTGAAGATTATCCTAGCCGGAGAGCGTTCAGTAGTACGCAAGTTTGCCGTGACGAGATTTCCACTTAAAAATACCTTTACCTTAATGATCCCCTAACATAATGTACTTGAATTATCGAGAAATTAGAAATTATGCATAGAAAAGACAATCACGCCTTTAATATTGGTCTAGCTTGACGCAAGTATTAAGATAGTCGAGTTTCTAAAATAAAGATTTAGACACGGCTCTGATTTAACTTTATGTTCGAGAAACATTAGTAAATGGATTGAATTTATTAATGTTAACGAAGCGCTCGCCACTCCATTAAATCATATCTGACCGAGCGGCTAAAAATGTTACCCGTTGCGACAAATAGCTATTTTTGGTTTAAGTTTCCCTTTCTATAACCTCCCCAATATTGGGTTTTACTTTTTATGTTACAAATATTTTGTTCGATCGTTATGTTAGATTTGGTTTCTAGAGCTTTGGTGGTTTTAGTATTCACAATCAATTTTATTTGTTTGTTTAACAGATCACGAATATCTAATTTATTTCTTTAGCAACTTTCTCAGCTTCTAATAAAGTTTCAGCGTGAAGCTTCTAGTTTAAATTAACTTATGATTTAAAGCGTCATTTGTATTACGACATCATTTCTTCAAATCACGTGCTTTATCATTTTAAGTGACATCAATGCTTTGTTTTCGGTTCATTAACCTCAAACAAGCTGTAGGTAGACTAATTGAATACAGCTTGAGTTTCATCTTTAACAAGAGTGACAGGACCAACAAGAGTTGACTTCGCACGCTGATTGTTGTTAGGAATCTTAGGGTTAAATGATTTGACCCTTCAACATGTTCCACTCTTCATTTTTCCATTTCAACCTGCGATCCATATCAATATTTTTGAAATGCAAATAAACTTTACGTTAGCTTTCATCGATATTACAGTGACCCACTTTTGAAGACTATTTGCATCGATGTTATTGAAAGCCAAGGGTACCAATTTTGTAAATCCGTACTATCTTCGTTAGATTTCTGAAGTGTTATAATAACAACCATTGTTATTCAACCTTGGCATAAATCCGAGAAACATAAATAAATAGTGTTTCGAATTTGTCAATCCCACTATTTATTACAAGTCTTATAAGTTCTCTTGGATGATCGTCTTTAAAAACATTTTTGGTACTTGACGATTTAGATTCGCTATTATATCGCTCGTTAGTGCTTCAATTGATGCTTATTGAAAATGATAGTTGTCACGATTTCTTTTTTGGATGGTTCATTTAACATCTTAATGGGCGTCCATTATGTTGATTCAGTATCATGCGCTGTGTCAACTACTGAACTCTGATATGATTTATTTAGCCTTGTAACCGTTTCCAAATATTTGTGTATCGATTCAAGAGCATCAATCACCACCATTATTCATTTCTATGTTGTTTATAGCCGTTGTTGCATCATTTGTTATCTCTACATTTTTTTTAAACCATGTCTTATCAGCGATGACAGATATAAAGATACCATCTCCTAGTTTCAGTTTACTGCTTAATTAATGTTTACTGTGGCATAAAAAGCCGCGGCATTTTGGACAGTCGAGATACGGCAAATCTGTGGTGCAATGCCCTAAACGGAACCGGTATGTCATAAACATAATCATAGCAACCATAAATTTAATAGTATCATTTCTTAGAAATAACTATAAAATTTCAGTGTCGTGGCTCACACGCGAGTTTTGAGTCAATGAGCTAAATCGACTACAATTGAATTCAAAGATTTGATGGCACCGTGAAGAATCGGTCAGAGATGTTACGTACAAAAGGTTACTACGTTCATACCGATCCATTTTGAGTGCATGACTGTGAGCTTGTGTAATAAAATGCGGCTTGTGGGTTATACGCCTGTTAACTCACGGAGAGACTAAGTAACTTTTATTTTAGTTTCCTCATAACACTCAAACGTAATTTCGATGGGTCCAGACTCGTGGTCCCACTGGGATTGTACCACTATTACTCGTGGTCCCACTATCCCTGAAATCATGGGTTCGTGGTTCCACTGCTTAGTGGGACTACCAGTCATAGTTAAAATCGTAGGTTCGTGGCCCCACTGCATCTAGTTTAAACGTAGAGTAAATACTTGAATTAAAGTGAGTTTTTCAGGTACTGGCCACTTGAGATACTGGCCTTTTTAGTCACAATTCACAATATATTATAATTGTACGTTGTACCTGTCAGTGTCGCGCGTCCTTCAAGTTAGCAGCGATTATTACACACTTTTCTGTTAATTTCACAAAAAAATATTTGTGTTATAGCCCTTATGACCAAATCAGTGGGACCACGAGCGACTGCATTACGTTGACTGATGGTCCCACGAAACAGTGGGACCACGAGCCCATTAAATCGACACACTGTCCCACCAGTGGGTCAAATTAGTGGGACCACGAGTCGCGACCCGTTAAAAACGCGTAAACGGACAGCTTCCCATCGCTTTGATACTAAAATATTGAGAATTCTTTAAATCTATTGCCTTGTTTTTCAAGCCTAAGTGTCGGAAGACCACCCAGTCGATAACAATGTTTGAAACAAATTTAATTCAAATAGGACCGTTGTGTATCAAAATAGTTGAAAGAAAAAGAGTAGAGACCTATTTGGAAGCAGTTAGTCATACGCTGGGGCCGGCGCGTGGCCACCTCGTCTCGTTTGGTGGTAACCGCAGAATTATGCGCATGAGCGCCTTGTAATGAGACACGGGTGACCATAGATTGAGCAGATAAGCGGATATTTTCACTCTTAATTTGAGAAGTATTAAATAAAGTTAAAAGACATCAAGTTCCTACGAGATTTGATTAAATTTAGAGAACTAGGTAAGAACCAGTAACAACCAACGCTTGTTTTTTTTGTACGAGCATCTGGAAGTAATATATAGAGATCACCAGTAACTAAAAAGTAATAAACATAGATCGTTTTTTTATGTATATTCAAAACCATTGTAAATAGCTTTCCTTAACCATGGTCTTCCTGCAATATGGGTACAGAGAAACGGAGGAGATCAAAAACATAGACCGCAAATGAGTTTCGGAATCAACCGAGGGGTAAAACTTTCTTTTGTACAGTGATTATCGCAAATTGTGTAACGGATGCTAAGTTCTCCTCTGCGCAAATATCATTATGATTTGAAGTACCTAATCATAAAATACTTGTATGCTTTGATAATAATTATACTCGTCACTACAATCATCATATGTGCGAACTAACAAACATTAGCACTACTAATTCTTGATACTTGATTAGTACTAGTGGACAGTGTAGTAATTTTGGTGCCTACATCTACAACACTTGGAGGATTAGCAAGAAATTGGAGTCCAGAAAATCCCTACACAATCCATTGCATAAAGGTGGTAATGACCTCGAGGTGGTTGCCCGAAACTCATGTCTTGACTGCTTTTTGCACAACGTTTCTTCCAATTAATCAAAACAACATCACGAGCAAGAAAAGGCGTCGGTATTAGATTTCAAATTCGCACAATAAAAACACTCTGTTGATTTCGGACCCCTGCCGACACCAAAGGGCAGTCCAAGTGTTGAATCGAGAAATATCGGGGAAAAGTGAAATTGTGAGATGGAAGTCCGCAGACCTCGTGCTGATAGATGTGGTAAGACATTTATACTTGCACAAGGTGATCATGAAGTGATATGAAGTGCTTCAACGGGATCATGACGACTTTCATCTAATTAATATACATTAATAATGCTCGACAAAATGCACACAGGATCATCTAGCCAAAAGCTAAACAAAGTTTGTGATATCGGTACTAGATAGATTTAAAAAATTATGATTGAATTGAAACACATGTACTTCTGCGTACGAGTTTTGCACCTAATCGCGAATAGATAACTATTGATTGATTTTAGTCAATATATTGAAGCACTTCTTGATAAATTTCAGTGAATATCAGTTGCAAAAACATATCTAGAGAAAACTATTGAAATAGACCGATTTCTGCCACCAACGAGGATTGTTTAGTCTTTAATAGACCAATATGTGTAAGGCTAGTAGCTTTTCTAATCATGAACGGCATCTAGTTCAGCGGACATCTGTCGTGCAACCTCAGCGGGAGGTTCTGTCACATGATCTGGACGGCTACCGTTTACGCAGTTCCATCAGACTAGTCATTTGAGCGGGGCAGGGTATCGGGTTTCTCGTTCGATAGATTTAACATGACAACGCGATCTCGACGGGCTTGGAAAGGCCGACAGAACGAAAATCAAGATATTATCGTGATTTTGTAAAAAATAAAAACCTCAAATCTAAAGATTTCTATATATTAGTCAGCGATATAAGTAGATGCCATTGCAAGGACCGTAAGATGAATGGTTTAAAAAATACTACCGTAGGGATTAGTGCTAAAGAATATGGAGGCTAAAGTGAGTGAAGTCGGACTTTTAAAATGAATATGACAGCGAACTAAGACGTTTAGATGCACATTGACTAATACGCATAATGTCCAATGAAAAAAACATCATGAATACGCAAAATGACGAAACGCAAAGTAAGCAGTACGTGAAATGACCAATGGAAATAACATCATGAATAGAGATAGTAAGAGAACGCGAAAAGTTTCTTAGATCAATTCTGCTGATGTATTCAATTCTGCCCGCAAAAGTGCTTTGCAATATCACTTAAAAATCACGGAGCTTACCAAAGATTTTATTATAAAAAGACTTCAAAAGGCAGTCAGCAAGCACCCAACTGCAATCAACGATTTAAAAAAGCTCGTGACCGCAGGCTCTCTTTGCCCTCGCTTCCTCTAGCTAATGACGTCATAAAAATTGAAGCAACCGCTTAGAGACTAGAATTCACTGGTTCGGAAAATTACAGTGAGTGCATATTTTTTAAGACGGAACGGTCATAAAAATATGCAGCTTTCGTATTTTCTATGATTACCTAGGTTATTATTACTACCTACACTCAACAAAAGGTTAAAATGTAGCAGGGAATGCGTATTAAGCTTTTCACGTTTTCTTTGTGTGTTTTAAAAACGCGCATTTCTGGGAAGGCTTTTGTGGCCTATCTACACGTGAAAGTGGTTTAATTAGCGAGAGTTTTAATTAATATTCTGTAAAAGGAGAGTCTTATGTTTCATTTCATATATTTATAACAGAGATCAGACTTACTTACTCATCAATACATTTCTGAAACTACAAGAGCTGCAAATCTAAAATTTTTAATGTTGCTTATTTTTAGGACGTAAGCACCCAATAAGAACAGATTTTTGGAATTTTTAATTCTAAGGTGGTTAAAATCGGTGTCAAGGGTTGATTTATAACTCATCACGAGAACTTTGAAACTACATGAGCTACGCAGCTGAATTTTTGCATAACGGTTCATTTTAGAACACAGTTAATTACTATAAACGAATTTTTAGAAATTTTATTTTTAAGCGGTTGGAAATGCAGATCTGCTTTTTGAAAGTTTTTGATAGCTGGCATCTTTTTTCAAATTTCTGTATTCAACTTTGAGACGTTAAAAGGGTAACTACTTTAAATATTTTAGAAAGAAAACCTTTTAAAACACCAGAAACAAACATTATGTTTGGTATTGCATAAGTTCACGCGACTAAATTTGCGGGCGGGTGAGCTAGTACTTGCATACACATCTCAGGTTGCCACTTCATAAAACTCGAATTTATTTATGATATAACAAACAAACCTTAATACGATAATACAGAATAGGCACCTTACAAAAGAATAGATTCACTAACCAATGTACAATCAACCAAGAAATTGAGAGAATTTCAATGAATCTTTCGAAAAATCGTAGGAGAAACAGGATTTGGTCCGTTGTTTCATTTACGGGGAGTAGACGCTAATCGAAATTTACGGCATATTGAAAAGTCCAGAGAACAAGCGAGCTCTAAGCTACCAAAATATTTAGAACTAGTTTCTGCCTTCAGCTTCGCACGCGTTGTTTTTTCCGGGATAAAAATAGCCTAAAGGTCAACTCACACCGAGACGCGACGCGGCGTGACGCTGCGTGCACTTTTTAAGATTTAATTTTCAGTACATCACTCGTTATTTAGAGGTAGATTTTCTCTTTTCTAAACGAATTCATAGATTCGGAAATTCTTGAGATATGAATTCCCTAACTGACAAACGTAACCTTTAACATTGTGTATTAGTTCTTCCATTTTGGCTATAAATTAAATAATAATGAGCCTAAGTCGATTTTTATGGTCTCCCATTGGACAGAAAGTGAATTAGATTCTGATAAGCTCCTGTTTTCTAATACTGGCTTACAAGAGAAAGAAACAAATTGTCTTAGAAGATTTATTTACCTACCTACCGCATTTCTTAAACAAACTGTCAGAAAATTTGCTCAGAGGCAAGAAAAGCATCATATGAACTATCTGTATAAGTTATATTCGCATTTTTATAAATGGTTGGAAAAACTATACTAACTAATAGAAGGAACAAAAATATTAAAGCATATTTCCATTTGTCAGTCGACAAATTCCTCAATTTCCGAAACTTTATTGCATTTGACATGTGACAATGTTCATAACACACTGATTTCTGGGCCCGAATGTAAAAGGGGTCCGGAATCATATTTCTTCCGGATGTTGCATTCGTCATAATGCTACAATGCATTTGGTGGGGTGACCATAGGCATTTTCATTTCCAGAATAAAATGGCTATAGAGCTAAAAGACGGCCGCGATAATATTTATTCTGGAATCGAAAAAAATTTGCTGATATTTGTTTAGCATATAAATAACTCCATAATATAAAGGGGCGAAAGGTTTTCTAGAGATTATGCTAAAATTATTAACATGTTATAAACAAGTACAAAAAACTCTAAACGGTAATTGTCAAAAAAATAATTTAGTAAATTTAGTTGATGCTAAAGCTATTCATAGCTACATCATTATCATCACTCTTGATGTAAATAAATTATTGACGAGTGAATCTTTTAATCACTTATGCAAATAAATTTAGAAATTCTATTTGTGAGCGATATTTGGAATTGCGAAGATACATTATTCTGATAGAAGTAAACATTCTTCGAGTCTTTTTAATGCGCAAATCTATTTGGAATTGCGAAGATACATTATTCTGATAGAAGTAAACATTCTTCGAGTCTTTTTAATGCGGTGATATGTTTCTAGCGTCTTTATGCTCAAAAATATGTGTACATTATTATTTATTTTATATGTAGTACAGCTTCTCAGACTTTACACACAATCTTAGGTCTCCAGTTCTCTACTCTCTCAAGTACTCGTAGACTAAAGAAAAGTAGTTTCTTCGAGTTTGCTATGATAATAATATGCTACGCAATAAGGCGCCTTTCGAAAGTACTCTGAACGAAATATGCTTATGAAATAAGCTTCAAAACATGAAAAAAAAATTAAAAGCTAGCCCTGCCAATATCCATACAAGCTCCATTCTTCCCTCGCCTAGACAATTCGTTCCAGTCAAGCGTATCTAAAGTCAGACGCGCGTTGTCAAGTCCAGGCCACGCGTTCGAGCTCAAATTTGGATTACCATACATACTTGATGTATTCAAGACCTTATCACTACACAATAAGGCTGCAAATCAACCTACAGCAGACAATAGTTTAGGATTACCAAACTGGGATACTTATGGGGATAATGAACTTTATCTGAAGCAAATAAGGATAAATGAAGATAGGAATGCCAACTAGTACATAATTAGGATGCAAAGAAAGATATATGGACTGATTTGCGTAGGGTTGTTTGTGTTACGAACATTTCGTAAGGGAACATAACTTTCTAATAAGACAAGCGATGGAAACAAAGACAGAATACTTACATACCATAAAGAGCTCAGTATGAACCAAGTGAAATGGTCTAGCCACTTATAATAGAACGAGTAAATGGAGTAGTTGTCAGTATGCAAGTCAGTAAGTATCTACATTGTAAAATAACAAAAATAAAGATCTTATAAGAAAGAAATACCTTTGATGGCAACAATACTGTTTATTTTGTATCCCAAAGAAGACCTTTCAGACAAATGGCTCGTTAATATAAAACGAGCGCAATTTATTTGCGCCAACAATAGCCAAATTAGGTAATCCGCAAAGTGGACCGGAAAAGGGTCCAATTAAAGCATCGCCTTTTGATTTTGGAGGATATTTATTTTTTGACCTCTGATGTCCGAGGGTTAGGGGCGAAGACGAACGCACCATGCGTAGCGATTCGATTAGGGTGCAGCTAGGGAGCGAACCGGTGCAAAGAAAACCAATAAAACGTTCTTAAAGCCAAGGCAATAGAGCTGAAAGTCATTGTCGAATTGCACTATAAATTCACTGGGTACGTCATTTCATAATACAAAACACTCCAAAAATAGATCGGTGACGAGAGTCCTCACAAGGCACCATTTCGGAAAAATGAAATTGCTAGGGAGACTCTACAACGCCGGCGTCTTTATGAGATTTTCCCGGAACGCTATTATTATGTCGGATACATGTGACATTTTGGATGAACTAGAAAACATAAAGTCGATAGTTGTTCTAAAAGCAAAAGTGTGTCGTTCTAACAAACAACGCCATTATAGAGACTTCCAGTTGCTTCTAAGAAAATAGAGCGAGAATGGCAGGAAGTAGGTTAATAGTTTAGAAAGAAACTTGAAAAAATCTTCCCAGGATCTCAGCTTTAAGCTATACCAGAAAACACTGTATAAAAACTTCCATTTTGTTTGAAAAGAGCTTTCTTTGTGTATTCTTATTGAAGTAAGACCCAAAAGTTTATCCACCTGGAACGTCAGTTATCTGATAGAACATCTACTTTATTATCATTAAACTACTTTATACCTACCTATTTATGTCTCTATTATTATTTCCAGCAAAGAGTTCACAAAGTACATCCCGCAGTCAAATCTCAGATCAAACTTATCAGCAGGTCAATCTTTAGTTTCTCCCATTGAATACGAAAAAATGAATTTGTTTTCGAATTGAATTGAAATGAAATGAACGTTTCCCCTAAAAATGGGGAGAGCAGAAAAATAAAGGTGCTTATCTAGATGTAGAAATGTGGAGTATTGTGGATTGTAATGAGGGGTAGGGTAGTGAAAAGGATACGGATCGACCCGCCTCACTTCAAAATAATTGAAGTTTAAATTGTTCATTTAAATTAGGTACGCCTTAATGATACAACGGGTTTGAATATATGCAAGTTTTTGAGATTTTCTGATTCATGAATGTAATGTAGCTGACAGACTTTTTTCTCCGCCCAATTGATTCATCAAACTAGCAGCAAAAATTCAAAATTCAAAAATTCAAAATTCAATAACTTTATTTCTTTAGGCTTACAAAATAAGCACTTAGACAAGTCAAATTTTTCAAATTTGCAACAAACAATTTTTTTAGCAACAAAATGGCTCCATTAACCTGCATTGCATTAGTATTTTTTAAACACAATGCATTGACATGAATCAGTATGTAGTTTGCAAAACATATAATAGCAGCTCTTCAGCAGCTTTTTAAAATTATACGACCTACTTGAATAGGAACCAATAATAATAACCAACGTCAAATTCATGACCCGTACACGTATGTTAATATGTTATACTAGGTAAATAGTAAGATATTGCTATGTCAATGTTGTTGGAACAATCGGACGGCTCTAATTGCCCACGAAGCATGTAAGCATTGTCCCATTCTGTTTCAATTGTCCAACGCATGTTCAATTTCAAATTAATAGGGATAGGATTAGGGTTTGAAGATGGAGTAAGTGCTTTGTTAATCACCACTTTAAACAGCGTATGCTCATTTTAATGAACTTGGTGATCCAATTGGAAATTTTAGTAATTGGGATCAAAACCGCAGCATATCTATACTCGTAGATCCATGCTTTTAGTTGTTTTGTGCAACTTTTTTGTCATTTGTGTCTGTTTGAATTTTTTAAGTAAATCAATGTATCAGCTTTGAAGAAAAAGAGCATCAATGTAAGTGGACTTCACCATTTCTACGCAGGAAGATAACAGTATCATTAGAATCGTATATAATAAGATAATACCCAATGTTTAAGTTTCGTTAGTTAACTTATAATCATCACGGAATTTGCTGGAATTAACCGTAACAGATTATTATAATCCTGTAAGTAAAACTTTCTTATTGTTTCGCTGATGGCACTAGATTGCAGCACATCATTCACGTTCCCACGAATGACAACATAAGTGCACTCCTGAACGCTATTACAGTAGAAAGTACGAAGAAGTCACGTCTGCCTCAGTTTGCATACTACATTTATACTTTCCCACTATCGGGCTTCGTCGCATCTGTCACGTTACCTGATATAGAGAGCACAGAATAAGATTAACGTGCTGAAGTTTCTCTTCTATGAGAATCAGAAAAACCAGAAGCGGGATTTGCGTGAACCTCAGTAATTTTTTTCGAACTTGGTTATTTTTCTAGGTATTATAAACTTTATACAATCTAACTATTCTTTTATAAAAAAATCGTCTTCCCATCCTGTTTTTCATTGGGTTCTGAGTTTTGACTAAAACCTAGTATGCATTCTGTTAATGTCACAATGTGTTCTCACACTTTTATCAAAACTAGTAACTCCAAAAAGGTGCAATATCCAGTTTTCCTATAAGACAATATTTTCAACGGAGAAACTGGAATAAGCGTAAAGTTTCATAAAATGATTTACAAAATTGTATTTTGCTTATTATACTTACTTCGTCATTTTAGAAGCAGGTGGCCAGTAAATCTTATAAAAAATGGCTCAAGTTACATCAGAAGTGACAGGAATGCAAAAGGCAAATAAGTCACTGGGTCACAAGAATCTGTCACGATTCAGCGAACTCACTCTACTATCATAACCTAGCCATATTCAATGTCGATTGAACTATACCTTTTGTTGAAGGATTATAAAGATTTTGCACACGTGTAGGCGTGTGACCCAAAGAAAAAACTCAAATGCGCAACGCGTTGCATCATCCATTCACAATTTCATGAAAAGGTGACACAATTTTGGAATCTCTGGGTTTGGAGAAAGTGTAAGGACACGTTTTGTCATAATTTTTCCCATGTCAATCTGATATGGGAAAGTTGGTCCGAAATTGAATAATAAATATTCACACACCTACCAACGAGTACATAATTATTTATATCACTTTTTCTTTTTAAAGTTTGTATACTATAGAAAAAAAGTAGTAATATGTGAGATTTTTAATTAACTCGTAAAATATGAAGACAAAAAAATCTTTCTTTCGTCGCAACTGGCCAGTCAGATGGCTCTCACGAAGTCTCAGACGAAACAGGTGACATGCTCGGACTTCAATGACCAGATGATATGCAAAACAAAAGCTTCTTGAACGTCCACCTGTCTCAAGCACTTGAAAGCCAGATGTTGTTATGATTTTCGTCTGGACATGATTTTAAACAATAGCCACTGGTCTCATACAACTATTATTGGCAAAGAGCACTTATGAGCCCATCGGTTGCTACCTTAAAACTTTGTGCTCTGTAATAAATTAAAAAGAAAAAAAAGTGATCTACTTTATGTTTTTGAAATTGCTTCTAATTTTTTATCCCAGAACGAAGCACTTTAATGGAAATAAAATGTAGCTGTTTTTGAAAAATAAGGAAATGCCTTATGGAAACTGTTATAATTAATGTTTTAGGCGCCATACCTAATAAGGCGTTTAAATTATTAAACAAAATGACCCCAGGCGACAATCTCTTAATGGTTTTGCTCATACATAAATTTGTAGGCCGTGACCGACCTAAAACAAACTGCTGTTCTACTAATAATTAATGATCGTTCACCTCCATTTTACGGTCCGCGGCTAAAAAACTTATTAACAAATCTGAAAAATGTTTATGGTTTACTCACCTGCAGGCTTAGATATATGACCTTATTTAAAATAACAAATTAAATACAAATAGACAATTGAAAAACAAAGATTTTAAAATTAGCTTTTTGTGTTATAAGAATGCTTTGTAGTTTGTTTTATCAAACTTTAATAAGCTTTTATGAAACTTTTGAACATCAGAACTATTTCTTATTATTCAATTAAAATTTCTCCAGTGCTCGAGCATTTATTCGAATTTATCTAAGTGGAGCCCTTTCTATAGAGTCATTGTGGTAGGCGTGACGAAGTCCAATAACTTCAAACAAAGCTCTTAGCTGCGATGATTCAGCAAATATTAGGATTTCTTTAGCTTCTGAGAAGTTTTATTTATTTGAACGCGTTTAATTGAATAATCTATCTTCGTTTATAAAGAAATCAGTGATTTTGAAAGAATGAAAATAGGCTAAAGCTTTGTAGGGTTTGTAGGTTGTTTGTAATTAACCCCAACACAATTGTTAATTCTATACACCCGAACATACAAACAGAAAATTTACCAACATTTATAAAACATATTTTCTATCCTGTCTTTACATAAATCGTATTTATCACGCAAAAACCATCCCGTCAACGAGGTGACGCTTCTTTTTTCTTACTTCAGTAAGCAGGCTCGCTCGCCAGCAGAAAAATTCCGCGTCTGTAACATCAATGTCATTTGAAAAAAGATTTAATGCTTCTATATGTCTAAAATTCCATTGCAAAAGTACTTGATTCACTCATTTTTAACAACGTACCTGAGTCTAATCATCATTAACTACAGTGACTACACAAGCAGACTCCAGTCAAAAGGCATCTTTCATCCACTCTTTTTAATTCAGTGTTTGATCTTCGATGTTGATATCAAAGCCACCCTACGGCTGTTCTCTGGGTAATCTCGTTAAACCTGTGTATTTTTAAGATGCAATTTACAACCCCTGTCCGGAAAGCCCTTTTAAATTTAAATTTTTAAACATCTAAGTAGCATTGGCAGTGATACGTTTTATCATTAAAGATGTAGGTATGCTCTTTCAGTTAAGTAGGGAGGGCATTTACTTTGCTTATTATTTTGATTGAAAAAGGAAATTTGAAATTCTATTAACGTTTTAAAAATGTTTCAGACAATCTAAAGCTTTTAAAAGTCGGAGTTATGTCGGAATCGATACACTGTAATAATTAAACAATAGTAAACCACAACTGTACCATGGTCACCAGAATATACAATATTAATAGCTAAACGGAATTGATGGATCCCAAGAGATGTCCCTCCACCTTTAATATAGCACTATAATATGTACAAGGGCCATTTTATTGCTTACCTATCTTGAAGGATGGGGTTCTTCCGAGGTGTTGTTGGAAATTTATGAAAAGGCTTCTAAGGGCTCTAAGGGGTCATGTAAATAATACATAGTGCTTACGACGATAACGATGGCTTAGTGACAGCGGTTTTTCGTGCCTTTCTATTATGAATGTGATATTTTTGAATTTAACAAGGCAAAAAAATGCTTGAAAATCCTAAAGCCTACTGACAATATGTGTGAAGGGTTTGAAATGACATCTACCATAACAGATACCTGAGATGGTAAATTTTTTGGACACTACACGAATCCTAAACATCAATTTTTCATAACGATACAGAAAGTACAAATGGTTACTTAATTTCTAGGTTATATCAACGAACTAGTATACTTCCTAGAATAAAAACTGTGCATATAACTCTACTACTAAAAAAAACTACTACTACATACTTCCTAGAATACAAACTGTGCATATAACTCTTCAAGGGTAGCCCCGAACAAGGCAGTAAGTGAAACATCTCGAGTTCTCGACTTTGTATTTGTAACTCAAACTGCATAACGGGCCACGTGTAAAGTGCTACGGCCAACAACATCAATACTCTCTTACGGATAATGCCACCTAGTGTGAACATGGAGCTACAAAAAGGTCTATAATGCGACTGGCTATGAAAGTTAGAAATTGATAGGTGTAGGGTGAACGTCAACTAGACGTTCACTGTTCATTCAACGGTCCCATTCTCTTTCGCGTGAGTGGGAGAAGTGGGGCGGCAGTTGGAATTCTGTACTCGGTCGAAACGTATGTAAAATTTTGAATAAAGAGATATGTGAAATCCTACACTGGCGCGCCAACTCGTGGCCAAACTAAACCAACGCGTCGCAGCGAAAAACTCCGCGTTGAGTTTCGTGAACCCCCCCAAATAAGTACTAAAGTGCTGTAGTGAAATAAAGTGCCGTGGTGACAATGCCTCGGAAAACAAGAAGCCGAAAGTCCATGTCTGGCAACGAGGATGAGGATTCCGCCTCTTTCGGGAGCGCCGCGGACCTCGCCCCGGTAGCGAGCCCCCCCGCCGCCGCCAATGTGATGTTGTCGCAGGATCAATTGTCCGCGATGTTTTCCATGTTCGCGCGGACGCAGGCCGAAGCAAACATGCAGGTGCTGGAGCGCGTCGATCGCCTTATTGCTTCATCCACCACTTCACTCCGTAGCGACCGTAGCGAGACTATCCCAACACCCATGAACGCTACGACAACGCCGCCGCCACCACCTTCAGCGTACGCGCCATTTGCTAGCCAAGCGCCGAACTTTACCGGCTGCACGGCGCGCTTCAATGGCGGATCCCGCGACGCCGACGACCTGGAAGCGTTCATAGATGGCATCGAAATTTACAAGGAGTGCGTCGGCATGCGCGAGGACCATGCTCTTCGGGGACTTCCACTCCTACTCGAAGGACAAGCGGCCATTTGGTACGTGGGTGTAAAGAACACCACCCACAGTTGGAACGACGCTTTGGAAAAACTACACTGGCGCCGTACACGGAGGAACCACAGCTGGTTATACCGCAAAGCTTGCGTAAAGAAATCATGTTAGAGTGTCATGACAAGGCGACGGCTGGACACGGAGGCATAGAACGCACGTTAAAACGGATTTCCCAACGCTATTACTTTCCTGGAATGAGACGATATGTCACAGAATATCTTAAAACGTGCACAGAGTGCCAGAAGTATAAACCGCCTAACCTAAAACCAGCTGGTCTTTTACAGACGCCTGTTCCGGCACAGCGCTTTGAAGTGCTCGCCGTTGACCTCTTCGGGCCGCTACCTCGTGGTGAACTCGGTGAACGCTGGATCCTGGTGGCCGAGGACCCTGCGAGCAAGTGGGTGGAGCTTTTCCCGCTGGTCGAAGCCACGGCAGAGGCGTGCGCGCGCGCCCTCATTGACGAGGTGTTCCTACGCTATGGCGTACCGCGTCGCATCATCTCCGATAACGGCGTGCAGTTCGTGGCCGACGTAACGAAGCACGCCATGGCAGCTCTCGGCGTTACGCAGAATCTTATCCCGCTGTATCACCCAGAAGCGAACCCGGTTGAGCGAAAGAATCGCGAGCTTAAGACTCAGCTCGCGATCTTAGTGGAAGGGCATCACAGACAATGGCCAGAGGCCTTACCCGCAATTCGCTTTGCCATGAATACGGCAGTATGTAAGTCGACCCAGAGAACGCCGGCCTACCTAACATTCGCGCGTGAACTTCGTTCCCCGCTCGACGCGCAAGCCGACATCCGTGAGGTGATAAGTGCCGCCAACTATGTCCCGCAGATTTCCCCCTACCTGCTCAAGCTCGCCGACGCGCTTGCACAGAGCAAAGAGTGCATCGAACACCAGCAAGACCTCAGAAAGGCGGAGAAAGACGTCACCCGGCGGGACGACGTGCTAGCGATAGGTGATTTGGTACTACTGAAAAGTCACGTCCTGAGTAACGCTGGTAAAGGCGTCAGCGCTAAACTTATGCCTAAACAGGATGGGCCCTATATTATAGTCGAGCAAGCGAGCCCAACGTCCTATATCTTAGCTCATTATCGAAAACAGGACGATATCGTCGGCAAATATCACATCTCGCAGCTCATGCGTTACCACGCTAGGGAGGATGAGCATTCGGAGGTGTGTCAGCCAGTCGCGCCTCGGCGCAGACGCGGCCGCCCGCGGAAGGGCACATAAATAGTGTAGGTTCCTCATAGTAGTAGGTTAATATAGTTGTTATGTTTCTATCTAGTATTCTTAAATAAGTTGATTGTATCAACATGGGGTCCATTGTTGATCAATAGGGGGAGTATGTAGGGTGAACGTCAACTAGACGTTCACTGTTCATTCAACGGTCCCATTCTCTTTCGCGTGAGTGGGAGAAGTGGGGCGGCAGTTGGAATTCTGTACTCGGTCGAAACGTATGTAAAATTTTGAATAAAGAGATATGTGAAATCCTACATAGGTTAATACTGCTATATAGCCTATTTATTATTGTTCTCTCAGAAAACAGTTACATTGAAGAAGTGTAGGTACGAATAAGTTTTTTTTAAGTATCTAAATATTCGAATCACCTCTGCAGGCACCAAATATTAACACAAACAAAAGAAAAATCTGCTTATCATATTTCAAGACTCATTAGTATATTCTAAGGTTATTTTCGCGAGAACTCTCAAAGACTCATTAATTCATAGCATAGGTCATCTAGGACCGGAATACCTACGTCAACTTACACGAAATAAATCTTATAATCCATTCAATAATTACCAACTTATAGATCACATGTTAGGTCACCGACCGACAATAGTATTTAAGGAAAATAATCTTTAGCTTAGTTAGGTTTGTATAAATATTGACTTGTATCTAAATCACATTATATTTAGACTTAGATAGGCAAATAATATTGTTTTACATTTTAAGTATTATTTATAAGCTTACTAGTGGTTTATTTTTTATTTCTTCCACTAGTGGACAAAACATTGAAGCGTACAAATAAAATTTTGTTACTTATTTGGTAATAATTACTATTTATAAAGCTGTTTATGTATAAAATTTGACTTGTCTCAGTGTTTATTTTGTAAGCCTAAAGAAATAAAGTTTTGTCACGTGTATTTACTGACCATAAACCATAAAAATGGTCGATGGTCAATAACAACACGGCAAAAACTAAAATTTCTCACTTCCCTGTTTTGAATATCGAGCATGACATGATTTGTTTCCCATGTAAATGTGACTTCCGTTTTGCGAGAAAATGTAAAATCTTCATCACACTTTTAAATCTGTTTGCTTACAAAATCTTCTAAAATATTCACGATGTCTGACTTGTTTTACTACTAACAAACAATCGTATACAGCCGTGTTATCGCAAAAGTCGTTTGATGCGTTTGTTTCACAGCCTGTACAAGCCAAGCTTGATTCATCCCGTGGCCAATTAGAAAACGTGTTAACCTGCTGAAAATTCGGGAAAAATAGTAGGTAAATAAACGCGTAAAGCGCTAATTAAATAGTAAATCTTCAGGTGTTTATGGCGTAAGTTTAGACTCACCACACCATGCGCCTTTAAAATCACCAAATAAAGATTTGGTTTGAACTTGAAATTAAAATAAAAATAATGTCTACACGCTACAGAACTTACAAAGCTAGTAGCTTCTTCTCATTAATAAATAAATCGATTAAAAATTAAAAAAAAAAACGTTTCGTATTCTGCACCCAAGTTGTTATTATGCCCCGGTAATAGCAGAGTCACGAGTTCTATTCTTAAGAAACTAATAGGTGTCATTTCATACATTTGTGATTCAGCCGCAGTCGCGGCCTGGATAGGGATGGGCAAATAAAATGCATGGATAAGTCGGCCTTTTGTAGTCGTACAAGAATGAGAATAAGTTGGGTACTGGACAAAAAGACACAACACAGACGGGGCTTCACTCAAGAGTGTTCAAGGGCTGAATTGATAGATAGGAGATGGAGAAACAACTTAGTGTTGGAAAGGAATACAAAAAGGCAAAAATCAAAACGCGTAGGTGCAGTCTGTCCTGGTCCTAGAACGTAATAATGGAACCCATGCCATGGCTGTCGAGATTCTAGACCATGTTTCGTTCTACGGAAGAATATAGAATGCTAATGCACTCTTCACATTTATATACCTTTAGCAGAGACGGGCTGAAAAGGTTGTTCAAAAAATAATTTTGATCAACTTTTGATCATTATTTTCAGATATTTTATGGTTTTGCGGTAGGTATAATTAGGTAATTACTTCCGTAAAAAATACAAGGTACAATGTGGAGTTTTTATTCTGAAGTTATGTTATGATATGGACCTATAAAAAATATAGAACATCCAACCAAACATTCGATACGATACAAACCTTTCGTGTGTCAAGGACCCGACCAGCTTTACTCCCATCCCTAGCAAGCCATATTAGTACGAACCTTTTATACCTGCATTTGGCACTAATACGGCGCAATATTACAGACTATGGGCCGCCGCCTGCACTGTCTTATCATACAAATGAGTTGCATTCCGAACGAATGCAGTTTCGTACAATGCCCAGTAATTTTGTGACGTCATTGACGCTATATGCAGGGGAATGTTCCCGTTAGCTGGTGAATATTAGATGAGTACTGGTAGATGTGACCTTTAGAACCTTGTTAACCGTTAATATTTCTGAAATTGGAGTTGGTACAATTCTTATAAAAGATAGGTAATTAACACAGTGTTCAACCCATGCTTTTGTAGGATAAAACAAAAATATATATAGGTATTTTAAATGTCTATATATGTATATATACAGGGTGGCACATTTAGATCGATCAGTATGGGAAAGTCTGAAACTATAAGACATACGAAGATCTCTTCTTAGGAACCATGTCATTGATTTTAGCAACAAGAAAAACCGCATTCATACATTTAATAAAACTTGCACTCAGCTCGGAAATCGAACCCGGACGTTTTGAAAAATAAAACGAACACTATTTATATTAAGATATCGATTGTGTAGGTTTTAACTTAAGCAGTAAATGTTCCTATGAAACACGATGTCTAAAATAAATATAATGCATAAAATGACATGGTTCCTAAGAAGAGATCTTCGTCTGTCTTATAGTTTCAGATTTTCTCATACTGACCGATCTGGATGTGCCACCCTGTATATAATTATGTCTGAGAAATACTTAAAAATGTGTCTATAAATACAGTCGTTTTTTTGCTATCATTAAGGCTTCCGTTATGAAATTATTAAGAATTTTTCACAGTTTAAGTTATCATAAACATTGATCTCTCTTCACCGGTGCCCCAGATTTAAAGCTGGTCTTAATTATGATATTATGAACCAAACCTTATTTGTACAAACACAAACTAATGATATCACGCTGTTTATGGAAAATACCTATTAAGATATAATCGAGACTTTTTCACTCCATATAAATGTAGTCACGAAAACTAATGTGAATAAAATTCGAATTAATGACGCGCTCAAACAGCACTAGAAACATTTACTTTGACATTATACCATAAACATAATAACGGCTCGATTGTTTTTATTAACAACGTACAAAACACGAAAATCACCGTAAAAGGAACTCTAAATCACAGTGATAGAGTTTACGAAACAAGTAAAATCAAAAACATAACTTTGTTGGTCAAGAAACAGTGGAAATAGTCGAATAAGCATATCCCGTAGAGGGAATAGTAATAGATCATTATATTATTAACCTATCTTCTCACCCTTGACAATAACAATGGGTTGTTGAAATTTTGATATCATTATTTCGTGGTATTTGAATTTTAGTGCTGTTTGACATGCAATACTTATATTCAATTCGATGTGAACTAACAGGTAGGGGGAAACATAAAATCATAACCTCGTCAGGGTGCTTGAAATCAGTATCAATATCAATTTTGAATCTAAGCTTGATTTCGTTTAATCTGGGACCCTTGTTCTTTCACACTACCCAAGCTCAAGGCAGACCTATTTTTAGGGTTCCGTACCTCAAAAGGAAAAATGATAGGATCACTTTGTTGTCCGTCTGTCAAACCTCTTTTCTCAGAAAGGATATCGAGTTGAAATTCACATCATATACCTACTCAAGTTCATAAATTTGATTGATAGGAGCCGCAATATAAATCAAACTTAACTTGACATAAGTCAATGCAATCAAAAGTTACAACCGATTTTGCCCATCCAAACATCATAGCTTTGGCATTTATAATATAAGTGTTATGTGGTTTTAAATAATAAGGTATACTTAAATTTAAAAAAACACCCATACATCTTAATTATTATTACCTATGCGCGAGTAAAAATAGTAATTTTCGCATTTGATTTGAAATAATTTCATCTTTTAATAGACTTTCGTTGCCGACTGATCTTGCACTCTGTACTATTTTCTATGTTTGAGTTGTACATAAAAAAATGTATTATCTCGCTTGCCCCGGAGATAAATATATAAATAAATAAATATTGCTGTGTCATAATATGTGGTACGTCTGGTTCCAAATAAATGTACTGTCATTCTTTTCTTTCTTTCTTACTGAAGCACCAAACATAATGACAAACTACAAGATTAGTTGATTATTTAAACGTGATATGGATTATATCTTAATAGCTTAAGAAAAGCGTAGGATTTAATGCTCATTTCGCAAGGTCTTGTAATGTAGGACCTTTTAGATAAGATATACCAAGGATCATAGACAGCTGGTAATCGAGACGTTAGCGTTGAGGTAAAACACAAAATTTAACATCTCATTGTAGGGCATAGCAAGGGGCATATATTTAAAAACAATGTGTTCACATTGCATCCTACGAACAAATGATTATAATCATAATGAGTATCGAGTCAATATGACAATACCATACCATAGAGGATAAGTTAAAAAAAATACCAACTGTTTAATATGGCTGTGAAACAAAAACAATACCTAATGCTGGATAATTCACCCAGCATCATCTAGCCTCAAGCTAAGCAGAGCAGTAATAAGTATAATCTATATTTTTATAATTTCTAAGGGTTGTCTGCTTAACGAAAAGCTACTGGCTCGGGAATTGCTACGATTACCATTTGTCTAAGGTCTCCGGTCTGTCTTGTCACGAGTTTGTTTATAATGTGATACGCGTAAAGATTGCATCGATGTGAAGACAAATGGGTTCATAGCATGGGGTAATTAGGAAGGTAATGAATGCAGTGTTCAGGTAACTAAGAGTAGGACAATTTAGCTAGCTGTTTGATGATAATCACTTGTAGGCGGATGATGGCCTTTTCTCCTCTAACGAGAGTTTTCATGTCACTTACCAATGACATGAAAAACTAAAATATTTCTTAGTTTTTTTAGCTGATCGTCTGGTTTTCTTGTTCACGTGAACTGAGTATGCTGATCTTCCGTCTTTTTAGGACTTGCGTAAGGTTTAGTCAGTCCAGCTGTTAGCATACAGCTGGACTGACTAAACCTTACGTAAGTCCTAAAAAGCCTATTTATTGCCAAACATAGAAAATAGTACAGAAATAAATGCTACGAGTAGACGAAGTACAAAGGCGGCCTTATCGCTTTCAGTGAACTCTTCCAGGCAACGTTGGGATAGACTGGACATGACTGTATGAACAACAAAGAAGGTGGAACTTGAAAAAAAAAGAAATTAATAATACTTACACTACCTAATAAAAAACCTACAAAATTATAATAAACTTACATAAACATAAGTTACAGTTTTCTAATTTTACAACGACAGATAATGTTGATGAAGCAGTTTTTTTTTAATGATAGTGAGTGATTTGGAACCTCTGACGTCCAAGGGAAGAGCATTCCATAAACGGGGCGCTTGTATTGATTGCTTAGATGTGAAAGTTCAATCCGTAAAATCCTTTTAAAATACTATTAACATCCTAGACCATAAACGGAGTTAAAAATGAAGATCCAAATAACTTAATGCTCGTAAGCATTAAGTTATTTGCAAGAGTTGCAAGTCTGAGCGATGTGACAAGCACATAGTCAAAGTTGAGAATTTAATTTCACTAGATCATCTAAACCGCTGACTGCAGTAAAACCGACGATAAAATGCGGTTCATTCAAGAGCTTGGAAAAATTTTATACGCTTTTCAGTTCAAAAAGCTATCTCAGCAATTGACAAATATATGAATGTAACCAAATATGAACGTGTTTTGCTCTAATATAGCCAATTTGAAGAAAAGTAAACGCAACGTGAAGAATTTGTAATAGGACTTTATTGGTGTGACCTACCTATCGCAATGTCGTGTTAAAGAAGAGGCATATACCCAACTGTGGGCAAACAAAAAATTATGATTCTGGTTACAATTTGCGAGGTCTTAACACCTCAACTCCAACACTCGTTAGGAGTCTGATCAGGGCTCAGTTTTTTTTGTACGGTAGACTCGCATAAGCCCTGATCAGGGTCTACCATAGTCGTAAAACCAACTCCCGATTTGGGTCCAAACGAGCCTAGGATTTTAATCGGTGACTGATCCTCTGTGAGAAATAATACCAATTCAATAGTATTTCACGACCTCAGTGGCGCGGTGGGTGGAAGTCCGCCTGCGACACAGGAGGTAGCGGGTTCGATTCCCGCCTTGGGACAAATATTTGTACGATCTGCAGGTATTTGTTCCGGGTGTTCTGGTCGTTTTCTATGTATAGTAAAATATCTTTAAATGTAATGTATTGTAATAAGTATATCAGTTATCTAGTACCCATAACAAAAGCTCTGCTTAGTCTAGGGCTAGATAATGCTGTGTGAATTGTCCAGCAATATTTATTTATTATTATTATTTAGTATAATACCTACAATATAATGATGGTTATAATAAAGAAATACATAAAAATACTAGAGCCACAAACGTTAACAAAATAACTCAAGCATAAATTTCAGATGTTCAATAAAAAGCAATGTACACATAATAAATGCAATTTAAAAGTGGGCAGTTATGAAAAATTTAATACACCTACTTTTGAGACTTTCAAAGGACTCCAAATAAACCTCTTTCTGAATAGTCGTAGATACCGGGCACAGTATAAAATCCAAAACTAGACAGAACGAGCAGAATTATAAAGCTTTTGCGATTAATCTTTAGGTCCTCAATATTTTTCTTAGGAGAGTAAAAAGATGACGTTCCTTCTGATGTTACGTTTCAAAACAACTAATGAAACAAGTAATGATATACTATATCGTATACCTTTTACGAAATCCGACAGGTTTTCAGTTAACGAAGCAGTCGAGATGCAAAATTAACTTTATACAAGTCCTACGAGCATAACAAAAACGAAAACCTGACTTACTGCATTGGTAAATTTTTTCTCCGTGCAAGATTTGCATAAAAGGAACGGACAAGACTCGGTCAGAGGATCGTGTCTCGCATCTAAATAACGTCTTATATCTGCAAATATTGACTTTAGCCCGTACCCTTTCAAAGGGTCCTGATCCGTATTATCTTTAGATAGTTTAGCGAGTGCCAAGATGGTTAACATGGGTCTAGGAGGATATTTTTCAGCCGATTCTGATAATGTAAGCGTGCGCATGATTCCGATCAAGCCTTTTATGAGGGGTTGAATAAAATCGAATCCTACTTAGAGTACGGTCTCTGTCGTACCTAATAATTAAGTTACTTAGTTGATAAAAAGGTCAACCAACCTTTAAAAACTTAAGGGTTCCACAAACGATTAGTCAGGTCGCGCGGCGTTTCGAAGGCATTTATCCACCATGAATCTGTTAGACATGGAGAATTTTCACTATAAATCATCAACGGCTACTTAAAATTTTCCGTTTTGTCATGGGGTTCACCTGCCTTCTAAGTCTAACCATGTGACTAAAGACATCCGTTTCCATTATTTGACATAATTGCATCCTAATGATTCATTATTCCTACTTATTAACAAAAATGTCTATAGTGTTCATTTATATTTGACAGTTTCATTAACATTAACGCTAATTCATGCCATCATAAATTGGCTGCTACACTATAACCCACCACTTAAGCTGATAAACATCCCTTTAATTTATCGACACCAAAGGCACTCGTAAAAGTTTATGAATCATCTCTTTGTCCAGCCTACTTTGGCATTCAGAGGCACAAAGCAATAAATTCGCAAATCATGTCTAGTGATTCAGTCGAGTTTTTTCTGAGGGCGATTCGCTGGTTACTCCTTTTTACTGAGAAAAGGGTTTTAAAGCAGACAGTTGTGAGATTTTATCGACGTACGATTGTATGAATGCAGCCGCTAAGATGTTTTTTCTCATGAGAATGCTATTGACGGCCATATCATCCAAGTTGAGTGTAAACCTGTGGTTTACCCTTGACCTGTGGTGGACCGCGTGTAATATGATCCTGCAAGGATATTCACCGGTATCAAACTATCATGATACGTAGAGCCTGAACATCGCAAACTTCTGTATCATTGGTATGCAGAATATTTCCGTCAGCATTTGATATTTAAACTGACATGTGATATTCAAATTATTGATTGATTTTATTTGATCGACATTTGTTATTAAGACTTGGTTCAAACCATGACTCTACTACACGACTAATGCCGTATTAAAAAACCAAAAAAAAGCTGATGTATTATGAGAGCCTTGACAAGATGCCTTGACAAAAGACAAAATGGAGCTATAACCGGACAAACAGCGAATTGACGATGTTAAATAAAACAACGATAGATTTTAAGCATGTAAATAAATGCCTTTGTCCAAAGGATGGTTAGAGACTGCATCTTCCCATTGCATCCCCGGTTTAAACATTGTTCTCCAATGAGCAATCATTTCCAAGGACCACCATTAGTCAGTGCAGTGAATCAAGAAGGAAAACTCAGCAATGACATGATTATAACCACAGAACGTGTACTGATACCCATCAAACGTGAGTCGTGCTCGTCGCGCCTAACTTTCGCCTGTTCATGCGTTTTGCGGGGTTTCGGGTGGAATACTAATGATTTTAATCATATGATTCAGTCCGGCTTACCTAGTATAAAGTTCCGTCCTCAAGAATGCCGAGTCATCACATTATTTTGTTCTGCTTGATTGGACAGGCGTACAAGCCTATGTGAGTGGTTTGCATGACATGGTCAACCCTATGCAATAACAATATACGTTCCTATACGAAAGAGCTTTCAATTAATGTAAGGCCATTTTTATTATTAACAGATGTTTAAATTAATCCGTAGACTCGTTCGGAACCAAATCGGAGGTCCGTTTTACGACTATGGTAGACCCTGATCATTTCAAGCAGTGGACTAATATAGGCTATTGATGATGATGATGAGACCCTGAACTGGGCTTATGCGAGTCTACCGCACTCAAAAAAACGAAGCCCTGATCAGGCTCCAAACAAGTGAGTTTAAATCATAGTAAGTCTGCAATTACTCGGCATGTTATTGTTGTTTCTAGCTATGATTAGGTACCTACCCTTAATTAAAGCCTCTTTAAAAAAAAAAGTGTATCTTAGAAAGAAAATATAAAATCAGACAGGCACCAATCATAAACCGCCTTAGAAAAATATTACTTGTAGCAGGAAACGTCAAGCTTTGCTAATTAGATTTAAACTTACAGATATATAATTACGGCTTATTATTGTTCGCAACGGTTCAGTGATTTGACGAGTGTAGTCAGTGTTTAAAGGCACTAGGTGTGAGATAGGGCCAGTTTAAAGAACAGCAGGGAAGTAGAATCAAAATTGAATTCTGTCATTATGTTTCCGTTCGGTGATTGTCCTTTTTTTTAATCAAATTTTGAGTTTTTTATTAAATAATTTTTTTTTATCTCAATAAATAAATGAATAGGTAAATCAAATTTTAATGTTGATTATGACTCTTGAAAAATAACCAAGCATAGAAAAAAACCTTGAAGCTTTAAAATCCATGAAAAACGTAGCCCTAAATTATAAGCACACAGAGTTTTCGTGGCAGATTATTCTCAATCAACGGTCCAAAGATTTTAAGGTTTTTTTTTTTAACTATGCATGACGGAAATGAAAATGGTTACTCAATATGGATCAAAAAGACACAAAACACGGGAAATAATGATATCCTAACAAGAGAAACCTGATAGATTGTTCCCGGTGTAAACCACATTGAGAAGTCGACAAAAAAGCAAAACTTGTAACCATTGGGACACGCGCCTTTGTGGCCGGATGGGACGGAATAGGTGTTTATAATCCGGGATTGATGCGACTAAGTTTTATTCAACTGATGACTTTGACTTTGACGGACCATATTTGGATGATGAGCACGTGATATAGTTAAAATAATATTCGCAAAATATATCGGTTCAGCAATTTATGCAATTAAACATACAAATCATAGACAAAGCGGTATCTTATTTTCGCTGTATAATACCGGCAAGTAGTACTTATGGGTGTAGAAAAACTACAAAAAGAAACTGCGGCTCTATGTATTTTTGACTGGGGCTTTATTTATAAGCAAAAAAATAATATTTAAGTGTGTTCCGATGGAAACTTTTCAAAATAATTTTCGTTTTAATTAATGAAAGAAGTCACAAAATATGACCAATATCCAATGACCATCAAGACGTGACCAATAAGGATGAAATTGTTTTGAAAAAATATAAATTTGCTCCAATTAATTCCAAGTTTTTTTTTTATAATAAGGTGTTTGTTTATTTTTATTGTATCGATTTTAATAATTATTATGAAATTAATTATATTTTAGAGGAAAGACTAAAAGACGAAAGATATTGATTTTATTTGATTGTAATTTTCTTTGTTAATAGAGGAAAGATATGTTATTAGAGAGGTACCTACTTTTTTTTTTTCATTGGATATTTTCTGTTTCCTGTTAATATTAAAACCCTGCGTTTGTGTTGTGTATTTTCTACAGTAATTTATTACAAAACTACACAGAATATTGGAAAATGAAATATTTAATCATGTAGATGACATATTGGTCATATACATTAATTTTATTGGATTCGTTGTAAAAAAATCTTTAAAACGGTTAGGACCAAATTAGCAAATTTACCGAGGAAAATTTACAAACTAAAATACCTATTCGACACATAAACAATCTGAGATAAGACAGCACGACACCCATTCCAAGAGTAGCGGTCTGGACCATCGCTGATGATTGAGTTTGCGGTGAGCTCCGATGTTTGAAATGCGGTTGAAAGCACTGTGGCTCCGATTTTCCAAGCCATTTAGCATGCTCTTTACGTGTTGCTGCTTGTTATCTTTGCAGTAAGAAAATATTTATGGACCGATTGTAATCACGTCGGCCTACGGTAAAAAATGCATTACTAATGAAGGCCTATTTGCATAGAATTAAGTGGTACACCTGCAGTTATATAATTGTTAGCTTCAGAAATTAAGAGAAATGAAAACTATGTTCGGACACAATAGCATCCAGTGAGTTTTTCAAACAATTCAATTGAACAAACATCATTAAGATTGTCTACCGCCATCTTATCAATAATTCTAATAATTTAAAACGGCTTCAATTAACGAGAGAAATCACCTCCCACGTTTATAAACATATCAGAAAGAAAGCTTAATAAAACCTCATAAAGTAAGCACTTAAAACTGTTGACTCTACACATTAGCAACGTCGTGTTCTCTTAATCACATCATGAAAAAACCTCGGGAGGTAAACGAAACATCGATTTGTTTGTCAAAATGATCTCTAACTTGTGTTTCATCTCTATCGATATCATGGAGATAGAATAGGATAGGAAATGTGATTGCAGGAACCCACGTTATGTGTATTTTCAAACAACAACGGAAGTTTGTTCTCACCTGACCGGTTGCCGCTAAGCGTAAAAACAAAGCCAGAATCATTGGAAGATTTCTAAAACATTCCTGTACACCCATCTATTCGTATCTGTCTCATCTAACCTTAATCCTATAAATGACATTAGATAAGATAGTGTCCACAGTCGAATCATTTTATGTTGAAAATTAAATCGAGATGTTATGTTGCAAGAATATCGGACTCGGATATAAAATGATGAGATAGGTTGCAACTTCATGTTTTGTTAATGAGTTTGCAATCTGCGTATATTTTCTGAATGACTTTTCATTATGAATATCCATTTCCATTGGACATAATTTTACTGAAAGTGTTCTGCTTTGTATAATCTACCAAACTTATTACCCACCTACATAAATTGTTGCCACAAAAACAACATTACTGATTATTTTGTTATAATCTATTTTCTTAACAATTTAACTGAGTACTTTAAGGTATCGTTTTGTTTAGAAATAAAACGACTCACTTAACACAATTGTGTCTAATTTCCGCTTCCGTTCTATACCGTAGATTTGAGATAGTTTCTCAAAAAATAAATGAAACAAAAAATCTTTTTTACCCTTATCAAATCTTCGAGATGGTAGCAATAAAAATCGCTTCCGCTCAGCTTATCACCAAATCTGAGTTCAACATTATCAAGCGCTATCAAAGTCATCTCGGGTGACAATATACGATCAGTGACATCAGTTCGATCTCAGAGAGCCGCTTTGAATAGTACCGAACTATAAATAGTGAAAAACTAGTCGGTATAGAATTGAAACTCCTTTGCGATACCTAACACTCTCGTCTGTCTGGTTTGGCTAGTAAGGACGGAACTACTGAAACGCAACGAATATAATAAAGTCCATATAGAAGTAAATATCAAGCTTGCCGCAAATATAAATTATAATATAGACAATGAGTAAAATTTCGATTTCGATTTCTAGTCCCACTGAAATCGAATTATTTTTGGAATTTGTTTTGTTTCTTAGAGTTTACTCAGAGTGCGTTATAGGTACGCACTATATTGACAAAAACCTTAAATAAACAATGCTGGAAAATCTACAAAGAATTATATTAAGCCTCTAGCAGAGCTTGTGATATGGATACTAAATAACTATCAAGTTCACATCTATGTCCATATCCAATACCAAGTCCAAATCACCGTATTAGATGTTCTTATGTTTATATCCAGGGATCGGAGGTGAAAGAATTCGGGGATGGGGCAATTTGAGTTTGATGATTCCTGTTACATGTGTGAAAACGTGATTCAAAACCATTCAAGACTTATTTGATATACCTATATACCTACACACTTTTGTGTAATCTTTAAAAATCTTCAAGGGGGAAAACTGGAATGTTTATTTTTTCCATTCCAGTTTCCCCCCTGGAATGATTTGATATACCTATATACTTACACACTTTTGTGTAATCTCTAAAAATCTTCAAGGGGGAAAACTGGACTGTTTATTTTTTCCATTCCAGTTTTCCCCCTTGAGGGGGATTTTTAAGGGGGAAACTGGAACTCATATTTTTTATTCTAGTTTTCTGAGGGGGATTTCAGGGGGGGAAACTGGAATAACCCAATAAAAGACCACCTTTACTACCTCCGCTCGTATAAAAATACTATTTTCTTTTTACAAGAATGCCCACGTTAGAAGACTACTTATAACAAAAACTGTAGGTCAAGATAATAATTATTTCAGAAGAAAAAGTATCTATTTCTCAAAGCCTATAACGAGGCACTCGTGGCCTCTTTGATCTTCAATACCTTTCGTGCCTAAATCTGGTAATAACTAACCGAAATAATACCGCAGGTAGCGGAAATATTGCCGTAATAACAGTATTTTCTCAAAAGACTTTATTTATTTCCAATCCACCGATCCCCTTAATAAAGATAAAGTAAAGGTAGATTCGCCATCCAAAAATCGTTGTGATTCCGATAAATATCGGCGTCACAACACAAGTTTATACAGTTTATACATAGGTAATGCATAAACCTGGTACCTACCTACATAACTGAATTTCAATGAGTGGGTATAAATTAATGCATTGAAATAGGAATATGAAGATTCTTTTTACTCTTTTTAGGGTTCCGTACCTAAAGGGTAAAAATGGGACCCTAAACCTCCTTAAGTATTAATTTTATTCTGTTTTTTAGAAATACATCATCTGTGAAAATTTCATCTGTCTAACTATCACAGTTCACAGATGAAATTTTCACACATGATGTATTTCTAAAAAAACAGAATAAAATTAATATTTAAGGGGGCTCCCATACAACAAACGTGTTTTTTTTGCCGTTTTTATAGATATTGATACGGAACCCTTCGTGCGCGAGTCCGACTCGCACTTGGCCGGTTTTATTACATAATTATAACACATTCATAATTGCATACCCGTATAGGGTAAATTAAATTGTTACACATTTTGTTTCTACCATCTTGTCCACACGTAATTGCAATATACTTTCACCTTTTTTTTAATACAGAACCCTATATCCGACGACAATGTAGCAGTCGCAGGGAGTCGATAGATGAAGGTGGCTCAGGACCAGGACCGCTATTTGTGGCGTCTTGGCATATGTCCAGCTGTGGACGTTATAAGGCTAATATTGTAATGAAGATGAACATAGACTCGGAAGCTTGAAACAAAAATGTATGTATAGGGTTATTGGTAAATTAGTGACAATACGTGAACTGCAGGTTCTGCCCATCATCACAAACACGTTCGTGAAGGCGGCAAGTCTAAATTAAAAAAAAAAAAAGTCACATCTGATACTAAATGAAAAAACGAACCCAACGAGTTACTTAAGACCGATTTTTCACTCTCATATCTTCTGTTAATTCAGGGCAGAGCTGTTTTTAAGTTGAGTTTCAAATAAAACCTCTCTAACGAACGATTATTGAATCGCGGAGGGTATCCATTACCAATACCAAAATTAAGAATTAAGACCTGGCGTCTTCACAAACGTGTTTGTGATAATGGGCTGAACCTGCAGTTCACGTATTGTCACTAATTTACCAATAACCCTGTATACCTGGGATATTTGCTGATCATAAAATGGACATCAGTAAAACAACGTCTATTTCGTGATTAAACATGCAACATGACGTAGCTGCCCTTATTCGCACAGCTGGCTCCAAACTATCTACAAATTCTATATAACCTTGTGACAGCTCTATTGGGTTTTTATATTAATTAAAATGTCATGTTCAGTTTATTGGGGAAATTGACTACAAGATCACGCAACTTTGTTAAAGTTTAACATGCGTGGGACTCATACTAATGTTTATTGCATGGCTATAATGTGAGAAATTATTATAATTGGAAATGGTAAGATAGATAATCCACAAGGTTTTATCTGTCTCTCGTGTTATTCTCAACTAATCGGTCAATGAGGGTTCATATTCATATTTTTCTTGCTGACGATGATGATATGTATGATATAAAGGTCAGGCATATAGATACAGATGCAGCTGCTCTGATGATGAAGCTTAGCTGTAAAGCATCTGCTACTTCTAAAGACAAAATTGGCTAGGTTGCGCCGAGTATAGTGATTGCAGCCTTGGCATGGAAGAGCCGTGCTGCGGCAGGATTTTCCTTCCATAGCACCCGCTAAATGTTGCCAATTTTACCCACTTTAAGGAGGTTCAGTATTTGGCTTTGGCTAAAGTTTGGTCCTGCTTTGCAGAAGCCTGGATGGAGTCAATGGAGGAGGCTCAGAACCGCTATTTGGGGCGTTGGGCGTCATATCGTGAAAGGCCTATGTTCAGCAGTGACGTTTGAGGGTTGATATGATTGCAAAAGAATTATTAAAAACCACTCTTATACGACATGTTAGTGCCGACTAAAGTTATCTCACTTAGAATGGAAATAAGAAGTCCAATGTTGGTTAAGTTATTAGTAACGTCCATAGTGACAACAGATTTGACAGTCTGTACATACCTAGGCTCGCCATGACTCAGTGTACAAACAGACGACCCAAAAACATATAGCAGAATCGTGTGTCAGAGAAACAAAACAGACAGTTCGATCTACTAACCAGCTGACCTGCGAAACCAAAATCAATATACCACGTGACTCACATTCGAAGGGAAACAGTCGTCTTTGTCTAGTTGACATGTTACTTAGAGGCTCTATTTGCGAACCTTTTAGCGCCCTTTGCAACGAAAAGTTAGAGTAAATAGTCGACCGCTTTGTTGTTTAGCATGTGTGAGGTCACAGAAACGTGGTTTGAATTCGATGTTCGACCACATACACCAAATGAATTGTTTTAGCTGTATGGGTGCGTTGGCTTGCCTAAGACTGCTTGATGAATACATATTTCGAAATTATCTCTCTACTCTACATTATTTTTTATTACTATAAGTAGTTATCAGTATTGGTCGAACACATTCAAACTAAACAATAATTTACTGAATTATTTTTGGTCAGCATTCCTGAGGCATTAAAACTTACCGTCTGCATATTAATTTATGTAAACATTTCACAATTTAAATTTTACATTCATCAGAACAGTTTTATCAATAAAATTTGTATTGAAAGTGCACCCTTTTTTATCAATTGTGTTAATCACAAAAATGGATATATGGTTAAATTTATACTAACTGACTATAATAGATGTTAATAGTATGACGAATCTATATGAGAGTGATTTATAGACTTTCAATGAACGTTAAAAACTTTCCCCTTGAAAATGATTTGTTCTTGTATTGATAAAAAATAACTATTCTTACAAAATGTTTATTAAAATGAAGTACCCTCATGTTTAAGGTTTAAAAGTCTATGCATGTTTTTTATTATGTTTCGGTTTATTTAATTTCATAAGTGTGAATAATGCCACTTGAATCTGTCGTGTGATGATTTCAAAATTGAAATTTAGGATCACAATTCACGTCGACGACGACCTCTGTGGCGCGGTGGGCGAAGGTCCGCCTACGACGCAGGAGGTTACGGTTTCGATTCCCGTCTTAGGACAAATATTTGTACGATCTGCAGGTATTTGTTGCGGGTGCTCTGGTCAGTAAAAATATCTAGGTAAAAATAATATGTAATGTATTGTGTTATGCATTGGAAATAATTAATTCTAGTTTTACTATAAAAACTATCGTAGTTTGACGAATTCATTACGGATGTGGTTCGTAGTTAACCCGCTTACCGCCGTAATGAAATAATTCTAGCCTAAAGATTATAACTTCTCATGTGCCCTGCCAGAACTTTATTGCTTTATTTTACTTTGACTGCAATGAATTAAAACAGACAGGCTTTAAGTAAGTTAATCTGTGAAACTAAATATTAATTCAAAATCTGTTGGTTACTAAGCACAGACAGGCGACGAAGAATAAAAATTTGTAAAAAATTTATATCGTCTTGAGTCGATCGAAGCTGTCTAACTCATTATTTTTGGGGTCTTAGAAACCTACTCCTTGTTTAATTTTGTTTTATATATTGCATTATATAAATAGTAACGTTCAGCTTAACAAACCGAAGCTGCCATTAGGCGCCAGTTTCACGTACATTTTTTCTGCTATCGTCTCATCTAATTAATTAAGACCGGTTTTTGTTCGAACAAGTCGTAAGTCTGTCATTCGGTTGTAGATTGGCGTAAAGCTAGGGATGGGGTTACGAAAATATCCATGATTAACGCAATCATGGATATTTTCGTAACCCCATAAACCCCACAAAACCTTCAAATACAATAAAAAAATTCAACACATTTTGGGCCCCAAATTTGGAAGACCTAACCAAGAATTATTACTTTAACTTAGTTTTCTTCTTTGATGTACTTTCTCGTCTGTTTTAGAGCTCACTTAACCCATTAACTGCCCAGCCTAGCGGTGTGTACTGCGAAGAGTAGATCGCAGCGAGTAGGACTCGTCGAACTAGTTATGTGGACAATAATCAGGTTTCTTTACACCCTATATACACCACATAGGTTAAAACGACGTTACGACTGTGTCATGTGACAGATTCAAAAATAAAACAATTATGTCAATTTAGATGTTGTCAAAACTAAACTAGTGACAGTAATAAAAAATTACCGTTCCTTTCATAGTGTTCGTAATAACAAATTGTTTCAGATTTAACAAAACTTGTTATTTAAAAATAAATAATTTAATTGTTAGGACTCTTCCTCATTCTACCGGCCAATAGTTTCATATATTTTTTTTTAAATCTCTACTAAAGTTTAAGACACTCGTTACATGGATACTGGCAGAATTGTGGCTGACTAGCAAGCACAGCAAGCTATATACAAAAGAAGTTGAAGTTGTTTTAGTTCTGTCAAATACCTATTAGACTAGATTTACTTTCGGCGACATCTGAATTAATTCAATTGTCATAAATTCTCAACTTCTTGCACAGCACTAATCCTAACATCTCACTCGCCCACACAAAACAGTAATTAAGCTTGAAGCATGCTAACTAACTTAATTCAATCGTTGAACTGATAAACAGCTGTTCGAATTTGCATTTTAAATCGATATTCCGCTCGTGGCTGATTGACATTGGCGTTTAGTTATTCACACCTTAAGGGATAGATTAGAACTTAGCTTAATCGTTGGTTATTGATCGATTAGTTACCGGTTAACTAATTGAATGCTAATAACGGTACTAGCATAAAATTATACTTCAGTATGGGTTAAGTATTTGATTCTTAAATGCACGAAACAATGATATTTTTGAAAAACTTTTGTCCACCCAAATATTAAGTTTTAATAAGAAGAGTTGGTTCTTATTGGTTGCAATTAATTGTCACATTGCTTAAAATAATGGAATATTACAATTAATAATATCAGAAATTATCGGTTCATTCATTCATAAAAATGTTTTCTTCCTTGTGCCTTTTCTTGCAAAGCCAAACACGCAAACGTCACATGGTGAACCTGTATAAGAATAGCACAGAACTGTGTGGAAAGGCAGTGGATGAAGCCGGGTGTAGAAAATGATGACGACGAAGATGCATGAAGGTCTTTCAACTAACCATATAATGCACACATAATAAAAAATAAAAAAATCAAGTACCTAGACTGTATTTTACATAAATAGCTTAGTAGGAACATACTAGTACATTTATATTAGGTATATCATAGAGACTAAGAGGCTTACGGACAAGCCGAATTACGGTGTAGGTTAGTTTTAAGATAAAATAAGTACCTACTTACTGTGAAACAAATAAATGAAAAAAAAAGTATGATACAATACATAAAAATCACACACTCATCCCGTATTCGGATGTGATTTGTTCCGGAGCGTGGCGAATGCTCGCCGGCGCTCGCTGTCATCGCGAACGGTGCGCTTGCGCAACGCTGTCTCATTAGCCCGGAACAAACTGAGTGAGTAATGCGGCCACTGATGCTTTGGACATCAGAACAATTTGAAACAAAAAAAAATTACTTAAGTAACGACAAAATGATTGATTGATGTAAATCAAACATCACACAGGAATGTATTGCACCGCTAAGAGCTGCTACTGCTAGCTAGCCGTAGTAACTCTTTCCTAGCAGTAGTCTAGAAAATTATAGGCTTACGATGAAGACGAAATTCCATAAATGACTAATTTTAAAAACTAGGTTTGTTTCTTTACCATATTTTGAGAATCAAAAAATTTGGATTGAGTCCATTATATTCGTAGTTACGTTAGTTACTCTACTATGACCCAATTTGGTTTGCGCTGAGATAATAACTTCTCACGCTAAGAAAAGTGCACAAGGAGAGCTTTATTATTATTTTAAACAAAAACAGATATCGTACCCTCTTTGGAACCAAATTAAACTGATGAAAAGATTTGATACGATTGTCATATACCGGAAGGAAGACTATAATATGTAATAATGCTTGGTAACGTGCATAATAAGGGGCGTAAGCTTTTTTGTAAGAAAAAGTTTATTTATTACATTAAAACTGAAGCATTATAGACGACAAAAATATTAAAGATTTATGGAATTAATTATTGGACACCTTAAGTGTACATAGGTCCTATGCTAGAGATTCGAGTGGATTCTTGCTTTTGACACAGACACAAAGAGACCCTCAACCTCAAGAACTGTCAATAGCTTCCTACTTACGCCCTGATCCTATAGATTCCAAAATCTTTTATTTTTGATTTCTATACCCTTATCCAAATAGAATCTATTTTCCGTAAAGTCAGTTAGAAACGCCTTCTAATTGAATAGGACGGAATCAAAGGGAATGATTGCATTCCCCTAAAGTTTTGAAGGGGATGCGCCGAGGGTAGTATCCGATGCGTGGACGAAATACTTTTAGGGCTGCTTTAGGACTATAAAAAGTAGAGGTGGCACGTTCCACTTATAGCATACTGTTACGTTCTGTTAAGTCCTTTCCTTTATTACCTCTAGAGATAGTAATTATATCAGCCTACAAGCGGTCACTGCTAGTGTTAAATAGCTTACTAGGTACCGAAGTGTTTCTATTACTTCCCTAAAAGCTTTTTTTGGAGTAGGTACGGTGGAGTTCATCGATAGGTCCCCTTCTGACAGATTCGAAGTCTCGTAATTACATTGATTAATATCAGAGATAAGTGAGTGTCTTTGAGGTTTCAGAACGTAATGGCCTCGCTATATCGTAAAAATCAACAATTGACTTCTGACCATTTGAATCTACGATAATGATGAGCGATTAAAACAAATTGATTACCAAATACGTTATGTTATGTTACTGTTCTCATAAAACGCTGTGATGATGTGAGATTTTGTAATCTGGCACATTCTACTGTCTACAACTAACTTTGTATGAAATAATAAATGCAATGTAGTTTCATGATTTGGCAACTGAATTTTTTGGTTTTGATTTATAAGATCCCTTTGAAGTTTGTAGAGTTAAAGCAATTGAAGACTTGCCTTGTCCAATCGATTTGTAGTTCTCCGGCTGACTCATAGTTTCGCCCCAAAATACAGAAGGCGAGATGCCGTTGCAGTAATGTCATTGCTAAGATTGTGGGCAGAATTGCTGTATGTAATTTGTGGATCGGGGTTGGTATCCCCATCTTGTAAGTGTTATTCTTTGACGACTCCTAAAATTCCCCGGATTTTACAATATCAAGGTCAGCTTCAGTTACATTGAACATTTTTATGGACTTGTTTTCGAATTCAATTATTACTACCCCAGAACTGCCCAGACTAAGGCCCGTATTATGAAAGCATGCTCAGTCATCGAGCTCTGCTTGAGTGATGCTTATGTCTAGTTTTGAGTGAATACTAATTTTCAAACAATGCTTGGGAGCTCATGTCAAAATCTACACTCACTCAAGTAGCCGTCAAGAGCGGATTTCCTCCGTCGACGCCTTCGAGTAACTGCTTAGACATATTATTGAACGGTTACCAAGCATTACTTGAGTAATTAACGCTTGAGTAGAGATCACGTAATGACTGCTTAAGTAATGCTTGGGGAAGCTTTCATAATACGGGCCTAACTGTCCAGAACTTTGCCTGCAGCCCTGAGACAGGCTGAAGACAGAGTAGTGTGGAAACGGTTCACCAGCGTCTCCGTAAAAGCATTTCAGGAAGGGCATGACCTTCAGCATTGAAGAATACGACGAAGAAGAAGAGTCCAGAACTGGTCCATGCCTATTTGGCTTTCTTACTAGGTATAATATTTTTAAAGCATTATGTAGGTACAGTGCGCGTCAGAATTAAGTATCCCCCTATCTCCCTATCTATCTTAGACAAGGGGGTTACTTAATTCTGACGCGCACTGTACCTACCTCATCATCATCATTATCATTTCCAGGTTCACTTGCTGTTCAATGAACTACTCCACTTACACCAGCACTAAGGTTGACCAATTTTATTTCATCGTCCATGTCCGATACACTATCTCACTATTTCTTAGTTACAGAATTACGAATTCATGCCTTCGAGGGTCCAAGTGTTCCTCAATTATTGAAGTCGTTACGCGAAAGCTAATTGGTTAGAAAGGTTGTAAAGCTTTAATGTGCGTAGGAATTTGGTGGGTAATGTATTTCTGTTTGCTAAGTGGCATTAGCTTAGGTACTAGCCCGACAGCCAAGAATAGGGCTAGTTTTAGTCATTGAAGGATCCCACGTTTGTTAGGTTTACTCCTACATCATGATCATTTGCTGCAATAAGATATCTAAAGCCTGCATTAACTTGTGAATGAATGAATGAACACTTTTTTCTACCAAAAATTAATAATATTGTAAAAAAAATACAGCACAAAAGGCGGCCTTCTAGCTGAGAGCGATTTCTCCCAGGCAACCTTGGGATGGAAAAAAAAAGATAAGGAAAAGTGGTTGGTAGTGCACAGACAGAAAATAGCCGAACTAATTTAATACAATATATTACATACATATTATATACATAAACTAATACAATATGTAGCTTGGTATTTACTAATAGTATTAGATTACGATTGTTCAATCATAATAAAAGCAAATAAATAACCAATTAAAGCTGCAATAACACCTAGAGTTACAGAAAAATATTGTGCTACAAATTGAAAACGATTACCATATGGATTTTTATTCCAGTAAAAATGATAGGACCACGATGCAAATAACGTTTTAGAGCCCGTATCAGTCGACAACTTACCCTTGGTCCACTCAAAACTCAAATAAACTCCCAGGAGGGGAGTCAGCTACGTTTATCATTATCTTTGAAAGGGTTTCTATAAACAGAGCCACTTCAAAGCACCGCCATACTACAACAAACTTTTTTGTAGAACTTTGAAAGAGTATTAGATAGTTATTGGTCTACCCAGATCTGGTCATCTAAAGCGACTGGTTCCCATAAGCTTTAGGCACATCTAGTCATCATCATCATCATCAGTCTATATCAGTCCACTTCTGGACATAGGCGTCCCCTAATGAGCGCCATAGCGCCCTGTCTTCAGCTTGCCGCATCCAGCATCTGCCAGTAGTCTTTCGCAAATCGTCATCCCACCTGGTCGGAGGGCATCCTACACTACGTTTGCCGAGTCGCGGTCTCCACTCAAGAACACGTTTACCCCAGCGGTTGTCGGTTCTTCTCGCGTTATGGCCAGCCCACTGCCACTTCAGCTTGCTAATCCTTTGAGCTATGTACCTAGTACAATAGTCAGAAAATACACAATCGAAAAGTATGTAAACGGAAGTAACTAGTGAAATCACCTTGTAAACGGATCAATTTTTACCCGACTACCAACAGGGGAGGGTTATGAGGTTAGCACCCTATGTTTGTATGTTTGTATGTATGTGGCCGATTTCTTTGTTCCCACGTAGCGCTGAAACTACTGGTTCGATTTCAACAAATTATGTATCGATTGATTCGTCTCAATACCCCGATGGTTATAGGCTATAGGATTTAGGGCTCTGACCCCGAATAAGCCTTCAAAACGCGTATTAAAGTTTAGGTAGCCGCAGGCTGCAGGCCCCATAGAGAAAAATTACAATACCTACGACCTATTTTCATTTTCAACTCTATGCCTATCAAATATGATCGATACGTCATTCTATTTTGTCAATATAAATGTTTCAAACTTTTATAACTTTCACGTAGTCGGGCTGTAGTTTTTAACTTTATCTTGTACTAATCACTGATTACTTGCACTTGTCACATGAACTTGCTACTTAACAAAGTGTAACTGGCCTCTTACACACATTACTTTAGCTACGACCAACATACGTAAATTTAACTCGGAACTTGATACAAAACCAATGAAAACAATATTAACTCAAATATTGTGATGGGTAACAAATGTGACCTTCTCGTATGTAATTGTATTTCGATACACAAGGTTCTCTTTGTTGAAATATTTTAATAGATGTGACCATAAAATAGCTTATTTCAAAACACAATTTTTTTGGTAGCAATCGTCGGACCTTCATGTGTGTAGCTGAATTGAAACAGCTTGATTATTAAAGAAGATATAATATGTAGGTTCTTAGAAAGATATTCGCGAAGCGACAGAGATCAATTACGAACCCGTTATAATTTTAAAAGATAGTAATCAACTTAGCATGTTGCTTGAGCAAGTATTATTATTATTATTCAATAATAGACCAGCAGCTGGGAGCTGATATTATGTCTATGTCACAGTACTTTTAGTATTTCACTACACTTGCTTGTCTCATATGGTGGTCAGATGGTTCGTTCGTAGCCAGTGGTCGAGTCTGTTTTTGAAGCTGTTCACAGAGGGAGCTGTTATGGCTTCTTCAGGAAGCCTGTAAAAGTATATAAAATGTATCATTGTTTTTTTAAATATATCTCTAGAGAGATACATAAAAGTCATACTTATCAATAAAAACTTTTCTTTTAAGTGAAATGATCTAGCTGTACCCCGATATCAAGGTAGGATCCCTTTGTAGATGCATTGAATAGGTGGACATCAACTTTTTACAGAGTCTCTGAACAAAGCTTATTTTGGAGTGTTGCAAGAACTGGCAGGTTTACTTAGCCATTGTTTGTGGACCATTTATCTTTTTTAATTTATTGGGTATCGCGTATGGCGAATACATTGCTGCGCTTATAGATTTACCGAATAAGCGACGAAAAAGAGTCAAATTTTGATTTTTTTACGAGCAATTTATGCTATAGATGATTCAAAGATATCGTTAAAATGTTCCTGGTACACCTCGTGTGGGCATTGTTTAACACTTTCATTGTCCACGAGACACATCTAATTCTACGATTAATTGTTTTTTTTCCGTTGCCCAGTTAACTGTACCACCGATGATTCTAACAGTCCGTGGTCCAATTTAAACAAAATGGTCAAATCAAATTTGTGTCCTGATTGTTAACAGAAGTTTGAATTTATCTTGGCTAAAACACAGACCAGTACATTCAATATCGGCATGAAATGGAAAAATCTACAGGCCTTAAGATTTATGGCTTTTAGCACCCTTGAAAAGTCTCATTCCAGTCAAAGTTACAAATAGCCACAACCCATGAACCACCCAGCTAAATTCGTCACACACACCCATTGTTTTCTCGTCAAAAGATTTTCTCTGGCATACAATTTGTTCTGGTGGTAAGAAGGCGTTGACTGAATGACAAAGACCACCAAGATTTGGCTTCTGTCTACTGTTTTACCATGGTTTTACCGGACATACACCTGTGGTGTTCACCGAATTGTATCAATGTGAGTCATGCGGTCCTAGGAGTGAGCTGATAATCTAAGTGACTCATTGAGTCATTTTGCGTGACACTGAGCCGGTTTGTTTGGTTTTGTAGCGTAAATTTTATACTTACCTATTGAGTAGGTGCGCCTGATAACGAATCAGAGCACCAAAATATGTAACCATACACTAGCCAAACTCGATGTAGATTGTTTGACGCCCATACTTAAGCAAAAATTCACTCTGTTGCCGCGTCTTTTTCTACGTAATTTACATTACTTGTTCATGTGAGTTCCTTCGTTCAAAAAATATTGCTTACAATTATAATTCTCAAACTTAACGCCTAGCAATTGAGTTTTTAGTTATTTGTGTCGTTATTTGTTTACGAACATTCTACATCAAGTTTGGCTAGTGTATAAGTATTAGTACATATTTAGGTGACGCTAAAGCTTTTGGCAACTATCACACTTATTGGGTAGGTGAGATTGAAAACGCTTTCTCAGTAGGAACTTGTTCAAGACTGAATAAGGCTTCCAAGACTTCAAGTTTTCGTAAGTTCGTACCTTCATGCTATTTGTTCCAAGCAAAGTATGAATTTCCTAGTGACTGGACACATATCAATTTATACCTTGAGTATGCTGAGCCGCGCAGATTAATTCAACACCGCTACCGCACAGTACAAAAGTGTTGCCATAATCTCAATAATCGCCTCGTTTGATGGAAAATTAATTTTGCGATGCTATGGCATTTGAGTTATCTAGACCAGACCATGTAACGCTCTAATTACATGAGCATAGTAATTTTAGAGATACCGCTCCGGGCTAATCTTGATGCAGGTTCCTAATTAGGTTTTAGAATCTGATACGCTCTGGTACTCAGGTGTTACATATAATCCTGCAGGTTTATAGCTAAGTTATCAAGTCCGTCGTTTTCACAAAAAAACATGTTTACAACTAGTTGCATACAAAACTTAAACGTGTTTTAGAGTGAAAGAAAGAAAGAAAGAAAGAACGAAAGAAGGAAAGAAAGAAAGAAAGAAGGAAAGGAAGAAAAAAGAAAGAAAGAAAGAAAGAAAGAAAGAAAGAAAGAAAGAAAGAAAGAAAGAAAGAAAGAAAGAAAGAAAGAAAGAAAGAAAGAAAATAATTTTATTTATCCTAAATCTACTACACAAAACAATATCTTAGGACACAAAATTAAACCTAGGCCCAGAGTGGAGACTACGATACGTTAAACGTAGTGTAGGAGCCAAGTCTGACGCCCTGCAAAAAACTGCAGGCAGATGCTGGATGCGTCAAGCTGAAGACAGGGCGCTATGGCGCTCGTTAAGGGAGGCCTATGTCCAGCTAATGATGATGAAGTTTCCTTTACCTGGTAAATACCAGGTACACTCAGGTAGATGTGAGTGTGTGTTGGGTTCTTTGAGGTTTAACCCAATAATTTTTACAGCATTCGTTCTAAAATTGAAATAAATGCTACCGCCTAGCTACATAAAGCTGGCACTCGTAAAAATACCATAAAGGCCTATGCACTAAATGTAACACAAATCTGCCTGTAATCACGAACGGTCACGGTTGTATAGGTTTTAATTAATCGGTGAATTACACACGTATTTTATGTATAGCCATCGACTTGTCGCTTGACGATTACGGTTAGTAAAGCGTCCATGTTACGGTATTTTTGCCGGCTTCAATGAATACCAAAGAAAATGTGCCGACTTAACTTTTAAAACTATCATGGTTAAAAACCATTTTTCTAATTACAAGTTTACTGCAAACCGAAAACAAGTTCCAAAAGGAGAAAATGAAATATGTCTGTCTTTTAGTTTTTGGCATATTTATTATATATGTACTCATAATCGAGGTTAATATGCTCGATTAAACTACTTAACTATACCGACTAAACCCATATTACACATATAAAATATTTAAAGATTACATATTACAGAATGTAAAGATTTTTGTTATAATATTGTACATTTCATTCAAAAAATACCTATCGTTAAAAATTCTTGTAATATTATTAAGAAACCAGATAAGTAAGTAAAGAAAAAATTCCAATAAAAATTCTTCGTGATCAAAACAATGGAAACAGATTTCATCGATCTCTAAGATCCAGGGAGCTATCCAAATGTGTCGAAGATTGTTAAACTTAACGTCAATGACAGCTTCATTCAACTTCCGCCTATTTGACAGTGACAGTTAACCAGCTTACGACACGACGAGATAAGAAATTATTTATAAACGTCTACCAGCGTGTCATGAAATGAGAATGGAACTGAAGTTGTGTCACTCTTTCTAAGACATTTTTAAAATTAGTGCATGTTTATTATTTTTATTTCAATTTTATCATCATTCAAGGCCAAGCAAATATTTCTGTATCTTTGTATTTTTTTACATTTTGCATTAAGAAATTAATAAATCCCAAAAATTTACGATCCCGACGGGATTCGAACCCGCACCTTCCCCTTCAGCGCAGGGGTGCTCTTTTTCCAACTAAGCTACGTGATCTTATCTAGTCGGCCCGAAAATCTTTATTAATGATTTATTAATTTCTTAGAAATTACCCAGAGTATAATAAATAAAAACCTTAGACATTTTGCATTGTTTTGTTTCAATTTGTCTTTTGCGGCTTTCGTAAGTCCAGCAGTTCTTTGGACACAAGTCAAGAAAGGAAGACTGAATGATAATCTAGGGCTTCAACTAGATGCACACCATTTAGTTGAACCTTACTATCCCTTATCACCACTAAATCAACACAATCCACTTTGAACGCTACAATACAACCAATCGGGAACGAAGGCGGCAAATTGCACGAGCAGCCGTTCATTAGGACCCCATTAAAACTACAACCACTATGAAAAAACTGAATAATAAAGAAGAAGTAGAACGTATTTTGCCGACTTTTTGTTTAGTTACATAATTTTCGAGACAGAATAAACCACTATCTCTTACGAAAGAAGACGATCACCAATATATTGAGACTCAGGATCGTAAAATTGCAGTTAAAGATGCAACAGATTGAGATATCGGAAATGTCGTTCCAAATAATTTTATAGTCTTGTAAATTGGTCGAACGGTGAACTATTGTTAACTAGTTCGAAGTTTACGAGACGTTTTTAGCAGATTTACAGAATCGTTTATTATTATGGGCCATCGATATCGTCATCAAACGAAATGTTATTAAAAAGTATCATTTCGTTTTAAAAGATTTGACATTTCCAAGTGTCATTTATTTTGTGTCTTTAATACATTATTAGAATAAACAAAATGGTTACACGTTTGTTTTGTTTGTGTGTCAAATTAGATACTTAATTATTAATAAGGAACTATGTAGGTACGGTACGATACGATAATATTTCAGACTTGGATCTGTGTTGTTTTGTTACCTATATCTCAAAATCGTTTTGTGAAGAAATCCTAAAACCAACTATGAAATCAATTCTTTACTAAACATTCTTTAAATTATTTTATTCCAGTGTGAACGGACACTCATAGAGATTACAGAGCCTCAATTCATTTCTTCCAAATGTAAATTTTATAGAACATTTATGTAAATTGACAATAATACGTCAGGTGAGCACATACATCTGACACAACAGACACAGACAAAGAGCCATGCAAGATACTACTGATATTTTTTAAAAGTTCGAGCGTTGTCTTACCTTTTTTCATTTAATTATTTAAGCTGATGCCGCTGACGTCACAAATCCAGGCCTCCAGTATACGAAAAACAGAAAAGGATCGCGCCTGCATTATATTATACATACTTAAAATAGAATATATGCATACTTAAAAGAGAAATATATTTACAATTGTAAAAGTCCAGCTAACTTAAGGTAGCTCAACTGATAAAGTGCTTAACTTATCATCGTAAAAATTAATCTGTCAAACTAAGCCCGTGGATGACGTAACAGCCGACTAAGAGAATCTACACGAGAAAGGGCAGCAGATTTCTTTTGTTTATTTTTAACAACACCACAACGATCAACCATCCAAGTGTGGTGATTATGGCAAAACCATTGTGAGGTATGTTTAGCAGTGGAAGAATTTGAGCTGATGAAGACATATTTTACTAATCAATTTCCTGGGTATTCATCATCATCATCATCAATGGGCTTAACAACAAGGATAGTTTTTATAGTGTTCGTTTTTCGGCTCTTACGTGGATGACTATACGGCTACATGTGAGACGTCTGCAGTATTGGCATCTGTGCGCCCCAGTGGATGGTGGTGTGTCTGCGGCAGCTGCTGCAGTCCGTTGGTGCCTCATTGCTCGCTTGTTATTTAGCTTTTGGAACTTCGCTTCGCCATAAGCAACTACTCATTCCGCTAAAATTGAGCGCCACCGATCATGGTCCTCCAAAGCCTCCACCCAATTTGACAGGTCTATTTTAAATGCTTGCATATCACGCTTAGCAGAATTCAGCAGCATTCTCTTAGTCTACTGAAAGTTCTCTTGGCGCTGCTGCCTGCTACCTCCCCTAGTAGACTGTGAGTAGATACCCGGGTATTTGCAGGTTATGATATTTTTCCAGTTGGTAAAATTGTATACTTGTATTCCAATGGTATAAATTATCATGAAGCATTTAACCGCTAGAACTGCCGTTTACATAAGGCACCTGATATCAACATACAATGTAGCATACAATTCATAAATAATAAAGCCGCATACCAAGAAGGTATTCGTATATATTGTTCATATTCTATAGGCCTTCGAAGATGACAAAAAAATCTCAAAAAGTTATGTCGCTGATCTTTGAATATTGAGCATTTTATCATAATAAGTCAGAGGTCCATAAATATAAAATTGAATCAGGTGGCAGTAAGTCACAGGTATTTGGATGGGAATAATATTCAAATTATCGATGCGATCGCAGCGGCAATCCGTTGGATTAGCAAGTACCTATACGCCGTATGTGATTTGATCAATTTCAATAAATTAGTGAAATTCATTAAGAAAATCAATGGATATTTTAACTATGTGCGCTTGATGGCAATTGTTGACTTTTTTCAAGACAATATGATGTTGTTGAAATAAATTACAAAACATGATATGAATAGATAATTGCTAAAAAGTTTTTAAGGAAAAGTCATTTGTCTGTTAATTTTGAGTATTTTTATTGGTTTTTAGGTGTATATTTTTTAAATATTTCTCGTTTTATGGGCTGCGTTTGTAAACTATTTGTAAAATAAGTTTGATTTTATTTATTTACATATAAATTAGGTTGACATGATAGTTAAACAAACCTTTGATTGAGACATTATCGTAATAATAAAACTTGATTTAAAGTGGGTTACATTGAACCAATAGAAACAAGTGATAATACTCATCAAACAAAAGTGATCAAACACGGTACAATAACATGTTGTTAAGGTTAACCTTTCATCCTCACCTCACAAATTAGGCCATATAAAGTTAGGTAGGTAAATATTGTTTGATTGGTAAATTCCTTTCCAATTCCAATTGTTTCCGACTTGAAGACAGAAGACTTGAAGAAGACTTAACAAGAATCAGATTAAAATATACAAAAAACATATTTTTATTCAAAACAACAATAGCCAATTTGAGGAAAACAGGTTTAATGGTTACAATCATTTACTTTTTACCGAATTAAACCAGTATGCAGGTAAATAAATATAATGTTTTAACGTCTGTTTTGTGTGTTTAAGTTGAAAAAACATAAAATTATAATCTAAAACATAAGATTAGACCAAAGACGAAAGGATAGAGCGAAGTGGAGGTCATCAATTAAGAAAGCTGATACCACCACTATATGGAAAATAAGAGAGGGAGAGCTTTATTACCAAAGATAATAAATAAATAGATTCAGGCGTTACTTTGCGGAAATCCATTGCAAACTATAAGGATGGAAATATTTAGTAACAATTCAGCGAAAAAAAAACCTTCTCCGATAAGTTCTAACATAATGTAGTCCGCGTTGTACAAAAAAAACGACGCCAACTACAAAATGAAAAAATACCTATCAAAGCAAGACGTCAACTAGTTTCGTCTCTCCACGAGACATCATCAGGACACCGCAATACTCGACCTTAACACTGAGAGCGCCAAGCAACAACGGCAGAGTCCCACCAGAGATGTTGCCACTCCGAGCTCCGCGCGTGAAGCATTGCCCGCAAATTTTTTTTGCGGAACTGTTACTTAATATTTTCATCCTTACATTTTACCAAAGATAATTTCAAATGAAACGAGAAGAAATAGCCAAAAGTCAGACACTACCAAGTTTTAACACAAATGTAGTTTATCCTTACAACACACACTATGTTGTAAGGATAAACTACATATCCGGAATTGTGGGTGTTTAATTAAGTAAATTGCTTTATCTACAGAGACAATAGAAGCATGATGGGGAGAATTTTATTAACACATACGATCCCTATCTGTGTCAGGCATACGGGTGACCATGCGTTTACTTAACAAATGGAATTGATTTGTTTGATTTTCATCTGTGGGTTGAACTAGTTTAAATTGTAATTGTGGGTTTCTTTTTATTATAATGTAGGCAAGGGGGCGCTTTGGATCCCAAAGATCGAACAAAAATAGTGATCCGAAACTCAGAAGAACTCTAATCAAGAACTAGAACAAAGGTTTGTGTTATGGTTCTACTAAAAATATTAAGCTCAACAGTGTCAGTTGGGACACTGTGTCTCAATAAATTTTGTCCATATCGTCAGCAACACCGTTGTACCTGTAGCTCGAAGCAACACTGTACCTACTATTTTCTTAGTAGGTATAGCTGACTAGGTCTATAATGAAAATAGTACCATGGTGATTTTAAGTTGACTAACCCGACGATTGCCTTCAGTCAGTCAAGCTCTTTTTACGCTATAATACAATCAAATAATAGAATTAAATTAAAACTAGTATTTACAATTGAGCTAACTGCAGACTGTTGCAAACAATCTACAAGTAGCTCAACTGATCCATATCAATACCAGTCGGAAGCGTGCCCAAGACGCTAGCTGCATTGCCCCGCTGTATAGCAATGCTGATGCGCTGCGCCAGATACTCACCAGCTCTCGGGTCACGCGTCGCTTCGACCAGACGCTCAGATAATTTTTTGAAAACATTTTTTTTATTTTTTTATTTACGCTATTGATCTAGGGATCCCTTTTTGTACTTTTTTGTCCTTACCGATAAGTTTTTGTAGCCGGCTGTAACATTTTTGATAACATTTGATAAGGTTTTTCTGAATGAGGTCAGTCTATTCTCAAGAAAAATGGAATGGGATGTCTCTTTCTGTTCAATATTGAAAGTTGTGCATGTTTTAAATCGAACTCAAATTTATAGATGCCATCTTGACCTCTGAATAGGATCCCACCAAATTATATTATTGGTATTTGGTGATCAATAAAAAAAATCTACTGAACCTTTTATTTAAAGATTTATGATTAAGTAGAACCACCAAAGTAGATAATAACAGGCTTGGTCAAAGCCTGAATATAAATTGATAAGAGTTATATTTTGTTTATAATACTCAAACATCATGGGAAAATCAAGCTATAATCAAAATTTTATTTGATGTTTTTAGGGTTCAGAGACCGGTTTCAAAACCCTTATGGTCTCGCTCTATCCCTCCTCTTTTTTTAAATATCTCAGTAGGTATCTACCGCATCTATTAACTTTAAATTTGAATTAATAATACATTTCAAAAATTTAATAGGTACGTTCCAACAATGTTTTTTAAAAATGGTCAAAAAGAAGGGGATTTATTTCGAAAGGGGTGCCTACCCTTATGTTCGAAACCCTCGGCGCGCGAGTTACACTTGCACTTGACGGATCTTGTTTTGTTTCGGGTTCTTCTCAAAGATTAGTAAAAATAAAAATAAATAAATTGACAGACGGACTACAAAGTGATCCTATAAGGGTTCTTTTGAGGTACGGAATCCTAAAAATGTTAGTTTTTATAAATCTGCCAATTCAGTAGGTAAGGTAAGTACCTAAATGTACAATGTTTATAATTTATCGTAATCGTATCTGAAGCTAGCTACATGGTGTATTATTATCAATCATAAACATTATATTGCGCAACTCGCCGCCGCGCCGCCGCCGCTTAGCGGTACGTTCGTGTATAATTTGATGAAATAAAACAAACACGCTATTAAAGCTGGGTGTCCACTATTTTTAAAACACAAGGGTATGTTTTTGAAAATTTTAAACGTGCATAGAGTACATGTAAATGATCTTAATAAGCCTCAAGGGCTGTGATATTCATAAACATATTCGGACATTTACAATTTTATCGACGTTTTTGAAACAAGTTTTCATACATTAAACGTCAAAGTAAACCCACGAAGCTGTTAGTACAAATATCTTTGGTGAACATCACCATAAATAAACAGAATACATATTTTTATTATGTTTATTTAGTTACCCTATCAATTATTAGAAGTCATCGAATAAAAAAAACTACGTGTTTTCTACTTTACGTAGTAGGTATACTAAAAACGTCTTTCTAACTTTTAAATTTAATCTGATGAATAGTATCCATAATAAACGCTCTGCTTAATTTAGGGCTAGATGTGGAAAGTCCTGCATCATTTATTCATTAAGATTTTCTCTTGTTTAATTACCTCTGTAATAGATATTCTCTGCCTTCGCGTAAAGCTTTCGCAGTAGGTAATTACGGAGTCTTCTGACAAGCAGTTACAATTGCTTGTAAAACAGCAAACATCAGTGTCGCTTTGCCTTTATAACCGCTTATTTGCTAAGTGCCCCATTATTGTTATCAATGTTTTTATTAACCAACAATTTTATAATCAAAAATATTGTTTCTCACAGTAATAAACTAGTTTGATAGAGATGCTTGAAGAAATCTTTAAAAGCCGGAGAGCTCTGCTATTTATACTGTTCAAAACAAAAAAAACAGTACTAAGAGCTACCTATTAAATTTTGTCTACAGTGTAAAACTACCAATGAAATAATATCGGGCCATAATTGACGGAGAAACCGAAAAACAAACATAAAAAATACATACAGCCGGACATAGAACTTCCTCTTGTTTTGAATGGTCAATTAAAAAGACTATTATTTATTTCATTTAATAGCGAGTGGAAATCGGACTTACAACCTTCATCGTCTCAGGCGATCCTACACCGACTGCGACACTGACGTCAAACACTTAAAGATTACAAGTAATGGAGAAGTATTATTTTGGGAAAAAGACGGATTACCCGACTCAGAGCCGGAAAAAGCAACTAAGCGGCCATTCCACCGCACCAGGAACGTTATGTTTGGTCTGACAACACTACCCATAGCACTCCATTCATTTTAATTGTAGGTCATTTATATAATTGCTTCATCGACTTTCTCGTTGAAAGGCTGTCGATTCTAATGTGCCCAATAAAGATAGGTAGGTACCTTTTCTAATTTCATTCATATTTAACGAGCTTCCAAATTTTAATGAGTTGATATTTTTCAACTCCCTATGATTAGGTGATTAGAAAAACTTGAAAACAGGAATGTAAATAGCCTTTATTGATTTCTATGGCTATTGGAGATTAAAAAGTAAACATTTACCTTATAGGAACCATTTTTACTAATTTGTACTACGCCCCTAGAGGTAAGGAGATAATATAAAGTTCAATACTAAGCTACCGCTGTGCAATTCCTGTTACTGGCTGGTAAGATTGACAAATATATGCATATAAAAACCTATCTAACCTAACCTACGAACTTGATATAGAGTACATTAAAAGGACACCAAAGTGGACGGGACGCCGACATTTTGACGATACAATCGGTGGCCAACTCATACACTGAAAAGTAGCACTATACCCGTGGGTCGTGATAGAAACTTTGGTGTTGACTCAATTAAAGAATCAGAGGGTTCAACATGAAAATTCTTTCCACAAATTACTGTCTGTGGAGAACTGAGAATCGCTTGGCTAAACGTGTTTTGGAGTGGAGACCACGACTCGGTAAAGGACGCCCTCTGGCCAGGTAGAATGACGACCTGCGAAAGACTGACGGCAGAAGCTGGATGCGTCAAGCTGAAGACAGGGCGCTATGGCGCTCATTTAGGGAGACCTATGTCCAGCAGTGGCTAGGCTGTATGATAAATCTATCATATGATATAACTCATAGACTGATGATGATGATGAGGATGACTGCGTGTGCTTTTAAATTTGAGCCTACTCAAAAATTTAGATACATACGTAAAAATTCGCCACTATGATAGTAAAATTACCATTTGAAATACATAAAACCTAAACCTAAAGGTGTTTTTCGATTGCAAAATTGCCATGTCATTTCCTAGAATTATCAGCAGAAACAACACCTGCATGAAGTAGAGGTACTTACTCAAGCGTAGGTATCCGATATCAAATGTACCGATTTACGGTGAGAATGTAAGAATTCTGTTTCATATTACTGACATAAAAAGTTTTTAAGTGATACCAAGAGCTTTCATAGCGTAAATAATATACTCGGGATAAAGCCTTTTCACGTAATAAGTTGGTAACAGACATACAATGTTGATTCACTCCGTACGTGGGATTACATCAAAAAGCACTCTAATCGTCTTATCACAAAGTTTACTCGATATCTTACTCGAAAGCTTTACATAAATTAGCGACGGTGTGTGGTAACAAAAACCGAAAACAATGGTCCTTCCAAAACCGGCTTTCTAATTCTGAACAATCACCTAATTCTTAACCAGCATGTCTTTAGAGGCTCGTAAATTAAACGCGCTCAGGGTGAAATAGTCCATATGTCACCTCTTAAAAGCTCTTTCAAGTGTAAAACAAACAATATTTTGCTACTGTTCCTTTATAATTTGAAGGTAAGCAACAGATGCCAACAAAAGAATCTTAAACCGTAACCCTATTATGTTTTCGCTAAGGAAAACAAATGGTACGGCAGCCAGTTCAACAATTACTTTCGGTAATAATACAGCTTCTGCGGAATAAAATAATGAAGCGACTACTGGTCGTGCATTGTTGTTTTGTTTAAAACCCCATGAGTTTTGCTCGAAGCAACTGCCTACTGGGTTCATCGGTAAATTCTTGGAAAGTGCGTGCAGTTTTGACAATTTGTAGAAACTTTTTGTATTTTTTGTGACACCATCCAAAAATGCCATTTTTATCGAAAGCTTGAGCTAAAATAGTGTGATATTAAACTAACATAGATTTGTTAAAACATTGGTCTAAAATATTGTTGTGTACAGAGCAACATAGCTTATACTACATACTAATATTTTTACCATACCACGGTACGGTACAAAGCTGGTTTATGCCGGCATTTGGAATGATGAGATATATAATGAGGAACCTTCGTCTTTTGTATTCCATACAGCATACAATAACAATCGAAAAACACCAGGTATATCGTGTGTCAATACGCAATTTATCTATTGTACGAATCGTATCTTTTACTGTGACAAAACTTTGACGAAATTGCGCCAAAACACAATCGTATATCCTTACAATACAAAAAAATATACGGACAATTGCCCTTGTAACTTGAATACTGATCATTATCGGGATTTAGAATAGCTTATCTGAGTTGCAGAGGAGCCGATCGTATTAGCTGTATTAGCTGGTAACTCAGTTGTACTTTTCCTCTCAATTAACTATTGAGCTCTAGCAGTCGGAATGTGATTTGGACTCCAGACAAGTTCGGGTCAAAAAAATTTACGAGACATTTTTTTAAATAAAACCATATTTTTATTGTTATTGAGACTCTTGTAGTACAAAAAATATATAAATTTGACTCCATGAACTAAAAATCTGTTGGAGTAGTACCTATTTTTATTCAAGGTTCTAAATAAACCCAAGAAGTATGCCACATTTTTACTAAAAAAAGCATTTAAAGGATATTGAAACGACGCCGACTTAACGTTGATCGATAGAGCACAGGTGGTTGCGTAACAATATCAACTGATCAGAATTTTTATCCTAAAAAAATACTCCAAAATTTTGATACCTTGAGATATGTCTATTGTTGCCAAGTGGAGTTGGCCTCTGGATGGTATTTAAGGAACAAAAGTAATAGAATTTTAAAAATTACTGACCTTATTTACAATTCTACGCTTTTACCATTATCTTTTGAGGCAGTAGGTGCGATCGATGGACCGTGACCGCATAAATCGGCGAAACTATTAAAAACCACTTCAAAGTATTGTCCTTGAATTGAATTTTAATCGTCCGCAGAAGGACACAAAATCGCCAATTGTATTTGTAACAGTAGGTGTGGTTACACTTCATCAACATGTCCGGAATCTGTTTTAAATGGAGTTTGGATTCATAACGGGCTCTTTGTTGATTCGTGCAAGTTTCATGGTCGGTTATGAGCCCTCCAAGACTTTGCAGCTGTCATCCAAATCTCGGACCACGACAACCTTCTATTGTCCTCCATAGATACAACTTCATATAAATGCAGTTTATGTGAAATTTTTCAATAGAAACTCTCAAGATTTTAGTCTCACGCAAAAAATCTATTGTCGTCGTCACAATAAATGTTGGTCGTATCACTGGCGCATTAAAAAGTATTCATGCGGTATTTTTGTAAGGTCCACCTTTGTTAAATCGCAAAAATCTTGACACTTTTACATTTGTCATCTTTTTTGAATCGATTTTCTTCACCAACTGCACAATATCTGCTGATTTAAGATTTATTTTGATCGAATAAAAATAAAACAAGACTTTGTAACGGGATTTTTTGGTCACAATAATTAAAGAAGCGTAAAAACAATTGCGAAACTGTTAATGAACTTGTGATTGAAGCTTTTTCACGGCACAAATCGACAATTCTTGTTATGGTCAACGAAGTCATGTCTTCTATTGGGCAATAGCATTGTCTCGAGTCAATCAAAAAGCAATGAGCGTCGCGTCCAATGACCGCAGTTGCTAAATGATGGGGAACTGTAGAACTGTCCTGTTATGAAACTTGTTGGTATTCGTGTCGCAGTGTATTGACATTGTACCATTGCACGATGTAATGATAGCAATAAACTTGATAGTGTTTGGGCGCTTTCCAAATCATCCATTAATTGTTGTGCATGTGTGTACAATTCTAATGTTTCTTATGGTCATTATTGAACTGCAAGCGGCCTGCATGATACTGCTAAAAACTCTTGGACATCAAGCCTTTGTACCATCAAGTCGCGGCCAAGATATACTACTGAGTATTGGATTACTGAACATTGTGCCATCTACCACACTCTAGCTGACCATGTTATCGGATGACATGTTATTGTATTTGTTAGCCGTCGATTTCTCCGTCAATTATGGACCGTTTTTAGGGTTCCGTACCGTAAGTGTAAAACGGAACCCTATCACTAAGACTCCGCTGTTCGTCCGTCTGTCTGTCTGTCGCCACGCTGCTGTATCTCATGAACCTTGTTAGTTAGACAGTTGAAAATTTCATAGATGATGTGTTTCTGTTGCCGTTATGACAAAAAATACTAAAAAACAATAAAATAAATGTTTATGGGGGCTCCTCCCATACAACAAACGTGTTTTTTTGCTCGATATTGATCCTATAAAATGTTCTGGAGGGATTAGTGTATTTTCCACAAAACTTAATAGTAGTGTAAATTTAAGGGATTCGAAGTTAGGTTTTAGCTTTTTCAAAACAATTTACTTACTATATAGATAGGTATTACATAAACTTTGACTTAGTATTCACTCTATAACACATCCATGAGAATAAAATTAGAATAAAACATGAATAAAACTCTTAAAATAAGTCTCGAATTTCTAAAGGAGGCGCCAAACCAAAATATTTATATCGAATTCTTTAAGGAATAGATTCGTTAGGAAATTCTTTGTAAGACGCAATAAATCTGTCATATCCCTTGTTAGCAAACGCTTTGATTTTAGTGCGATCAAAGACACGTCGTCGTACGGAATCTTGCTAACATTATAATTGGCTCACAAACAAGCAAAATTTGTCTTAAATCTTCATAAAATGTAGCTTTATTTGTAGCACGTAAAACAAAGTACATATACCAACAGAAAATCTGAAATTAGGAACAGTGGATAAAGATAAGCTTCACCTATTTACAAAAAATCTTTTTCTTGCAGCAAACCTTCTGGTTCTAAGTGGGGAAACTAGGATCTGCTCTGACATCTCGCATGGGAGTGTATTAAGCATTGTCCCCCTGCCTAACCAGACCCTAACCAGCCCAGATCCTTGAAGTACCGGAGCAGGAATTTTGGTGATTCACAACTTCGTTTCAGCTTTTCTGTGGGACTAAAAAGTCTAATAGAGGCATCAAACCTGTCATTTTGATGCCTCTATTAGACTTTTTAGTCCCGTTTTCCGCCTGGCCTCCTCTGTGGCCGTGCAGTGAACCGTGACATGTTCCATGGTCTCTTCTTCCTGAAGGCAGCCACGACACAGGTTGCTATATCCAGCAGTGGACTAACTTAAGCTGATGATGATGATGATGATGAAACCTTATTCGGTCTATGGGACTTTACAGATGTTTTGTTTATGACAAAATTATCAATACAAATCATTAATTTGTAGACAACAGGTTACTGGTTTGTAGATTTAGATTAAAAGGTTCAATGCGATTAGGTATTTAAATACTTATTTAGTACCCAAACTCCTATAATAATTGTAATTATATGCAAGCCAACAAAAATACTCAATTAAATAATTATGCTTTAACGTAATAAGACCTTCTGTTTGTTCATAATGTACGCAATTGTCACGTTGTTGCCACGTTTTTATATTTACAAAAATCCTATTTGGTATTCTCAGCACATTTAGCCGTTGTATTAGCACATGCGTCTAATGTTTTTGAGTGTCTCGTCACGTTCATGCAAGAATGTTATGTCCTGTATCCTCGGTCCTTTATGAATTAGGGAGAATCGTGTGAATTCATTTACTTAGTTTCACCCAAACAAAATCCTCATGCTAGTTTTTCATCGGATAATAAAGCTGATACGTAATTATGACGTATCAGCTTTATATTATAATAGTATACCTATATACATAACAATATACTATGACGTATCATTCACATACGTATACATGCATGTGACTTCAAAAAACCTAATTATTTTTATTTATATTCTGTATTAATATAAAAATATATCTGCATACTTATTTTTGTAATTTTGACGTTTTTATTGTGAAATTTAGTTAATAAAAGTTTTTTTAACTCGAAAAAAGAAAAAGGTAATTTTAACTCGAAAAAAAATCTAAACGTAACGTCACCGTTCACTGTATTGTCAGGAGGCTTTTAGCTGGGTATCTTTTTAGAGGGAAAGAATAATATAATATAATTATTTATTAGACACAACACACAAACAACAAACATTATGGTTTTTATTCGTTATTTATTTCTAATTTCATCTTGATTATACTTAATTTTGGTACAGAAGTACTTTGAATTGACAATCTGAACGGTGACGTAACAGAAAAAGGTCAAGTACCTTGCTAATTACCGGACGACCTCTGTAGCGCGGTGGGCCAAGGTTCACCTGCGACGCAGGAGGTTGCGGGTTCGACTCCCGCCTTAGGACAAATATTTGTACGATCTGCAGGTATTTGTTCAGAGTGTTCTGTTCGTTTTCTATGTATTACTATACAAAATACTATAATACTATACAAAAATATCTATCTATGTAATGTATTGTATTATATATATCAGTTATTTAGTACACATAACACAAGCTCTGCTTAGCTTGAGACTAGATAATGCTGTGTGAATTGTCCAGCATTATTATATCATATTATTATATAATTAACTCATATTATTAGAAAAATACATATCGGACCTTAGTTATGTTTATGCAATACAATGTAAGCAATGTAAAATTTCCCACAGATTTATTTTTAAACTAGACAGGTAATCATTACCCACGCGGACCGGTCACTATGTAGGTGGGTAAATCTTCACTTGTCCATCTGACTGCGTGCATCAGTTCACATGACTGAACGGTTAAGGTTATGGGCAAAGTGAGATAGATAATGTAATATATAGAATGTTAAAGTTTAATGATGAACCTCTGTGGCGCAGCTGGCGAAGGTCTGTCTTCGACGCAGGAGGTTGTGGGTTTGCCTTTGATACGATTAGCAAATATTTATCCTGGGTGCATGTTCTGGGTATTTTCTAAGTATAGTAAAAATAATAATGTCTATGTAATATTGTGTATATAAATATATGTCAAATTTGACTTGTCTAAGTGCTTTTTTGTAAGCCTAAAGAAATAAAGTTGTAGACTTTTGACTTTTGAAAATATATTGTAGTCATCTGATGATGATGATGAAGCTCTGATTAGCTTGGGGCTAGATGATGCTTTGCGCATTGTTTGAAACATTACATACAAAAGAATGCGTACTGGCTCATACTATAATATTGGCAATTGATTTTGTCATTCTAGTTGCACATTCTTACCTACACAAATGTTGGGCGCGATTGATAATGTGTTTTGTGTGATTGATCAGTTTTCTTTTACATATTTCGAATTACTTTGTTGAAAATTTCATACAAATAAAAGAAACAAACTAGAACTAGTAATTACAATTGAAACAATTGAGCTAAGTGAAGACTGTTACAAACAATCTACAGATAGCCCAACTGATCTATGTACGAGTTGGCAGCGTCCCCAAGACGCTGGCTGCTATTTGTTGATATTGTTTATGATTTCGTTTATTTTTATCTTACTCTTAATCCCGCTTCCGCCTACGCGTTGCCTCTATCATCATCCTCTCCCTATTCTCGACACGCGATAAGTCAGCAGAAGCGACCGCACCAGGTCAATCCACTTTGTTTTTGCACCGCCTATAAAAACAAATTACCTACGCCTCATGGATCGATTCGAATAACCGCATGCGACTAAGCCAATAAAGGAGGCATGCAATCATTGGTAGTTGCAAATCACTTGTAATTGTTGTCATCAAGGAGATTTAAGTACATGAAACATTTTTTTAAGTTTATACAGGGTGTGTCAAGACAACTACCGAAAAATTAAGGGGTGCAATCAGACCATGATCTTGAAAATAGTCGCGATTTGAAAATGAAAAAAATTTATTACATATAGAAAATTAGTGAGTATTTTATACAAAATCAAAGATAAAACATTCGGATCTTATTTGAAAAAGTTATATACTTCTAAATCTTTTCACAAAACTTTTCGAAAATATTGCTAGTGTCGCACAGTCAAAAAAGTCAAAATTTGCACTTCTTGTTCGATTTTTTTTTTCTTACAAAATTGTGGTGCTCAAATTGTTGGTGGAACAAACGCTCATACTGTAAAAGAACCATACTCACTAGACCACTGTGAAACTATGATCGTATCAATCAGTTGTGTCTCAAAAGCACACAACCAGGGATTCGAGTTTTCGTCAGTTGGGCCATAGGTACATTTTTTCCCCGAACGGACCAATTTGTTGTGTAGAAGGGAATCAAAGTACCCGTGGTACAACCAGTTGAGCATCGTAGTTGTCTTGGGTCGTAAGGGTAAAATCCGCATTTGCACCGCATCCAATGATATCTCTTTTCAGCTTAACCAGGCAACAGTTTTTGAAATATTCAAATTTCACATCCATAACTATCATCGCAAAAAGCAACATCTACATATGTAAACATTATATCAAGCGTCCAACAACAGTAGGTACCTATGTTGCTGTTAATATCAAATTATACTCCATTGAAACTGTTATCTATTTTGTTCCCATTCCAAGAATTTCCCGCTAATTCATCTTCCAAGAACAAGTTATAATAAACTACATTAACTAACATCTGTAGTAACTATGCTACAGGAAGCGTTATCCCAAACAATGAACGCGCGGTCGCATTGAAAATTTAACATTTCAGCGGATTCAGCTTCGTATTAAAATGTCCACGGCACGAGACACCAGCGTTGATGACCGCATTTAAATGTGCATGCAAAATATCGATGCACAATGCAAATACTAGCCTATCCGAACAAACTAATCCTTACTATTACCAACGATAAGCGCTACGCAAAACTCAACCCTATCCTGTACACCTAAAGCAAAATATACTAGTGATTACAAAATAATGACATAATATAATTTTGCCATACTCTACGTACAATGCGGGACAATAACGTTGACATCTACTTGAATGCAAAACAGTTAACATGTCATGGTAGGTACTTTAACAGGAATTGTTTATAGGAAGCGCTGAATGCTCATGTATTTGATTAGCTGATGTCTCCGAACAAACTATGTACATTTTGAAAGGCTAATTAAAGGCCAAACTGCTACTGTTGTTTGTGCATGTACAGTGTTCCTATGTATAGCGATCAAACTGAATACAAAAGCAGTGCTCTTAGGTATGTAAACATACATCACTAGTGCAATGCAAACCAATGTAGGTACTCGAATTTCCTATCAGTAGCCACTGTAATTACACATGCAGCCTTTATGTTTTTATCTGCTAAAAAAAACGAAACGTAATGTGCGTCAATGAATGTAGCTAGCACAGCGTCGTGGTGGATGTCACAATCTTTGGAAAACCTATACCAGCAGTAGGTGCAACTGACTGTCTTAGTAAGTATGATTAAAAACTGAGTTTTCCTCAAAATATATCTATAGATATACACCGTTTCCAATTTATGGATAAAACCGCATGAACCGACCAGACTTCCATTAAAGTGGCTATTAGAGAAACAAACAAGGAACAGACCAACGATAAAATAATTATCGCTTTCATCTTCCCGACCTTTGAACAAAACCACCCCATCATAAACATAACATTAACAAACTCAACAAAAAACAAAATCACCCTCAGCAACAAAAAAACTCATCTAAAAATTGGACTTTAAGGTGACGTCAGCAGAATTAAATAAACTGCCAACGGTGAAATATTTCAAGTTATTTACACAGCACCGTAACGGACCTAAAACAAACTTATACTAACTGATGAGGATTCTTTACCCTATATTTAAAGGATAATGATTAAAAAAATAACCCATACACCTGTTTCTATCACCTGTCTGGCTGACCGACTGTTAAAATGTATAAAAAAACCATATTTAAGACGGTTGTCGTGTTAACAATAGGGGTTTATACACGTTTTAGTAAGACCGCATGCTCTATATAGGTCTGATATTATAACAGTGACTTGTCTGCAATGAATTCGCCCTGTTCTTACTTTTTGGCGAACAAAGTATTTTTGAACGTTGAATTTCGCAACAGGTTTTACTGTGAGTCTGTTTCTCTCTTTCTTAATATGTTTGTTTCGAAGAAAATTCAGGTTTTTTTTTTCTGAAATACATGTATTAGATCTTTTAAACCTTGAGGCACATTGAAATTTAAATTAACTTCTCATCAGATATAACCAAAAATAAATACATTACCATACTACAACATAAATGTACATAAGCTTAGAGGTGTTCACGTTTAAAAATTCAAGTATTCTCAAAGTCATAAGGTTAATATAAATAGATCATTATTCTTTAATAAGTAGTTAAGGGTTAATTAAGTAAGATTCAGGCTGTTTCGGCCCCAAGGTATCATTTGCTATTGTGATGGGTCTTTTGGATCCTTTGGGGTTCATATTGTTGTTCCTTTTAATAGCGAAAATGATAAATGTTTCTGCCGGGAGAACGGTTTCGTTGAAATTCATGCTCATAATTTATTATCGACTATCGATTTGAAATTTTGAACTAACTAATGCTGCTCCAAGGATGTTATTTTAGACATAAAAACTTTTTTATTGTGTTTGATGAAATTATATTTTTATAAAGCATCCTAACAAGTCGGCAGCGATTATCTCAAAGCATTTTAAAGACTTTCTGTTTAACGTATAGCTAAAGAATTGAACACCAAAAAGAACAGAAGCCTTTTTTATTGCATCAAGCTAATTATGTCCGCATAATTCTTACATCCTAATACATTTCTTAGCAGTGCTTGTTTATAAAAGCCCAAAGCGGTTTTACTTTGCCTCGCTGATCAACAAAGAGTTGCGGTACAAAGAAGCTTAAACGAGGTAGCTGTTTCATCCACCTTAAGACCATACTTAAGTTTATGGAAAGAGTGTCGGCATGAAACGCTTAACCATGACTTCCTTTAAAGGGTTGCGCTTTTTGTTAAATCACGTTTGAAGATTCCCTTAAAGTCGATCGCACGATGCTATATTACCTTCGAGTGAGGCTTTTTTAGTCAGCTATAGACCGGCTTAGAGCCACATCTTCGTGGGGGTTCTAAAAGGTTTATGAGTGCACTTTTTGTTCCTTTGTTTCTTGGATTTAATTAGTGGGTTTATGCCACATTGTTTTAGTTCTGCTATGAACCTAGAATCAATTTGAATCCTTACCAATTTGGTTTGCTTTGCTGGGAATATTTTTATGACCGTATAGTGAACTTTAATTGGGACTCTGATTGGTTACAATTTAACACACCTGCATCCTGGGATTTAAGGGACGCTAAACATATCCGAAGTTAGTAAAGGATTAATTATTTTAGTGTTTTTTTAAAACTTGCTTCCAGCTGGTCTTCCGGGGCCATATCTAAGACGGATGGAGCTTCGTTATAATCAAGCCTGTCAATCTTAATGAAAAATATTAAAATGCCTTATTATTCAACCAGAAACTCCTTACAACTGACCTTATTTTCGGTACACAATGGGATATCACTTTTTTGTTCGTCAAATGAAGATTCAAATATCTGACAAGGAAGGGGTTGGCCTACTTTTTTAGTGGTGTATGAAAATTATCGTGTCATCGCTTTTTACTATTCAAATATTTATTATTTTGTTTACTTCTCAGATGTCCTATTTACATAAAACACTTTCGGGCCCTTCCAAGACAAAAGCCTTTTAAGATAACAAGATACTAATATTTTTCATCCGAAATTGTGCCTAGCTTGTGCATAACAAAGTCAAATAAGTATTACTTCACAAGATTACCTGAAAATATTGAAATACAATGTAAGTATTAACTCATCTAACTATTTTTGCTCTTTATAAATAGCTGGTATGTACTTTGCATAGATATTAGCCATCAGTCATCAATCTGGAAGAAGATTTCCAGTTTATCCAATATACTTCCAAAATATTTGCGAATTTATTTTCAATTAACAATTCCCACAAGGTTTCATATGATACGGTCCAAACACAATCCACTTTAGAACACCGAGCCGGATCGCTTTACAAAACTTTTTTCTTATCAAGCGAAATCGTCCGCTCGAATTATAAGGCCAAGAGCAATCGTTCATTCAGCAGGTATTGAATAGTCGTTAAGAGGAATGGGCGTGGGTCACAATATACCATGGTTGTGGGACGCTCGACAATTTCAGATCATTCGCATACGAATATGCATGTAATATAAATCTTTCCGGTGAAGCACGAACAGCGCGACCACTCCCACTTGGCCCCGCGGTCTCAATACGAATATTAAATTCCACTCAAAGTCTTTATTTAAAAACCATACCAACAATTTTATCTTTACTAGCGTTTGCTTTCGCTTCGCTTGCATTATTTTGCGAGTTATATCCTAAAAGCTACTTAAAAAAATAATAGGTGGCTCTAGAAAAAGATTTTAATTGCTGCCTTAGACTTACCAAGCTTATATTTATTTCTAGTTTTAGAAATTCATAATATAATGTAATGTATCTTTGTGATAAGAATGAATAAATATCTTTTAGACCTTCGTGATACATCGTCGGTCACATCTTCACTTTCTATCATGTGAAATTGTGGTCAAACGAAGGTCTATAGAAAAAAAAAATACTGCATTGACTGTATGACAAATAATAAGTTCGAAACTTAAATCAGAGTATAATTCAGAAGTATACTTTTCTATATACAGACATACGGACGTTGCTCTGTCAATTATAGAGAGAACGCGTTCTGAGCACACTTTACCGCATATTGCGGCCCTGCCATTCGGGCAGCCGGCGGCATTCGGGGTATTAATAATTTTAATGCAGGTTCTCGCATTGTGCCTTCGGTTATTTTTTGTGACGTCCATCAATAATATCCTGACATTTGAATGTCTGTTTTAAAGACTATATTGATCTGTCTTTAAAAATTATCTGCGGTTGTATCACTGCATTAAAGTGTTCTGTATGCGAAATTAGTCGGAACGTTTTATTGATGGTAATTTTTTGCGTGGAAACTCCAAGTTGAATCATATTATTTAAATTTAATATGATTTCTTTTAAGGACGAATAAACGTCTTAAAAAATGACTAAATCACCAAACTATAGTAATCTATAGTTTGGTGATTTAGTAGTAGTTAGTAGATTAAGCAGTAAGTCAAAATCTTTTTATAAATTTCTAAGTACTTACATAATCTTGAAAGTTCTTTAGTCAAAAATATAGTTCAAATCAATCAAACAACGGTTGGTCAGACAAGCAAATGTCTACTGCAACGAATGTTTGGTCGAATGCACCATTATGAGATAATTCAATAACAGTAACAACAAAGGAAGCGGCCTCTCCGACTGACGCGTCGTATCAAATCGCGCTGACATTGAGGTTCAAGACAACTGCAGTGTATTCTGTGGTGCTGGTGATATTGTTTCTAGTATTGTTTGTATGAATGAAAGACCATGCAACTTCTTGATAACTTATGTATGTCTAGTTTGACATACAATTTATACAATACAATACAAATATACTTTATTGCACACCAAATTATTAATATATCACAGAACACAAAAACAAGTAGAGATAATGTACAGTGGGCGGCCTTATCGCTAAGAGCGATCTCTTCCAGGCAACCTTAGGATAAACCATACGTAACTAACAATAAATTGTATGTCTTAAGAGTACTTCAATTAAACGGAAAAGCTCATTATGTAGGAATGAACTTTATACCATATACATATAATGTATGTAGATGTACATATCATCATCATCATCATCTTCAGCCTACATCAGTCCACTGCTGGACATAGGCCTCCCCCAATGAGCGCCATATATATATGGTATAAAACATATATGTATATGGTATAAAGACCGACACTTGGCAGACATTCTCGCTGATAGGTCATAAATTTTACTGCGAATCTTTTGAGGCACCATCACATCACCAGTCAAAGGCAACATGTAACAACATATTACATATAAGGTGATATTTACTGCTTATGTCGACCTATCTATGGTTCTGTTGGTGCCATATCCATCTCTACATAATTCTGTCTGGCTATGAATGTTATTTTCGTTATGAGATAAATCTTGACCCTTATGTACGAACACGACATTAAATATAATTGATGACACATGTAAGTTATCGTTGACATTGTCTATCATAATGTCAAACTTATTAAAATTATAAAATAGAAACGAAACAAAAGAAAATAAAAACAGTGAATCAAAACAACGTGTTCCAATTTACAAAGATAACTTTTCCTTATAGAAACTTCCCATTTCTAGCAATTGAAATGAACAATACCGATTTCACATCGTGACGAGACATAAGATGCTCCGTTTATTATTTGTTTGAGCACATTGAACGTAAGTGGCCATATTCAAAGAGTAAGTAAGAAAAATGAACTTTATGTAGTAAGGGATTAGGCTGAAGACGTTTGTAATGATGTTAGTAGCGCTGTTCTCACGGGCGCCACTCGATTGTTGAAGCTTTTGACTATCTTGATGTCAGGCCTTGACCCTGGTTAGGGGTAGCAATTGAAACGAAGTAAGGTTGTAACAGATCACGACCGCACCACTGCCTCAAAGCAAAAAAACGTGCATTCAAGGGCTTGCATTATATTGACGGCATAGACAGCTCGCAAGCCACTCCCGCGAAGCTCGCGGTAAGTCATTTTAAGCGACTTCGAAAATTCAAAAAAGAAGGAGTTTCTATGTTCGGCTGTATTTTTTTAAATTATATAATTATTTATAACCTTTTATCATTCATAGAAAACGACCAGAATACCCGGAACAAATACCTGCAGACCGTACAAATATTTGTCCCAAGGCGGGAATCGATCCCGCAATCTCCTGCGTCGCAGGCGGACCTTCGCCCACCACACCACAGAGGTCGTTGTATCTAAAAATAAGATTTCTGTGGGTGGTCCCATAAACGTTTGATCGTCGAGGAATCGATATGTGTGCCGTACGTACAAAACATCATCACTTGATAATTTTAACAATCACTGGTAACAAATAGTTTCCGGACAAGAGGTATACTTTGAAAAACCAAGTTGATAAATTGCGGTTCGCATAAAATGAAGGACGACCGATCCGTTCTTTCGATGACCGTTCTATGATCATGCGATCCGTCAATCGAACATTCGTAATTCGTGTTTCAAAGTAGACCTCCTTTCATTCGTCGTTTCATCCATGTGTCATCCATCACATCAGACTAAATTAGAATCGAATTTTAACCAGATGTCGCCACTTAAATAATTTGATTTCGCTATGGAAGTCATCATCATCATCAGCCTATATTAGTCCACAGCTGGACCTAGGCCTTCCCTAATGAACGCTATAGCGCCCTGTCTTCAGCAGCAGCAAGACCGATGCGTCGCGAGGCTGAAGCCAGGCCTTCCAGCATTTGGTTCAACTCCTCTAGCGACTCCTCCATTAGTACCTGCCGCCTACAGCTAATGGAAGCTATGGAAGTGTTTCAGTTTCGAAACTATATAGGCACTTACTTCCTAACCCATTTGTCCTGTCCTGTTATTTTTTCATGCTAATTTTTGTGTTGTGCGGCTGTGGCGCTGGACGTGTGAGTGCCAACCTTTACAAAAATTTGTAAAAACAAAATTAACATGACTGACCGGGAAGTATATACATAGGTGTAACAAAATCTAAGCACTTCCCTATATCAGCATCACAAAAAACTTTATAGATGGGAATTTTTTATTGCTTTCAAAGGATAAATTACATATCCACACGATTATGTAAACATGACTTCAAAGTGATTGTTTATTAAATTACACTCAGCAAAAAGGCAGCGAAAACCATAAAAAGTTGCTGACCATCTTTCTGAGATTGCTTAGCTGAAGCCATAGGTAGTTTAAACACAGTAAGGCTTGTGTGGGCTACAATATTTAATAAATTCTGCATTAATTTTAAATTATGATTATGACATTCAAACAAATCAAGCACATATTATAGCATTGTATCTCCCTGCCTGTTTGATTTTGTAAGATATATTACATCCCACTTATACACTCGAGAGCAATGAATCCGGGTCACTCAAAGAATCCAAAAAATCTCGGAAAGTAAGAATGCTAGGTTAATGCAATAAATTGTTCTCCGACGAATCAAAATTTATGCTCTACAAGCACGATGGAAGACACAGAGTGTATAGAAGACCAGGGGAAAGATTCAAGCAAGCATGCATCGAAGAAAAAGTAGCCTACGGTGGTGGGTCTGTACTTGTGTGGGCCGGAATTTCCTCTGAAAGTCGCACAGAGCTGGTGATCATAGAAAACGGCTCTTTAACTAGCGTAAGATATGTGGAAGAAATCCTTAACAAACACGTTGGTCCATTTATGGTCAATTTGGGTGAGGATGCTATATTTATGCATGACAATGCCCGACCTCATACAGGTAGGATTGTGAATGACTACCTTCAAGAGATGAACATTACTTGTATGAAGTGGCCAGCGCGCAGCCCGGATATCAACCCGATCGAGCATGCTTGGGACGAGCTAGGGAGATGCGTAAAACAACGAAACCCTCCCCCAATCACGCTTCCTGAGCTCAAAATTGCTCTCACAGAGGAATGGGAGAATATTCCCCAAAATCGTATAAGGAACTTGGTGTACAGCATGCCAAACCGCGTAAACGCAGTAATGGAAGCACGAGGAGGTAATACGAAGTATTGAAATTCAAGAAAATCGTCATAAAGTTCAAAAATTTCATGTTTCCTATTTTTGTTTTAAGGAGAGATCAGCAGTTTTTTTTCTTTATGTAATTTTGTGTAAATAAAATGTATGGTGACTCATATTTTTTTAACTTTCATTTAAGGAGTATTAAATTGTCTATTAAATACAATTTATTGCATTAACCTAGCATTCTTACTTTCCGAGATTTTTTGGATTCTTTGAGTGACCCGGATTCATTGCTCTCGAGTGTATTATAAATGTGAAAGTTTAGATGGATGGATGGATAGATGGATGTTTGTTCCTTTATCACGCCAGAAAGGCTTAACGGATCTGGATGAAATTTGGCACAGAGATAGATTATAGTCTGGAATAGAACTTAGGCTACTTTTTATCCCGGAATTCCCACGGGAATGGGAACTACGCGGGTGAAACCGCAAGGCGCTGCTAGTTATCTATAAACAAACTGTAAAAAATTACCTTCCCAGTTTTTACGAAGTCCAGAAAACCTACCATTAGGTTGGTATTCTTTGAGAGGTCTATCTAAAAATTAGAAGCATCGTCTGTTCACTTTGATTTATACGTCAAAACTTATACGTGTATGAAAACTGATGTCGAAAACGTAAATTCAATTAGAATTGCTTGATTACCATAAGGATGCTTGGTACAGGCAGACCGCGCTGTGATGGCCTGGACCTGCGCTACGCTTCGCTTTCAGCCATCTTCAACCGCGGCCAGCAACCCACCCATTACAGACCTCGGACGTAACGTACTATGAAAAAATTACCTTCCCAGTTTTTACGAAGTCCAGAAAACCTACCATTAGGTTGGTATTCTTTGAGAGGTCTATCGAAAAATTAGGAGCATCGTCTGTTAACTTTGATTTATATTACACGTCAAAACTTATACGTGTATGAAAACTAATGTCGAAAACGTAAATTCAGTTAAAATTGGTTGATTACCGTTTCGGAGATGCTTGGTACATGTAATTTTATCTTTTTTCTGTGAACTTCTCTACCACTTATTACACTTATACATTACCTACCAAAAATGTTACTCTGTGGCATCTATGAGTGTAAAGCGCCCAGGTTGTTGGTGGTCATGGTCATTCATCTGAAACGTGGGCATCGAGACCTTTACTGTAACCTTCATAACCCTTCATTTGTCAGTCGTGTAAAAACTATACTACCTATCATTAATGTCTTTATTCTGACGATTTTGAAATACCGTGTTTATTTTATCGCTAGGGGCGTAAAGCAAAGTTAATTGCTTCATAATAGTTTACGTGTTTTTAGAAACTTATTTTACTTTTTGTATAAGCATGTTTTATTTTGGGCCGACTATGAAGAGACCTCAATAATTGTGTACAATAGCGAGCCCGCACGGGCCGTACGCGAATAAAGTATGAAGTAAATAATAGATTATTATTTATTATTGGTACATAGCTATTTCTGCCAAATGAAGTTATTCATACAATGATACTTACTTATTTCTTAATGAATGCTTTACAGCCATCATCACAAAGATCACGGTAGGAGTTCATAGCTCGTTGAATAAATTACATGTTATGTTTCAAATATCGAAACCATGTTATTTAATGTTATGTAACACAAAATAGTAAGCCAATTATAGACACGGAATTTGATTTTTTTAATGTTTTGATTGGAAACTATAAACGAAACAATGTTTCCAACATATTGTTTCCAATGATTATTATGAATGTAAAATAGTGAATTAAAAAACGTAAAGGATAAATAAATAAATTATGCTGGACGTTCCACACAGCATCATCAAGCCCTAAGCTAAGCAGAGCAAGATGGCTGGCATAATACAATACATTACATAGTGCATTTTAATATTATACATAGAAAATGCCCAGAACATCCGGAACAAATATTTGCAGATAGTACAAACATTTGTCCCAGGGTGGGAATCGAACCTGTATCCTCCTGCGTCAAAGGCAGACATTATGGTTAGTATAACATAAAGTAGTGATTGTTAGTAAAACGTCTCGCTTCGACTGGCGCTTGGCGTGGCTAGCGGGATGGCCTATCTGCACTCACTGCCGAGGACCAGATCCTATCCACTTTCCATCTCATCATCATCATCATCATCGTCAGCCTATATCAGTCCACTGCTGGACATAGGCCTCCCCAAATGAGCGCCATCGCGCCCTGTCTCTTCAGCTTCAGCTTCTTCTTCTTTCCATCTCAACAGCAAACATATTATGGTTAGTATTCTTTAGTAGTTATTAAACTAATTTAGTACCTAGTTAAATATTTGTTCGCTCAAATTTAAAACAATCGACTAAAAATAACCCGAACTAGACAAAACAGGGGCTATTGTTTTACGTTCTATCAATTTCGGCCCAGTTATATTGTTAACATGCAAACAGCATTGTTACAAATTATAACAAAGAACAGGTTCATGCAATGGGTTTATTACTTCTATTGACACTATGCCTCAGGCATGGCACGGTTAGGCCTTGACTTTGTGTAAGCTGAGCGGTAAGCGGTGATTATCGGCTGACTTCATCCTAGTCCAAGGTCAAAAACTCAATAGAGCTCATTTTAGCAAAATATCTATATAAGCTATAATAGCAATTGCTATAACGATATGTTTTTCAAAATTAAGGGTTAACTTTTTACACTACAGGACGATATTTTTAAAACACGCGATTGTAACCGCTGGAGAAGTGATAATTTTAACAAAATTACAACGTTACATACAACAAATAATATTGTTTTATGCCATACAGTTTTAAGACCAAAGTCGTAACGTTTGACGAGAGCTTCCTGTGGTTTAGTCGTTGTAAATTATCTGTAAACTGTTACGAAAGTTTATTTTTAAATTTCGATTTGTGATAAATATATCAAAACAAATAAAAATGATTTAGTGTTATTTGGACCTTGACATAATATTTGTAGATCAAACAAAATTTATTTGACAGCTTTTGATTCAAAACTATTTTATAAGAACTACACTCTATCTACAAATATTATTATGTCGTTACGATATCCATGATTTTAAAACGAATATACAAACTTCATAGAGGTGAACTATACATAAAAATAGAGTAATCAGGATTAAGAAATTCTCATTTCTGTGTTACCCATGCGTTTAACATGATTTTTCTGCTCAATATGACACTTTATGGTCTGGACTAAAAAACGAATGATACTTTAAAAACCACAGATCAAAGCTTTGCTATAGGAAGGTTCGTTTGTCCTCAAAAGAAAGATCACAAAAAACTGGCGTTTATTAAGTGCCGTTAGATGACACGACTTGCATTTTAAAGCGCTATAAAAGTAAAAGTTTAATATTTAGAGATGCGATAGTTAAGATTAGTCGACGCGATGCCTTCTTATGCCACCTGCACTCAATACCATACAACTGATAAACAGCATTATATGTGAGGGTATAGAGTTGAATGTCAGTTCAAAAATTTTACGGTACAAAGTTTTTGATGTGGTTATCTCGCATGCCAAAGGTTCGATATCAGGGACTAGAGGGCTGCCTGCGTTACACTATAGTCTATTAAATATCGATATTTTATAGAAGGGGCACTATTTGATGCTTATCTTCTGTATTAACACCTTGTTTATAAACAAAGTTCAGATGGAATACATAAAGTTTTTTGAACGGTGCATTGCTTGCATCTGTTGGGACTGTTGGGAGGTGAAAAAATCTCTAAATATTTTTAAGATTCATAAATATTAATCATTAACTTAATGATTTCTTGTAAAAAGTTTTTTTTTCTTATCTTTGATTTTTATAGAAAAATCATTGATCGAAAGGTACAATGTTTTGGTCAGTACAATGCTAGTTTAGAAAACGATTATTTTTATGTTGGTACTCCTAGCTTTCATTAATCATCAAAATCAGGAAATCCATCTAATTAAAACCCGTTACAGAAAGAGTTCTCAGAGGATGAGAATCGAAGATTCTGAAGAAGAAAATAAGAGTCCCTGAGAAGAGACTTAAGAGATTAAAGAAACATTACAAATGATTATCATTTATTATAAGATATATAAGCCCGTACTGAGGAGCTGTATCTTTATTGCAACCCTACAGATCGACAGTATCAACGAACTTATCATAAACAGTATTGATACGGTAATGTTATCTATACAGTATTCTGTCTTCATACAAACGGCCGGAACATGAGTCATAACTGTCACCTCATGTGAGGGCGGGAACGTGGTAGGTACAACCAGTCGGGGATGCGCCGCGCGCCGCAGCGCAGTGACGAACGAACTTTTTGATATGAAACTATTTTTTATCTAATTTGAATGTTTTTTTTTTGTTTGACAGAATTGTCATTACGAATGATAAGTTATTGATTTTTCTTTTCAATAGGTAAAAAATGTTGTAAGCGTGCAATTTGAGATTTTTTTATTTAAATAAGGTACTTTAGTTTTATATTCAGCTTAGAAATATATAATAAAATTAAAATAAAACAAATATTAAAGGGGGGCTTCGATACAACAAACGTGTTTTTTTGCTGATTTCATTGATAATGGTACGAAACCCTTCGTGCGTGAGTCGGACTCGCACTTGGCCGGTTTTATTATCATTTATTTTATATTTATTAAAATATATAATCACAAAACTAGAAAGAAATTCAAGTAGGTAGGTACCTAGATGAAATTAAAATACTGCAGGCGGGCAGCCCTATCGCGTGCTTTTGTTTTGTTTTGGTAGGTAGTTATTTCAAGGACATGGCCGAGTTACAATACTGTATAGATAACATTACCGTGGTATTGACATTTTCATATAAGGCAAGCACTCATCCAGATAGAACACACTAAATGCAACCTGAGCTGACTTTCTCAACAGACGGCCTCAGATCAGATACAGTGCTCGACCTTCTAGACAATCTAAGGTCAAACCGAGTCATGAAATATGAATTAAGTGAGTACTCTCCAAACAATAACCGTGCTTGGGAGTTTGGCTGCTATTACATAGAATTCTTGGCTCTCTGATTTGTTTATTATGTTCTTTACTTTAGAAAATTTGATGAAATTATTCTTATACCTTAATTTTTGGTAGTTACCTTTTAGTAACAGGAACTTTGGTATACAATTGGTATACATCTGGTCCCCTTTATATCAAATAATTATATTTTACAGGATACAATAATTGTAGAAACTAATTAGAACTAGTATTTACAACTCAAACAATTGAACTAACTACAGACTGTTGCAAACATTTTATCTTCTTTCTATTTATCTTTTTAATTGTTTTTCGTCTTTTTTTCTTTTATTAGACAAGCGAGTGTTTGTGAGCGATATAAATGCGTTATGGAAAATTATGACGTGAAAATAAATCATCTATCTATAATCAACATAACCAAGTCCCTACTTGTTACCTGCTTCTTGAATAAAAGTTTTTTTGTCGTGTGTCATGTGAAAACACGACAATATTGTAATTCACATGAGACAAAGATTGTTCAAAGACAAACGTTTGTTTTAAGAGAACTCATTGTTTTAAAAATTAGAAGAACATTAAAAATTCAGAGGTTAAATCTAGGGTTTGGCACCAGATTTTAAAACTTGGTCAATAACGACTTTAGGTACTACAGCCAAATTCTATATGTAATGATTATAAACAATCCACAGCGATTTAACTCAAATTCTCATACCTGGAACAGACATAATTGTTAGCATTATTTATAAATAAAGACCTAACAATTGACAGGAGTATAAATTTCGTGTAACGATCTTCTCGCGGACGAGTTGTCCACTTCACTTTGGGATAGGGGTACAACTCGTCCATATCTAAAACCAAGATTATTTTGATTCGGACGAGTTGTATGTGTATCCTACCAAAAAGTGAAATAGAGAACTCGTACGCGGACGAGTACTAACCCAAAAATACACGGCAACAAAGGGAATTTTAGGTCAAGTATGGGCGGTTGGCTTACAAACATTTTACAGAGAATTTGGCTGGAGTATAGTTATTACTATCATGGTACAGTGCAGATCAATGTAGCAATCAGCTGATTGATAAAAAAGTATTAATATGATTTTAGGCTTAAGACTACATTTATTGTTTAGTTTAATAGGGATCGTCTTAACTTATGGTTAAGTTAAAAGGTACATATTTAGTAGCTATTTTTTTGATCTACAATTAAACTTGAAACCTATAAGAATTCCACCTAATATTGATGTTTCGATCTTTTGGACTTTTCTAAAGACCATCGATTATTCATAACGAAATCATTAGGCAACTATGTCTGACATTAATCCTGCCACTTATTCTTCTCGGATGCGTCACAGCACCTATTTTGTCCAGCCATCTACATCTGTCATTTTAGAATTAATAAATGTAAAAAAAGTATAAAGTAGTGCGTGGGTGCTGCCCAAGCTTCGACCCAGAAGGATAAAAAAGAATGACAGTCGGGGTTGCAGCTTTATCCTTTTTCTGACACAAACTGAGATCGCATCGCGCCAGTCAAAGGCAAGAATTTTTCAAAAAACGTATAGATACGCTATAAAACTTGAAATGTGAACACTTTTTTGTAACAATCTATTTTATTAGAAAAATATTTCTGTTATTAGGTCCAATTTATAGTTCGGTGTCCATTAAAAAGATATTTTATTGTGTAGGTTTAGGCGGTTGATTTTTTACTTTTAAATTAACTAAGGACGAATTCATTTTAAGGAGCATGACGGTTTAAATGATATATTATCCATAAACTGTTGTTGGATGAGGTAGTATAACTTCATTTTCATATCGTTAAACTTTTTTGAAGTTTAATATGTTTTAAACGAGGATCTTCTAGAAATTGGTGTTCAAATTCTTACTCTAGTTTTTAATTTTCATATATTTTTATCAATTATTTTATATAAAGTTAAAAAGCTAAAACTATAAGTGTACATAACCTCTCGTGTTTTACAGATGAACAAGGAATGTACAAAATTACCTATTTAAGTGTTCGGTTTGCTCTAGCGAAGGAATTGCAATCGGAAACAAAAGTGCGCCAAGCATGTTACACCAAAGAGTAGGAAAAATGATGCCGGTTCTACCAAAAACTTTTCACGAAGGTATGAACTAAAGGTTTTTTATACCTACCTACATGAGTGATTATATAATAATTAATTAAATAAGGGAAGACACAGACTGAGGATCATCATAACAATGTCTACGAAAAGATAAAAATAACAGTCTTATCACAAAACAGTCACGTCGAGTCACTAACATGTTTTTTTTCAAAGACATTTTCCACTGTCTTTGTTTTTAGTGTACGTTACAGGTACATACTATAGTACGTTATAGTACACACTAGATAATGCTGTCTAAATTGTCCAAAATTATTTATTTATTTAAATTTACTAACCATAAAGGACTAGTAGTAGGTATGCATAAAAGTATGCGATACGAGCGGAACTACTACCCTACAAGGGTAGTACTACCCTTGTAAGAGCTGCGAAAAACTTGCTCTGAATAGCTATTATAAGAAAAGAACTGAACTATCCAGTCTGGTGCGGTCAAAACACGGCTAGTCATACGCTTTGCTCGTACCCTCCCCCCCCCCCCTCCTCCTCCCACCGCGCGCGGAGTTGGGACATGTTGCGTTCTTTCACAGATTTCTTGTACTTTTTAGGAATAGTTAGTAACATCTATATTTATTTGGATTCTCCATAAAATTTCATACTAATTCGCATAAAGATATAATTGACGTTGTAATAGAGGTGCCTAGTTTTGTAGTGGTTAAATGACTAGGAACAGTTTTACACTGCGCTGTTTATTAATCTTACTCTACAAAGCAAAACAATAAAACCACGCTTAAAATCCGCAACGACTATAAACTTCGGTTTTCTTTTAGCACTTTGTTTATTGAATACCAACAATGGCTTTGTAACACCTGACATCATTAGTGCTTTTTAGTTCACCGCCTTCAGAGGAAAATCGCCTTTGAAGCCAATCCGTGACTAATCTTTACATGCTGTAATTGTGTGCAGTGCAACTATAAAAACTGAAGCTGTGCTGGCTGATTGGTGCTAAAAGACTAATTAAGATAAAGAACCAAATAAATTAGTGGATTCCAGAACTTTAACAAAACTCTTTCACTGCTCATTGCTCTTCTGTGATCTCCTCGCGCAATCAATCTAGAATGGTTTAGAAGTCAGAACTGACCGACCTGACCTTTATTTTCTTATGGAAATTTAATAGCATGTAGGTACCAGACTCAAAGCGAGCAAGCAAGCGCGTGAATAATTTGGGCTGATGCCTCCACATCAGCTATCAACGATCATAACAAAAATAACCTGCTCGTGTCTGACCAGGCGTGGTACCAGCAGAGTGTACCTTTTAACGTAAGTATTACCAGCTCCTTGCAGTTTCCAGTAGACTCAAGAGATGGCGCTATTCTCACTTCCTTCGTAAGCCAATTATAGTAAACCGCTACTAATAAATAACTGTACTTATTAATCTACGATTAACTTCATGCAATAAAAACCTTAACTGCCTATAAAAATACCGGCTAAATTCACACTTACTTGACCCAGTTTAAGCTATTCAGGTTAAAGCTAAAAACCTTCGTAACGAGTGTTTCTTAAGCTTGGATCTAGGCAGTCTGCCTTTGGACTTTGCTAAAAAACTGGTGTCCATATAGTAGGAGCTATAATATAACAACCAAACTAATCCAATTATAAAAAAAAATCTCATTCTTCTCAAAACCACTCCAACAAAATAATATTTTCTAACTTTGACCTTAGAATAAGCTAATTGTAAACTCAATATTTTCCCGAATACCTAATATTTTATTGCCTATGTCTTTTCACCTCAGCTAAAGTATCGTTTTTAGCATCGTTAGGATGAATAATTTTAAACTGATTTTGAATTTTTATGTACAAAAATTCATTAAAAATCTTTTAATTTTTGGACGTGCACTTCAATTATCTTAGTCATTCATCTCAGTCAGTCTTCATAAGCTCTCAACAAGGAAGAAATAATCTTGATACTTGCTCAAATTAGTTTAAAATTTCATTTGACTTTGACCTTTTCGTGATTGGAGCGAAACATAAATCTTCTTTAGCAAAAGTTGCTGAGTTTGTTGGAAGTTTTTTAAGTTATTTTTGTTTGTTTGTTAATCAAGCCTTTGAAGTATAATGAGCACATTGCTTTTTTCTTTTAATTTTCTACATCATTAGTCTTTTTATTCAAAAGTTGTAAGTTCATCGAGTCTTAATTCTATTTTATTATTTAGTATATTTATTAATGCCTAATTGTTCTGAAAAGTAAAAGTTTTTTGTAAAAGATTCCAAGAGACCTTTCAGACTTGATATCTTTTTTATAGAATTCAGCTCAAATGTTTAACTTTCTAACTTTTTTTTCAGAATATCCAAACCATCAACCTCACAAAAACAGCATTGAAAAGAAACGTTGAAGTAAGATCCCTAACTTTTGGTGAACAATTCGAGGGCGGGTGTGACTCAGCGGAATTAAGCTATTGCTTTTTTAAAGTACCATTTATTCAAAGACTTGCTAATGGCACCCTGTTTTGTTTGGAATGATGACGGTACGGCTTTATTTAGGGAAAATAATTTGGGATTGGGCATCAATATTCGGTATGGTTACCATTTCAGAGGAAAAACCGGCTTACCCTACATCGGCTACATCCTAGAATACCTATAATAAAGCCAAAAGTTTGTGATATGTGAATTTAATTTTATTACCTAAGACTTCTAAAATCCGAACAGATAAAGATGAAATTTTCATACATTTAGAAGCCCAACTTAGATAATGGACTACTTTTTATACCGAAAATACGGTTGTCTGGTAGAGATCGCTCCTGAGCGATAAGACCGCCAACTGTCACATTTTTCTTATTTACTCCATTTTATCTTTGTCTGTAAGTTATGTGTGCAATAAAGCATTTTCTATCTATCTATCTATCTATCTACTTTTTATACCGAAAATACGATTGCAAAGCCGCGGGCAATAGCCAAATAAGGTTATTTGTTAAAATTGCTGACAACAGGTAAAACTTTAACTATACTTAAGCACTAAGATCACGTCATTTAAAGAAGTTTTTAATTAGAAGAGGATAAACATAAGAACTAGCCGTTATTAAGGGGGTGACATATGAAGCCATTTTGTGAAAAGTTAAGCTTAAGCGGATTTTGCGTTCATACGATCGAGATCCGAGACATAAGAGGGCGGCGTAAGCGCAAAAATGTAGTTTTTTTCTTAATATAATAAGGGTATTTCTTTGCAAAAATAATCCGAAAGTTCCCTTGGTATTCTATTATTTAATACGCGATGACAATAAAAAAATCTTGTAATTGAACGTTGAACTAAGAAAATAATCTTATTTATTTGACAAATAATACAGCGAAAAAGATGGTACTTTGCACAAATACATCTGATACTTAAAATTGTTTTTTTTATTTATTTTCGAAACAGAGACCTGCCTTCCATTGCTTGGATTATTATGTATTTTTTCGATAAATATTACCGATAAAAAAGGTTTTACGTAACCCAATTGACGTCAATTAACATTGACGTTAAATCTTTAAAATTTGAGCTTAAATTGAGTCTACGAGGTTAAAGTGGTTCTACTCTACTCATACGGAAAAAATCACGATACAGTACGTTTACATCGATTCATCGAGGAAGCCAAGCCAACATTCAAATACCGGTCAGCTTCATGAATGAATGCTTTAGAGGTCGTGTTGTAATTCGTCTTCGGCATTCAATAGCATTGAAACTAGCCGGCACGTGTTCCCACAATGAACTTAACTGTTGTTGATATGTTCTAGTTAGATCGGGTTCTACCGATCAATCTTTTTGAGCAGCGAAAGTCAAGGAATTCTCGTTTCAGATGCTAAGAGGTCAACATTCATCGCTGCGATGATTTCAGCCGAAGACATGGTCACAAAGTTTTTGTAGAGTTCATGGCAAGATGGTACTCTTGATGGTAATGCAAAAATTTTACTTTGGGGTGGGCTTAAAGTTGACAGTAAGGTAACAGGGACAAAAATGGTGTTGTTCCATCATCAAAGAGCCAAAACGTGCAACATTTTATCACAAATGGTCATTTTATAGCAATGAAATGCAAAACCAACTACTTAACGATACAAACAACGACAATACAGGAGGACATCAAACTAATATAAACTCTAGAATTGGATTTTTATTATCTCGCTATCATTTGTAAAAGATATTTATTTTATTGCATTCAATTTAACTTCAGGTCACAGTTTAGGAATGGACATTTTAAATTGCAGTTTAAAAGTTGTGCTTGTTAAAAATTTACGTCCGTTGCTCGCTGGCTTGGTCATCAGTTTTATGAAGCAAAATTATTTGAGAGCTATTATTACGAGAAAGTCGGTATTTGACTTTTTATTGCTAAGTATTTTTCATTGCACTAAACGATTGATAATACCTTAAAGGCAATATTATTTCTTTTGGTCAATAAAGTTAGGTACCACTTATGGAAATAGAAGTAAAAATGTTTGTAAGTACCTAAACTGAACAAAACTTAGCAGGATGCTAAGAAGATATGTTAGGCATATGGTAGGTCTTTTTTCATTTGCTTGAAGAATGAATGCAATAATTTATGCTTCTTTGCAGGAAAGAAACAACACATAAAAAAGTCATACATTTACAAATGTCAACAAATGCCAAACTACACCACACTGTTACACTGGACAGATTCCTACCAGACGAAAGAAACATTGAGAGGTTTCCTCAATGAGTCACCAAACGTAACAAAAACTTATCAACTATCTACAAAAACCAACCTGGTTAGGAATGCACAAAATAAAACTATTTCCGAACAAACTTTCATTCAGAAGTTGGTCATGCTCACTGTCCGGGACCTCGGATAATGAAATTCTCCCGTAGTTTCACATTCTCTCATTTTTTACAATATCGTGACTCTATTTTTGGTGTGATTTATCCGAACTAGGTTTCCCAAGGCTCAGTATTTTTTTTTACAATATACAACAAGTTATCATGACAAGGCTGTAGTATGGATATGTTTGTCAGTTCCATCAAAGTGATTCAGAGACAACAGTTCTCTACATCATCAAAAGAGCTCCTGTTATGGACTTTATTCAGGGTAACGATAAGGAAAAAAGAGTTTCTGTTAAATTTGAGTCATTTTATCATAACCATAACCCGACATCAATTAATTCCCAGTACTCTGTTATCATTATCACCATAATTGCTTTTACTTACGAGACTAACGTCTTTGAACTAGTGGATACTGTTGTTTTTCATTAATTCCTTGACTCGGGTTGGTATTCTTTAGATTTTCTTAGGCTCTACCCACATTATCACATCTCACTTGATATTAAAAATGCGAAAGTTTGTATGGATGTTTGTTACCTCTTCACGCCAAAACTAAAGATCGGATCGGGCTAAAATTTTGTATATTGGTAGTGGAATCTAGGTTTAGAATACTTTTTATCCCATAAATCGGTTTCCATGGGATAGAAATAACCTTAAACAACGCGAGCAATGCTGCAGGCAGAAACCAGTTCTTAATAATACTATTTATATGACGCTCAGTAACATTATTTCATCTGTGGCTCGGTCAATAAACACTTAAACACAACCAAGTTAATTTGGGCAACCCTAAATCCTTACATATTTGACGTTAATCATGAGACCAAATTTAATACACAAACACACAGCACCCACCGCAACCTCAATCATAAACAAACAAGCCATATTTGACTTACAGTAATTTACATCACCAGCAATAATTCGGTTAGTGCTAACTCTGTTCCCATGCTCCCATTATACTAACAATGTGCATCGAAATTGGCCAGAAAATCATGATAAGTATCTCTCCGTTGTCACGATCCAATTCCGGACGAAACCCTGCTCGAGATTTGAGTGAGAAGACGTGACCTTTGCACCGATTTGAACCAACTTCAAGTGTGAAGAGTCATGTCTAACCAGCGGGTGGTGTGGGTTGACCAGCACTATTTGGTACCTATCCAAATGAATATAGAGCGGATAAATGAAATATGTACGTTTGAAGAAGCGGACTTAGCGGCACCGGCTTATACGGCGGATATTTAGGACTGATCCACAGCCGAACAAAAATCAAACGGGGTTGGATGAAACGTTAGTGTTCGTCCAACACAAATAAGGTTTGTTGTTAACGCTTACATCCGCAATGAAAATCTTACGATGTTTTTAACAAAAACAAAGAATAAATAATAAAAATGAATAAAGCAAATGAATGAATTGATTTGTTAGGCAGGTATAACTTTAAATAAGACAACTAACATTAAACTAGTTTGGTAGAGAGTGGATGAATTTTAAAGAATTGTTGGTTTTACCTAAATATGTATAAAAGCCGATGAGGAGCTTACCAAGGAGGCCTATGTCCAGCAGTATCTAACTGTCGGCTACCTAATGGAAGTACTGAAAAACCAACCTGCCAGCCTGAGACACTGACTTTGGTGCGTAGACTCTTCTTTATCCGGGTTAAAGTGGGTGCATAAATCTTTTATGAAAATAAATGGTGAAATAAAAACGAAACAATTGGTTCAGACAGATTTAACAACAAAAATTCCATGAACTAAATAAAAAATATCACAAACATCCGCTTTATATGTATAAAGAAGAGACGAGTTGTTTGTACAATCTGACCATCCTTTCGGATATCAAACGTCGATCAATGTCACTGCATTATCTGATTTGATCTGACCCTGGGGATTAGTCATCGGTGCTTTTGTTATGGTTCAGATTCCTCAAAAGTCATATGATGAATTGGTTAAGAATTCTAAATTAGATTCGAATTTAGTGGTTGTGATTGATTAAGGTACCAACGCTGCAACGTCAGGCAACCCCCTGCTGATTCATTCGCCTTTTTACCCAAAGTTCTACTATTGATTGTTAGCTTAAATTGCCATGTTTTTCATAAGATACTTAAAAGTTTGATATAAGGTAGAGTTTTTTTATAATATATAATAGGTACGTACCTTGACTCCATTCAAATACCACATTTTATTCGTAATGCATTGTGGTAGATAAAACCTAACGGCCAATAAATCCCTTAACTGCTCTTAAAAACCATTCCCACTGATTTCACACAAATTGAACAAATCCAAGATAAAATAATAATCCATTAAGCAAGAAAGGACTCGCCCCCGATATCTGGTCAATTTCTTATCTAGTTTTGAGGACACGTTCGGGATGATAGAGACGGCCAATGGTGCGTTTAACCGTGAAATCCAGAGATAGGTCCGATATCCCCGGATATTGATAGCAGGTATCGAAACCAGATATAGTTTTGGTAACGTATTGAAAATAAAATTGGGTTCTGCGTTCGGTGAAATAGAATTTTACTTACGTACAATCTTCTATTTATGTTATGGTTTCGAATAAGCTTCTGATCTCGTTGATCAATGATTCACTGTAACAAAAAATAATTTAGGAGTCAAGCTTATTAGATATTTATAGGAAAACAATCCCTTTTCATTTATTAATATTATAGTTATTGACATTAGCTAGTTCTGTTCTGCTGACACAACTAATTGATTTTTAATACATTTGTATAAATGCTAGGTATAGTAAAAAAGATAAAACAAGGACAGCGTCCCTTGATATAATAGTTGTTATTTAAAAACTTTACTCACTTTCATAACTCCATTCTGTTTTAATATCCATCCCCTCGGTCACTGAATCAGCTTTTAAATAAACAAAATCTACAGTTGATTTAAAGGGTTTTTTTCTATACCTTATTAAAAACAAACAGTGTCATATGGCACAATGCTCTTCATGTTTCTCACGCATAGAAAAAATGTAGCAGTCGGTCGGCGGTCACTCAAAGCATCGACCATATGCCTCTAAACTCACACTTCGGAAAACTATTCACGAAAAAAATCAATAATGTTTCGGACCGTGTCCATAAGGTCACATCAAATATACCTCTAACTAGCTATGAATATACCATGCATTGTAAATCTCTTTTATGGCTACTATGGCGTATCCGTGACGGTTGAAATATTACTTGGGTGCGTTCTCTACCTGAAAAGGGACTATCATTATGGCTTTCGATGATTGTCGGCGAGCCGAAATTATATTCCATTTTTTTACTCATCTCTGGGTAGTCTTGGAAACAACCATTTTAACAGTTTCGACATTTGGTTAACATACAAAAAGTTTTTGCTTGTTGTCGGCAAAAACAAAAAAGTGACCATTTTTGTTCTTCAAACAAACCACATTTAATAAATGGCTTGAGTTATTAAAGAAAATGATTTAACGACACTCGTTATAGACGTTGTTGAGATGCATAAAGTTGTTAATATATTTTACCCCATTAGAAACACAAATTCTTAGTAAGCTTTATTGTTTTGGTGAATTTACTGACCTGCCTTATTGTTATTATGCTTAAGTTCCATATCTACTTACCTAAAAGGGATAGGTAATAATCTAGTTAATTAAAAGAAAATTGTTATTGTTCGCTTCTTGTTTTATTTTTATAATGTTCTATAAATACCAATAACAGTCGTTCAATAATATAAGGTAGGCATTCGCTTACAAAGACATTGATAACAACGCGTCATGAACTTTCTTAATCATGATACCTACATTTATTGTTATCATTTTATTTAGTGAAGTGGCAATAATTATTATTTAAATTTACACAATTTCAACATTATCAGCTTCCTAGCTAATGACTAGTAAAACTATACAATAAAACTAGGTAATAAATTTATACATTATGCTACAAAGACTATCTACAAAATATTTGGTAACAGTGAGATAATATACTATAAGAAAATACATTATACAAGACGTGCTTGTCTGATACTGGCTAAGGGCTTATCTTATAATACAATACAGTGCATCAGTCTTAACATATTATACAAAGTTAAATTCTATGAAACAACATACTAGCTAACTATAAGGCTTCATTCTAGATATATTTTAACATACATTAAACAACGCAGTCTCTTTAAAATATGACAAATTTTACGTTATATTTTCAGGAACATTGGCAAAATTAACTTCAACCTGTAGTAAAACCATTTACTAGTTAGTTTAACTAAGCCAAATCAACTCAACGGAATAACCAACACATGTGTCTGGAATGTGTGAGTTCCATTAGGGAATAATCAGAAACAGATAATGAGTAAAGACATCTTATCATCTATGCGCGACTGCATGCGTTTGAGGCAAGCATTCGTGCATGGATGATCGAGGTTGTAAGTAACCCTGCTCATCAAGCATAGCAGGGGAATGATGACCAGGTAATACTGGGTGTTGGTGCTTCCGCAACGTGTGTGGTGGTCTAACCCGACCACCGTACGGCTGCTCGTAATTTTGAGTGTCGATAGAAATGTAACTGTGATGCAAGTTTTCCCCATCTGGAATCTGGCTCGTCAATGTTGTGTTCGTCAACATGGACGTGTCATCTTCAATATTTATGTTCACATTAGCGGCAGTGGGTGTCTGAGGAGGGATTGCGTCGTATTTATACCAATGTTCCGGAGCAGTGGGCGAAGCAGTATATCTAGAAGGATGCCGTCTACCATTTGGACACACGCCATGATTGTAATTCAGTGTATCTTTGTTCCAATGCAAGTTAGAAATGTCTGGCATAACGAACCTAATTTTCTCCCAAAACTTCTTTTCACCCCATAATAAGACATTGCAGGATTTTAGGTATTCTTGGAAATCTAAATCTAAGTTAAGTGCACTAACGTCTGTGGTCAAGATAAAAACGACCCTATGCCGTCTGATTGAGGGGTGAATAGTTGTTATTACATGTTTTATAGCTGCTTTGAATGAAGCCTTTGACCATTCATTTTGTAAAAAGTTAAAAGACACAAAAACGAGAATTCTTTTAGATGATTCAGCAGCGAGAGTTATTTGTTCTAACAAATAATTTTCAGGCGCGTGTTGTAAATCTCTGTAATGAAAGCACATCGTGTACCCAGAGTGTTCCATCTCTGGAGCCACTACTTTAGTCACAAAATCATCGTCCAATAAACTGTACACAGCGTATCCATCATACAATCTATCTCTGTCGAGTTCACTCTCTTGAATAGAAGCACTTTTGAATAATCTCACTCCGTATTTAGAATGCGCCCATAACCGGACGTTTTGTCTAAACGAAAACGCTAAGGCACCAAACAAAAGGATGAGAATAACACTGATCAAGACTACAGCTAAAAGTGGAACAAAGTTTAGTTTTATGGTGCTCACTTCATCATACTGGTACGGCTGATTCTCAGTAGGAATCGTATTGTCTATCACACTTGAATCACGACACTTATCGATAGCGTCAAATACGGTATAGTTCGAGATTAGTTCATGTTCACTAGCACAGTACACTTCCGCAGGATCTCCGTGAATCATCTTTAGCCAGTTTTGCAATAACATAACGTTATCGCAGTTACAAGTAAACATATTTCCTTGGACGTCAATGCTCTCCGCGTGCTGGACATGTGGCAACTTTTTATCGAGATCAAAAACTTTATTGCCTTGAAGATGAGCGACTCTAAGTGATGACAGGTTCTCAAAAGTCATGTTTGCGACACTTGTGAGGAGGTTATCATTCAAATATAACTCTCTCAAGTGTTTTGTTTGCAAGAACTCTCCTCCAGATAGCTCACTCAGGTGGTTGTTTTCTAGATGAAGGACATTCAAAGCATGTAGACCGTTAAATGTCTCATTTTCCATTGAAGCAATGTTACTGTTGTTTAGGTAAAGTTTATGAAGTTTTTTCTTTCCGATGAACATGTGACTTCCAAGGACGCCAAAGTCATTGCCATCAAGATACAGTTCTGTAGCGTCCATCGGTATCTTCTCAGGAACTTCAGTGTAACCAACATTAGAGCAGTCAATCACGTTTGAGTTCCAATTGCTATCATGGAAGCAAGAACAACCTTCCGGACAAGTCATTTTGCAATCACAAGCCTCAAAGTCGCAGCAAAAACAGCTCGATGAACAGTGTGTCTCATATGAGCATAGGAATTGTGACTCGGGTACATCCATTAGCTTTGCTTTTCCGCCATATTTGTTATTAACCACTTCGCAGGTTACAGCCTCCAAATCCATAAACCTCGGGTATTGCCGCATGTGATTCCAAAGATTTATCTTTTGTAGCCAAATCATGTGACAGTTACATACAAACGGATTATTTCCAATGAAAAATTTGGGCAACATTCTGTGCTTTGGAATATGAGGCAAAGTAAACGCTGACAGTTCAACTGTTTTCAATTTATTGTCTGTCATGACGATTTTTTCAATATTCCTTTTTTGTAGAAAGGTACCTGGATGAATCGTGTGAATTTTGTTGTTATTCAAGAAAAGGACTTCAATAGAATCAGGTATTGACCGTTCATCGACATCTTCCATAGCATTGTAACTTACGTCGAGCATTCGAATGTTTTGTTGCGCGTTGTGCTCATTTTCTAGTCTAGTGATATTGTTACTGTGAAGATCCAACCATTCAAGGCTTTCAGGCATGTAACTGTAGTCAAGGTACATAAGTTTATTATCAGAAATATTGAGCCATCCAAGGGTAGTCAGTTTGTTAAAAACACCTCGAATATCGCTCAATCGGTTTCCGTCTAAGCGTATGGCCTTCAATGTGGGGTTTGAAATAAACGCATCCTGTTCGATACTCTCAATCTTATTTGAAGCTAAATTTAGAACTTGAAGTGATGGTAGAGTACTAAATGTGTCTTTGGGAATGTTTGTTATACTATTATCAACAAGCCGTAAGCCGTACAGCTCTTCAAGTCCTTCGAAAGATGTGTTTGATACTTTAGATATATTATTCTTGCCGATATCCAGTGATTTCAAAAATCTCAGTTTCTTCAGTCCATCCGGAATTGTATTCAAACTGTTTCCATTGATGCCGAGGTCTTGTAAGTAAGTGATGTTTTCAAAACAGCGTTCATGAATCGTAGAAATCTGGTTATTGTCCAGGTATAGCTGACTCAATACAAACAAATTGGAAAAGATATGCTCATTCAAAGTTTTTATCTTATTATCTGAGATAGAAAGTTGGTGAAGATTCTTAAGTTCAGCAAAAGCGCCGTTGCTAATTGTCTCGATTGCATTATTGTCCAAGTTCAAAACTTGCAAGTTGTTTAAGTCTTGAAAGGATTTGGGATCCAAGCGGGCGAGAGAGTTGTAAGATAAATTCAATATTACGAGACGGATGAGCCCAGCAAAAGTATCTCTGTTTACCCAATCATTGGTAAGGCGGTTCTTAGACAAATCCAATTTCTCAAGCTGATCAAGTCCTTCCAGTAATCCAGGCGCCAACACAGACAAGGAATTATTCGCTAATGAGATTTCTTTGATAACTCGCGATGATTGAAATAGTTCCGGAGGGACAGCGACTAACTTATTGCCCGACAAGTTCAGAATTTTTAATGAATTCAATCCGACGAAAGCTCTGTCGCCTATCTCACTAATTAAGTTGTTCTGAATTTTTAATACTTCCAAAGATCTCAAACTAGAAAGTCCGTTGTCGGGTAATCTCAGCACGTTATTATGAGATAAATCAAGCTGCTTCAGTCCAGTGTTACAAGATTTACCCGGAGCGATGGGCCCTTTACCCCAGTCAGAGAAGCCGATTTCTGATATGTCTTGAATCCTGTTACTAGTTAGGTTCAGTGTTTCTAAGCTAAACAGTGGGCAGAACACTTCAGAAGGCAGCATATAAATATTGTTATCTCCTAAGTCTAGTGTTCGTAGTTCCATTAAACCACGAAAACTTTCGGCGTGGAACTCCATTGTCATCGCGGGCCAGTCATTGTTGTAGGAACGTAGTGACAAACTAGTCAAATCGCGGAGCGGCGACAAAACAGTTGCTGGAACGTAACGTATTTTGCAGTATTCCATACTTAACTCTTCAAGTTTTCGCAGCTGTCCCAAAAAGCTACCAGTATTCATGTGCAGAGAGCTTTCGAAGAAAAGCAGGTCGGTACAAGTCAGTTTCAACTTGTTGATGCTATACGCCTGCGCAGTGGTGATGTTTTTAAACAAGAAGTCTACCGAACCGATGGTTTTGATGTTACACGTGAGAAAGTTTGATTCACTCAACTTTGCGTCCGAATAGTCCCAGTGACAGCCGGTGGGGGCGGGCGGCACGGAGCGTGCGCGCGCACCGGCCAACACCACCAAACACATCCAAACTTTTAACGAAATCATTCCGTAAAAGTTTTCAATCATGGTTTCACAGTAAAACAGTTCATTGGTCACAGATAAAATCACTCAGAGTACTTTAGAAAACTTTTGTATCACTTCAAAGTCTGTTTACAAAAGTTGTTGTGCACAACTTACAGCGCATGTAAACACAAAGTGCGAGATCGCGGTAAAACTTTTGACGCAGCCATGCTCCCCTGTGGTCGGGCGGTAACTGACCTACGAAGTTTGAACGAACGAAAGCCGCTTGGGGATAAGGAGTGGGGCGGGGTGCGGGGAGCGCGGTGGGCCTTCTGTCTGGTGGGAGCAGCGCTGCATCGCCTCACAACAGATGGCACGCGTGTTTTTTGAACACTTGAAATATTGGTAATGCAGCAGAAGACTTAGGCCTGCATGATTCGTTGGGTGCATCTCCTCAAGTTACATCTCTAAGGAGGTCGTGGTGACATCTGAAACAGTTGCTAGTTGCTACTGTGAGACGTGATTTCAGAACGATGTAATTTTTTATTCGTGTTAGTTTTGAATTATAAAGAATTAGGTACTATATATTATTTAAACAAAAACAAAAGTACTCTTTGTTCAATGTTTTCATGGACCAATAGTAAGTATATTTTTGTCTTTGCACAATATTGATTATCAACATGATTTTCCAAGAATATGAAAAATTTAAATGGTCTACATTGCCGACAACGGAAAGCAAGCATTCTCTACAGCGTACATGACCTTTTGAAATAGTAGTATCTACCAATTTTGTTACAATGGAATTTTATAAATTTTAAGCAATAAAGTGATAATTAAATTAGATCAACCTAATAAATAAATAAGGATGAAAATATTTATGACTTCATGGGAATCTTTTTAACCTCATATCTATATCAAGAACTATTATTACTTTACTACTAGCTGCTGCCCGAGGCTTTGCCCGCGCTTTTCATGTATCCTATTTTCGGGTTAATATAATTATAGCCTTTGACAAATAACGTAGCTTTCTATTTGTAAAAGAATTTTCAAAATCGGTTCAGTAGATCCACTGATTACAATACAATACAATACAAAAATTCTTTATTGTACACGAGAAAATAACATAACAAAGAGACATCACCTACCCCCACAATATTACAATATTATAGCCTATGACACTCAAAAATAACGTAACTTTCTATTGGTAAAAGAATTTTCAAAATCGGTTCAGTAGATCCAGACACTACAATACAACCTCACAACCTTTTTATAATATTTATTTAATAATAATGTTATGATTATAATTATTAATGCTTATTCGTAAGTAATTTCGATATTTAATGGAATTAAATCATCTTTATAGTAATTACTTTATTATATGTTTTTATTACAAGATCTTGTCATAACGTTTCAAGGTAATAGGCGGACACTTTCATCAATGCAAAATGTATGATTGACAGCATGAGTTGATAATATTACATTTAATACACTCAAACTCTCAGAGTTGCGGTTACTTCAATTTCCTTATTCATTGTTAAGTGATTTAAAACCAGATGTTGAACAGGAACTGATATACAAAGGAAAGATGACTCTTTAAAATGTACACAATGCTAATCCTATATTGAGGCTTTTATTGCAAAATTAAATCATTATATTGTTAAGTCACATGAATGTTAAATTTAAATTCTTAATTTAAAAAGTTAAATTCATAGTATAAATTTATAGAATGAGATGCCAAAAAGTATTAAAATTGAGAATGAATAGCAGCATTTTTATACATTTTTCATTTTACTTGTAAAACGAAGTTAATATTTCAACCAAGTCATTTCTCCCCTTTCGAATTAAACAAAAGCTCGTCTCGGCTAAGCTAGTTAAGTACAAAAACACGTTCATTCAAGACGGCAGTCACCGCGAACTCTAATCGCAAGCCATCGGATGCCTTATCACGTGCGTGTCAAATTGCGTCTACCGTGGGAGATCCAGGCACAATGATCTTACATACCAAGACACTACCAAAAAGGATTCTATATAAGTACTCCTTTTCATATAACTTGAAGAAACTAAAGATCACGACGGTGGTGAAATAATGTCTATAATGTGTACGTAGAGGCTCTACATTGTAGAATGAACGTTTATGAGGTAAAGCTGGACTGAGTTTATTGCTCATACCGTGAAGAATTGTCTTTCTTTAGCGGTTTTATTATCATCGCTCAGATGTATTCCGTGTTTTTTTAGGGTTCCGTCTAAAAAGGAACTTAAAAGTTCACTTTGTTGTCCGTCTGTCCGTCTGTCAACCCTCTTTTCTCAGAAACGCGTGGAAGTTGAAATTCACATCATATACTCAGGTTCGTAACTTCTTGGAGCCTCAATATAAATCAAACTTCTAAGTCAACGCTATCAAAAGTTACAGCCATGAGTTAAAAGTTGAGAGTGAAAAGTTATGTCCATTTTTTTTTATTTTCCAATGGAATCAAATGCACCCAAAACCTATAGGTAGTACTTCCCGTTGAGCTAGAATCTTGATATTTGGCAAGAAACAAAGCATTTTATTTATTTAATTAATATAATGTTTAGTTACGGAACCCTCGTTGCACGAGTCCGACTCGCACTTGGCGTTTTTATTAAATGTTATGTTACGAATTGTGAAATGAAAACAATAATAGGAAAAGGAAATATGGACACATAAATAGCCAAGCCTTGAGAGTGACTCCAAATGTTTTCTAAGAAAGAAGCCTCGAGGACCAAGGTCATTATCAGGGCCCGGCCATTGATCAGTCAATATTGGAAGTAAATATCTCACGTGCCTATGTGATGGTTCAATATTTACATAAGGACATCCAACACAATATTACCACTTATCTCGTAACAACTGACTTTGAAAACATCTCACGAGATTTTACGACGCGTGTGTTGTGATGTTGACATTGCCAGATACCGATAGTTTGAGTTCAACAAGACCTTTTTTGTTTAACAGAACTGATCCATTATCTAGAAATATTTATGACCCGAACTATCTATTACAAACTTTAAATGGGCACTTCAATGAAAACCACGTGTGGGCTTTTTATTGAGACATACGATAAAAACTATCAGTTTTATTGTCTCAACGAAATAAATGAAACTTCAATCGATACGGCACATGATTGTCATGTCTAGCATTGTGACTATTAACTACAATGATAAAATCCATTTCGATAGTCTAGGTAACTCCATTAACGAACAATCTACAAATTATAGTACAACGGAAATGACTCAATTACGTTTCGTTCGATTGATGAATTGTATTTTAGCTCTATTAAGTCTCTGTCAAACGATTTGGTGCAATATAACGTTTCGAAATAAATTGGATGTAACAATTTGAACGGAAGCTTCAACCGTGATGATAAAAGAACAGCGTGAGTTTGGAAAGACAATTGAAAATAGGGAGCAAAATTCCTAACCAAAACTGACTCCCGCATGACAATATTGAGAACAATCATTTTAGCCGTGACCAAATTTTTAACATTTCTCTTAAAGCGTTGACATAGAATAAAATTGTTCGTTCTATAGAAATGAGAAACCCAAAAACAAAGGCTTTAGAAACTCAAAAGCTAACAATGGGTTTCTCGAATTCTTAGCAAAAAATAAAATTACGACTGTCCATAAAAGTGGTACCCAAGTTCATCTCGGAGAAACGACGTCTACCGCAATTATTTTATTGCCACTATAAATATTCCAAAACAATACTTTTAAGGTTAGTGACGTTATGGTTGTCAACACCGCAAATAAATGAAGTTGCTTTGGCTTGGTAGGGCCCTATTGTTTTGTTGTAAATCTTGTCCACCATATTTGGCCTACCGATTGTGTGATAAGATAAACAATAATTCCTTTTGTTTTGCTTAGGTTTGTTTTACATTTTACCACAAATTTTATCATTGTCAAGACTTTCAATGCTTTCGAAGAATCAAAATTTGTATTATATGGTCGTAAATTAAACTTATGTAGGTTAGTATGCAATTTATTTTTCTAATGTAAGATAAGTTTCATAAAATACTATTATTATTGTGAAGTTATATGGCGAAGTTATGTATTATGATAACTTATTTGTATATGAGATATAAAAATGTGATTTTATATTGTCAAGTAAGACATCGCATTACACAAAGTGAATGTTTCTTTAAAGGCTTTATAGATAATCTCGAGAAAATATTGCTTGCGCCTCGATAAAGGTGGTCTCGGTAAACAGGTAGGTACTTGTCGAGCACGTTTTGAATCGAATAACCAGCAAGAAAGGGTCTGAAACAGAAAATGCTTTGTGCTAAAAACGTCGACCCCTTATCTTCCTTAGATGGGTCGACCATAGACCGAAGAACATTGGTAGAGCTGAAAATGTAACATGGGTAGAGCAGAAATTATTGCAAAAGGTGAGCCATTCATGTTTAAATATTTTGGGAAGCTAATTCAATAAAATTATGATGTGATTGAATTATGATTCATGTTCGGTCTCGTCGTTATTACCATAATAATAATTTTGATGATAAAAGAACAGCGTGAGATTATCAGTTCTTATTTAAACAAAAAAAACTACTACTTATTAATTACTTATGCACCTTTTCCATCTTCAATGTCATGCCGTAACCAAAACGGCACAAAACAATAGCTAATTTTCGAAACCTGCGCAAATAGTGATTCGTATAAGGGTATCCGCGCGGATTTCCATATTCGTGGCATGTCTTAAGCGTTCATGTCTATCTTTAGCGGGTACCAGGGGCTCAGCACGAAGTCATCATTCATAGGTGGAGATATCATCGTCTCTTCGTGGCCACGGCTCTCCTTGTTAACAATAAAAACTTTATCCGATGTACACAATGTATCTCGGGAAAATGTAGGGTTTGACTACACTTGTTTGGTTTAAGAAATGGTGCTGATGAACTTAAAACTCAAATTTCATTTGGTCTCACCTAATGCTGTCCTAATTATATGCTGCCTTTGAGTAATGTCAATGCTAGTATCATTTTATTAAACATGTACCCAATTATTTAGTTTTAAAAATAATTTACGGAACCAATTTCAGGGTCATTGCTAAATGTTCAAAGAGCGTAATTGGACTACCCACAATCCAACTAACCATAACCTTTCAAAATATGATCGCTACTTACCTAATTGAGCGGCTTAAAACCATAAAATCACTTGTAATCACTTAAAGGGATTACCTAATTGTCTTAAGACTGGACAATTACCGTAATAGTAATATGATTAACAAATCCATTGACACATCAAATGGCAAGGGCATAGAATAAAATATAACTTTATTAGTTACAAAGCGTCTATTTTGAGGATAAAAAATACTTAAAGAGGATATGACTGACAAAAAGCTTTTTGATGTAGGCAGGGAATCGAGACTGACCCAGAAGGGATCAAACCTCTTTGTTTTAGAAAAAGAAAATGATACGTGCACATGTTATCCTAGTAATGTCAAATCTAGGCTATTAACCTGTCGCCACAAATAATGTTTTATGATGACTCAGTCAATATAAAATTGGTAGACCAAATATAAATGATCTATGAGACATCGATTGTTAATGATAACTTAGATGTGACGTGTGAACTTTCAATCTTAAACAACAAAATAATAAAGCATAATTTGAATTGAAAACTGATACGCAGAGATGCAGTGCTCAGATACAAACACAAATTGCCAATCAATAACAACCCTAAGGGCGTGTAATTAACTGACTCATTAGTAGGTTGCATTATGCATGACGTTGAATCTCTGTAGAACCTGCTCGCTGGCATGGTGTAACAAATGCAGATGTTCATCTTCAACACGTAGGTAATTATATAAGCCATGTTTTAAATATATTATTAACAAAATTGAGAAAATAACTAATAATATACGAATTAGATCTAGATTTTACAGTTGAAACAATTGAGCAAACTGCAGACTGTGGCAAATAATCTACAGGCAGCTCAACTGACGCATCCCCAAGATGCTGACTGCATTGTGCTATTGTATGGCAGTGACATTAAAATAAATGTATCCCGCAAAGAGTCAAAGGGGATACTGATTAACTAAAAAAACTTCAACATTGTTATCTAAAAAAAAACATATTAGAGAGGATAATTTTACAGTACCTACCTATAGAAAATTAAAGATATATCGCTAGTAAACCTGCAATAATATAGTTAATTAATCCACATTAACGAAAACACTTCTGGTCGAAAAATTTAATCTTTATTGTCGAGGCTCACATTCTTTTATTCAGGTTTTAATTGAATTTATCATATTTAATGTTAAGCAGCTTAACATTTTATTTTGTAGTTGATGCACTGTTCACAATCTACGTTGTCTTTTTATCTGTTCTGTAAACAAACGTTTACATACTACTGATGCTTAACTTATTTTAATTTTAATAGGTCTTTGAAGTCGTTAAATTGACAAACCGATGATAAACGTGATTTATTAAAACTCTTGAGTTCAATTGCGATTAGATATCGGCGTTTAATCAAACCGGAGTTTGTTTTTACCTATTATCAGGTTTTCCGTCGTAAATTTTTATCTCTTGGGTATTTGTAGTAGAGAAGAATAATTTATTAGAAACCTGATCTTCCGGAAAATCTAACATCAAGCTTGTTTCTGCTATGAAGTAGCGTTAGAAGACATGCTTTTGGTTGGACTTAAAAGATAAAATCTATTCTGCAAATGATTATATTTGTAAACTAACGAAAACGACTACTTTAAAGGTGCAAGCGCACTACGCGTCAACGGAACTGCGCAGCTGCGGCACTGCCCGTCAAATTACATAGAACAAATGACGAAAAAGGCCGTGCGGCTTATTTGGTGATTTTTGTAATTTGACGGGCAGTGCCGCGCCACGCAGTTCCACTGACGCGTAGTGCACTTGCACCTGTAGTTATAATTTTTATGTACCTACCGCAAAGGTTATGAAATAAATGTTTTTACATAATTTAGTTACAAATCTCGTTTAAAATTTCTAACCGCTTGCTATCACAAGTTCATCTCTCACGTACAAGGATCATACGTGAGCCTCAGTTTTTGTCCATCACCCAACACAGTCAATCTCGAAGGATGCGTACAATTATTTTAATCTTATTAGAATCAAGCTCTGTTTAGTTGAGTGAAGATAAGGAAAGAAAATGTAGAGCTACTCCTAGCTTCATGGACCTTTGTAGTTGTTGCATAACTAGCTGAGACCTTAACGTTAATTATTTTTGCTTTTTTATTCGGTTACTGCATATCCAGCTCATTAGGGGAGGCCTATGTCCAGCTGTGGACTGATATAGGCTGATGATGATGATGATGCCCAGCGTGGAGATTATGTGCATTACCCCTCAAGCGATTAAGCCAATAAGGCGATTCAGGGAGGGTCTGTGTCCAGCAGTGGACGCTGTTGAGGTGGTGGTTCGGTTACTAGTTGGATACAAACCAGCCAATAATTAACTTAACACTCAACCATTTTAAAAATTCTGTTGTCTTGTAATCTGAGAATAAAATACAATGTTACTTATCCCACTAATCCCACTAATATTATAAATGTCTAAGTTTGGATGGATGGATGGATAGATAGATGGATGGATGTTTGTTACTCAATCACGCAAGAACGGCTGAACGGATCTGGATGGAATTTGGCACAGAGATAGATTATAGTCTGGAATAGAACATGGGCTACTTTTTATTACGGAATTCCTACGAGGAACGGGAACTACACGGGTGAAAACGCGAGGCGCTGCTAGTATTTCATACTTTCTTGTTTATGTTAAACAAATGAGGCTAAAGCATAATTGTTTGCTCAAGAATTTTCACTTGTGTCATAGTCTATAGTCTTGAGTCTCTATATCATAATGTCAGACAAATTGTTGCGTATCTAATATTTTTTATGTGTGTGAATTGTCCAAGCATTATTAATATTATTTGCGATGTTTTCTTTTTTTTTGCGATAAACAATTTTTTTATATTCTACAAGAAACCAAAACAGGCCTTATCATGACGTGTCTCGTGAAAAATTTACTCATATCCGTGTCCAAACATTCAAAAATTCGCATCCATACTGAGCTAGCGCATAAGCCTTGTACGTATAAAACAGAAATAATAATACACACCGCTTGTTAGACAAACATGAAGAGATGCAGACTGATACCGAAACAATGTGTGCGTGTGGGTGAGACAGGGTGCACCTTAAAAAAAGATGCTAAAGTGAGAGACTATCTGGAGCTAAGCGATGAGCGATGTTCCATATTTTACGCCTATTCGGGTGTAAAATATTCCAGATTGGTATTTAATGCCGCACCATGTAGTCCTGCAGTCAAAAGGTACCACCCGGGTAACTTTTGCCCTAAAATTTCCCGAACGATTCGATTCTACAAACAGTGTGTTACTGAAATTAAAATATCCTAACTATACTCGAACAAATGACATTTTCCACTGATGGCGTAAGCGTCAATACTTAAAATAATGTTGCTACATGCAGACCACTAGTATTTGCATCTCAGTTATATTATAAACGTGAAAGTTTAGATGGATGGATGGATAGATAGATGGATGGATGTTTGTTCCTTTATCACGCCAGAACGGCAAAACGGATCTGGATGAAATTTGGCACAGAGATAGATTATAGTCTGGAATAGGACAAAGGCTACTTTTTATCCCAGAATTCCTACGGGAACGGGAACTACGCGGGTGAAACCGCGAGGCGCTGCTAGTGTTGAATAAATTCGAAATCAGACTATGAAATCAATTACTTCAATAAAGATATATTTTGTGATAAGTTCTTTAGGTTGTGGCAAAAGTAACAAACACGCTTAGTTCAAACATAGCTCCGCACTTTTCTGGGCCAAATAAAATTATTTTTTTATATAACACCGCTTCGCTTCTCGCTCTTCTTATGAAACATCAAAGCTTTAGAAAGCCTTACAAAGGATATGACTAATGCAGTGACCACGCAAACGAAGACAAATTAGTGATTAGATACGAGATTTGTATGGTTGCATGGACTTTTATGAATGAACTTAGAGATTTGAAATCCTTTAGCTGTTAATGGAATTTTGTTAAAGAATATTTCATCATCAGTTTAAAAGAAAGATAAAAATTAAAAAAAAAACGACATAGTAAGATTGTATTTGAAGATAATTTGCAAGTTATGATGCAAACCCAGATTAGTGTGGCCACCAAACTGGAAAATGAAGAGAAACTGGTCATTAACCTGAAAGATTTACTTTACCTGTTAGCCACCTTTTGTATCAACCAGGACATTACGCCAACCAATTCACTTAGCCCGGATAGAAACACCTTAGCGGTGTAGGTAAGTAAATTCATTGACACGACCTTTTAACCAATATGCGAGGAAGGGCTGAAAGAAACCAAGTTAGGGAGATAACGCAAAGTAAAGGGAGATTTGATTACGAACCTTTTACTTAGCTTGAGTATAGAAGTAATTTTGTTAGAAACTAAGATATTTTCTATGAAAGGTAACAAGACAGGTTCTCATACAAAAAGAAAACTAAAGCAAACCTAAATTTGATTAGAAAATCACTAAGAGAAGTCGTAGAAAACGAAGAAAGAAAATTGTTTAACAGACAAAATATACTAAAGAAAGACCAAACAATTAAAAGGAGAAAATCCACTCTAGTGAAGACACCATATTAATAAGGTTGATAACGTAAAAAAGCAACATTGCATAAATACGAAGATAACCCTACCTAAAAATTTAAAAATCTTTGGATACCAATGTCAGAGCATGTGATAGAATTAATGACTACATAGTAAACAAATCACTTGCTCACACAAATATTTCCGATATTAAATATCATCTAATGAATGTTATCAGTGAAATTCCAATCATAAAGGAACGCCCTAACATGGGTAATGATGAAGAGGCGTTTCCTACAAGAACATACACCAAAAATGTAGACATGCTAAATTTATGACTTGTTTTTTATTATATTTACTAATTTATGTCTAGTCATCGTTGTTTGTTTTGTTCTGGCACAGGTTGAAAAGCTTATTAGATTTGGAATATAATATGGACACTGGCAGAGTTATGGCAGCAAAGCACAGCGAGCCATGAAATAAGAAGTTGAAGTGAATTTGGAATAATAGGACAAACTTTATAAAGATGAATCATTCTGTACTAAGTGGAAAACGTAAATTACGATTGTTTCATTATTGGAGGCCAAGGCACACATAAAGTAGTTTGTACCTTATGATTAACTATTAAGGTCCAATTTCACTGCTGTAATTCAACGTGATCCACATAAGATAAACTCAGTTAAGCGCTTTGAATGAGTTCAGAGCATATAGCATGTTGATAAAGTTGAGGAGAACTTAGTTAAGCATACGATGAGATTGGACCTTAGTATGTAAGATGTTACAAACTCTAACAAACTGTTGACAAATTCTATATTCGATGCTTAAGCTGAAAATAAGTCCTACCAAATTTCCTCAACCACTTTCTATTTTAGCTTCAACCCCTGATGAATGTTCCTTGACCCACTTCGTAATTGATGAACGCGTCTAAAACGTAGTCAATAGATTAATGACTGAAAGATAGTTCAATGCAAAATTTACCTAGAAATGAAACTGCTTAGCTGCTCGTATTTTAATATGAATAATTCAACCTGTAAACTGACACATTTTGTTAAGCTTGGTAGAGCTAAACTTCGTGGGGTTGTACAAGCATCGTCTTCATTATGTTTAGGAAGCACTGTTTATTTTATTAGATATTACCAACGCAAAAAGTAAAAAAAACTTAAAATTATGTTTTCGATATGTCAAGAATAATAGAACAAACTTTATAAAGATGAATCATTTTGGGCTAAGCAATTGTGAAAACTGGCGGGTCCACAGGAAAGACGAAAATTACGACTCTTTCAAATTAAACTACACCTATAACTGACCTAAAGTGTTTCTAACAAAAGAGTTGCGTTTCTGTATACCCCTTATTTCCCTGCTTCAGGTCGACTCCAGATAATGTATCTGGTCAACTAGCTATTAATTCACTGTGGTTACTTAACTTGATCAATTCTAATTTATGTAGTTTATTTACTGCCAATCCTAAACCAATGTCTTTGTTTTGATCAAATTTGGTTCAAAAAGAAGCATCATTTACTGCTTTGAAGCAAAACATTTCCTGCGACACAGTTCTTACTAAAAACATTCGCAGGCTTTATTGAATTCCAGTATTTATAAACATGATTTTTTTTATTCGGATCAATTGAATATAAAATAAACCAATAAACAATACTGGATAATCTACACAGCATCATCTAGCCCCAAACTAAGTAGAGTTTGTGTTATGGATACTATGTAGATGATTGAATATAATACATTCCATTGATAGATATTTTTATTATACATATAAGATACCCAGAACGCCCAGAACAAATAAATAAATAAATAATGCTGGACAATTCACACAGCATTATCTAGCCCCAAGGTAAGCAGAGCTTGTGTCATAACACATACCCATAGGTACTAGATAACTGATATACATAATATAATACAATACATACATAGATATTTTTTATTATACATAGAAAACGACCAGAACACCCTAAACAAATGTCTGCAGATCGTACCCACATTTGTCCCGAGGCGGGAATCGAACCCACAACCTCCTGCGTCGCAGGCACACCTTCGCCCACCGCGCCACATCGGTCGTCGAAATTTTTGAATCGTACATACACTTCTCTCATGGCGAATTGAACCCGCAACCAACCGCGCCACAGAGGTCGTCAAATATTTTGATAATTTTAAAAATGTGTTCAGCTAAGTGATGTGCATTAAAGGTAGGTCAGAGGCAAATTCAAACGGACCATTATCTAAAACGCTTCAGTATATTTGAGTCATTATATTAAGAGTAAAAAGTAATAAAAGAATTATATCACAAAGTAAGATAACGCATTTAACTGTTTAAATATGAAGGCTCATAAATTGAATGCTGTTCATTGGTTCCCAGACAGACTCATATCTGTTCCAACCATCATAAATCAAGGGAACTATTTGAGAGAACAGAGGAACAAACCGTCATATCATTACTAGCAATGAAAGCATTAGATAAGATATTTGCATCGGACCTTAATAATGAATGTCGCGACAACTCGTAATCAATTTATATCAATAGTGGACAGTCTTGTTAGCTAGTATCAGTTTTAGCCGTAGGGCTGTCGAAATCATAAAACTAAACAGTAACCTACTACTAAGTGTGTCTAAACACAAATAGGTCGGAAGAATGTAGTCGTAACTTTGATTAGACGTGATTGTGACTTTGTGACCTATAAAGGACAATTCATACATATCAGTGAAGTCTGCTCCTGATATGTATGAATGAAGTCTGGTCCGTTCCGGTAACGTGTCCGCTCAGTTCAGTATCAGTGCGAAATATTCTTTCATACAATCTCTATGAACGCATCCCCACCTCTCATTGTCAGTGACGACACAGTGCTTGGATGTGTTCATATAATAATGTATGCAAGAATATTAGCGATTTATGCGGATTTATGCGTTCATAGAGATTGTATGCATGAATATTAGCACTGATACTGAACTGAGCGGACACGTTGCCGGAATTGAGACTTCACTGATATGTGTGAATCGACCTTAACAACTAATAGGAACAAGACACTTTTGATTAATAGAAAGTCAATGCCATTGCTAACAGACACGCCTTAACATTGAATGACAATTTAAATAAAATAACTGTTAACATTGAAACTATTGTATAAAAACCTCAACCTCAACAGCATATATTGGTCCACTGCTGGACGCAGGCCTCTCCGTGATAAAAGCCTTATTGGCTTTTATCTCATGGGGGTAATGTCATAATCCCCACGCTTGGCATGCGGGTTGGGGATTGTAGTTCGGTGATAGATCTATTCTACAAGAGGTGCTGCTGCCCGTCCCCCGGTGTACCTATGTCCCTTAGTCCCTTAGTCGTGTCTTACGACACCCATGGGAAGAGTTGGGATGGTGCAAATCGTAAGCCACCACACGGCACGAAATTAAATTAAGAATTACTGTGTCTATACACAGTAATTCTTTGTTTTATTTCACGTCCTCATCTACGTGGTTCCGGATTTTGCATACTATTGTATGCAAATGATACTTCAAAAGATTCAAGCTTGAGTATATTTGTAACATCGTCACGTAAAAACTTGGATTACCTAGTGTTATTATCATAAGTTTTATTTGTAATTTTGGTAAATAAACATAAAAAATTCTACTGCACATCGGGCTAGAATTTAGTAGAGATATAGTTCTGAACCTAGAATAACACAGGTTACCGTTTATCCATAAAGAAAACACGTGCAAAGTTGCGGGCTGAAGCTAGATAAACACTGCTGTAGCAAGCGGCAGCCCTACGTATCATCTATTCGAATTAAGGCAAAACATGTGTGGCATCTGCCTATGCACCAAGCTCATAAATACTGGTATATACCGTAATATGGACATGTTACTGTACTATACCAGGACATGTCGACAACGGTCTATTGTGTCTTGTACCTGGTATGTAATTGGTTTCGTATTAACCTCGCCTGGAACTGGAATTGTATGTCTGCAAGGCTACGTGGTAAGTAGATAGTACTGTTGTCTGTGAACACAAATTATAATTATTGACCTGAATATTACTTATACGGGTCTAAGTCAAAATTAGTTCTTTGTTTTAATTTTACGTTGTAGTACGTGTTTAGGTAGAGGCATACATTTTACTCCACCGATTAAGTATTTACAAAAAAGATACAATCTTATTAGTTTATTATCATCGTTGTAGTGTAGAATCATATCATCCATACTAATATTATTAATTCGCAAGTAACTGTGTCTGTCTGTCTGTTACCTTATCACGCCTAAACGGCTGGTCAGATCTTAATGAAATTTGACAGGGAGGTAAAAGGTATCCCAGAGACAGACATAGGCTACGTTTTGTTTCAAAAATTAATCTTGAAAGCTTCGATCAAAAATAAGGAGTTCGCGGCCTCCCCCGTAGATACCTAGAGCCTTACAAAAATGTCACTCAAAATTGGGTTCGTTTTGTTTTGACGCAGACAGTTTGCGCAGAGCCTGACAAGTTTTTTCCATACGGAACAAGAGATTGGTGGAGTCGAATTCATTTTATTTTATTTTGTAAGTAGGTAGGTACCTACCTGAGAATTATATACCTACCTACTCAGTTTATTTTCTATAAGGATTAATTAACAGAATTCAGGTAAAGATAACGAATCATTTATTGATGAAACTATAAATTGGTGTCTCAACAGTAGGTATTTATACAAAAGGGTCATTTCAGACATACAATAATTTAAACTTACAATACAATTTCAGACAGGCACTCTAGATTAAAAAGAACTGGTTCCTGTCTGCGGCTTTGCACGAGTTTTTTTTTACGGGAAAAAAATAAACGTTTTATAAATTCATACTTCTGGTAGGTAGGTAAGAACCTAGTCTTTCTTTTATTAGAGAGTCTACGCAAATGAAATTTTAGGGCGGGCCAACTAATTATTTTAAAAATCATCAACTAGTAATATTAAACTTATTTTTATGAAAAATATATTAATACATACTATAAATGAAAAAAAAATTTAGAAGAAATAGCCTCTCCATTTATCAATTTAGAACAAAATTAATATTTTAACATAGGCAAACCAAACAACAATATTTTATGCTGATTTCACAAGTATATGACTCACATCTCAATATACGGGTAAAAAAAATATATAAACTTACTGAAAATAAGAAATTCCATCCTTTTTCAGCACTTTGGACGAGTGATTCTTGCATTTTTTGTACGAGCACTTACCCATGCTTTTTGTCTGAACGCTAAAATGACACTAGTTGAAAAGCTTTCCTAACATGTCAAAATGTATCTCTTTTGCTACTGAAGGTTGTGGCGTGCGTATTGTGAATCTAAGGGGGGCCGGCAAAGCCGGACATTTTTGATCGATGCTTGAAAGTGATAAAATAAGGGGTACGATTTCATCATCATTATCATCATAACCTCACTAAACCACATACTACCTACAACGTATAACCTACTTTCATTATCAATGACCATTTTATGTCACTGTCACATCCGCCAATCTGCCTGTCATTAGGTGTCATGCTATTATTGTAAACAAAAACAATTCAAAATTTCAAATAGGTACGAAATGAAATGAAAATGTGAAATGAAATAATAGCTGCGTAAATAATTCAGAACTCCTCATCAGTACAAGTATACGTACCTATGTACCGTTGTGCCGTTGTAAAGAGGTTTGGCCAAGGAACGCGACTGAAAGTACCTGCTTTAAATGTATTTTATTGAGGCTGAGATTCTCATTGGATGTGGCTCTGGCGAAAGTGCGTGTATCATTCATCCCCAACCTTGTTGCTTTGTCATTTAATAAATCCCGGGGATGGAACCTAAAGGTGACCTAATGAACTGAAGCTATGACCTAAGTCAGTATTTCTAGAATATTCTCTGCCTAAGGTCTCATTGTTTTTCTCACGGCCAACTATTACGTGTCTGTCATATTTTTGTGTGCCCTCCAGAGGGAAAAACGGTAAATGTGCCGCTAGGTCAAGAATCATTGCAGGTCTAAGTCTACTTAGACGGTAGACCACCTCTAACAGCGCTCTACGCGGACGAAGTCGCGGGTAACAACTAGTATTTAATAAAAAAAGATGATTGTGCTTCGACTTTTTCAATCTAAAAGTACATTTGAGAAAGTGAAGGTCGAAAATGTCCAGTTTTGATAATTCAGGTGCCACAAATATTTCAAATTGGCTATGGATATCCTTTATACAACAGGATACCATTTTATCGAATCTTAAGAAATGTTTTTGGGTCAAGTTTCCGAATGTTGTTGAAATGACATTCCGTCGATAAGTTGTATCCTGCTTTCAATATGTTTTCAAATCTTCACTTTATGTAATTAAATTAAGTATGGTCTAATAAAGAGATTTTATTATGACACATTGTTCGTAGATTCTTACATTCGTCGTTGATTCCTCATTGAACCGTTCGAAAAAAAAATGTCTGACTATAAAAGTACGCCGCTTGATATTAAGACCATAGAAACAACGAAGACATTTTATGGTACAAAAAACAGAATCGTCGATTTGGAACCGTAGGAACCTTCTTTTCTAAAATCGGGTACCTAGCTATGAAGTTAGAGATGTATACGTATTTAGGTATAATAAGACGACCGATGTGGCGCGGTGGGCTAAGGTCTACCTGCGACGCAGGAGGTTGCTGGTTCGGTTCCCGCCTCAGGACGAATGTGTGAACGATCTGCAAATATTTGATCAGGGTGTTCTGGTCGTTTTGTGTATAATAAAAAATATCTATATGTATTGTATTCTATTATGTATATCAGTTATCTAGTACCTATAACACAAGATCTGTTTAGCTTGGGGCTAGATAATGCTGTGTGAATTGTCCAGCATTATTTATTTATTTAAGAATAAATCTTAGTAATACTACCAACTGAGTCATAAATACTGCAATAAGTTCTCAACAGCGATTTTTGCGTTTACACCACTTTTTGCTCCCCAGTAATCTATCCCTGCCTTCATTTACCACCATAAATCCTTGTAAACAAATTATACCTAGACGTCCAGTCTCCATTACACCGACCGCTAATGGGCACGTATTCAAACAGACAGATAGCGATTCACGATTGACGATAGTAAATTTTTCGCTTATTGAAGTTAGTTTCACGATGCTGTCAAAGAGTGGTGTTGTAGGTGGCTGGATCACTTCGATTTATTGAGGCTTATCTAGATGTCTAGGAGCACAGAAGAAAAAAACTTAAATTAATAAAAGTTGAGAAGAAAACTTGTTTACTTTGCTGACGAGAGCTAGTTACTTCGCATGTAAAAAAAGTCGCAGTCAAAAAACTGGCAACTCAGGAAAAAAAAACACTACACTTCTTCAAAGGTGCGTTAATTTTCGAGCGTTATCTTCCAGCAAAATTGCCTGTACCATCTCCTGTGGTCCCATACACCTTTAACGGATAAGAACTAGGTGACTTACCCTTGTGATAGTCCTGATCCATCGCTAGAATTTTTTTTACCACTTCGATTAAATGGATTGTTGTACATTTGCCACAAAGTAAATTTGTCACATTTTTTTATACTCCATACATTGAAAGTAAATTCGTCACAAATGCATGTGACGAATTTACTACTAAAATATATGTGTTAATTCGTCACAGGTAAATAAAGTTATTGGATGAATTTTCTGAGTGATCTAGCTATAGCAAAGCGGAGCTCTACCCGCCAAGGTGAAGGTCAGGCTATGTTAGCCTCTGAGATGCTCATCAATTCAATGTAAATAATATTCAGGCATCCGCTGAGCACAATAAAATACGGTATGATGATGGATTGTTGTATTGAGGTAAGAATACCTACTTGCTATTTTATATACCAGTTATTGTGGTGGTTTTGCAAGTCGATATCACGTTTACCTTTTCCATTTATTGATAGTACGTGTGTATAGTAGTGACATGACTTCAAATAAATTAAGTGATATTTTCAATTAGACTGTATTCTGATGACCTCCGTGGCGAGGTGGGCGAAGGTCTGCCTGCGACGCTGGAGGTTGCGGGTTCGATTCCCGCCTCGGGACAAATGTGTGTACGGTCTGCAGACATTAGTTCAGGGTGTTTTGGTCGTTTTCTAGGTATAATAAAAAATATCTATCTATGTATTGTACTATGTTATGTACCTATATCAGTTTTCTAGTACCTACCTATAATACAAGCTCTGCTTAACTTGGGGCTAGATTATGCTGTGTGAATTGTCCAGCATTATTTATTTAATTACAAAGAGAATGAAATTAAGAGGTACGAGAGCGAAAGAACTGAGGATTTTTTAAACGTTTGAATATGAATCTTATATTTTTCAAAATAGTGGGTGTTACGGAGGGTGGTTGCACAAATCTTGATGATTTGCAGTCAATCGAAGAAAATTTGTTCCAGCTGTGGGAAAATATTTCATTGCCTGACATTTTTGCAATTATAATATTTTTTTGATGCACAGAACTACAGCTCAGAACTTCTGGGAATAAGTGAAATATTAAAGGATTCAACTGCTATTATCAATATTTTGACCCAGATTCTATCAAAATAAAAACACAGACAGTTTAACACCCTGACTCCTTGCAATATGATATCTAGCTGTGAAACGTGCAACCCATTCCTCTGCATTCCGAAACCGCACTATCCCTATATCATCGGCTGTTACTAATGAAAGTTAATTGCTGACCATTAAACACAGTGCACTGATAAATCAGTCGATGACCTCGATTTGTATCAATCAAACTCCAATTTGACTTGTGTCAAACGATGATTGGTTGCAACACTGGCTACGCCTAATTGGCTGTATGAGTTTTGCTCGCGCCACGCCACCGCCGGTGCGGTTGGAGGAAACAAACTATTAGTAGATGGAGGTTCGATGCTCTTGTAAGCACTATTTGATCTCTTCACTTCGATTTATAAGTTGTTGGTAATCCTACAAATCTTAAGAATGGTTGCTAATCATAAAATTGGCTCATCGGAACCATTACATATTCATTTTTAGCTGCTAAAGTAAAGAATGAAGTTCTGTGTTCGGCTGTTGTTTTTTTATGTGTTTTCGCCGACATCTCTGTCAATTGAGAGTCTTTCTGACTGTTTTCATATTTTTTTTGGTTTTATATATATAAACAAATAATGAGCCTGGTATGGTATACAATTTATATGAGACCACCCATTTAAATTGTATGTCCAAGGAATTACTATTTATCCGGAAAACTTAAGTACGTAACGTGTGTAAATTGATAGAAAATCGGAGTCGGTTTTTAAAATTTTGTAAAAAGTATCAAGATAAAACTCATTGTCAATCTACATATTCCAAAAGCAATGTCTGGATCTATTGACATTGACGTATTGCACATTTTTGCACCCCGACCTATCCATTTTGCGTTCATAGCTGCGTGATTTGTTGAATAGGCTGTGTGATTGCAACCAACACTTTGGCCTTTGTTTTGAACGCACGTCGCGGCCCATCTATCAATGCTCGGTCTGCCAATTTGTTGTACACATTATATACATTTTGCATTATTGCCATTCCAAAGGGTTATGGTCCGCAAAAGCTGGCATGGATATGAGAAATACACGAGACTAGCAATTTTGGATAGTTTCAAATAGAAAGTTTCGCTACTTGGTACTCGTCTAACTTAAATTGTGTTCATAATAAGTGTATTTTTAAATACTACTTAAATTGTGTTCATTATAAGTGTATTTTTAAATACTAGGTACTTAAATTGTGTTCATAATAAGTGTATTTTTAAATACTACTTTCATTGTGTTCATAATAAGTATATTTTTAAATACTACTTAAATTGTGTTCATTATAAGTGTATTTTTAAATACTACTTAAATTGTGTTCATAATATGTGTATTTTAAAATTTTGCTGTTAAACTGTTGCTCTGACAAAAAATTCAAGCGAACAAAATCAATAACTTTTTGTTTCTTGTTTGATAATTACTATTTATAAGCTGTTTATGCATAAAATTTGACTTGTCTAAGTGCTTGTAAGCCTAAAGAAATAAAGTTATTGACTTCTGACTTGTTTTATTGCTCTCGCGTTTGAAGCAGTATGAAAACCTGAAGCCCGAACACCAGTGTGCACTATTTTTTTGTGTTTGATGATGAATATATAGTTTTTGTTTGTACCTAGCGTTTGTTAACAACCGAGGTAATCGCATAAAAATCTACACAACCGTATAAAAATCTTTCGTTCGATAAACCGTAAAAGAATAAACTCCGCAATACCTTAGCACCATTTACTTGATTGAAGTGTAACTTACTATTGCGTGGAATAAATGAATATGATCCAATGATTTCTTCAAATAAAGTTGATTAGGCAATAAAATACTACAGAGAGCCCATATCAAAGAGCACTTTCATAAGAGCGCTTCCTGTTCCCGCCTATAACTCCTTTCACTGATCACACAATTTTATTTCCATGAACGCTATAATCATAAACATTTTATTGCTATACGTTTGGGGCGAACACTTACGGGGAAAAAGTTTGTATTCGTTATGTCTCAAGAGGTTAGACGAGATATCTATGTCAGTTTGATCGTGTGTTCAAGCTTGATTTATGTGTCGGAGATATAAATTGTAAGGTCATGTTCATTCGTCATGACGTCGACTCAGTATGCGTATGTGTATTGACAGGCACTAATTTCGAACACGAGTAGATGACTAAGGCAAACGCACGTTTTGGTCGATTGTTTAATAATTTCAATTCAGTTATGAAGGCAAGAAGGAACCCTTAAGGAGAAAAAAGCTCAATTGAATACTTACAGCTTGTAAAGAACTAATAGTCAACAGTGTAACACAAAGTTAAACCAGCTTCTTACTCGTAGTTATGGTACATCATGCCGATTGCCTTTAACGTATTCACTGCCGCCTGCTGGCACTTGAGATGGGCATGTGCGTCGTGGGCCATGAAAGTGTTAATCATTGAAGATTTAACTGTTGGAGGAGTATCGGTAAAGTGAGATTAGAACGTTGACAAATTTAATATCTAGAGATATGTGGGTCTGGTATTAAATCTATATCTAGCACTATATAGGCTTATATTATTTAAAAAATGCTGGACAATTATCTAGCCCCAAGCTTAGCAGAGCTTGTGTTATGGGTACTAGATAACTGATAAACATAATATAATACATTACATAGATAGATATTTTTATCATACATAGAAAACGACCAGAACGACCGGAACAAATATCTGCAGATCGTACAAATATTTGTCCCAAAGCGGGAATCAAACCCGCAACCTCCTGCGTCGCAGGCAGACCTTCGCCCACCGTGCTACAGAGGTCGTCAAGTAGTATATATACTTATATCTAACAGCATAAATTTGTTGCTTCTTAATAGCAGCTTCTCTTAGCGATCTAATTACAGACAAGAGAGAACAATAATGCACAATCTGAATATTTATGAGTGCATCTGTGAATTTGATATACCATCTCAACCTGTTCATCTTGAAAATTGACTATGATGAATAATTTATTGTGAGCAGTCAGTGACAGTCATGCTTTAATATAAATCCATCTACCATATTGTATGCAAAATGCCATTGAATGCAGTGCGGGATCATTATTCGAATACTGTTGCGATATTCATCATGGAGCCAGTTGCAGCATTTTAAACAAATCATCTTTAAAGTTGGTTGCTAGACTGGTTGTGGACCTTCTTAAGGTGTATAACTCCAGTCAAACTAGCGCTGCCACCTACTTTATCTGATTAAACCGTTTAACAAAGGAAATTTCAAAAATCCATCGCACCGTTTTTGATGCCTATTACGAGCTTTTTTTAATGCGTCTGTTATTTTTATTCCATTTAGTTTAGACAGTGAATCGAAGTTACCCTTGGTGGCCACCAAAATCTTTTTTCGATTCACTGCCTAAACTAATTAGATTAAAACTATTACAGACGCATTAAAAAAAAGCTTGTAATTCGTATCATAAACTGTGCGATGGATTTTTGAAATTTCCTTTGCTAAACGGAATAATCAGATAAAGTAGGTGGCGGCGCTAGTTTGACTGGAGTATGTGCCTTAAGCGGATCTCAGGAATAAATAGGAGACGGTTTTGAAGTCTTTCTGCAATATTGATGTGGGTAGACTTAGACTTAAATAATATTGTATTATATAAACTTACGATTAGTAGTTTATTTCTAGCTTCATCCACTTGTGGACAAAAAACGTAAGCGAATAAAACCAACACAATAAAAACATCTTATTTCTTACTTGATAATAATAACTATTTATAAAGCTGTACAACAATAGCAACAACAACAAAGCTGTTTACAATTTGACTTGTCTTGTTTATTTTGTATGCCTAAAGAAATGAAGTTATTGACCTTTGACTTTTGGCAAACAGTTAAGCAGTAGACAGACAAAAGATGTTAAAGAAAACATAGAATCAATTTGAGCACCTCTTCCTTTAAAGTCAATTAAAATGAAGACAATAATTGTGACTTAAGTGAAAATCAGTACCACTTACAATGAAATCAAAAATATATTGCTGTCAAACCAGTTGGATTCGCTGTCTATGACAGACAGACATATCATATACTTATATGTCTGTCTGTCCGGTAGTAACCGGCCGTACTGTAGCCATAAAATTTACAGACCAATTACTTTAAGTAGGTACAAGTCCAACATGTTTTACAAATTTTGTAAAAAGGTTATTTAAAAACCCTTCTTTGCTGGACAAAAAAGCGAGTTCACAGAACCCATTAGTAGCACCGTAAATGATAAGTGCATAATTTTCATTCAACGTTTGTTTTCGAAGATTGGAGGTTAGAATTAGAGGTCGTTAGTGTAATGGGTGCCCTACATACTGCCGTTACAATAAATTTCTTAATTGCCCACTCTATTGTCGACGGCAGAGATTCTCGGGCGGTGATGCAAAAGTGATCTCACTACTTAAGGAAGAATGTCAACAGCACTAAATTGTAGATAGATGAGAAACACCAACGACCAAATTTAAATTAGATTAAGCTAATAAATGTCATTATTATGGAGCTGAATCTTATTTTAACACGAGAAACGTCTTGCGTTTAGAAATGTGGAAGAAAACACATCCAATTTGGAATATTTTAAAGAAAACTCATCGTTTCCATGAAGTCTCTTTTCAACAATTTACATACAGAGGCTTGTTGTAGGTACAAACTTCACTAGGATTTTTTTTCAAACTTCTTTGTTATAAAGGAAAATAATAAAAGTTCGTAAGGATAAGGAAAACAGATGGTGTCTTGTAGAATGAAGATGACTACCAAATATGAAAACTTCAGCAAGTTTATTAGAAAGAAAACTTATAAGAGGCTTCCATACTTTTCAGAACTAAACAAACGTAACATTTTGATTTATAAGGTTGATTTTGAAGTCTACCATCAATTTTGTATAGAGTCCTCGAAAGAGTCTACAAATATGGATTTTGAAACCTAGTTTTATAGGTAACAAAAGCGAATCCCATTGAAACGTTGATAGAATAGAACAAAAAAACCAGTGTTTGTGTTGCAATCAATCAAACAAAGCTCGTACCGAAAGCAGACTTTAGGATTCGAGCCTTTATTATTCGGCATTGATATTTTGACTTTTTTATTGTTTGAATGGATTTGTAACAACTGTTACGATGTCTGTGTTTTAACTTCTGGGTAGAAATATTTTGATTCCTATTTATGAAAAAGGCTCTTTCAGGTAGCTTTTTTATTTTCAGGTTTCAGAGTGCAGTCGCGCTCCACAAGGTATGGGTATGCTATTAAACATTAAATTAGACGATTAATTAGGATGAGGATTAATTAGTGAATTTTGTAGTTAAAAAAAAATTAAGATGAAGTTGGTGTCAGGAATAAAAACATGTTTTTTTTTTCATTCTTTGCTGCCAGTGCTAATGCCCACATTAATGACACACACACACACACCTGAGTCGAGTTTCCGAACAATGGAGTCTTGTTGAAGTATTAACATTGAAGGCATCCAATCAGTCAGAGCATCGGTTAGTTGATCAAACAACAAAAAGCCCACACTCAATCAAGTAGAACGCAACGAGGTGTTAACCTAGCACTATCAATCATCCGAATAGACTTCGTTATCCACTTGGATATAAGCCAAAATTGTAATAAAGACGAACTCGTTAAATATTGGGCGGTGGCTATTTAAGTGGTCTCATAGTTGTTATGTAGCATTCGGGATGAAGTTATGGAAATAGATTTTATTATTTAGCTTCGTGGCTGTTTAGAATGTCAACGCCCGTGTCGAACCTACGGGGACAAATTTTGGGGCACGAATGTAATAATATTATAGTTTATATTAATAACTGTCTATAAATTTTATCTACCTGCGCAATATCTGCCGCCAAGATGTGTAGAGCTTGTTTAAATAAATCACTCTTATTTTCTTTATGTTTTAACTAAGCCTGATCACGAGAACGTCTCAAGTTGCAATATTTTTCAATGAAATCGTGAAGAGAGACGTACTTATATCTGAAATTCGTTTGTGTATTCGGGCGTTACATTCGTAAAGTAAGCAAAGAATCTTACATAAACTTAATAAGAATACCTATGTTATGTGTCAAGTTAGGCCGAAGGCAAATTAGTAAGTGGACAGCATTGGAAGTGGTCAAGTTAGGAAGTGGACAAAGTCGTCCTGAGGGTTAACCAAATCAACGAATGTAAATGATTTTTTACATGCCGATAAAAATAAGGCCACATCGTCGTACTAAAAGTTTATGATGTGAACAATTTGTACACGTATCGTTGTATTACCAATCGTAATGATTGATTGTGACCATAATGAAGTTGATTTGATTCATTGATTCATTGCGTCGAGCTACCTACCAATACAATGGGTAATCTTTCATTTGTACTTATAGATTTAGGTAACTGTTTGTTATATTATTTGATTTTAACTATAAAGATAACACGAATTGCTTATAATTTAGGTAGTTGGTAAAACAGCTATCGTTCGCTTGTTTCGTAACTTTCAAAATAAAAGCTCATAAAAGAAAAACAGCATTCAAACCTACCCATGAAAATTATATCAAACTAGCTGGCACGGCAAACTTCGTTTCGCCTTAAAATCAGAGATGGCATTACATACGAACAATGTGTGAGAAAAAGATTTTCTTCATATTCTTCAAAATATCTAATTATCTATGTTTTCATACTTTTACTTCATCGCAAAGTTATTTATTCGATGTTAACGATCCGTCGTCTGTCAATTCTTATTAATTTTTTATATTTTCACATTACAGCACAACGCTTGACGAAGAATCACAGACATCGGAATATCATAAGCGCCCTTTACCTAACAAGGTACTAAAGAAGGTACATACGAGTGGAGCCAACTGTATATTCTCGTAGACATTGATAACATGCTCCTCAAGTAGATAATTAAGAGACTAATAGAAGGACATCGCTGACTCGCAGGAACTTGAAGCATAAAATCCTTTTCTTCATGTTATCGCATTTTCTCAGATGGGAAAAATGTGTTCCGATAATGTGTCTTGGAACTCGCTTGTTTTTTCTTCGCTTTGAGGAAAATACGTTGTAATATAGCGAGACATTTGCAAAGTTGAAAGCCTATGATGTTCAGTAAATTAGATGTTCCTTTGTTATATTGAGTTATCGTATTTTTACTTTAGTAAATTCTATAATTTTTCTTGAATATAATCTGGTTGAACGAATGATTTATCTCTAATATGTATGCATGCAACTGCAACAGAAAGAAAGAAAATGATTTATTAGACACAACAAACATTATGGTTTTTATCATTTAATTGTTTCTTATTTTATTTTGATTCAAGGAACAGAATCATTGATTTGAAAAAAAAAAACTGTGCGATGTATTTTTGAAATTACCTTTGTTAAACGGAATAATAAGATCAAGTAGGTGGCGGCGCTAGTTTGGGTCAGGTATGCGCCTTAATCAAGTTTATACTGCTTTAATGAACGATCTCACTACATATAACCATTAACTACTCAGTCCAAATAAATGTCATATCTACCTATCAAAAGTGAAACTGGCCGTCAGCATTAATTTATTAAAAGTTGCAAAATTCAAGAGTACAGCAAACAAAATGCATCTCTTATACCGTATTAATTAAAGCAAAGGTAAACAGCACCCTCGTACCATCATTCAAAAAAGAAACAGAATACTGTCACGTATAGAGTCAGTACCTATCTATGTTTTATTTCTAACTACCGTCATACCCTTTTACCATAAGACTATCAAATGCATATTGCGAGAGTCTAATTATTTTAATTAGGAGTTACATTATTAACAAAGAAAATTACAAACAAAGAATAGACACAAATTAGAACTAGTATTTACAATTGAAACGGTTGAGCTAACAGATTGTTTAATTACATAGAAATTAAGACAGTAATTGAAAGTGGGTGAAGTAAAGAAATAGCTAACAATCTTCCAGCTAGCAAAATCTTCCAATGTATACTTTGTTTGGTAACCTGGTTACCTGATAATCAATTTGAGACTTGGCTTAATGGAATCTTACCACTAAATTCGGCGAATCAGCCCGGGCGAATTGGTGTGACATAATTTCAGAATGTGAATTTATATTTTATTCCGCCGACAGTGTTTTGTCAACATGTCGGCGACTTCAGCGTGTTGACTACAATACATCTATACCTATTCCATGTAGGTATTATTTTTCATTTTGGTTCGACTGACAATCAAATAGTCATGATTTACCTATTCGATTTTTTCTGGCAATCGATTTTGTTTGTGAAGAAGTTGTAATCGTTTTTGTTATTGTGGTTCAACATTTTGTATTATTTTACAGACTAATAACGTAATAGTGTCTTATAACTTTATTTTTGTAAGAAATTAATAAATCCCAAAAATTTACGATCCCGACGGGATTCGAACCCGCACCTTCCCCTTCAGCGCAGGGGTGCTCTTTTTCCAACTAAGCTACGTGATCTTATCTAGTCGGCCCGAAAATCTTTGGGAGTTCTTTCGGCACTTACGCCGTCAGCGCCACCTACAGAGGAAACAATGAAGTTATCCAATTCTGCTCAAAGACCAAATTTACATTTAGTTCTTTGACGAGAGGTTTTGCCGTTGCTTGATTCTAAGGTTTTTATTTATTATACTCTGGGTAATTTCTAAGAAATTAATAAATCCCAAAAATTTACGATCCCGACGGGATTCGAACCCGCACCTTCCCCTTCAGCGCAGGGGTGCTCTTTTTCCAACTAAGCTACGTGATCTTATCTAGTCTGCCCGAAAATCTTTGGGAGTTCTTTCGGCACTTACGCCGTCAGCGCCACCTACAGAGGAAACAATGAAGTTATCCAATTCTGCTCAAAGACCAAATTTACATTTAGTTCTTTGACGAGAGGTTTTGCCGTTGCTTGATTCTAAGGTTTTTATTTATTATACTCTGGGTAATTTCTAAGAAATTAATAAATCCCAAAAATTTACGATCCCGACGGGATTCGAACCCGCACCTTCCCCTTCAGCGCAGGGGTGCTCTTTTTCCAACTAAGCTACGTGATCTTATCTAGTCGGCCCGAAAATCTTTGGGAGTTCTTTCGGCACTTACGCCGTCAGCGCCACCTACAGAGGAAACAATGAAGTTATCCAATTCTGCTCAAAGACCAAATTTACATTTAGTTCTTTGACGAGAGGTTTTGCCGTTGCTTGATTCTAAGGTTTTTATTTATTATACTCTGGGTAATTTCTAAGAAATTAATAAATCCCAAAAATTTACGATCCCGACGGGATTCGAACCCGCACCTTCCCCTTCAGCGCAGGGGTGCTCTTTTCCGTCGGGATCGTAAATTTTTGGGATTTATTAATTTCTTAGAAATTACCCAGAGTATAATAAATAAAAACCTTAGAATCAAGCAACGGCAAAACCTCTCGTCAAAGAACTAAATGTAAATTTGGTCTTTGAGCAGAATTGGATAACTTCATTGTTTCCTCTGTAGGTGGCGCTGACGGCGTAAGTGCCGAAAGAACTCCCAAAGATTTTCGGGCCGACTAGATAAGATCACGTAGCTTAGTTGGAAAAAGAGCACCCCTGCGCTGAAGGGGAAGGTGCGGGTTCGAATCCCGTCGGGATCGTAAATTTTTGGGATTTATTAATTTCTTAGAAATTACCCAGAGTATAATAAATAAAAACCTTAGAATCAAGCAACGGCAAAACCTCTCGTCAAAGAACTAAATGTAAATTTGGTCTTTGAGCAGAATTGGATAACTTCATTGTTTCCTCTGTAGGTGGCGCTGACGGCGTAAGTGCCGAAAGAACTCCCAAAGATTTTCGGGCCGACTAGATAAGATCACGTAGCTTAGTTGGAAAAAGAGCACCCCTGCGCTGAAGGGGAAGGTGCGGGTTCGAATCCCGTCGGGATCGTAAATTTTTGGGATTTATTAATTTCATAGAAATTACCCAGAGTATAATAAATAAAAACCTTAGAATTTATTTTTGTAATCAGAATAATAATAATACAATAAAATAGTATAATTTTTGTTGTTTTATTTGCTATTCGCTTCTGCTTACGGCATTATACGCATTTTTCCATGATAAAAAGTAAGACAGATTGAGTTACTGCGGTTAACTATGTATATATTTATACTATTTCATGGAAAAATTGTCTATGACAGGTTGAAGTTTTTCGTAGACACAGTTACTTTTGACAGATAGAGATGAATCTGTCGTCTCGAAAAATATGGGGACTTGCGAAAGTTCACATTTTTATCGAGCCGACATACAATACAATACAAAAACACTTTATTGTACACCAGAAAAAGAACATACAAAAAGATAAGTCATCTTCATTACATACTATGTCCCCCCATTGTATGTACTTGTCTCATGTAATGTCTTTTTGTATGTTCTTTTTCTGGTGTACAATAAAGTGTTTTTGTATTGTATTGTTTGTATTGTATGTCGGCTCGATAAAAATCTTAACTTTCGTAAGTCCCCATATTTTTCGAGACGACAGATTCATCTCTATCTGTCAAAAGTAACTGTGTCTACGAAAAACTTCAACCTGTCATTTAGTCTACATTCACTCACTTGCCAACAAGTAGGAAATGTCAAAGTCATGGATAAAGCAAACATAATAAAATAAATACGGCGTATAGCCCTCTATCCCTAAAGTAAAAGCCTGTGCTGATGGGTAAGTCAAAACCTTATTGTCAAATCAATCAGTCAGTCCAATCAGTGAGTTTTCTTAAAATTCTTAAAATAAAAACACAACCTAATCTGAACCAGATGATGTTACATTTGTTTATGTAGTAGGTACCGAATATTTTTTTATTGGTTTGGTTCCTGATGTAAAATAAAAGCTCGTGCAGCCTGAACATCCCTCTATACTTTAAAATTCCACGGCGCAGTCTAAACAATGAAACGGAGATTGCATCCGTGATGACATCAGTTTAAACATTGCAGCGTTTTTCCATGTCTCATTACGAGAGCGGTTTATTTTACAATGTAGGTACGCAATGTTCGCAGTTTATAGGGATAGGTAGATATTTTGTCAAATATTGACCTAGAATATACTAAATATTGACCTTTAACTCGGCTTTGAAATGATTTCATTTGTGAAAATGTGTGCGAGTGTTTTAGATTGATGAAATAAATAAATAAATAATGCTAGACGATTCACACAGCATTATCTAGCCCCAAGCTAAGCAGAGCTTGTGTTATGGGTACTAGATAACTGATATAGATAATACAATACAATACATAGATATTATTTACTATACATAGAAAACGACCAGAACACCCTGAACAAATTTCTGCAGATTTGTCAAATAGTGATTCCAACAATGTTAGGCTAGGTACTAAAAACTCATAAACAAGACAAATATTTCAGCTCCATAATTATAAAAACGCAATCAAATCCCGGTAAAGACTGGGGAGTTTTTTTCGTTCCCGCGGCTGTCTGGCTCCGTGCTAATATTTACTTCCGTGCATTATTACTGCGCTCAGTCCAGGTACAATGAAGGGGATGGAAGATACCTGGTAACTCCGGAATGTTAGTAGCAATAGTGAAGTTATCCAGTATCAGCAAATGCAGCATTCTACGAATGCTGGATAACTTTTGAAATTGAAGAATAATGGTAACATCTAGACTTTTTAACAACACTTAGGTACGTTTATGTTGATATTGATACAGAATTGGACAGCAAATGCCTAAAACTTTTGAATAAATCAAAATGGCTTTTATATTTTGTAAGCGTACTTAATTTCTCCTTATATCAAAGTTTAACACACATTATTCACCTATACTACTATATTATGCAGTATTAAATATATTAACAACAAGAGTTCTATCTTTAATAACAAAGATAATTACAATCAAATAATAGAAACAAATTAGAACTAGTTTACTGTTGCCAACAATCTACAGGTAGCTCAACTGATCCGTATCAATACCAGTCGCAAGCTTAAAACCCGTAGAGCCTCGGTACCCCACGGACCTAGAGTCTCGTCTCGAACGCATTTTTTTCTATAAATGTAAGTCAAAACCGAAAAATGTGTGTGAAAATGGAAATTGCGAGTAGTTTGAAATATTTATAACTATCCAATGGATGCTAATACCAACATTTTCTATCTATCCATTTATTCATTCATAAGCTAAAAACATCATTACCCACTTCCATATTTCCATCTTTCTGCACAGGCTTTTTCAAAGATCTGATGCAGGTAAATTATTCAAGCTGCATACGCTCACCGTGCCTCGCGTAAGATAGAAGAGTTTCATCATAAATGCATACATCTTGTCCTATGAGATGAAAGTTGACTGCAGAGTTGTGATTACGGAAGAGTGGTCTGTTTTTGTTTGCTTGAATTACTTTATAGGTATTAACAGCCGGTTTTCCGCTGGTTGTCACTTTGTTATACGAATCAATTATCAAAGTTCTTGTCAACGTTAATTTGGCAAGAGAAAGAACTATTTGACAACAGATTAAAAAACTATGGATTAGTTTATCAGCATACGAACTACACAACTGACAAACAGCCTGTGTTTGTTATAGTGGACTAGTATTTAGTTTCAAAATCACGATGTACTCAAAGAAATGTGTGTTGTAGCCTTTTTAACCCTCCTAAATTGTAAAATATAACGTCTGGTCAAAGATTTAAATCATGGAATACAAATATCTCAGGTACCTACGTATTATTTAAAAACGTTAAACCGACATCCTACATTAAAACGAAAATATCAAAACAAAGAAGCAATAAAGCCTTTATTTCATTAACGCCATTAACTAAAAGTTTACGAGGTCACCTTGTTAGGGTAACGATAACAGCATCATTACAATAATTTGAATGTTTAGCGTTACCTAACTGTTTTGATTTTAATTGGTTCTGTGTTTTACGGAGTAGCAAGGTTAGTATAGTTACTAGACTGCCCTAATAATTGCTAGTAGCCTTAAAGTTTGGCCAAAACCGATTATCTACAAAATCTATCGGTATCTTAAATACCTGCGTGTATCTATGATACCCTAACCGTCCTAGCCAAATTTCGGCCACGGCGGTCTAAACGAAGACTAACCAGGTGAGCTGAATAGAGCACAGAATCTTTATCTTCAAAGTACTTGAAGGTTAAAAACTTAATATAACCTTAAAAAAACTTAAATAATTAACCCTGAGTCTGTATTAAAGATGTAGAGTAAGGTCGTCAAATGATTAAATAATCGTTCACACTTCAAAAATAATTATAAACCGATACAATCAAAATCGAATCTCCCATTAACATTGAAACAGATCCACGCGCAAACTATTCAAACTCGAATTCAGTTAATAAATCAGAGGCCAATAAGTATGAGGTCAATACACAATCGTGGTTATTCAATTTTCCGCTCATAAATTTGGCTCAAGCACTGTTCTGTTTCACTATGACTATACGATCAAATTAATTATTAATTACTCGTTTAATCACCGTGAAATTCTCCACAGCTGTGAGTAACCTCAGTCTTTTTCGGAACAAAGAGATGCTGTGAACATTATACTGAGGACATGGTCCAAAATTTGACTAGAAAAATATGCACAGGTTGGAAGAACCAGTATTATTGGATATATATACACAGATAAGCTGCCAATGTCGCAAATAGCTTGGAGTGCTTGGGAGTTGATTACTTATTTTAATCAGAGTGAAATTCTCTATTGCGTAGTGAGTGCGTAGCTCCGATCCAATACTCGTACGTTCACACTTCTATGTGCATAATATCCAGCGGAATCTAGGTCGAATGTTGATTGCAGACACTCTCCTCATATCGAATTCTTTTTTTTCCAGCGAACGATCTCGACTACGCGAAAAATTTCATATCGCGGCGTTTTGCAAGTAAAATCAGATAACTTTTGACACTTCAATTACGTAGATGGCCGTCTCTAATTTTTTTTTCAACACGTGTCATTCGCACGCAAGAAGTTTTGGAACAAAAATAGTCGTACCGAAAGTTTTTCAAACGAAAATGAAGGTGATTATTATGGCAAGGAAATTGAAATTTGCTTTGAAGAGGCTGGGACGGGGCAGGTGGCGATTGATCATGTACTCGCAGTTTCGCCCTCTAGGCGGTTTTGTATTGTTTTATGTGTTTTAGTTTACGCTTGTTAGTTTCCCATTAAGTTGCAGAGCTGTGGGGCCTTTGCTTAATTCGTTTGTCTTGCCTGTCTAGACGAGATAGCATTGAGGCGGTGTACATCTTCATAAAATTAAACCTCTAAAGATACATGAAGGTTTTGCGTATGTTTATTATTTTAAGAATAGTTTGAAGTCAGTGCAAAATCAGTTCAAAGGAAGCTGTAAATTACAAGTTTCGTTTCTTTGTCTTTACAAAAGATGTGTTAGAGACCACAGTTAAGTTGACAGATACAAATCTTCATTTACAGCTTGACAAAAAGTCGCCAGCTGTTGGTGTAAATCTGACAGGACCTGATTTCTGCATCTTTGTTCTTGAGTTCTATTAGCCGGGAAATGTTTTGTATATCCGCGTTAATCCTCAAATAAAATAAATTCTCCTTCAACGCAATAAAGCAGAAATTTATTTCAATCTGACCATTTATCACCGTAAAACGTATTAGGCTTATAGTTTCCTAAATTCATTCATAGCTATTACTTTGTGTTTATGAGACTGTAACCTAATTCTGGTAGATATAGAGATTTGCTCGTTATATATATTTCTTTCATTCTTATTTATGGACTTTTTTTACTAATTCCAAATAAACTGTAATATCTTAACCTATAGTATAGATTTGTATCATAATATATGGAGCTATTTTTAATGTGCCTGTCGGTCACATGTTAACTCAAACGTCATGTACGTTTTAGCTTATTTTGCGAACTGCAACGGCAAGACCGAAACGCAAAGCTGTCAACTAACAGACGATCATGTTTACACTACATTTCGTTGCAACTAATGGCTCATTTTGTCAAATACCGCCTCCGTGATACCATGAATCACTCTAATGAATCACTGCCCGAGATTACTTGATAGATCTTCTAAACCGTTAACTCGTTGGGCGATATTTTGTTCCGCAACATGTAGTGCGCTTTATAATGATATCGCAAAGTTTTAGTGGCAGTAAATTTTATCTTTATTGCAATGCTCTAAAGTTTATCATTTGTCTCCCAAATATACGTTGGATGACCAAGAATAAAGCCTGTCTGTTTTTGGTTTGTGAAGAAGACTTACACTTCGTGTTGTGTGTCTTCATTCCACTAACATCGCTTAGTGTAAACACCACCTTATTTGATAAATCTTCCAACACTTAATATTAATAATTCACTTTACCGGATTAAGTGCTAGACGTAAATAAGTTTATATTTTATTCTGGATTTAATGGTATCGTTAATATTTGAGGCACGTAAGTCACGTAACGTAACAGTAGGACCAATATCTTAATGCAGCCAATTAATTACTAAGTAGCCATAAATCTAAGACCACTTTAGATTTCTTAAATCTAAAAAAGGTTCATTCTTATTTGGGACACAAAAACTGCATTTGTGGTGGAAAAAGTATCTGGAGTTGTGTTTTTATAAAGCTATACCCAAAAACGGAAATACGTTCTCCTAAAATCTTTGCGGTGGTAGGTAGGTAGTGATTTTATATAAGCGAAAGATAATAACGGATTTATACAAATAAAATGCAACAACACGAAAGATCTTTAGGAACTTCAAAAAAAAAAAAGAACTTATCAATAAACATCCGTGTGTGGCAGACTATAAAGTTTAAATTAATAGTACGGATTACATATACCCAAACATCGAAACCAAAACGAGTGACTATCCTCCTGGAATAAACAAAATAACAAACAACGCTAAAAGCGACAATTTTGTGGAACAGTGTTCATAAATTAAAGTTCATTAAAAGTTACCGGACTGTTTATGAGTCTGTTCTGTTTTGTTCACGTTCACGTTGTGAGTATCGTTCAGTTTTATATTTTGTCTGAATAATCATTTTCAGGTAATTCAGAGTCTAATATAAATAAACTCAATGCATTGTATAGATATGATGGCTGATAGAGGAAAGTGGAAAAAATTGTTATGCCGACTTCACCTAGAGTAGCATAAGGACAGGAGAAAGAGAATGAAGTGGTGTTCAATTCAATTAAAATGTCTTACATAGATAATTCTTTATTGTACCACAAAAACACAGAAAACAGTACAGAAATAAAAGCTTTGAGAAGAAGTACAAAGGCGGCCTTATCGCTATGAGCGATCTCTTCTAGGCGACCTTGGGATGGATTGGACATGTAAGAACAAAAAAGACGGTGGCACTTGAAAAAAAAGAAATTATAAAATAATGATTTAATACTTATCTACTAAATATCTACATAGCCTACAAAACAAAAAGTCTTAGAAATTAATTACTTAGTTTCAATAAATGTTTTTAAAATTTCACGACAACGAAAAGAAGCTCTTAGTTTAGAAGTAAGAACATCGTAAAAAATACAATTTCAAGAAAAAGCCAAAAACATTGTTTCATTTCAAGTTCTTTGGCTCAGCGAATGCCGCTTGCAATATTCATCATGTTGTTGGCTCCTGTGACTTTAAACGGTGCATGTCCGTTTTAGGGTTCCGTAGTATTTTAACATCAAAATTCACAAAGAAAATAAATTATTTTTAAAAGTTCGTAAGCCTATCTGGGTATAGTCACATCTGTACTAGTAAACGTATTATCTCGCAATTCGTCTTGTTCTTGTACCACCGTCATTACTATCAGATTAATTAATATCATAAAGGTGAAAGTTTGTGCCTTTGTGAGTGATGTCTGGGCAAAAATAACGCCAAACTCACTGAACGTATCGAGATGAAAAGTTCGATTAGATATTAGATCTAGATTTTGATTAACAGGCACCCCATCTCGATAACAACCGTGCAGAGGAATTTGTAAATAAAAAAATTTCGTGGCAAAATCCCAGACTGTGGAAGTTCCTATTTTATGAGCTCCTTTGAAAAATAATAAGAGTACCTGTTAAGAAGTTTTACAAATATAATGGTAACAAGTCTTGGAAAATTACATTTTAAAAGATCAGATTGACGGAACCCTATAGTAAGCTCATGCTTGTTACGCTTCGCCACATTTATTTTCATTTGTTCTCGCCACGATTGCTGCCAGTGTTCATAAAACTATGTAGTTTTCCTTGTTTTACACACTGTTTTATATTTCAAGAGCCGTTTTGGGAGTAACAAGATGTTTTATAGTATTGTTCTTTCCATCTCTGTCATGCAAGAGTCTGCAACGACCGAGAGCAATGAAAATGCACCAGAAATTGTGTATACCTACCTACTTAACAGTAATTTGACGATCGATGTAGCGCGGTGGGCGAAGGTCTGCCTGCGACGCAGGGTTCGATTCCCGCCTCGGGACAAATGTGTGTACGATCTGCAGACATTTGTTCAGGGTGTTCTGGTGTCGTTTTATATGTATAATAAAAATTATCGATCTATGTAATGTATTTTATTATGTATATCAGTTATCTAGTTCCCATAACACAAGCTCTGCTTAGCTTGGGGCTAGATAGTGTGTGCTGTGTGAATTGTCCAGAATTTTTTATTTATTTAGTCCGTCGTAGTATTTTCAATTCTTGATAAACCACTACACAGGTAGATAAGATCGACAGTAAACAATCCGGAAGAAGCATTATGCCTTGGTGTGACTAAATCCGGTCAACACTGCTAGCACGATCGACTCTATCGGCGCTGCGACAGACCGACCCCGATGGAGACACATCGTGCATTCCAAGGTCCTACCTTAAGGTCCTGACCCTCAGCACTGAGGATAGGAACCGAAGGAAGAGATAGATAGAACTATCAATTATACTTAAGAAAAATTAGATAGATAGATAAAGATTTTATTTGCAACTTCAGACACACACATACAAAATACAACAATTATACAGTACACTAGTAAAAACAAACAATAATAAAATATAGTTGACATAAAAAGCAACAATAATTAAATCTAGGTAAGTTTTCTATGGGTGCTGCAGTATGTCAAAAAGGCCTTGGCTCAGTGTAATATTTTGCTAAAGAAGCAAAAGCACTGATTTTCAGCCATGACCTATTACATTGTTTTATAATAATGTGTATTGGTATATTTTTTGGGTTTAAAAAAAAGAAACTTGTTAAACCTTAAACTCAATCACTAATTTTAATAATGTATAATAAAGTATGTCATTTTCATCCTCCTAAAAAAATTGACGTGGCAATTTAATATACATAAACTTGAAATTAATTTACCTTGTCTATGATTCTGGAGTATTATGTGTCAAACCTTGTATGAGATAGTTGGGTTAATTTCAAAACTCGTTACACCAAACGTGACTCAGAACATGTTAATTGGGCAACTAAGGCTTTACAATTAGTACTTCCAGTAGCTGCTAAGACTTGCTGATCCCCTACTAAAGTTTTGCATAATATTAAGAGTATCCAGTGGTGTCGTTGCCTTCTTGAACACTGCGACGTACCCATAACATTTTTAAGGTAATTTGATCACAATAAAGAGTGTTAAGAGTGTTCTTGAGTGGAGACCGCGACTCGGCAAACGTAGTGTAGGACGCCCTCCGACCATGTGGGATGACGATTTGCGAAAGACTGCTGGCAGATGCTGGATGCGGCGAGCTGAAGACAGGGCGCTATGGCGCTCATTAGGGGAGGCCTGTGTCCAGGACTGATATAGGCTGATGATGATGATGATGATGAAGAAAGAGCGACAGCCCTTTTTGAAATTATGAATTTAGCGACACAGTTTTAAGTGGATTCTTTCTAGTGTAATCTGTACTATAATATTATAAATGCGAAAGTGTGTTTGTTTATTTGTTTGTTTGTCCTTCCTTCACGCCCTAACTAAGCAACCAATCGGCTTGATTTTTGGCATGGAGATAGTTGAAAGGATGGAAACGAGATTTTCAGAGACGAAACTAGTTGACGTCTTGCTTTGATAGGTATTTTTTCATATTGTAGTTGGCGTCGTTTTTCTTCTACAACGCGGACTACATTTTGTTAGAAATTATCGGAGGTTTTTTCGCGGAATAATAATTGTTATTAAATATTTTCATCCTTATATTTTTTAATCCCATTTCCACTTTTCATCCCATAAATCAGTTCCCATGGGATAGAAATAACCTTAGACAACGCGTGCGAAGCCGCGAGCAGCCGCTTGTATCAAATATTTTACTGACTTTTACTGACTACCCGTACGATGCATTCAATTTTCAATTCATACTGAACAATTTGTCTGAACTTACAAGCATAGTAAGGCCTCGTTAATGATCTAATTGGAAAGCCATGGTAGTTCACATGAGACCTGAGTAATTGATATCGCAAACAATATCTCTGTAGATGTGTAAATAGCTTTTTTTTTTTATTCACAGTGTATATCAGCTTCGGTAAAAACCGGTACCTTGTGAGCGAAGTTGCGAGCAGACGCTGATATTATTTCTATATGGTACCATGCTGCAACGTGCGTTACTTCACAGTACAATATAATGTAAATGTAAGACGGAATAGGTCTTATTCCGTCTTACGTATAGTATATAGGGTTATTAGTAAATTAGTGACAATACGTGAACTGCAGGTTCAGTCCATCATCACAAACACGTTTGTGAAGACGCCAGGTCTTAATTCTTAATTTTGGTATTGGTAATGGGTACCCCCCGCCATTCAATAATCGTTCGTTAGAGAGGTTTTTAATGGTATTTGAAACTCAACTTAAAAGCACCTCTGCCCTGAATTAACAGAAGATATGAAAGGTGAAATAAATATCGGTCTTAAGTAACTCGTTGGGTTTCAGACAAAGATGTTTTTTCATTTAGTATCAGAGGTGACTTATATTTTTTTTTTAATTTAGACTTGGCGCCTTTACGAACGTGTTTGTGATGATGGGCAGGACCTGCAGTTCACGTATTGTCACTGATTTACCAATAACCCTGTATATTTCCAATATCGGGGTCTAGAAAACTTGGCGCGCTAGATATTAATAGCCAATTAGCGTCAATACAATTAATAAGCTCTAGTTGAACACGTCCAGCTATCAACCACAAGGACATAACAATAACAATTACAGTAACATACAATATCATCAAGTGTTATGTGATGGTTCCGACTCCTACTGGGAAATGTGTAACCGCTCCTATGGGTGCAATCTAATTCAATATCGATGCCATAACAATTTCCTTATTGTGTTGCTTATTTTTCTGTTTGTTTGATTATTGGTGTTTAGGTTTTATTATTGGATAAGAAATGTCGGTTCTTATATTACTTTTAGTCATCATCATGATCATCCGCCTATATTATTCCACTGCTGGATATAGGCATCCCCTAATGAGTGCCATAACGCCCTGTCTTCTAGCTTGCCGCATCCAGCATCTGTCAGCAGTCTTTCACAAATCGTCATCCCTCCTGGTCGGAGGGCGTCCTACACTACGTTTGCCGAGTTGCGGTCTCCACCTAAGAGTTTACACGTTTACCCCAGCGGTTGTCGGTTCTTCTCGAGATAATATGGTCAGCCCACTGCCACTTCAGTTTGCTAATCCTTTGAGCTATGTCGTGTTAGGTACACGACACACTTTTAGTGATCCACTGAAAAATGTTAAATCTCATGTACTATCAAATAAAAAAATTAAATCAAAACTAAACTACAATTGAAACAATTGAGCTAACTGCAGACTGTTGCAAACAATCTACAAGTAGCTCAACTGATCCATATCAATACCAGTCGGAAGCGTGCCCAAGACGCGCTAGCTGCATAATTCTTTTACTTTATTTGTACTAAATAAATAATTCAGAATAATTAAAAGTGCAACATTTAGCCCTAAGTGAAGAGAGTTTATGTTTTGAGTAGGTGACTGATATTATACCTTACAGTTTATAATTAGATATTACAAAAATAGATATTTTATTATAAATAGAAAACACCCGAAACACACGAATCAAATATCAACGAGTTACAAGATCGTAAAAACATTTGTCCCAAGGTGGGAATCGAACCCGCAACCTTCGTCCGCACAACCGCCGCCGCAGGTGGACCTTCGCCCACCGCACCCCAACGATCGTCGAAATGAGAATATTATATTCATTCGTTTATGTCGTTTTTTAAATTTTCATTTTAGAATTATCTTCGGGATAATTAGTATCTAAACAATTATTTGTTCTTAAGTAGCCAACGCGTGAATCTGGAACCTTTCCGGCATTATCATAAATAAAACATTTCTTAAAAAGAAATCGGCCACATACATACAAATTACAAACATAGGGTGCTAACCTCATAACCCTCTCCTGTCGTTAGTCGGGTAAAAATAGGTTGCTTTTTCAGGTTTTCTAGTGTTTTTTTTGTGATAGATATAAAACAGACCTCAGACATAGCAAGAATTTTATTTATTCACCTTCCATGCTAAAACAGTCACTTCCCAAGCAGCATCACAAGCTGTATAACAGCTGTATTAAAGTTCGTTTATACTCTTAATGCTGTATTACTTGCTGCATAAAGGCTGTATAAGCGCTTATACAGCTCTTGTACAGCTAAAATGGGCACAAATTATACAGCGTTTTGTGTTATATTAGCTGTACAGTAGCTGTATAAGCATAAAAAAGGCTGCATAATAGCTGTTTTGCAGCTGTACTATGGTGTAAGAGGAAACCAATACACTCCAATTACTACATTGTATCACACTTGTGCAGCTTTACGCTGTAAAAAGTCTGTTGAACAGAGTTACAAAAGAATTAAAACGAAACAGAAGATATATTTTAATGATGGCGTTCAAGTATAACAGCTGTATTGATCAAAGTGACATTTTATTATAAACGCTTTGTGTTTAAAGATTTGGAGATTCGATAGGCGCAGGATACAGTGCATTATCGTGCAAAAATAAATTTATTGTGGACATATATATGTTTTGTGATAAAAAATAAACGCGCCCGCAAAATAACCAGGGAAGAGATATTAAATAAGGTAAGTAAATATGGTTTTTATAGGTTAGAATTTAAAAATGTTTGAATTAATGGACGTAGAGCCTCATTGGTGCATAGTAGGTTATTGGACAAACTGAAAATATTGATAAACATAAAAACATTAGTCTAATTTTTATGTAATCATGTTCGTAATCTTCGATTGGTAATTGATAAAATGGCGACAATTTGCTAAGCAGCTTAGATTCTATTTTGATGGTCTTATAGCATTAATAGCTGTACTATGTAGGTAATGGATACTAGTATTCAGCTTTAAGCTGTTGAAGGGCTGTATAAACGAATAAATTTACTATTAATGCTGCATAGCAGTGTTTAGAACATAACCTGTAACTCTTAATACTTATAGCATTAATAGCTGTACTATGTAGGTAATGGATACTAGTATTCAGCTTTAAGCTGTTGAAGGGCTGTATAAGCGAATAAATTTACTATTAATGCTGCATAGCAGTGTTTAGAACATAACCTGTAACTCTTTTTAGGGATACGTAATATAAAGTGAAAAACCAAAATGCACTGCGAGATCACATCACGTTTTCGAAAATAAAGTAAGTAATAAAGTTATTTTCTAGAAATTTCAAAGCAATTATTGTAGATTTGCGTCCTAGAATTTGTAAAGAAATAAATAAAGTAAATATTTGTACTAAATTATGTTTTTTCTTCGTTCTTGGTATTTATTTATTCCGTGTATATTATCTATTTTATGAAGTATTTTTATTTATGTTTCTACTTGCTTATGAATATTTAATAATTATTATTACCTATGTATTATGTTGTATACACCCCTGCCTTTCTTAAATTTTCAAATTTCTTTCCATCCAAAGGTTGCCTGGAAGAAATCGCTGCTAAGCGATAAGGCCGCCCATTGTACTATTATGTTTAATGTTTATATCTGTTTTGTTTTAGCTTTATATTATTAGGTATATTAACTCATTTATTTTAGATCACAAATCGAATCAATAACAAAATACAAATTTATAAAATGTCACATAAAATTATTACACAATAAAACCAAACAAAATAGAATTAAATTTAACTAGAAATAAGATTAAATAATAAAAAAATATATATAAAAAAATAGAAAAAAATAAAAAAAATTATAATTATAAAAAAATTATAAAAAATTAAAAATAATAATAAAAAAATTATAAAAAAAATAATAATAATAAAAATTCTAAAAAATTAAAAAAAATATATTTAAAAAAAAATTATAAAAAAAAATTATAAAAAAAAATAATAATAATAATAATAATAAAAAACTTAAAAATAAAAAGCTTTACTTTGTGGTGTACAATAAAGAATTTTGTATTGTATTGTATTGTAAAGTGATGCAGTCCAAAACAGCATACAAATGCACAATAATTCAAAATGGCGACTCTGTCACTTATACAGATTAAGGCTGTACTATAGGCGTCATTTACTTTTATTGCTGTTTATTACTCTCAAAGACAGAAATTATACAGCTATAGTCTGTAAAACGGTGTACAATTACACCATAAAAAGAAGCTGTAGAAGAGCGTTTGCCTACTTCATAATACAGCATTAAGATTTGAGGACCACCATAATACAGCTCTAAGCTGTATTAAGTAAGTGACGGTATGCAAAATGCAGCTATTGTACAGCTTTAATACTAAAATGAGATTAAAGCGTTACAGGAAACTTAAAGCTGTACAAGACAGTTATCATACACTGATTTAGAACTTTAAGCGTACTTTGACTCCTTAATACAGACTTAATACAGTTAGAGCTGAATAATTGCTCCTAAACCGACATTATAACACTACAATATCTTTTCAACGTTCTTATACAGCTGTAAAACAGCGTTAAGTGCTATATTGGCTGCTTTTTAGGTGTTCATTACGCTTGGTTGCTGCTTGGGTTTGATCCAGGTCTCTAATTACTAGTTTGTCGAGATGAGTCATTTCGGTTCCCAAGAACTTCTTGGAAGTAAATTATCCTTGGCTAGTCGTTCTATATTATTTCATTATAATTTTGTCGGTTGTTTAAGTTAGTTTAGTTACATAAATAACCTTACATAAGAGACTCGTAAGAGTAGTATTACCTATAGCTAACACAAAACTGTACAACCAAAACATTTCTAGTTTCCAGTAATAATAAACCATTGTAATATTTTTAACAATAACAATGGAAAGCTGAAGCGTATCATAACATGTGTAAGTACTTTATAATATAACTATCTGATTTAATTTTACGATATTTGATTTTTATTGACGTTAAGGTGATGAAAAAAAAAATTTTTTTTGTAAGTAAACTTTGGATTACTTTATTAGTTTTTTAAATCTTTGTAGCGCGTACTTTTGAACATTTAAAAAAACGATCTATGTTATATATTTGACACTGTCTATTAAACACAGCATTGTTAATAAATAGGAGAAGCCTTTGAATCCTGTAATACAGCTTAAGCTAGTGCGGGTTCCTGCGGACTCAAAATATATTGTAAACATTTTATTGTGTCAGAAATAAACGATTTTTTTCCTTTAGTAAACCTAAGCACACCTTTGTGGTGCGGTAGGCGTAAGTTGCAGTAGGTATTCGGTACGATTCTCGTGTCAGTTTAGTTTGTATGATATTTAGAATTTCACTACTTTACTGCATGAATAGCTTGTTTTAATGAATTCATCATTATCAGTTATTATCTCCGCAGCAACATCAACGGAGTCCCTCAAACGGCGAAAATACGGTAATCTTGACCAACGTTACCTATTTGACCAGTTTTATTTTATTTTTATATTTTTATTTTAAAGAAAATCTAAATACTTATAAATGTTATTTGTCGATTTTGTCTTTGATTGTGTCTATGTTGAAATAAATGTATTATCAGTCATCTGGTATCTAAACCACAAACTTTGTTTTTTTTTGGGGCTAGATAGTGATGGTGTCTACTAATAATAATTTCAAATGGTTTAGTTCCCATCTCAAAACATAAGCATAACCACGAACAATATGCTTAAATTCCTCTTACGTTGGTTGCTGACATATTTATTACACACAGCGAATCGTAAAACTGTTTCAAGGTTAACTCTGATTGTTTGAGATGAAGAGTTCTCGGAGGGATAATCTAGGAAACTTAAAGACTGGTATTTGTTTAGCTGATGTCAGAACGTAAAAATGAAATGAAAGTTTATAATAAAACTAAGTAAAATGGTATACGTGTTATAAATTAGCTATTTGACAAACTAAAACTCACAAAGGTTTGGGCTACAGTGCGCTTTCTCCGCTAATAAATTCTTGCAATCTGATACATTAAAATGTACTGTAATTTATGTACTACCAAACCAATAAATAATATTTGTTCTCTCGGCCAAATAGCGAATATTTGGCCTCTTATTCGGCGTGAGATCCAGTACATTTAACGCGACCAGGTTTTTTGAACTGTTTTGACAGAATCGCTGTTGAACATTTTTCAGCATAGGGAATAAAAAAGTGCAATTGCAAATATGATAGTTTAATATAAACTTTTATTTGAAAAATGCACGTTGCAACCGTATGGCAGATCCTTATATATGTATCTAGTGGTCAACAAACTCATAACAGTACCCAAAGCTTATTGGGTACTGTTATGAGTACTGTTATGTACTGTTATGCTTAATTGTGTTTAAAATACCTTTCGTAACCTTGAAGTAGTGTTTACTTACATGTGATAATTCTTTCCAAGCAGGTACTGTTTACGAAAAAAAGCGCAATCTTCTGCTACCAACTTGGTTTTAATCACAATAATTGATGTGTGATTTAATTTTTTTCCATGAAAAAAATATTCGGTGTTTGGCCAAACTGAAAATTATAGCTGAACAACGTTGCATACATTGTAAAAAATAAATGTAATTCTGAACCATCTACACACCTACCATTTTATCTAGATTTTTTTTCCTTGACGCCTAGGTACGTCAAGCTAAATCAAGGTTGGAATTAGGGGAGGCCTATGACTAGCAGTAGACTGGTAAATATTATATGCATATGGTGAGCCTCATCATCATAGTCCTATTATACTCACTTGTATCCAAACCTATACCGCAAGCGTTTTGCGGAGTATAGCTAATAATCCAGATCGCTAGACACCAAAACTCCAATTCACCAAACAATAGTTGGGTTTATAAAATTGGCGATACAAATTTTGCAAGCACATGTTAGAAGAACTTATCTAAGTGTTAAGATAACAACTGCTTCCTAGCTCTTTGGTTTGAGGTCATACTTCAATTTAATGTGATTTAAATAGGTCGAACTACAAAAGGATTGGTAAATGAATAGGTTCTTTGAAGAACATCGTAAAGAACGTAAATTATTGGTTTGTATGATGTGTGTTTGACTTACGAAACATTGTATTGGAGTGGTGATTGATAACTTTTGTTGAAGACAACAAAACAATATTTGGTTGCAAGGTTGGTTTGATACTAGCACATCAAGGTTATTCCAAACTACTCAAAATTGTTTCTATGTGATGTATTGTATTCTAGTTTCTGCTCGCGGCTTCGCACGCTTTGTTTTAATGGAAACGTTTTAAGGTTATTTCTATCCCATGGGAACTGATTTATGAGGAATAAAAAGTAGGAATTAAATAACCCAGATTGTGCACTATAATACAAAAACCTTAGGAGTAGACTTTTTATTACAGGCCTAGAACTACCTGTATGCAAAATTTCAGCCTGATCCGCTCAGTAGTTTTGGACATTATTCATTCTTTTTATGCCATAAATCAATTCCCGTGGGATAGAAATCAAATTACCTTAAAACGTTTCCACAGAAACAGTGCAAAGCCGCGGGCAGAGTCTAGTGTAAATTATCTATATAATAATATGTATATTATGTAATGTATGTACTTATTTTATTATATACTAACTGCTGCTCGCGGCTCTTGCTTTTCATGTATTTCAAAATAAAATTAATATAGCCTATAAAACTCGCAAATAACGTAGCTTTCTATTGGTAAAAGAATTTTCAAAATTGGTTCAGTAGATCCAGAGATTACCAACCCTACAACGTCACAAACAATTCATATACTTTACCTCATTACAATATTAGTATAGATTCTAGTAAAGAGTATAGATATTAGTCAGCTAGTACTCATAACACAAGCTATGCTAAGGATGTACAAGTATTGTTTAGTTATTTCTTTTTTGTAAATCGCTGTAGAGATCTTAGTAGGTATTGTACTTAAATGATGAACTTTAAAGTCGCCGGAGGTGTGAGCCCTCGTATCTAAACACAAGTTTATTGTGAACTTAGTTAGAGCGAGGTGTCAATATCTTTGACCCTGATAGGTTTGATGCAAGTAGGTATGTTTGTAGGTACTACAAAGAACAGCAACCGTTAGGATAAGCATTAAATTAGCCTATAAGTAACCGACTTTGTAAACCTATCTTTTGTAAATAAATATTTATTATTATTATTATGCTTAGTTTGATGACGATGCTGTGTTTATTCATTATTGTCCAGCATTATTTACATATTTATTGTTTATTTATGTACGTATAATCAGTAATCTAGTAGCTTTAACACAGGCTTTGCTTAGCTTGGGGCTAGATGATGCCGTGTGAATTATCCTATTGTCCAGCACTATTTATTTATTACTGAAAATATATGAATATTGAACATAAGCCAATATTGTAATCGAAAAAGATATATTAAGTGAGCATAAATGGGTCACATTGTTACGAAATTGGGTTTCAGAGTTAAGGTTCCAAAGATAAGCAAATTCTTTCACAAGAATCCAAGAATCTTATCTCACGGTCGACATTATGTCTCTTGCGACATTACTCCAGTTACAAACCCAAATTAGAAACTTAGCAATAATAATTAGCTACACAGATAGAACAAATTATCATAAATTAATAGAAGAAAAAAACAGGATAAAAGATTCCAGATGTGTCAGGACATCTGCACCCGAATTTAATGTTCCCCAAGGCAATACACTAAACAGCGAACACACGAAACTTAAAGCAAATCGCTCACTGGATACGTTAACGGAAATAGAAGACACATGATCCCGCGGGAAGTAAAAAAAACTTAAAGGAGAAACACATGACCTCATTTGTCGCAACAGAGAATTATTTATTACGTTTGATACACCACCGGGTCTTTGTCTTTGAGAAGTGTTCTGTGATTGAATTCGATTGATGTTCTGAATTTGTTAGTGACCATTTTTTGTGATCATCTGTCTGTACCTTTTTTGTGTTTTCTGTATCAATTTGTTTTGTCAGTTTTTATAAACAAACAACGAGGAATTTTTATATTACGTTGACTGAAATAAAAGTTTGTCATGGAGCTCAATTTTATTAATTACTGATACCTACTAAAATAATAAACACTAGTCTAGGTGTTAAGAAGAGAACACGCTCATTAATAGCTCTGATCACGAAAATCACAGGAAAGTAATGCTTATGACTGAGCCGATAAGGATCATGTTGTTTTTATGTCTTCTCTACTTTTTCTAAGCTTCGTATGCGTTTGCCAGATGTAAACGTGTAAGTGACGACTAATGACTTTCTGGCGACGATGTAAACATTCATCGGTGCACTGTCAAAATCATCACGAGGGTGCCGGAAAAAAGTGGGAGGAAATTTGTTAATTTCTTTTAAGAATAATGGTTATGCATTAACGGAACAGAGTGTGTTTCAACTTAATACATAACAGCAATAATTATTCATGTTAAATTTAAACTTGTGTCGGTTAAGAAAAAAATCTAACGTTAAATGGATGAGTCCAACCACAAAAACGTAAATTATGAAATGAATAAACAGGGATTCTGTGCCCGTTAGAAGGCTGCAACAAAATAGCGATAGGTATACAAATAAACCAAATGGATCAGAAATCCGAAACACAATTTGCTACACAAATCAACATAGAAGCCAAACGGCGACGAACAAAAGAAAACGTAACCCGATACAACTCTGTTAAAATGTTTACGAATGCTTATATTTGACGAAATCAAACAAGATTTTGAGTGGCGTTCCACAAAAATACAAGCTGAAGGTAGTAGCGAAATTCAATGTAAACAATAGTACAAAGTCGAAGCGAGATTATTGGAGAATTTGTTTTAAGCCACTTGAGGCACTTGTAAATATTTGGTAAGCTTTCCTGCGCAGAGCGCTTCACCTGCCAGTGATGTGAAGGTTTAATGTTATTTGTTTTGCTAGAAAATTGAGACGCGATTCTGTTTGACTAGGTTCAGTTTGATTTGCCCATTTGTTCTGTAGGTAATGTTCCCATTTGAAGTGCGTATTGTGTTTCCAACTATAAATTTTGTTTCCAATTCATATGAACTGATTTGTAGGTCCATAATTTAGATTTAATTACGACCTCCAAAGTCTCAAACATTTTTAAAAGTCAGTTTTCGAGTTCAATTTAAGGTAATAGTTCGAAATATAGTCTCGGAATCAATTATAAAATTATAACATATAAATTAATTGTTCCATATATCCTGCATGCCATGTGTTATCAATCAGCGTATTCCCACTCCACACGCTTTATGAGAGACAAACAGATAGACAGTCGTAAACCTGATGAGATGATTGGAACCACGTTCAGATTCAGCCGTGCGTTTGCTTTTAATTAGAGGAAACTTTAGTCGGTAGGAAATAGAAGCTGTGAATAGTGTTTGATGTAAATCAGAATATTATGCACCCAGAAATACTGTTTGAAGCAAGTCATAATCATGCATCACAACACGCTTTCGGAACTTATTCTGCTTACTGGTTCAGTGAAAGACATGGTTATTCAAATAAACTACAATTAATAAACGACTGCAATATAAGTAGATTAAATTCCCCTTTTCAATAAAATTGAGATTAATTCTGATGAAAGTCTTGTTTGGTTACGAAACGAATCGGTTACGCATACCTGTCGCGAAACAAAGAGTATACTTAAGTCAATTTCAAAATTCATGCCCGATTACTCGTTTTCCGCGATGCCGGAGATAAACACCAGGTTCCCCATGCATGTCAGCCGCTTGAATTATGCTGTCAGTAATAAGTCGCTTTGCCGCTACGGTTGCCGTATTATTACCGGCAAAACATTGTTGAAACACAGTGCTGTTTTCCGCAGACGTCTCAAACCGCAAGTAGCAATCATCATTACGAATCAATCGTCGAAAGGCAGATGTGTAACAGTTATACTTCATCAGTTCCAAACTCTTTTCGTCAAAGAACGACAAACATTTTAAAGAAGATTTACGATTCTGATATTTATGTGCGTAGGAATAGAGACGGGGTTGCGAGAAAGCAGTTTCGGTACCGGATGGAACACGCAAAGGGTTGAGCGGTTATATCGTCGTCATCGCGTGGATCCCTATATTTAGAATGTCACTTAATAGCGTACAATTTTGCAGGCAATACCATCGATTGTGTAGGTGCATTCAGAGTAAAATGCTCGACGGAACGGAAAATTTGTCGCGCCATTATTCGCACTGGCGCTTCGGACGATTAAATTCGGTTCAACCCGTGAGTTTTAGAAGGATATGCTGTGAAACTGGTATTCGCCTGCATGGTCTTTCACAATATTTCGCAGAAAAATTTGAAACAAATTTGACAATAGTATACGTACCCTAGTAATCTACCCGTTAACTTCACACCAGCCAGCCTTCATAAAAACTGTTCAAAAATAATTCCTATCCGCTTCCTCAGTACAAAACTGTCTTCAAAGTGTTCAAATAAAGCAATTTATCATCCGAGATAACGCTGTTTGAAAACATTAAGTCGACGAATAAAATAATCGCCTTGAACAAGATTTCTGTCTCGACTCCTGAATTCGATTTGTTCTTACTGGATTGTAAGTTAATACCCTGGCGCCGCAGTGGCAAGCGTTTGTTTATATCTAAGCTGTCGTTATGACGGTGTTTACAGAGCGGCGTATCTTTATTGGTTTATATTGTTTGCTGATATAAATATTTATTGAATTATGCTCCGTCTATTTGTGAATAATTCGATTTGTCTGTGATGTGGCCAAAGTAAACTTTACTCTAGAGATATCATGCTTAGTTATTTACAACTTCAAATGTATTCTAAATTTATTCCGCGAAATATCCTACTTCTGTTTCATACAAGATTAGTTGTTACCATTTCATGTTTGCTTGTTATCGTTTTTCTTCTTATATTAACTCCATCGCCCAAGAGTATTCATTACAAAGGAACATAAAACGATTACGTAAGGAGGCTGTACGGACCTACTTTCTCCATGTACCTTTTTTATCCTAACAGACAATAGCAGACTTAAGTTCCGTCTTCATTGCAAGACGCACTGTATTTATTCCCAAAACGACGTAAAGCAGATAAGCCCCAGAAAAATCCCTTTTAGATTTACCCGTAATCCCTTTGTTTCTGCTTTTATTGTTTCCCGTACAATAATGAATTAGACTTTCGTGTACATATTATTTGCTTAGGGTCACTTTGTTTGGATTCGAGCGGTGCATATCCCATCAGGGTAGGGTTAGGTAAATCAATGGTGGGCGTTTTACAAGGGGGTTTCCAGATTTATCGTTCTTTGTTTTGGTCCCCATTATTTTGTTTAATTCTTATATAGGTATGTGTTTTCCTCAAAGGTTTTGCAAATAAATCTTGTTATTGTTTGGTATTCTGATGTTTTAACACAAGTTAAGAAGAAACCACTAGTGGAGAATCAATCAGAAGATATTGCCGCTATATCCCTCATAACAATTTTTTTCGCCAATTTTTTTCTGTCCTATTTATTCCTAATTGTTGAAATTTTTGCATGTGTGCTAGGTTCTATCTGTCCACAAGTACTTACTCTGAATATAAATTTGAGCCTGTATATTAATTTCCTTGTTAATGTTTGAGCATTAAAATATTCACGGATTCCGGAGTCATTAGTGTGGAAATTCCACGAATTTACACAGCTGACACGGTTAATGACGTGAGTACGTTTTGGAACTGTTATAGAATGCAATGATTACGACATAAGGACCAGCCGATCTCTCAATGATCTCAATGGATGTAAACTCTTTAGTTAGAGCCTACTTTCGTTCAAAACTTAAACCCTTTAGTCGTTTTCTGCAAATTACATAATACTCCGTTGTATTAACTAAACCACCGACCAGATGAACCTCTGCTTAAAGTCATTTCTTCCGCTAGTAAAAAATAATTATAGTAAACTAGCTGCTGCCTGTGGCTTCGCACGTGCTTTTCAAGTAGCCTATGTCCGTCCGGGTTACCATTTACCTCCCTGCCAAATTTTATTGAGATCAAGAGAAAAGGTAACAGACAGACAGACAGAGTTATTTTCGAGTTTATAATATCAGTATAAATATAATCTATCAACATTTTATCTCCTACCAGCTTATACCCGCGACTTCGCACGCGTTCTTTAAATGGAGACGTTTAAAGGTTATTTCTATCCCATGGGAAACTGATTTAGGGGATAAAACGTAGCCTATGTTTGATTCTAGACTTATAGCTACATTTATACAAAATTTCAGCCCGATCCGTTTAGTAGTTTTGGTGTGAAGAAGTGACAAACATCCATCCATCTAAACTTTTGCATTTATATCAAATTTTATTAGTGATTTGAAAATATTTAGTTTTAAGATTGACAGAACTTTCTAAGAGTTATTTTGCAAACGTCAGTCATAAAGTAAGTTGATTTCAATTCTCAACAGTAGAACTTGTAGCGGTCTATGCCTCTGAAAGAGGTGAAACTTTCCTGCTAGAGCGAAACAGAAATAACATTTCTCATGGTACAATAACCATAAGACCAAACTTTCACATCCCGCCTTCGTCGCCGAGAAGAAAACCGACACAAAAGCTTGAATTAATTCACTTAAAACTGTTTTCCAGTTTATGCGGACGAAGTATTCTGCTTGTTTAATTGTAAGAACGGTCACTCGCGCGAGTCTGATGCGATTATGATCGAGGCTTGTTGTGTGCTTTGTCTTGGTTTAGAGGGAAGAGTAGGGTATTAAGAGTTGGATATCTTATCCTTATAATTTGGCCTGTTTTAGACGACCTCTGTGGTGCTGTGGGCGAAGGTCCGCCTGCGACGCAGGAGGTTGCGGGTTCGATTCCCGCCTTGGGATAAATATTTGTACAATCTGCAGGTATTTGTCCCGGGTGTTCTGGTCGTTTTCCATAGAAAACGACCCATATATAACTACCATATATAACCGATAACTAATCCCTCGGGAATAAAATATGGGATTACTATGAATAAAATATGGGATTTATATGGGACCACCTTGGGATCATTCTCTATACAAAAGTGAAAGAATTATCGAAATCGGACTACTCTATAAAAAGTTATACGTGGTCTAACATAAAAAAAAATTACGCGTCGACTTGATCTTCCGTATTTCCTTTGTTTTTTCGTCGGTTATAAAGGGTGATCATATTGATAAGTAGATTCTTTTAATGTTTTTATTTGAAAGCATGAATCATATAAAACGTAAAAGAAATCTACTTGATTTTCTACGTAATTTCTTAACGCATTCACTGCCCAACCGTCAACGGAGCTGGAACCATGAAAGTGTTAGTTTGGTTTATTCCGATCATTGGTTTATATTGTTTGATGTGAGCAACCGTTTGAAAAATATTACAAAGATATTAAAGCAGGTAGAATAACGCCAAAGTTACCAGTCAAGTAAAAATAATAATGGTCTAGTAGCAATAGATGTTTTTATTTACACACCGGTTATTATTAACTTAAGGTCTCACAATATAGCTAACAAATACCCCGCCTTTCAACGACAAAAGGCAACGGTATCGTGACGAACCAATAATTGAGTTGAATAATTACCACCAAACCTATCATCTCGCTTATTCAATAAGGTTATAATTTCATCGTCAGCTGTTTGATTGAAATTCACGGTTATAAAGGGAATTTTGATTGAATTTGAAATATTAGGCTAAGGTTTGTTATAGGGATCTTGTATGAAATTATTTCGCCTGAAATATTTTTACTTCGTTTTATCTATAGCCAAAACTTGTCCACTGCTGGGTGCAGCCCTTTCCCAGATAATACGTTTTTTTATTACAAAAAAGAATATACTATTTTCGATTCAGAAAAGTTTCAAGTTTTTGGCGCAAGTGTGGCAGTCCAATAATAATAAAATAAAATCATTTATTTCTGTACGTCTTATACAGGGTTATTGGTAAATTAGTGACAATACTTGAACTGCAGGTTCAGCCCATCATCACAAACACGTTTGTGAAGACGCCAGGTCTTAATTCTTAATTTTGGTATTAGTAATGGATACCCTCCGCAATTCAATAATCGTTCGTTAAAGAAGTTTTATTTGAAACTCAAATTAAAAACAGCTCTGCCCTGAATTAACAGAAGATATGAGAGTGAAAGATCGTCCGTTGGGTTCCAGAGAAAGATGTTTTTTTATTTTGTATCAGAGGTGACTCATGTTTTTTTTTTTGAATTTAGACTTGGCGCCTTCACGAACGTAGGTATTTGTAATGATGGGCAGGACTTGCAGTTCACGTATTGTCACTAATTTACCAATAACCCTGTATATTGGTACAATAATGTTAATAAATTCTTTGTTAACAAAGAAAATTATAATCAAATAATAGAACTAATTTAAAATTAGTATTTACAATTGAAACAATTGAGCCAACTGCTGACTGTTGCTAACAATTTACAGCTCAACTGATCCATATGAATACCAGTTGGAAGCTTATGCTGTTACGGTTGAGGAACTTATCGACCGTGTAGAAACATCCTTTCAGCAGGATTTGCTCAGGTAGACTAGCGTTTCTGTGCGGTGCGGCGCGCCCCCGTGCATCGTAAGAAGCTGGACAGTGAATAGTTTAAGATAATTCCTATACGTTTTTTGTTATAGTGCTTACCCGCACTTTGGGTATCTCTAAGAAATGAAATAAGTTCCCAAAAAATTCCGGTTTCGGCGGGACTCGAACCCGCCGAAACCAAATGGAAGGTGGAGCCACCGGCGCTATAGTCCGTTAGAAGAGATTTTCGGGTGAACCGACTAAGGGTTTCGTGTGGCTTAGTTGGTTAGAGCACACCCGTACTGAGGGTGGGGCGCGGGTTCGAGTCCCGCCGAAACCGGAAATTTGTGGAAACTTATTTAATTCCTATACGGTCTTAAGGAATTTCTTAAAGGTCATGTTGGAAAATAATAATCGTTCCCCATTTTCCAAGAAAACTGGCTTCATTTCAAAAATCTCTTTAACGGTCACTTTATCAGTATCAGAGTCACCGAACAAACTAGACAGCCTAGCCTTGGGTATTAACAAAATGGGTGCACTTGCTGTTGCCCTACTTTTTTATCGCTCGCCTGCAGATAGATTTATGGATGGTGATATCATGCTTTTATGAAAGTGTACTAGATTAGTAATGGATTCTTTACTGCTGAAACTCTATCCTTTCAGCAAGCTATAAAGCTGTAAAAATTCAATCTAGTAGATGATTAAGTTATAAAAAAGTTTACTGCAAAGTGCACTTTGCGATATTCAGGTTGGAAAAAAAAATTAAAAGTATTTTTGCTAATTATTTTCTGCCTTTTGTCAATTGTTTTCAGAAAATATTGAGTCAATAAACAAAAAACATCATCAAACACTACTAGAATCGATAGTTCGATTTGCTTTTGATTGTGATTTGAATACGAAATGACGAATGACCAGCATGCTAATAAGAGCTCTAGATTTTCACAGAGTCGCAAAAGAGGTTTCATGAATTTGTAAGTTCATTGCAAATTAGTTAAATTTTTGAAAGAAAGAAGAGTTGAATAGTTAAAACAAAAATATTCATTTACCCGTTGAACTATTTTCAAGGTTTTCATTTTTGAGTGTTACGAAAAAAATATTTTTTAAGTATTCGTGAAATCTACATAATTATCACCTACCTCAACCTTAGGAGAAAGTAGGAATCTGTTCTTTTATTTGTTTTTTTTTTTGTGTTTTCAAGGTTATAGACCTACATAATGTGTAGTATTAGTTGGTCATATCTTGTCCAACATAAAATATTAAGGTAAAAATCTAAGAGCGATGAAAACTCTCAACCGAGAGGTCATTTCATCGCCACTTACGTTGCAAATCCAGTCATTTACAATCCTACCTGTATTCAGAACCAGGAACACTCGATTCGGTTAGAAAAAGAATGTTTACATTATTCAGTTGGTAAGCACAAATATTTTATCCGCAAAACACATTTTGAGAAACCTTACTCTCTCGATTGCAGTGTAGAGATTAATTTCAGAAACCCAATAAAAATCAAGGAAGTACATTTTTTAGATGTATTCAGTTACCTTATATTATAACACAAACAGAAAAGTAACAACTAAAGTCACACAACTAAAGTAACACAAACTATGCTTACTTTAAAGTGGGATGATACTGTGTTCATTATCCAGCATAATTTTTTATTTTATTTAAACAAAAAGTTCAAAGTTTTCTCAGATGAAGAAATGAAAAACCATAACAATAAAAAACTTCAGAAAAAACTCTACTCCTTTTTTTTATAAATACTATTTAACGGGTATTTATCGCGTTTAATTACCTTATTTTTATATGACTATGTAGTCATCCCGTGACCACGGCAGTGTGTAAACCTGTCCAAACGTCGGGAAAATAAGGTAATTAATCGCGATAAATACCCGTTAAATAGTATTTATAAATATGTGTTCAGATCGCGTAAGTTTAAAAATATCTACCTCTTTTTTCCCCTCTTTTCACTGCAATAAATCAAGATTTTTAAATCTTTTGCGCCTCTAAATGTAACTGCGTTTTCTAAAAAGCATAAGAGAAACAATAGAATGCATGCCGGTCTATAATCAGGGGGCTGATCGAATTCAAGTTTCCAATCCACTGAGAGCCGTACACGTGAACAAGTAGGTGTGAACAACACGCCTCGTTGCTGTTCAAAAGACCTGAATGAATGCAACATCTGCTGAAATGGTAATGGACGTATTACTGATATAAATGGAGGGTAGTCTGAAATTATACCCGCTGGGGAAAATTGAAGTGATTTTTCAGATTATGCAACGCGAAATTCTCTGCTCATGCTATATTTTGAGCTACTTTTATTGATAACGTGAATGATGAAGGTTGTGAATGTGAGCATGTCCAAAATATTTATCGTACTGTCAAATAAGTAGGCTAGATAAATGCAAGTTTGAATTCAGTTTGCAATGTGCTCTTAAATAACTCAGGCACATCTTTTTTACATTACAACCGTTGAAATAATTAAACGTTAACAAAAATGGTTCAGAAATCACCTTTATTAATATGAAGCAACAACAACGTTGCGTCATAAATAACACAAAATAAAATGTTGCATTTAACAAGATAAACAAGTTGCATTAACACGGCTGAATGTGGACCGCTCAATAATTCCGAGAACCCTTTAGGCGAGAATCATGAGCAGTAAATTTGCAAATAAATGGCCCTTGACGATTTTCGCACAGTCAGTGAAATGAAGGAAAACAGTCGATGGTTTTAAACACAGAGTAATGATACAAGACAGCGTGAATTATTTTAGAGATGAACTTATTTGTAAACCGCAGATTTCGTTGATATAGAGAAAACAGTTTTTGTCAAAAACAAACGAGTGGCATGTGTGACGAGACCCTCATAGTTTCAGATTTTACGTGAATCAGAAAAGTAGGTAGGTGCATTATACGGAACATAAGACTTTGGATAACACAACAACACCAAATGAGATTTGCATACCAGACAAGGACCGATTTTAAACAGACAGGGTTGTGAAAACCTTTTTAAAGGACATGGTGACGAGAAAAGAAAACTAATGTAAATCTTGACCATGTAGAAGATTATAATTCTCATCTCATAGACCCATTGATCGCCCCTACGTCAGATAAAATGGTGCAAAAGGTAGGTGCATTATACGGAACATAAGACTTAAGACAACACGACAACACCAAATGAGATTTGCTTACCAGACAACGACCGATTTTAAACAGACAGAGCTGTGACAACCTTTTAGAAGGACATGGTGAGGGAAAAGAAAAATAATGTAAATCTTGACCATGTAGAAGATTATAATTCTCATCTTATTGATCGCCTCCACGTCAGACAAAATATATTATCCAGACAAACACAATTCACAATAAATCCTTACACTTTCAACCCTTTTGTGCGACACTATGTCAAAATAGAGCATAATCTCTGGAAAATATCAATGATTTGTTATAGTGATAAATGGTAGGAAGCGGTTTATATCAATTATTCGATTCCATGTGATTGTTATACGTGATTGGTTCGACAATGGTGTATATCAGGAGGATTTATTGGATTTGTGATTAGTTGCAATTTCGTTCAAATTGATTACGGTACACGATGCTTTGGACAGTTCTCACATAATTTCCATTTATCATCACCATCAATGTTTAATATTTCATTTTGTTGGACAATAGGATTAATATCTGATTACGCGTTAGATTTTATTGCATGTTAAACCAGGTCGACTCACTTCCTATTAAAAATATTCTTTGTGATGAGAAACATTAAAATTAATATAAGGTTTCGGTTAAAAAGTACTAATAAAGGTACACAATTATGTTTCACGAAGGGTGTTGCGTACTATATCAGCCTATAGTAGTCCACTGTTGGACATAGGCCTCCCCAAATGAGCGCCATAGCGCCCTGTCTTCAGCTTGAAATCATCATCCCCCCGGTCGGAGGGTGTCCTCCGACCAGGTGGGATGGGCAAACGTAGTGTACGTTTGCCGAGTCGTGGTCTCCACTCAAGAACACGTTTACCCCAGCGGTTGTCGTACTATTCAATGATTTGTTAATGTTTGTACTTAGTAAATAACTTCATAAAGATATCAATTAGTTTAATCACATTTCATTTTTTCGTCAAGAAAGTTGATTTCTAGTCTTTGGGTTCTAGCCACTGAGTTGTTTGGTTCTATATTTTGTCAAACAACCATAGCCAGTCTATATTCAACGTTATCAAGTTACAATAGCAGAAGCCTAAATTGGAGTATTTTTGTCCGTCCACTTGACAGGAACGATAAATACCTGTCCCACATTGAACAATCGTGCAAGAGGAAGTGTGCTAAATTACGTATTGTTAACTTAGTGCGGAGTGCGGACACACGGTGCGGTAAAATTGTGGTGTGAATGGATCGGTGCGATGCGTTGCGATTTAATGTTTTAAAAGTTGCACGACTGAATTGCTTTGGTAACCGTGGCTACCATTTTCCCGGACAGTCGAGCGCCCTGGTAACTATGGCTGCACTTTTTTGCGGCCGGCTGTTTCGCTTCATATTTAATTTTACCGCCATCCTAGAACCTACTATAAACTACCATTCTACTGTGGAATATATTTTTTAGTAGCGACAACACTCAAATGTCCTTGGGTTCATCTGACAGTGAGAGAAAAAAAAAAAGAAAACGTCACAAAACATTCGCGGACAAAGTGATTTCAAGTGCGGAGAGTGTTGAAGTAAACAATTGATTTTAGTGTTTTATTCATCGTTTTATTACATAAATTATACATCAAAAGACGCGTGACAGTGTAACAAATAAGTGAACCAGTGATTTAGTGCAAAATACAAGGTAATATCTGATATTTTTTCCAGTAAAGTTACCTGGTAGTCGAACGCGGTATCTTCATTTAGATTTTAGAAGTTGTTACCGCTGTTTTATCAGTAGAAAGCTTGATAACATCACAAAATATTATAGAGCCAATATCATAGAATTGATATCATAACTCTTTTTCGAAAAAACTCTTCATACGAGCAAGGGATGATCAAAAAAACGAAAAAGGTCGTCAAGGTCAAAATTGTTGCGCCGCCATTCTTGTTGTGATTCTGTTGTGATTCGAGCGCGCGCTTGCTGTTGTCCGCTAATTGAATAAAAATTAATCGTACTCTCAATTTTCATGGTACTTCATTTATTTTTTCGGAATATGAAGCGCCAGACTTTGGCCTTTTCAGCAATGTGCATATTTTTGTTCTAGACATTCAAAATTATAATAAAAATGGAATTGTACTTTCGCCTTTTTATACGGCACTTTTTCAGTTTTGTTTATTTTTTTACGATGATTTTTTGTACCAACGATGTCGGTATTTTTATGTTAATAGCAAGCTAGGTTCATGTACTATTGAAATAAATAGAAAATACACTATATTATCACTTTTATTTTCAAAATAAAACCTTTTTTACAAAACCACTTCAGATTTTTCGCCTAGGACAAGTTTGACCTCTCATTACATAATATTCTGTAACTACACTCGTCGAAATTGCTTTTGTAACTCAATCCTTAGTTATTCAACTACCTATGATATAAATTTTGTCCCATATACTCAGAAATGAAGCACTTGAGACCATTTTTTACAACGGGCGGAAACATCTGGCATTCGGCGGTGACTCACCGCGAGGGGCGGGGCGCTTTTTATGACCCTAGCCTACGCACCGAGCGCTTTAGTCGGTAACCAACCCGAGTCGTTCGACCGACCGACTCAGTCGGCAGTCGCCAGTAGGTCTCAATTGGTTATTCGACGACTGCCGAGTCGGTCCGACGACGACTGCCGAGTCGTTGATCCAACTCGGACAGACTCGGCAGTCGTCGATTCGACTCGGACAGACTCGGCAGTCGTCGACTGCCGACTGAGTCGGTTACCTATTCGACTTGGATAGTCGAGTATCATACCTACATTTCATTTGACTCCGAGAGGCACTAGTAATTACTAATTAGTAGTTGTCATTCGACTTTGAAGATTTGTATAATATTTAAGTCTAAGTTTAGTTAGTATTTAAGGGGAAGGTGCGGGTTCGAATCCCGTCGGGATCGTAAATTTTTGGGATTTATTAATTTCTTCGAATGAGTAAATTAGTAGTTGTAGATCATTCGACTCGTCAAATCATTCGCAGTCGCGCATCTTTATAACACTCCTTTACAAACCTCTGTGGTTAACATAGTGTTATTATTATAAGATTTTTTTGTAATCTCACTATCACTAATCACTAATATTATAAATGTGAAAGTTTGGATGGATGGATGTTTGTTACTCAATCACGCCAGAACGGCTCAACGGATCTGGATGAAATTTGGCGTAGAGATATATTATAGTCTGGAATAGAACATAGGCTACTTTTAATCCCGGAGTTCTCACAGAAACGGGAACTACGCGGGTGAAACCGCGGGGCGCTGCAAGTAGTATTCTAAGTAGACAAGAAAAAAGAAATTAGCGACAATCGCATCGCACCGCACCGCATGTCTCAGCTCAAATGTATTGTAATGAAATGCGTCTCCAACTGTCCTACAGTGATTACTGAACCGAGAAATTGCTTAATCAGTCGACTGTGTAATACGAGATGATTAGACTGGTACAGATATGAAATCGACGGGAAAAGTGCGTTTTGCGGTGCATGCTTAATGACTTACAGCTGCATGGAAGTCATTTATTAGCTCCTATCAGCTGCCCTTGGCTCTTTGCATGCGCTTTTCCTAGATCTTTTTCTGTTAGACGTAGTACCGTACGGAACATAGGTACCCGTTTACTTACAGTCTATCCACGCCGTATGGAACATAGGTACTCGTACCTACCCGTTTACTTACAGTCCGTCCGCGCCGTATGGAACATAGGTACCCGTTTACTTACAGTCTGTTTAGATAGATCGATATTTAACTAACCATTAGCCGCTATTTTTTATTTTTTAGTTGTTAATGTTGTCTCTACAACATAAATAACACAGTTTTATTCAAGATTTTGAAAAATATATCACCTGTCAAGAAAAAAAAACTTCAAGCTTTGTTGTATCGTCATTGATAAAACTCTTCAAAACAGCTATCTGTAATAGTCTAGCCATATTAGAAAGAGATCCACTTAGTAAGTCGTAGATAGATAGATAGAAAATTCTTTATTGCACACATAACTTAAATATATCAGACAAAGATAAAATGCAGTAAAAAAATGTGACAATTGGCGGTCTTATCGCTCAGGAGCGATCTCTACCAGACAACCGCGATCCACCGTGCCGTAATTAAGGTATTAAGATTATGTTATTCTCTTAACGCAAATTGAGCTTACTTGGCAAGAAATTTCTTTTCTAAATCTTCTTCTGGCATTTACTGGACAGTGAAGCTTTAATAAATCAAAAGCTATTAATTTTTTCATTAAAATACCCAATCATAATATTGTACATCAAAAGCAGGGTAGCAGCCCCCAATGGTGTAGAGAAGTCGAGATCGAAAAATAATTAATTAAAAACTTAATTTTGCAATATGGGCCTTCAGATTATTGGCCGTTTTGCAGAGCAGTGTCGTTTTTTCTATCTTTAGATAGAGGTGACTTTGACCTACGTTTAAATGCTTTTACAAGTCAAGCCACAAACTATAGGTACCACTTCAGCACAAGCATTTCGTGAGCTAGGTATCTAAAATTTAATTAAAATATAAATTTTAGAGTTAGATTTATTGAGTTTTGCAATCATAACGGTTATAATAAATTATAGAGACCATCTCTAGTCGCCGCCAGTACAAAATTATTTCTTTGGCTGAACAGTTTCTTGAAACAAATTCTTACATTTCTTACGAAGTTTTACCTATAAAATTTATTAATTAGTCGGTAATTTAAAAATTATCAATTCACTTTGAACTCAGTATATTTTAAATGGAGCTTTTAAGTTTAGTTAAAATATTATTCAATGGAGTTCAGAGTATAAATGTATATTTTTTCAGAGATGGGGATCTCGGAAAGAGTATTATTGCTCTTTTTCTTTTTGCTAGTGCAAAAGCCGTTTTTATCCTCTAGCGGATAAAAACGGTTTTTGCACTCAGATATGATATAGATAGAGCAAAAATACTCTTTCCTCGCTGAGGTGGGATGAAAATTTACGTGTTGCACTCAAGTGCAAAGATTTTTTCCTCGAGCTTGTTTGATTCCCTCGCTCAGGCTTCTAATTTTTGAATCATGAGCGCAAAATAACTATTGATATATAGTCTGTTAGCCTTCGAACTCTGGGTAAACTCCAAGAAATTATATAATTTCCCAAAAAAAAACGATTCAGGCAGGACTCGAACCAGCGCCCCACCCTCAGTACGGGTGTGCTCTAACCAACTAAGCCACGAATTCCTTAGTCTGTTCGTCGAAAATCTTTGGGACCTCTGGGATGGGGCGCAGGTTCGAATCCTGCCGAAATCGAATTTTTTTGGGAACTTATTTAATTTCTTAATAATAATGCATCTTCAAATTCTGAATGTACTTTGTCCTGATTTTATCTGGTATTATGAAAAGGCGTTGTTGTTGGTAGCATTCTCGAATCACCACCATCTCAGCAAAATGACATATTCTGCTGGATATAGCACCTCTGAGATCCTCTCACCTGGCCGGAGAACGTCCTACACTACGCTGACCGAGTCGCGGTTACCACTCAAGAACACGTTTATCCCAGCGCGAGTGGTTGTTGGTTCTTCACGAGATATGGCCAGCCACTGCCTCTTGAGCTTGCTATTTCTTTGATCTATGTCGGTAACTTTGGTTATCTTTCGGATGTGTTCGTTACGAATCATGTGACACTCATACCGTTGTAGAGAAATTGGGCTCTATCGGATAGCAAATAACTTGAAAATTAAGGATAGTAAAACACTGTTTTTACCGGATTGATCGCGTATATTTTAAAATGTAATATATTATAATTAAGGATAATAATTCGTATATTTTAATTAAGGATAGATTCTATCCTATATTTCGTGTGAAAAACACCGCCAGCACTATAAAATTCATAGTGAAAGATAATTATAAAGTAGCCAATGAGAAGTTGTGGTAAGCAGCAATAATGCATTGGCGTAATTGTTGCCGGATCGCGGAACTTCTGAAGCAGATACTATTAAACTTTCCGTTCGGGCATAGCACTGCTGAAAACAGCTTGCTCACTTCGTTTTAAATAATTAATATGTTCGCACATTGAAAAAAAAGCGACTGGGCTAGTTAGACCAATGAGATTGTAGATAACTGTACTTCAAATGACAAATGACTAATCAGACGTCAACGATATCTAGTCCTATCACGATCTAGTCAAATATCAATACAGTCCGACCGCGATGTAGTTCTTTTCAACTTTAGTCTTAAAACGGTCTAGTCTTATTGACAATCTAGTCATATCGAGATGTCGTCATAAAGCTTCTAACCCATTCCTTCTTAGATGAAGATTCCTATGATTAACTTAGCGCTTGCGAAATCGATCAGTTAACATGGCGGCTAACTAATTGAAACTATTCTATTTTTTTTTTGTTTGTTGCTAATTTTGTCTTACCTAAAAGTGTCATGATTTTGCCGTAGAATCTTTGACAAGAAAACGTTAAATTGTCTAAGCGAAGAATGTACTTTTCAGGAGTTTTAAGACAAAAACTGAAAAAAGTCTAGAATTTTCGAGCACGACAAAGTAAGCACTGGTCTTCCGAAGTTGCAAGCTTGGTTTTACACTATTAGTATATATCCTTACAACACTCCAAAAAATAAATAGAACCGTGCATTTTTTGCGAACAATTAAGATAATATTGAATTACGATTAATTTTTTTATGTATTGATGGTGCAATAAAGCATTATTATATTCTGTTCGTAAGTAAGCAAGTTACTAGTAATATGTTATATTTCGACCGTACTTGGAAAATGCGGATGAAAAACTAGAGTAGGCAGGCGTCCCATATCGAAATACAATTGCGCCTGCTTTCAATAAAATTAAATTATCTCGTTCACCTAAGTCCATATCTATTTTTAAAGATAGTCTTTAAAAAAAGATTTTACTATTACGACATTATTCCCCAGGGCAATCGATATGTACAGTGCGCGTCAGAATTAAGTATCCCCCTTGTCTACAAAATATTTTCTAACTTCTATTCGCTTGTGACTAATTTTCAATGCAAAAACTTATCAAGCCGCTAAGGATCGAGGAGGAAAAATATGAAAAGAAAATGGAAAATTATAAAAAAAACATGTAGTTTTGATCACCCAATCTCCAACGATCGCTGACAGGATTTGAACCCACATACATTGAGATAGGGGGATACTTAATTGTGACGCGCACTGTACCTAAACAAAATTTGTTTAGATACATTATTAGTATGTATAGGCTTTGGAGTTGATTGTGTAAATTTTGAATTTCAAGCTACCTACTAGTGTTTCTGTGTGATTATTATGATTATTATGTGTACTTATTCGCGCTAGCAGAGAACCGGTGTTTAGGAACACGTACCACTTATACGAATCATAATACCTAATTGCTATGTGACCATCCACGTAACGGTATGACAACAAACAATATCTGCCACAGTACCATCAAAGTTTCGTGCTGTTTAGTGGCACCACGGTAAAGAATGGAAATATCACAAGTAATCCAGCTGTTCACAAAAGACTAGATTCCAGGCACGGACTGGATAATTTGCATTCGCATTGTCAAACCGTATCGGGGGTTGAGAACGAACGGCCATTGGGTAGCTGACTGCGTTGCAAACTTTTGTCATTTCGTTAGGAGCAGGCTACAAAGGATTGCTTGACGCTAATCGTGTCGAGCTAGGAGTTTTATGACTTTTCTTCTAGTTTCTAATGTCCTTATTGGCCCAGCTTGGTCATCATCATTATCTACAGCCAATGCTTTTCCCACTGATGAACAACCTCAACTAATTTCGTCAAGGTACTGTGGCTCATGACCAGTAGTTTGACACGAAATAATATGATTTTACCACAAAGCCTAGCGCTTGAATTGATGATATGGTTCTGAAAGCAAAAACTAAATCGATTAATCAATTATTTTTTGATAATTATATTATTCCACATATCAAAGATCCTTGTAGACAATTTTTTTTACTATTGACAAAGAAAATAACAATCAAATAATAGAAATAAATTTGATATTTACAATTGAGCTAACTGCAGACTGTTGCAAACAATCTACAGGTAGCTCAACTGATCCATATCAATACCAGTCGGAAGCGTCCGCAAGATGCTGGCTGCATTGTCCTGCTGTATGCTGATGCGCTGCTCCAGATACCTACTCACCGGTTCTCTGGTCACGCGTCGTTTCGACCTCAGATATTTTTTTAAAGATCCGGATAGCCTTGGTACGCTACTTACCGGTCTCGCTACTAATAAATTATATTTTCATCTCTTTATATTTTCAATTTCAAGAAAACCAATTCACCCGTTCTGGAGTATTACATTAAGAACCACGCTCACACAAGAAGGTACTTACATTCTATTTGTATTTGACGTAATCCTCAACAAACAACTCGATACGATAACGAATAATTCGCATTTGGAATGGTCCAAAACGATTTTCCATCGGAAATCGAACTCGTTTCTTTCGAGTAAAGTTCTCGAAGTTATTACGAAGTAGGTACGAGTATGTTCAGTTTCCGTGGTTTCGTTTCCGCATGATTTTGCTGTTTATGTTACAGCAGCGTTTCTGCTTCTAATATTTGCCTAAAGTATGTATAAATTTCAAAGTTTTCATAGCGGTTTTTTAAATTTTAATATTTCATTGTTAACTTGAAACTATTATAAAGTTTAACATGTTTTACCTACCTTTCATTAATAATGGACACACAAAACTTTCGTTGCATTGCATAGTGGTCACAATTACTATGTACCTATACCTAAAAAATTGATCCATGTCATGTAATCCTCCATTTATTTATAATCAAACTAGTGATTCTGTTTCAAGTTACAAGCAATACTCACCGACATACGTTGCTCTACCAGAATTTAAGCTATTTCTAGAATCTATGAACTCTGATGAAACAAGCCCAGACTCTTCCTATAAAATCCACTCACGAAATAAATCGCCTCGCTTATTCACGGCGACAGGCGACAAAATTAAAAATCCGGCAACAAAAGCCACGTTTTAGAAAATTCCAAGCAAAATAAGGTCTTGTCGATAATTGAAATAACAAACTGGGTTTCTGTAGTTGGCATAGCGATTGACGTTTAATTTTAGTGCGCAAGAGAACAAAACTGGTCGACGACAAAAGCAACTGTTTAGCTGTTTTAAAAGTGTGAGGAAATTGGATAACTTTTTTTCCTCTGAAAATATGAGTGGGCAATATTGACGGCCATTTTATGGCTAAGCTTATTAGTCATTCAGACACAACAGATAGTTAGAAACACAATAAAATTATACCTATTAGCGGTATAGAGCGGATTAACTGAATCGCAAACCATAGCTTTAAGTGCAAAATAATGTGAAAATTGACGTCAGTCGTTTCATGAATTGCTTTTATTTTTTTCTACAATTGCCGTCATCAAACTAAGAACTTATCAAGTTTTATTTCAAAGGAGCAAAAGTTTCAAAAGCAACAATTGCAATAAAATCCGTTTAATTACAATACAATTAGATCCTTAAGAAACTTTTCCTTCGTAGTATTTTTTCAATGGAAGCTTTCATTTCCCTTTATACTGCTTTAGATGCAAGATGAATGTACTGAATACTAATTCAAAGTGGCTTTTATTTCTAATTAAATTTACGTACTTTTCGGTATTAATTGCATTTTTATTTTAATTTATCCCATGAATACGACCTTTAACAAATGGACTTTTAAATCGAACTAAGTTCAGCCCGCGGCTTCGCAGTCGTTTCAACGATAAAAGTAGCAAAGAAATACGATGTCCCAAGTGTAAAAAGATCTAATTTTTGTGGATACTAATAATAGTTATTTGTTGAACAAGTGGGAAAAACGAATTTTAGTTGAGCGTGCTGATATTAAATTCAGAGGTAGCAAAGTAGAGAGTACAGAGAGAAGAGTCACGAGCGTAGCGAGTGGCTTTAAAATACACTACTGAGCTAGCGAGGGATGAAAATGGTACAAAACAAAAAACATTTGCTCTCGTGTTAAACCTACTGTTAAACATACAGCTCTTCACTTATTCAATATTTTGTAATTTATAAAAGAGGTGGAATGTTTGAAACTCATTTTGGTTGGGGTTAGAATGCTATAGGTAAATCTCTTTAAAACCGCAAACGAACGAAAATATGATTCTTTTCAATGAAGGTTGAACACCGTCTAATTCCGTACCTACCTTCGATAAGATTTTTCTTTTCAATGAAGGATGAACACCGTCTAATTCCTTCGATATGTCATGTCTGTAATTCTATGTGCCTGTATAATTTTTTCTAGAATTCCAGATCTAAAACTACATCTATGCAAAGAATCAGCTTGATAGGATAAGTACTTTTTAGGCGAAGAACTACAAAATACATCCTAACTTTCGCATTTACATTTTATTAATATGATCCATAAATAAAGAAAATGTAGACGTAGTCCCAATATTAAACCGAAGATCCTTATTTTAGAAACATAAAATGTTATTAGCATAAAACTTTATAAAAAATCCGATGATGCTTTGCATATTAAAACTTTATAAAACAATTCGTTTATTAAAGGAATATTGCCCGCCAGGCATTCAACAAAATAAAGTATTTGCGATGTAGCGGATTTTTATCAAAAGTATTAAGTTAGACAAGGCAAATTACTATGAAAACATAAGCGATGTATCTTGTCTTAAATTATAAGAAGGCTGCATTTATATGAATGATTTTATTACAGTAGAAATCTTGCATGAGCTCGATTGCAAACTCAAAAATTGGCTTTTGCTCTCGTTCTTGTTTCCAATTAAATTGCAACCAATGCGTTTGATAATGTTTGTCGCAGAAATTAAATTGAAGTCCATTAATAAAACACGTGTACATGTAAACATGTAAACGTGTAAACATATTTTTAAATACAACAGAAATGTATTTTATTGAAAGATCAACTATTATTAACTATTATTTTCTTTTTCAAGTGCCACCGTCTTTTTTGTTCTTACATGTCCTGTCCATCCCAAGGTGGCCTGGAAGAGATCGCTCATAGCGATAAGGCCGTCTTTGTACTTCTTCTCGTAGCATTTATTTCTGTACTGTTTTCTGTGTTTGTGTGGTACAATAAAGTATTGTCTATCTACGAGTATCTAACTATTTGCACATTCAAATCATAACAATAACCATGTATTATCCGGTCAATATTATATATATATAACTCTACTTCTAAAAACAGCAGATATTTTATTATGCCCTAACACGACCCTTTCCAATAAAAGGGTAAACCGTAAAATTTTATTATTACCGGTTACTTTGTCCATTGAATACACCTCATATGCAAATACAACCACCACAAAGCAATGAAATCTCGCATTGTGGACTCGCCTACAAATTTAAATAAATATTTACAGAAACCAGAAGGCTTTAATGTTCCCTTAAATTTAAAAACGTCTCATACAGTGTTATGTATGGTCTCTTATGCGGGCTCAGGATATCATTAGGGCGTAGAGCTAGTGAGATTAAGACCAGGATTCTTAGCGGCAATGCAACCGATTCTCTTATTTCGCTGGGAAAATGGAAATTAAGGGTTATGATACTAAGTGAAATTTAATGATGCGTATCTTTAGCGAACATTTTGCTTTTACTTGGAATAATTGGTTAAAGTTTATATCGAAAGATGTAAGAAAGTTGACCCTATAGTATCTACCTAGTTAAATATTATGTCTGTTTTCTGAAAACTATAAGAATATTGTTTCAAACAATATAAACCAACCTGGTAACTGATTGCATAGAGTGCATAACGTCCTGTTTCACTTAAAATCACTGTACCTATAAATAAGTGAAACTACGCTAAATTAGTCGCTAAGACAAAACATCTCGTGAAAACGCAACAATTTCAAAGATTTTTTTTTGTGTTCTGTTTTGTTCGTATGTAAAATAAAGAGTTATCTTTCTATAAGTTCCGCTTCTATACTGCAACCGAATTTGATGTCAAATATTTATTCAATCAAACCCATACCTAAACTAAAACTCAATCTGTTACCGTGTATTTTTAACGCAATTTAAATTTCTTGTCGATTTGAGGTTAATTGCTGACGACCTCTGTGGCGCAGTGGGCGAAGGTCCGCCTGCGACGCAAGAGGTTGCGGGTTCGATTCCCGCATTGGGACAAATGTTTGTACGATCTGCAGATATTTGTTCAGGGTGTTCTGGTTGTTTTATATGTATAGTAAAAAAATATCTATCTATGTATTGTATTATGTTTATCAGTTATCTAGCACCCCTAAAACACAAGCTCTGCTTAGCTTGGGGCTAGATAATGCTGTGTGAATTGTCCAGTATTATTTATTATTTATTGCTAACTTTTAAATCAGAATATCGACACCGACCACGTGAGTTTTAGATTTTCTGTTGGTTGGTTCACAAACAGTTGAAATCGAATTTGGCTGGAAAATACTAAGTCACATTTTCACTTGCTCTACAAATGCTACAAACGTTTTACTTCTGGTACTCGACAACAAACGTTTAAATCCCAAGTTATCCACGACCGAGACAATCACAGTGCGTGTGGGTGCTCCTTTGTTGCTTTGCAACTTACTGCATCACACCTACACGTTGCATTATGCTCTTACAATAAAATCTTCATCATTCCAGACCCTGGCAGTAACAAATTGGTCATTCTTCACTGTATTTGACGCCCACGGTAAAGGTGCTACCACACGCAGCTTGTTTTGTTTATCGTTTAATGTACTATTTATCTGTCGGTGCTCAATCATGGGAGTGCTTAATTAGGGCTTGCTTCAACGTGCTTTTCATTATCTAAATCATAATGTCCACCTATTTAGTTTCAATTACAACCCAACAGAACGAAATCTCAATTTGAAGGTAGCCACTTGATTATTTCTGCCTGATATTATTATAAAAATTGGGGTACAAACCCTTTTTTTGTATGTTTCATTTGAATTTTCAATTGAATACATAAACAAAAAACACTTTACATGAGACAAGTACAATAGGCGGCCTCTTCCAGGCAACCTTTGGATGGAAAGAATTATATGAATTTAAGAAAGGTAGGGGGTGTACTAAAGATAACCTGACTAACACATAAACTAGATATACACATGAAATATTTATATTATACTACTTAGATACATAAATAAATAAATGTTACGTACCAATATTTACTATTCTGACAGGAAAATTTCCTTGACGCGAGAATTAAAAACTAATATAGGTACTTACACCTTATTAATAAGCCCACACTTCTCGACAAAGAAAAGGTATTACAGCTAAATTCGTTACAAAAAATATGTTGACACAACCTACAGATTTTTTTCGTCGTAAGTCAACGTAAAAAGACTACAAACCCAGCTAAGGCGTGGTTCAATAAAGTTCTTTTGACGAAGTATGCAATGCAGTCTTGAAACGTATCTAAGATGAAATCATTGTCCGCAACGAGAACGCATTTATAATCCGCACATTGTTACCACTGAGCCTTTAGGATGCTCCCGATTCATTTGGCTCCACTCGTGTGGGCTTTGCTTCTGCTGTATCATCTTAAAATACGCAATGCATTTTAATGGTGCAACTGCGGGCAATAGGATTATGCCTACAGATATGAAGTCCAGACGGGAGGAGAGGGCACAGTGAGATCCTTTTATAATTCGCAAATAATTGATACTGTTTTTATTGAATTTTAATCAGACTTTAGAGAGTGACAACAGCACATCTACTGTCTAGCAATCACTCCTTGCAAAAGAAAGATGGAACATCGCAAATGAATTCGAGAGACTCTTGTGTGTAGCTGTTCTGAGATGATGATGATGATATTCTCGATGACATTAATTTGAAAGTTTTTGGGGCATGGTATACTTTATTTAATTCTACGGCAGTTAAAAAAAATGGTGTTTTGGTGCGTTTAAAAAAAGGTTTCATAAAATTTATATACAGAAGGAACTCAGAAGTTACAATAATTAAGATATAGTTTTTATAAGCGAGCCACAAACTCTCACACAGCGTGGCAAGCAAAGCGAGCTTCACTTCCTGTGCGATTATATACAGAATTCAGACTCCTTATATCTCGAACTAGATGTCATAGAGCATGCGAATTTAACCAGAAGGGATTTTTTTATATTTTACTTTGATTATAATCTCACTTTCTACCAATTCTCCCCCTACTTCCCTCATAAAAATAAACATAATAATTTAATCTAAGATCTTATCTTTTCTACTCCAAACTAAATTCCCCATATTTACAAAATTATTAAACTCGACGAGTTACGATATTTATAATGATATGGAAAACCTCTTGTTCTTTTATTTGTAGGTACATTCTCTGTTAAGACCAAAGTCAACATAATAGTGATAATGTGTGTAATTAGCCTTATAAATAGCCTTAGAAATTTTCGTCTGTAGCTATCTTTATTGATGTGCCTATGGCAACAATTTTGTCAACCATTTTATCTGTAATGGCAACTTTTTGCTGGCTCCTTCTTCCCTCTAAACGATTGTTATAAATGGTCGTGTAACTAAAAAATCGATTAAATTACAATACAAGTTATATCAAGAAAACCCACGCATTTTATTTCTCCTACATTCTCCATTAAATGAATTTAACTAATCCTTTCTTGTTTCAGGCCCTTGGAAAAAGTCCTGGATACACCCCGTCCAGACATTCTAGGCAAGATAAACAGTGGATGCGTTTTGTAAGATTACTGCTAAGAACTGAGACAGTACGTCTTGAATAAGGCACAGAATAATATAGCGTCTAGATTTGCCTTTGTGAATAACCTAAATATTTATCTTGGATCGTTCAATGTTCGTGATAATGCGTAAGCTCAGTTTGGAATAGAAACTTGTGTAAGATAATGGATTGTCTTGGGGATTTTATGGTTGGGTTTTTGCAGTGACTGTTTAGAGTGTTACTTTTTTACACGAACCGATTATATTATTATTCTTAATAGCAAAGTTGATATAGATTTCTTCAATATATGCATGTGACTTCAAAAAAGCTGATTATTGTATTCTCAATTGATATAGAAATATGTTAGCATATTTATTTTATGTTTTTATTGTGAAATGTAATCACTGAGAAGTTTATATTTGAAGAATCAATCGAAAAATTTCGTGACGTCACTGTTTCTATTTACTAAAGAATTCAACGAGCTAGAAACTCTATAAATAAATGCATTCTGCCTATAATTCGTCACTATAGGAACTTAAAAGAAACAGGCGAGCATAAAACCTATTCCACTTTTGTTTGTTGTCGGTTAAAAATTAAAATCACCATCCCTCTTTGCATTCTAAACCAATAATGTAGGTATCTTAACAAAAAAATTAAGTGAAGTGAAAATTGAAAAATTACTGTAAATCTTACTTGATAAATAATTTATGGTATAAAAGTTGACTTGTCTGAGTGCTTATTTTGTAAGCGTAAAGAAATAAAGTTTTTGAAATCTGAAACATTATGATATATTTTTGAGTAAGTATGGTAATTTAAGCGTATCTGTTTCTTGTAACGGTTTTGAGCGCGAGAGAGTATCGACCTCAAAAGGTTAAAAAACTAAACTTTGTCTTTGGTTCAAAGAGCTATAAAGTTTAATAGCACAGTTTATATTGAATTACAAAAGGCTAAGGAAAATGTTGCGTTAACGCCTCGCCAGCTGCAAACGACTTTTGCGGAGTGGGTTTGCTACGCCGAATATACACTAATTCGCATTCTCACTTATTCGGCTCCTATACGGCATTTAGGGTTCATTTTAGAATGACAAGCCATGATGTCTACGGTCGCCGTCATCAAAGTCCAGAGGCTTATTAGGGCATTTATTTAAAGCCAAAGTCAGACCTAACAGGCCTGATAGACTTGATAACCAAGCCAGAATTTAATGTGAAGACCCTATATCGTAGCTCCGGTATATCAGGATATAAATACGGTATTTGATCAATAATAGATTAATGAAAAGTCGTCTAAGTCGACTGTAAAGTCCTCTTGTTATAACAAGAAGAGAAAGAGAGTAAAGATCCATATTATAATAGCGAAAGCTATTGCCCAAAGTGAGCAGAGCTTGTGTTACCTGCTAGATAACTAAACGTTAATTATTAACTTAATTAGTTACATTTCAGATGCATATTTTAGTTAAACTAAAATTAAACATTGAAAACATTCAGAACAAATGTTTGCCCAGAGGCGGGAATTAAACCCGTAATCCCCTGCGAAGCAGACGGACCATCGCTTGTTTGGGAGGCTCTCAGTGGTCGTCAAAAGCTCTCTGTGAATCATGTACTTTCAAAGGTTGTATTAAATTAATTTTATAGTATTAACACATATATTTATATGAAGCTCAAGCTAAACCGTTCCCGGACAAAGTGCCGTAGGAAACCCCGAGCTCAACCGCTCGCAATCAAGTGAACGCACGTGACAGTGTGTGGTCGAACGGACCGCCGTTTCCACTGGCAATTCAACCGACCAGGGTTTAGAATATTGACACTGGAGTATAAACACTGCTGCTGAGACAGGGACGTGCGCATTGTGGCGGTACGTAGAGTAATAAAAGTTTAGATTCTCTATTTGACCAGACATTATGAGGCCGTCCTTAGAGAAGGCATCGCTATTGGAGTTAGGAAAATCTTTGCGTTACCTGATGGCAAGTAACGCTATCTTAAATTGTCTTTTATTTTACAAATATTAAGTTGTGTTTCGGCAATGTAGTAAGTAACATTCATGGTTATGGGAATGCTCTATGCACATTATCAGATTAGGTAGGTAGATAGTACACGTTTCGACTAGGCGTATAATATAATAGTACCTACTTGTTTTTATGAGCCTCCAGTCTGAGTGTTCAAAATCTGGTTATAGGTGGTTATAATGTTATTTTTACCGACTTCAAGGAGGTTCTACGTTCGGCTGTTTGTATTTTTTATGTATGTTCGTCGATTATGGACCGATTGTGAAACTTCTTTCGCGGTTGTATAGATCCCGAATTGGTTCCATAAAGTTTTCTATTCCTGAGGGATTCTTAGTATCCCATGAAGCTTAAAACTAAACATACTACTATCGAAAAATCACGAATAGTTACAACTTGGTGATATCTTCGACAACTTCTAAATAGATTGTTGACTATAGGTTCATTTTGAGGTGGTCCTAGGAATACGGAATTTGTGAATTCGAAACGTAGCTAAACATTATCACATGATATTTTAACAATCACTGGTCTAATGGTTTCCATGGCAACGAGCGTAAACAAGACGTCTTACGAAGTTGACGGATTGGGGATCGCCTAAAACGAAGGATGATCGATCCTGGGCTAATGATTTTGTTAGGGTTTTGTACGCAAAGGATCCCAACGTATCTTATTAATAAGCCTCCCGCTGCCTGCCTGTCTGTACGTACGTCCGTCTATCAACGGGCTGTATTTTATAATTATTAAGGAATTTGAAGTCGCTTTATGTTCTTTAAAACACGCCAAAAAATCAGAAGTTTAGTACGTAAATAACGCGTACGAAACCGAGGGCAGAAAGTAGTTAATGGATGTAAGTTTGATGATGTAAACCTGTAAATGTCACAAATCCTAGGACAGCCCTGCCCTGCAAGTGGTTGAGAATATCAACAACAGTCAAGCGAGCGTGCCGCTGCTGTATTCGCCAGATGAGCTTCCGTAATGGAATCTGGTTGTAACAGATTTCAATGTGGAAATATAATCTCGATCAGTGTTTAAGACGGTAAACGTTTCTGTACTGTTTGTCTATTGGTATTTTGAAATTTCTAGATTCCTGAAATCACCTAACTTATTCTAGAATATCCTTGTAAACATAAGTTTAGTAAAACTTGAGTTTTTCTTATCGTATTTAGACGTGTTTGGACGAGTTATAACCTCGGCACAATTAAGGTACCTTTATATTGTACACTTTTATATGTTTGGTTTATGACAATAAAGAAATCTGTAGGTATCTGTACCTTTCCTATCTGTGTCTATTTCTACCAGAATTCATTAGATTTCTTGTGTGTGTGTGTGTGTGTGTGTTGTGTGCCATAAATAACGCATTGGATTATATAATATGTTATGTTATTATTGTGATTAAAAGTAAATAAATAAATAAGGTAATATTATAAAGGATGAATACGAGCTGTGTATTTTTTAAAACAAGTAATGCAGGGCTATTCATACGGTATTATCTAGTTCCAAGCTAAGCAGAGCTTGTGTTATGTTTACTAGATAACTGATAAACATCAACAAAGACATTACATTACAATAAAATAATAGAAACAAATTAGAATTAGTATATCTACAATTGGAACAATTGAGCTAACTGCAGTCTGTTGCAAACAATGTAGCTCAACAGCTCAGCTGACCCAAACCAATTACCAGTCAGAAGCGTCCTCAAAACGCTCACGCTGCATTGTCCCGCTGTATGGCAATGCTGATGCGCTGCGCCAGATACTCACAAGCTCTCGGGTCACGCGTAACTTCAACCAGAAGATCAGCCTCGGTACCCCCCCGGACCAAGGGACTGCACTCCAAGGGGAGCAAATACGGAGGCATAATACAATACAATGCACATAGATATTTTTGTACAAATAAAACGACCAGAACATAGAATTACTAACGACGTTGTTGGACACAGGTTAAACATCCAGCCTGCAGAAGAGAACACAAGAAGTGGAATAGTCAGAAGTGGACATTTTCACCATCATCATTCGCAGCTGGATTTTACTTACTGCTGGATAATAGGCCTCCAGAACCTTTGACACAAAAGTGGTAATTTATTGTAGTGGGAAATTTTACTATGGTTATTTGAAATACGCCGAATTCAGATAGATGTATGCTTGCAAATATTGGTAAATTAATGGATTGTATATGTAGACAAAATTTTATGAGCAAGTAGAAGAATGGATGAAGCAAGTTTCGTGCACAGGTTTGCGTACAATACATTTTATCACTCACTAAAACAAAGAGCAAAGCCATCGTAAAAGAACCAACGAGCAATAAACTTGAGTTGAAATCATTGTCTCCTAAATAGTTACGTCTACTGTTTCTCCCTTGTTTGTATGATGATTGTAGGATATGTTAAATCACATTACGATTTTGTAGGTTATTAATCAATCGTTATACTCATCGTCAAACATACTTAATCAAATTATGGCTTAGTCACCTACCATGTTTGCCAATTTTATAGTACTTTAGAGAGTGCGTGTAATTTGTTTTCCATGAATCGCAAAATTATATTACTTAGCTTCCTTTAAAAATATCAAAGTATTTTTTACCTGCCTTCAACAAGGTACAACAACGAGTTTTGTATAATTCCATTTCCTATTTCATTTGTCTTTTGTCTTTCTTGCATGCCCGCACCAGTCAACATCGCATTAACATCTACCTCTAGTAACTTCCTGATGAAGACTAACAAAAACAACGGAACCCTTACTTTTATAACTCCATCCGTTCTATCTCATTTCCACGCTCGATAGCTCAAAACAAACAGGAACTCTAAACGCAGTATGAACGTCATTCCAGTAATTGTCGGTCTGAAACTTCAACAGTAAGCACAGTTCTCACCTTACACATTTGCACATCATTTCTAGCTACTGTAGAAAGATAGAGACGTGATATTTAAATAGACAAAGAGATAAAAATACTTCTAGGAATAAACGGGCAATGAAGAACTTCACACAATATTGGCAAAGAGAGTTGTAACAAAGAAGATCCTGAAGAACTGCAGAGAAATTTGTCAGGAGACAGATTGTAGCACGGGCATAACCTTCGCGGCGGGAGTCGATGGCTGTCAGGCGGCCGTTATTTGAGGCATCGTATGGGGGGAGGATGTCCAGCAGTGGACAAATATAGGCTGATGATGATGGGGGAGGCTAAATCCAGCAGTGGACGTTTGTGGACTGATATGTTGGAGATAGAAAAACGATTGCGAGGCTCTGGATAGAAGGAGCCCATACTTACCTAAGAAATATTTTGAGTCGAATAAACCTAATGATTAATTTCTACCTTGGCAAGGTACCCTGACGCGTACTGTAAAAGATAACAGTTGAAGTTGAACTGAAAGTTGCGTATTATAATAATAACGGAAAGGATATTGGCCGCGATGTGGCCGAAGTTAAAATAAAGACGTTAGACGGGACATTGCGCTTCTGAATTACTTCCCACGTTGATTGTCTTGGCCGTTTGAGTTTAGAAAGTCTGGATGATAGTCTTCTTGGTTATTGTCATTTGTTTTTGTGGAAAATCTTGGATAAGATGATCTCACTATCTCACTATCTCATCTCATCTCACTAATATTATAAACGTGAAAGTTTAGATGGATGGATAGATGGATGGATGTTTGTTCCTTTATCACGCCAGAACGGCTGAACGGATCTGGTTGAAATTTGACACAGAGATAGATTATAGTATGGAATAGAACATAGGCTACTTTTTATCCCGGAATTCCCACGGGAACGGGAACTATGCGGGTGAAACCGCAAGGCGCTGCTAGTAAATAATATTTTAAACTCAACTTCGTTATCATGTTTGTTTCAAATTACAAAATTGGAGAGAAGGGGACACACTTTTAATTAACCGTATCACATTATTCGTCAAAATAAAATATCCAGCTGATGACAGGTGTTGATTGTGCGATTATCTATTTTAGGACATGACATGACCCTTATATTATGAAGCGCTCAAAAATTCTTAATTTTTTAATTAAATGGTTATTTTATTAATGTGTATATTGATTTTTGTAGAGGTTATTACTTTAAACTAAGACATTTGTCGTGCATATTATTATATAGGTTCATTTTGTCTTTGTCAATAAACCATTGGTAAAGTATAGGCCTTCCATTAGAAGTCTACCTTCGCATCATGACAAGATCCCTTACTGGACACTGTCGCCTTGACAAGCACATTTTCAAATTGGAGTCTGTCTGCAGATCGTACACACTTTTGTCCCGAGGCGGGAATCGAACCCGCAACGTCCTGCGTCGCAGGCAGACCTTCGCCCACCGCGCCACAGAGGTCGTCGTATAAAACCATTTCGCTAGATCTTTCGACCGAACGAGACCACAAGCGTACCTCATGCTCAGCATGTCTCGTGGTTGCGCGACAAGTGTGTGATTCCGGCATGAAGCAGTTTTACTTTGCATCTTACTAGACTGACACTATCAGTGTCACGGTAAAGTAAAGCACTTCATTCCCTTCACATCTAAGATATTAAATTATCTTTGATGACGATCTCCCTTACATTTAAACGTCTATTTTCGCTTAGGCTAATGCAATAGACCTTAACGTACATAAAGTGGCCAGTTCAAAGATTACGGAAGATCACCCTGAGGGGTTCCCTTTCATATCGCCCTAAAATCACAGTTTATAATAGGTAAGCATATTAGTAGGCCCTGCAGGCGCATACGTAATGAGTTATCTTGGGCTGTTTGTGTTCTGATTAGATGGGAGAGTCTGTAACGTTGTTCATACAACATTTTTTTCATTCTTGTATATGTTGTAACTTTAAATGTTAAGCACCGCCATCCCTTCCTTGTCTCTCAATTGTTCTGGTTGCCTGGAAGAAATCGCTTTAAGCGATAAGGCTGCCAAATCCTTTGCTTTCTTTAATTTTACACAATCTGTTTTTCTTTTTAATTTAAGGTGATTAAAGAATTATCTATCTATCTATCTTTTTCCCTCTGGTTTGATTGTTCCTCTTCCCTCTTGTTCCTTAGTCATGGTTAGAAAACCTGTCTCAAATTATCAACAAAGTTTGATCAAATTTAATTTAATTTGTTACGGGGCGGTACGTCTTGAAGTGCAAATCGTGAGTAGTTATTATAAATGCTATTTTTTTTCACAACCTGTGGCAAATTCTGTGGCGCGGTGGGCGGAGGACTGCTTGCGACGTAGGAGGTTGCTTGTTCGATTCCCGCCTTGGGACAAATATTTGTACGATCTGCTGGTATTTGTGCCGGGTGTTTTGGTCGTTTTATACGTATGATAAAAAATATCTATCTTTGTTATGTATTGTATTATGTATATCAGTTATCTAGTACCCATAACACAAGCTCTGCTTAGCTTGGGGCTAGATAATGCAGTGCGAATTTGTCCAGCATTATTTATAATTATTAATTTCTTTTAGATGTATATTTATTGGTTATCTCTTCACGCCAACCTACTACTGAACAGATCGAGCAGAAATTTTGCGAAGAGGTAAGTAGCATAGGATAACAAAATAAGCTAAAAATTCTTGACGTGTGAAGCTGTGAGCAGAAGCAAGTAAAGAAATATTTTTTCTTTTTCGACAGTCAGATGGACTTTTTACCCGACTACCGACAGGGGAGGGTTATGAGGTTAGCACCCTATGTTTGTATGTTTGTATGTTTGTATGTATGTGGCCGATTTCTTTGTTCCCACGTAGCGCTGAAACTACTGGTTCGATTTCAACAAATTATATATCGATTGATTCGTCTTAATACCCCGATGGTTATAGGCTATAGGATTTAGGGCTCCGCCCCCGAATAAGCCTACAAAACGCGTATTAAAGTTTACGTAGCCGCAGGCCGCAGGCCCCATAGAGAAAAATTACAATACCTACGACCTATTTTCTTCAACTCTATGCCTATCAAATATGACCGATACGTCATTCTACTTTGTCAATCGTCTTTCACGTAGTCGGGTTGTAGTTTTTAACTTTATCTTGTTTCTTATTTAACTTACTGAAATGATCGGAAGCTAAAAACTCTTCCTATAAAATAAGACTTAGATCAAATTAGTGAATAATAAACCACGACACGCGCCATCATTTTCAAAACCAAGCACAATAGAAATTCGTGATTTTTTTAACAAGCAGAATGAACCACTTGCAAGTCTTACCCCGACTTTATTCGCATAATTGTTCGTTATACAAACGAGACCGAGAATAACCCCCGCACGTGCTGGTCACGTGACTTTACGGATTAAGCCAGTAGCTCTCTGGATAATTAACTGCACAAAATACTGGCTATCGCTCGATCGATGGCGTGAATCACGGTATGTATTGGGTTAGCAGTAGGTTTGCTTGCCTAGTCTTTGTAGATGACCAAAATAAGAGCAAGCATTCCAGCCAGCCAACCAGTCTCAATGGAGACTAACATGATGCAGGACGTCCGGAAGTTGTCCGTAACTTGTCAGGTTGACATACTTGTTCTGGAGCTAAGAGGAATTTAGTGTGTAGTAGAAAATTTAGTGTGCGTTGAAGTCTTTTGTATGCTACGCCGGTCCGTCGTAGCATCGTAGCACGAGCTACGAAGATTTTCGATAAAATATTATGTTAATCGATATTGGCTAAGAAGTGGGAGGGAAAGAGATATACCAAAAGAAAGAGAGTAAAATCTCTTACACAATTCTCAAAATCCGCAACTCTCTGCGACGTCTATTTCGATAGATATTAAGAGTTTAGTGATTTTTGTGCAATTGTCAATTCGCTATGTCTATTTACGCAAACGTCTACTCGCGCATATGTCTACTTGCACAAATCTACTAGACACCTTTTAGTTTATCCGCATATTTGACCTAAGGTTGCCACAGCTCAAAAGGAATATGGTGCGGTCCGAACCTTATTAAATTCTGTCGTACTTTTGGTCAAAAGACTAATAATTTCATCCTGCAACGACTAGTTTTGTGCTTAATCAAAAGTAACCCACCACCAGATCTAATTATTTGAACGTTTGCTTCAAGGTGTGACACAGTATGAGTTTCGAGCTAACCTACTGTATCCCCTCACATTTTAAAATCCTATCGCTCACGATCGATGTCGTGAACGCTGTGAATCGGATTTGAAGGGCAACGTCGCACGCTAGCCTGGTGATCTTAATTAATTACTGGCTAAATAAGCTTTTTGATAGCAAACGTCAACTTTGTTACTTGATTGAGGTGTTTATTGCGGTCGTGCTTTATCTTGACTTTTGTTTGTTACATAAATGCTAATGGTGTTTTTTTGTAAGTGGTTATCAACCCACACCAACGTTAGATAATGTCTCTTTTATTATTGAAAATATTATTTCAAGACCTTAATTTTTTTGGCACTATTCAGACCTTCATGTACCTACTTGATGTCTAGAGCCAATGCAAGTGACGTATTAATCTACTTAAAAAAATTAAAAACGTAAAGCGAAGTAACTCAAATTAAAATAAGGAGGCTCTTGAAGAGAATAACTTTATGAAATTCTCGTCCAAAATGAAAGCAGCAGCAGTCCCATACATTCGATTATCAAAGGCACGCACTCTCGAAAACTTCATGCCTGAACAATTTATCGTGTCAGGTTGTAAGCTTCCGGTTTTGTAACGTTAGAACCTTGTCAACGTTTGGTAAAGTCGTGGTTTCTACCAATCCGAGGACAAAAACGACAGTCGTAATTAGTCATCAGAAAAATTGTAAAACGTTTTGCAGGATGAGATCAAATTCGGTGATATAAGTGGAAAGCAACTACCTATTTTATTCGCTGCTGTGTTCTGTTTTCGAAGTTCTATCCGTGGTGAAAGATGAAATAGTATACATTGGTACTTGACCTGTGTAGAGGTATGAGGTAAAGTTACTAAGACGTGGTTTATTACGACACGTCTCATTTTGAGCAAATAGGTACCGTTTTATGACGGCCGACGTTTCACCCCTAGCGACCCTTAAAACAAATCCTTTGATTGACGAAATTTGTCCCTCGCCCTAATGTCAGGGGATAAACACGACTTTACGAAGGTGTTCTGTTTCTGAAGAAATTTTCCTTCCGTCGACATAAAGATTTTGTCATTATGACTGTTGGGTTGAAAGGTTTACTTCCAAGATGTTCTTGCAAGGTATTAAGATAAAGGTTTTATTGTAGGTATATTACAGGTGGGGTGTTTAAGTCAGTGACCTTTATGTAGCTTTTATGTGTGCTTGCTTATTAGGAGGTTTAGGATTTGAAATACTTGGATCTGGTATATTATAAACTAGTTGCTGCTCGCGGCTTCGCGGACGTTGTTTCTATCGTAGCATTTTAATGTTCTTTCTATCCCTTGGGAAGTGATGTAAAGGATATCCAATGTTTTGTTCCAGACCCACAACTACGTGTAGGTATGTAAAATTTCAATTTGGCGTGAAGCAGTAACATGCGTCTATCCAAACTTTCGCATTTATTTAATATACCTAAATATTAGTGTGATTTGTAGAATGTACTTTCTAGTTTGACCTATAACTATGCATTTACCTCCCAACTTCTGTGACACTGTATTAAGAATTTGTAATATTTATTGACCTTTTTTAAGTGTACATTTTTGTATTTATAGAAATACCTAAATAATTTGTGATTGATTGATTGACTGTGGTGGCTCAGGACCGCGATGTCTAGAGGAAATGGAGGAGACCTTAGCTCAGCGCTGGGATAACAAGTATAACCAGGGCTATTATCATTTATAACAATTACACCCGAGTTCACCAAACCATATTCATTTCATTTCAAGCCTTTATTCAGAAAAATTTACAATTTGTTTTTTAAATACTATTACTTATACTATTGTTACGACATCGATAATTCTTCTGTTTGCCCTTTTTTGGCACCAAACCACAACAAATGGTTAAATTTGAAACCGATGTTTTGACATTTTTGAAATTTTCATACATTAAACGTCAAAGTTAACCGATGAAACTGCTTAATTGTCCAATTATCTTTTGGTGAACACTGACCTAAGTAGTTACAAATTAACCGTCAATACGAGAGTATAACACAGCCACCATGCAAATTTCGATAAACGTAAGTACAGCTGCAGTATTGAAGATACACTTGATAACAGCCAAAAATAAAATTCCAAATACAAACGCAAAACAATATTTCCATAGGACGCAATTACATAGAAACCAGTAGGACCGTTATACGTCAATATACACAATGAAGATGCGCCGGTTGCAATACCGTATGAAGTAGTATGCAATTGAAAATTTCTGGCCAAATGAATAAATTCTAGATCTCGGTAAATGAAAGCAAATTATTTTCGCTAACGCTGAATCAGTATTCATGTATTGTTCGTTTTGAATTATTAGAGATGCTTCTAATACTTTTACCATTCATTTTTAATTGCAAAATGCGCCGGTTCTAATGCCGTATGAAGTAGTGCGTTGAAAGTATTTAAGGTATATTTTGCTAAATGAGCCAAATAAATCTATTTCTAGACGTCGATAAATGAAATAAAATGATTCCTCGCACACTCGAATAAGTCGAATAAGTATTCATTTGTTGTATTTCATTTCCTTCGGTCTTCTTGGCGCGTCTGATTTGGATAGGTATGTGTGTTTAGCTTGGCACGTCATAACATCATGACATAATTATATTATATAGTGAGATGTCTACAGTTTTGAAAGTTTGAAGGTTGAAAGTTCTTCCCCCAAATGAGGGGAGTTGCCATTATCACTACGCTTGGCCGGCGGATTAGCGACCGCGCGTCTGCACCTACAGACTTATGAATACCTGTGAATGTAACGCAGAATCTCGTTTTCTATGTAAATTCAGTGATACTGCGTAATTCGTACAAAAACGGTACGGTATAACTGTCGCACATTACGCAGCCGACTGGCTTTAATTCACAATGTTTACGCGTCGTTTGCGTCCAACAGCCGACATGTCGAATTGTGGCATTTTTTGTCTATTTTTGTGTGTTACCAGGATGGATGCTAGGATTAGGCAGGTCTTTATATTACATGCTTTATACTCGTACGTAATTCTAGGTATCATCTTTGACATAATTGAAAGCTAGGTTGTATACAAAGCTGCGTCTTCTAAAGTTTTTATCACAGTATAACTTCTTTTGGTCGGACTTCAAAGAGGTCGAGGAGATTGAGGTTTACCATGTTAAATAAATAAATAATGCTGGACATTTGGAATTCCTCCTGGAATTCCTGGTATATCATTATCACTGTCATAATACAGACAGCTGGGTAAAAAAAAGCTTTGGTTTGTGCGCTAGTTTAGTGCTAGACGCATCTATATAATTCTCTGAAGCGAATGCAAATGCTAAAACATCTAGATAAGTCTACAAAGAAATCCTGCATCTGTATCAACATCTACAACCAGATTTTAAGAACTGCTGCGTACCATGGTCTTTAGCCATATCCAGGGAATGATCAGAGACTTTTACTTGAAATGACCTGATGATGGAGACGATCCTATAGGTACCTTTACAAATTTATGACAGCTCGTTTCGCAACAGGCTAAAGGTCTACCGTAGCGACAGAAATCAAAAGTACCACTTTATTTCCGTGTCAGTGTTTTATTTTAAGAATTTGACCTTTTCTAAGTGTACTTTTTTGAATTTATGGAAATAAAGAAATTTTGATTTTGATTTTGCAAGATACAAACAAGTTGTCTGTTGTATTGGGCTTATTCCAGTTTTCCCCCTTGACAAATCTCCCTTGAGGGGCAAAACTGAAATTTCATTTTTTTTTAATCCAGAAATCCCTCTCACCGTTTTTTCTTATTCCAGTTTTCCCCCTTGAGAAAAATTCTTCAAGGGGGATTTCTGGTTGCACCCCCCTCTCAATACGTCCACGTTGCTGTAAATTGCAATTACCACACGCGATGTTGTTGTTACTAATTGAATACAATTTATATCGTAAGCCTCTTTAGTGGTTATTGCTAGTTTCAGAGAGAGTTTCTCTTGCCTTATTTTTGCTCTTTTGTACGGAAAATATTTTAGTGAAAAAACTAGTCTAGAATATATATAAGTATATTCAACTTAAAAGTTAAAACAAAAAACGCAAAAAAAGATAATCACCTAAACAAAAAAAAAATCAACGTCTTGGGCACGCTCCTGACTGATATAGATATGGATCAATTGAGCTATATGTAGATTGTTTGTAGTAAACAGTTTGTAGTTAGCTCAATTGTTTCAATTGCAAATAGTTTTAATTTAGATCTATTACTTCATCGTAATTTTATTTGTAATTACTTAAAAATAAAAAGTTAGTTTTTTTCATGAGAGTGTTTCTCTTCTTCTTTCGCAAATCGTCATCCCACCCGGTTGGAGGGCGTCCTACACTGCGTTTGCCGAGTTACGGTCTCCACTCAAGAACACGTTAAAATATTAGTGTGACATAACAATTCTCGTTTAAATTAGTCTTATAACCTTTCACTCACAGAGTAGGTATTCATTATTATCAGCCTGTATTAGTCCACAGCTGGACATAGGCCTCCCCTAATGATCGAATTTAGCATGAGTAGGGATTACCTGATAGTCATTTCCATTAACACTTCGTAAAACCAATCTCACTAATATTATAAACGTGAAAGTTTAGATGGATGGATGGATAGATAGATGGATGGATGTTTGTTCCTTTATCACGCCAGAACGGCAAAACGGATCTGGATGAAATTTGGCACAGAGATAGATTAGTCTGGAATAGGACATAGGCTACTTTTTATCCCGAAATTCCTACGGGAATGGGAACTACGCGGGTGAAACCGCGAGGCGCTGCTTGTATCGTTATAAACGCACAATGAACACCATAAATGCAGCGTAAACTGTTAATGCATCCATTTAAACGGTCAGCTACGCCTGTGTAAACCTGTGTTTACCTTCTAAATGAGCGTCAAACGATAACAAATTGTCAGTTTGGTTGGCCTGTAGAACTTGGAACAGAATATGATTTTTTTACTATAAAAACTATCGTAGTTTGACGAATTCATTACGTCAATTGATCGAGCTGAAGTTTGGTTGTTTGGTTGGTTTGTTGAAAGAACACCATTTGGTTCTTCCAACACAAATAAGGTTCGTAGTTAACCCGCTTACATCCGTAATGAATATGATTTTGTACCGAGAGGTCTACAAAAATTCTAAATATAAACATATAATATTCTTGAATAAAAATGTTGTGTCCTGGCCGTCCTGGGTAAAAAAAAAAAAAAAACTACTAGTTTGTACCCGCGCCTTCGCACGCGTTGTTTAAGGTTCCTTCTATCCCATGGGAACTGATTTATGTGTTAAAAAGTATGTTTTATTCCAGGTCTTGAACTACCTGAATACAAAATTTCAGCTCGATCCGTTCAGTAGTTTTGGGTGAAGATGTAACAAACATCCAAACATCTAAACTTTCGCATTTATAATATTAGTGTGATGTGATTTAGGCTGTTGTTTAGATTATCAGAAATTATTGAACAGGTATTTTTTCTATTGCGTATCAAACAAAAAATGACATAAAAAGCGTCAAAGCTTAGGAGTAGGGGCTAGTGACGTCACGCCGTGCTAAAAAGTGTCTCACGGCGTGACGTCACGCGGATCTTTGACTGGATGTATCTTATTTTTTTTGTTTATTTGACAATAAAAATATAAGTGTCCAAAATCAACTAATAATCTAACTGAATAATATTTTTTTAAAGAAAACTACCTTTTAACTTTTGATACTGCGCCTGGCCCCTCCCCGGCCCGCCCTAGGACACAACGTACTAGGGCGTTGTGCCACCACCAGTTGCAAAATGCTGCTTGCTGAATGTGCTCTGAAAAGAATGATGCCAGCGCCACCAAGTGGCGGTAGGTCGGAACTTATTTTTTAAGGTGGGAACTTTTTTAGTTTCTAGAGTAAAAAAAATCGGATCTCTATAATAAGCCTAAAAAGTTTATAGCTCTAAACAATGGGACGAGGCATTACGATGGGAAACTGACTACTTGGTAAGAAATGAAATAAGTTCTCAAAAAAATTCGGTTTCGGCGGGACTCGAACCCGCGCCCCACCCTCAGTACGGGTGTGCTCTAACCAACTAAGCCACAAACCCCTAGTCGGTTAAACCGAAAATCTTTGGGACCTCCTACGGACTACATGGTATACTTAAATCTAGAGGATATATCGTCGATGTACTATTTAGCATAAATACACTTAATTTTCTTAAAGTAAATATATAACTTCATGTAAAAGATGTTAAAATTTGTCATTCAGAAATTCATCAATTGGATTATAAACTTTTCCTCCAAAAAAAAAGATATAATATACCTACGTAAATATGCTGGCTTTTATTTCGGTCAACGAATTAGCATTGCCATTCAACGTGGCAATGCTGCCAGCATTCTGGGCACTTTGCCTTCTGGTGACGGCTTAGATTTTTAGAAAATAGATTTAAGTGTAAATATTAGTTGTAATTATTATTGTATAAACTAAGACAATAAATTAGATAAAAAGTAGGTATAATAATTGTTAAATGAATTCGTTGACCTACGTAAGTAAATTATTTAACCATAAAGTATGAACATTACAAAAAAAAACTTTCGAACAATAGACCTGCATATAAACAAGTTGTAACACAGCGGTGTATCAATTTATGAACACGTAGGCGGATAATATGAACTTTCTTACCATTAAACTTTTCTATGATTATATTCTTAAGAATATTAATAGATACCTATAAAGGCCAAGCGTAAGTCACGCATAGTAAAAGAAACTAAAATATGGATAAAAATCATCATCAGTCCCATCATTTGCTCCCTTTGGAGTCGAGACAATTTTTTAATACATAAATTACAATTTTTTTATACATAAAAACAGTGTTTTATTATGAGTTCTCGCGAAAATAACCTTAGAATATACTACATAAATTAAATTTTAGTTTTAGTCCGCGGGGTACTAAGGCTCACCGAGTTTTAAAAAATATATCTGAGCGTCTGTTTGAAGCGACGCGTGACCCGAGAGCTGGTGAGTATCTAGCGCAGCGCATCAGCATTGCCATACCAGCATACAGCCTTTGCCCACCAGAGCGGGACGAATTGGGATGAGAAACAAAAAGTATTATGGTTCCAGTAGAAAGCGATAAGGAACCCTAAAAGTACAAACCAGCCTATTAGCTGTTTCATTAAAAACAGGAATTTTGATTAGATTTTTGTCACATCGTTATTTGGATTTGTGAATGGATGTTATTAAAATGTGGTAATTAATTGAATATTTTATGAATACTACGGTTGTTTTAATCTGATAATAATTTAATACGTTTTGCATGCGAGATAATGATTTATGATAATCAGAAATATAATAAATATAGGTACTTATGAAAGTATGCAAGTAGTTGAAATATTGGACAACACACAAATTTTGCGACAGGTCTCACAATGTTTAGGCCGCCTTTTGTACTGTATATCATACAGTACAAAAGGCGGCCTAAACATTGTGGTTTAATTAACATAAATTACATACTACTTACATACTGTACTAATAACATCCTTCGTAATAAAACACTGTTTTTACCGGATTGATCGCGTATATTTTATATTTTGTTTATAACCTGACGTTTCGGAGGCTTTTCAGCTTCCATGGTCACAGGAAGCCATGGTTCCATGGAAGCTGAAAAGCCTCCGAACGTCAGGTTATAAACAAAATATAAAATATACGCGATCAATCCGGTAAAAACAGTGTTTTATTATGAGTTCTCACGAAAATAACCTTAGAATATACTAACATCCTTCGTATTTATCAAAAAGGGGTGGGTGGGTACCACAGATATAATTTTAGCGGCGTTTTTATGCTGGGCAGTTTCGTTAGTATACAGCCAGTCTACACTGTTCCTTCATGTCCCGTCCATCCTAAGGACTGGAAGAGATCGCTCTTAGCAATAAGACCACCCTTTGTACTTCCTCTATTCTAAAGGCGTGTCCAAACATAGCGCGGCGAGTGCGCGGCAGCAACACGCGGCAATCGCGAGACAGCCTGACGCGCGACTAGTGTAGACATCCCAAAAATGTGTGCGCGGCAATACTGCGTGGCATGTTCTATACGCAGTATACTAATTAGTGTATGATCACTGACGGACGAACACAGCGCGCGCGGCAACAGCGTTTGCGCGCGGCAGCATCACGCGGCATTCGTGCACGGCGGCCGTCCAATCCAAACACAGCGTGGCAATCGCGCGCAGCGGCAGCGTGCCGCTCACGATTACCGCGCTATGTTTGGACACACCTTAAGTAAGAAAATTAATAAATCCCAAAAATTTACGATCTCGACGGGATTCGAACCCGCACCTTCCCCTTCAGCGCAGGGTTGCTCTTTTTCCAACTAAGCTACGTGATCTTTCCCAGAGTACTATAATAAATAAAAAACCTTAGAATCACACCTTAAGTATTTATTTCTGTATTGTTTTGACCTCGATTACGAAAGTCGTAGATTAAGCTATACGTGACGTAGTTTGGGGGAGACCTATGTTCAGCAGTGTCATCATCATCATCATCATCAGACTGTACACGTCATAACGGGCTTATGATGATGACGATAATAACCTGTATACCAAGTTTCGTCCGATCGGTTGTATAAAACAACCAACAATATAAAAGGTGCAGGTATTACAAACTGTATGGAACGCAAGTTTTTTCAGATTTTACCCAGAGACACTTCGCTAGCTCTTCGGTCATATATGAATGTTCACACTAATACAAAGAGAAACACATTTTTTTTTTTTTAATCATATTTATTTAAAGAACCTTTATAATTAAATACATGTCGGTCCTATTGTTTATACTAAATAATATTGCACAAACTAACTACACTTATCAAATAACAAGGAACAAAAAACACCAAACAATAACAACATTTTCAACAGTAAACACGAGATTTTCAATTTAGATGACAGAAGCATAAAATTTGTGATAGCGCAGTCGGCGGCATTTTTAATAGCCGTCGTATCACTAGTGTGGGCACGCGGCGTTTCTCGTAAAAGCGTTATGAGTTCATTTCGCGACTGTGACTTTGCGGCCGACAATTTATAGAAGCTTGTGGTTCCTTTTAGAGCCACACTTTATACGGGTTGAGTCATTGTTTGTTGACTGAGAGACATGAAAAGGGGTTTTCTCTTTGCCTGGTTTTTAAGTAGAAGTAATAAAATAAGCAAGGTTTACTTACGCGCAGTTTTTTTTTTTTCATTTCATTATGAAAATAAGGTTTTTTTTTGTTATAGTGCTCACCCGTACTTTGGGTATCTCTATTTTCGGTTGAACCGACTAAGGGTTTTGTGGCTTAGTTGGTTAGAGCAGACCCGTACTGAGGGTGGGGCGTGGGTTCGAGTCCCGCCGATCTTATTTCATTATGAAAATAATCAAAGCTACTGCTGTATGTAAGTTCTATATACAACCAGTTGTAGTTATATTCTCTATGTATTAATACAAAAAAAAAAAAAAAAATTGAGAAGTCTGGAAGGTGGAAGGGAGGCCTTTGCCCTGCAGTGGGATAATACAGGCTCTTAATAATAATTGTAATGTTTTATTAAATAAATGTAAATAAATAATGTTGGACAATACACAGCATTATCTAGCCCAAACAAGCTAAGCAGGGCTTGTGTTATGGGTACTAGATAACTGATATGCATAATACAATACAATACATAGATAGATATTTTTACTACACATAGAAAACGACCAGAACACCCGGAACAAATATCAGCAGATCGTACAAATATTTGTTCCGAGGTCGGAATCGAACCAGCAATCTCCTGCGTCGCCGGCGGACCTTCACTCACCGTGCCACAGAGGTCGTCTAACTATTTTATTATTTCACAGTATATTTACAACCATAATTTAATTTTAATTATTTGTGTAACCTGCTTTAACCAACTCTATTTTGACCTTTATTTTATCTTAGCGAAATTAAATAATACAGGTATTATTGGCAAAACTCAGAAAAGATATTGTATTAGATAGATTGGTACTTTACTTGTGGGCTTTTTAAGTGTGAGCTGGCCATATCTCGAGAAGAACCGACAACCGCTGGGGTAAACGTGTTCTTGAGTGGAGACCGCGACTCGGCAAACGTAGTATAGGACGCCCTCCAACCAAGTGGAATGACGATTTGCGAAAGACTGCTGGCAGATGCTGGATGCGGCAAGCTGAAGACAGGGCGATATGGCGCTCATTAGGGGAGGCCTATGTCCAGCAGTGGACTAATATAGGCTGATGATGATGTGCTTTACCTAATATTATATTCATTATCATATAAACCTTCAGGCATTCAGGAGTTTAGCAGAAATTATCAGCAGAATTAATCCCTTGAGCCGGAAACTCATACTGTTAAAACGTGTTGAGAGAATCCTCGCCTCGTCATACCAATATTTAAAAAGCAACAGTTTGATTGGATGGATATTAGTTACTTTTAGGCCAAAACTACTGACCGAATCGGGTTAAAATTTTGTCTAAATGTAGGTCTAGAAATGGAATAAAGCTTGGGAAGCCTTATTCTATAAATCAGTTTTTATGTTATAGAAACAAATATAAAACGTTTCAATAGCATTGCCATACAGCGGGGCAATGCAGCCAGCGTCTTGGGCACGCTTCCGACTGATATTGATATAGACCAGTTGAGCTACCTGTAGATTGCTTGCAACAGTCTGCAGTTAGCTCAATTGTTTCAATTGTAAATACTAGATTTAATTTATTTCTATTATTGGATTGTAATATTCTTTTGATAAAGAATTTCAATAGATAAATATTATTAAGATCTTGCTTGACTTGGAATAACGTATAATATATTTTAATAAGCTACTTTTCATCCCGAAACAACGCATTCGAAGGCACGGGCAGAAGCTAGTACTGTAATAATGTGCCGAGGGAGAGATAAATATATTGTGTGTCCCTAAGAGCGTAAGAAATCCGAAGATTTGTAAAGTTTCCCCTTTTATGACAGGATCCTGCCGATGTTTACTGATATGAAAAACTTTTGCGCGAACATTCACTTCCAATTTCAACCTTGTTTGTAAACATTTAAGACTTCAACTTTATTTTGACAAGAAAACACATTTGTGACTGACTCTTTGTTTAACGTATGGGTTTAAGAGTGAAATAAATTAAGGAAAACTATTTATTGGTTCACAAGAAGACAGATTGCAGCAGTGTAATGTCTTGATTTTGGATTAAAAACATCTTAGTATAGAATTATTTAGACACTATAAACCTAACGAAACAAAAAGCGATAATTTGATTATTTTGAAAAAAAACTATAAACCATCTTCAAATTCGTTTGTGTTTACACTGTTTTTTAGGTTATTCGAGAAAATAAAATACATCAGCCCGCTACATTTTAAAACAAAACCAGATACCTACATAAGAATTTTTATACATGTACGGAGTTAAATTGATGGTTTAAAACTCTGTGAATGTGCTAAGCAAACCTGTACCTCCTCCAGTCCTGTGGAACCTTCTTAGGATCTTCCAATGCGCCTATTGTCTATACGGATCGCAAACGTCTATCTGACGTTGGACCAATTCTACTAGAGGACAGAGAAGAAATGGAATCAGCTGAGTGGAATTCAGCCACCATAGCAGAAAGTACTAAAAAAGACATAGAAACCTTTTAGAAACGGTCTTGCGATGCGTGTAGAGAGGTCCTTGGGTCTGTGTTTCAGTTCTATTTCTAGCTGACATTAAATAAATAAATAATGCTGGACAATTCACACAGCATTATCTAGCCCCAAGCTAAGCAAAGCTTGTGTTTGGGTACTACATAACTGATATACATAATTTATAATACAATACATAGATACATATTTTTTATTATACATAGAAAACGACCAGAACACCCTGAACAAATGTCTTCAGATGGGTTAGATTCCCGCCTCGGGACAAATGTGTACACATTTGTCCCGAGGCGGGAATCTAACCCACAACCTCCTGCGTCGCAGGCAGACCTTCGCCCACCGCGCCACATCGGTCGTCACACAGACATTACCTCAATACAAGTGGACTAAATAAAGTGCCTATCCGTTATACATAAAAGATATCTTAATATGCGGAGTCTTTTTAACTGCCTAGACTCTAAGGCCCGTATTATAAAAGCCTGCTCAGTCATAGATCTATGCTTGAGTGACGTTTTTACCATAGAAAAGCGTTACTTAAGCATCTATTGATATCTGAGTGAGCTTTCATAATACGGGCCTAAAAGTCCAAGGCTCAAAGCAGTCCAAGTTATTTTCGGGAAAGTAGGTCTTCTAAACTTCCGTTTTTCTAGTTTCATAACTCCATTCATCGTGTTGGCGGTCTACAGTCATTTCAAATTAACGTTCCATGAAAATAAGTCTCGTGCTTTCGGAAACTTTTTAGTGAGTACCGACATTCAAGGTGAACCTACCGTGAGTCCAGTCAAAGAGCGTGCGGGATCAAAGGGGACGTAGATTTGACTGTGTTCATGGTCAAAAGCGGAGCGGACTTGACTAGATGAAAAACCTGCTTTTACGTGACTAACTATGAATAACAAGAAAGCTATTAGATTTTGTAATCGTTGATTGTTTAAATTTTGACCAAAGTGGAACTAGGTTCTTTTAAGGTATCTACTACGTTATCTACACTTTACAATATTATGAAGAGGAAAAATTTCGTATATTCTAAGGTTATTTTCGCGAGAACTCATAATAAAACACTGTTTTATGTTTTGTTTTTGTTTGAGGAAAAATTTGTTTGTTTTTATAATTAAATAGGCTCCAAGACTACTACACCGATTTGAAAAATTCTTTCACCATTAGAATTCTACATTATCCCTGATGAACATAGGTGATAGAATCTACCCGTGCGAAGCCGAGGCGAACCATTAGTTACTAAATAAAAGCAAATCCAAGTTACTTTAGTAACTATATACATAGGTAATACTTTAATAAATTGGGAATTTTTCTGTCATGGTGGTTATTCTAAAAATGATTTTGTTGCTATCAAGGCTTTTTTTTTAAATATTAACCCCCTAGACCTAAGTTTACTAACAAAATAGACTAAGTTGTCTGAATAAAGAAATTAATTATTATTATTTTAACGTTACTTCATGATCAAAAGGGGAAACAGAACTTTAGTTTTGATGGTTGGAGTTATACCTTTCTTTACTCACAAAACTCTTCGTATTTTTGAGTTTTTATAGATAACTTCTCATACTCAACTGTTTTCGTTCCGCTTATCACTGTAAACTTTCTAAGCCACTACTTTAATGTACTAGAAACCCGAACTACACGTAAATATTGGTAACATCATGTCCCTGTGGATTTTTCCCCGAAATCAACGAATAGATCGGGTTTTCCTGTTTACTTTGCCGCAGTTGTAAAAAGTTGATGTTTTTCATTTGTAAACACGGTGGCCATTCGTTTACTAAATTAGAATTTTACAAAATACTTCGCAATGTATTATGTTGCTGAACATTTAGGGGTAAACGCTTTAATAACGTCTTTTTTTAGGTCTTACGTTTTAGTTTCAGTCTGAAAATTTCTTTCATCTTTTACTCCATGAGAGTGTGATAGTTTAGTAGGCATATTATGCGCCAGCAATAAGTAAGCAAAACACAAACGGGGGGGGGGGGGGGGGGGGTGACGTGAATGTAAAGGTTAATGACACCTACATGTTCTGAAATTACCACTACAACCTTTTCCTTCACAATATTTCCAAAAAGTCATTAAAAATTCGCCAATCAAAGCCATTATCAAACATTTACAAACACCATTCATTATTCGCAACAGTTGTCGCCTATTTGGTGTAATGACCTCCGCCCTGTGGAAAAACATGGGGGCAAACGGGCCACTTATCGCCGATAATCTGCACATATGAAAAAAGTTGCCAACCGCGCCTCATCAGCCATTTTTCTTTCGCTTTTTGACAACACCATCTAAAGCATAAATTATGAAAACTCACCAAGTTCATTCAATAGTGACTTCAACAAATGAACTTATACAGGGTGTAACAAAAAGGGAGGGCCCTTAAAGTTTGGTCCTTCATTTTTATGACACCCTGTATAGAGAAATAATATCCCGCCAAGTTCATTCAGGTAGTGACGCCAACAAAAGGCCTGATCATTATAATGTGCCAAGTTTCATAAGATAGCAGTTCTTAATCATAATTTGTTAATTTCTTACATTAATACATTTTTGTCTTGGCATGGTGCTGTCCATCTAAGTTCGTATTACTTAACGCTCTACCGTGCGTCCAGATGCTTTTTTTCCACAGTACCCAAACTCAAAATCAAATTGAAGTTTCGAGATAAACCTTTATTTACTCACAAAACTCTTCGTATTTTTGAGTTTTTATAGATAACTTCTCATACTCAACTGTTTTCGTTCCGCTTATCACAGTAAACTTTCTAAGCCACTACTTTAATGTACTAGAAACCCGAACTACACGTAAATATTGGTAACATCATGTGCCTGTGGATACATAATTCTAGCTTTGCTGTAACTAGGTTAGTACAGTCGTCAAAAACTAAAGTCGGCGTAAAGTGGTTCGTGTGCGTGTACTCTATGACGTTTTGGAGGCGGTAATTTTTCATGTCGAGGCACGATAACGGTCAGGTGTTGGAATGATTTGTGGGGTCTGATGCCGTATCTTGTTTGCTTTATTTGAGTCTTTTTGAAAATGTGGTGAAGTTTTTCAAACTTTAAAAATAATGACCACAGTTCACTTTCCTAGGGCGAACCCGTTCGTTTTTGAAATTTTATTACACATGCTATTTTTAAAACAAATGAAGGAAAAAACAAATGGTATGTATTTGTTTTTTCATTCATTTGTTTTAAAAATACACGCTATTTTTAAAATTGAGGCGAGCGGCAACAAATAATATTTTTTTTTAACACGGAAAAAGTTTTGTCGAATGGTCTATTCGACAAAACATTGTACACAGTTTTCGAAAACATCTTTATGGCTCTCGTGTAAAACTTTCGACTTTTACAATACCTATAAAACAGTTTGTCTAACAAAACTAAGGAAATCACAGTAAAATAAAAGGCAGTTTTTAACATAAAAGTAGCGAGGTAATTGGGGGTGGAAAATGTGGAAATAGTGATTAATGTTACGATAAGGAACACACGCAGGAGAGTTTTTCGGTCAAAAGTCACACACATTAACCTAATTCATTTTAATTGGACCATCATTCCTGAAATAAAAGGTATTAGAAACGATGAGTGCAACGTGACATTAGTATAAAGCAAAGCAGTTGGTCTTTCCTGAAAATTCCTGAAAAAAATTCAAGATCTTGCCATGTTGTCTTAGAAAAGCTAATAGATTCACACATAATAACCTAATTCGTTTTGATCGGACTATGATTCCTGATTTAAAATGTATGGAAAAATATGAAGTAATAAGGAAAGTAGATATAAGTTTGGTCGTTCCTGAAAATTCTTGAAAAAATTCAAGGTCTTGCCATGTTGTCTTAAAAAAACTATATGGATTCACACAAATAGTAACCTAATTAGTTTTAATCGGACTTTGACAGCTTTGACATTCCTGAATTCTTATTTTATTTATTTTTCAAAAGTTGCGAAGAGTAATAAACAAATTATAATTATTAATTAATATTAAGTACTATTAAATATAACGTGGTTTGCAGTTTTGTCAATTTGAGTCCTCGATGCCAAATACTAATTATCCAGCTCTATTAAATGATTCGTGACAAGAGAATTCAAGAATTGCTGTGTCGGGGACTAAGTTTTACCAAAAATATACTAACACTTTTATGAGCAATATTAATGCGGATGATTAATGGGCACAGTCAAAATTACGGCCTTGTCGCGTAATATAGTTGAATTAAAAGGGTTTATTACCATTTTACTGCGTCAACACCTCTCTTTGCCGCAAAACAATTATTTTTTACGTCTTTATTTAGTATTAAACGGGTGCGTTAACTTTTTATACGTTTTTGTCATGCCAATGGCCCTACCTGCTTTTTATTTTACTTTAATTTCGTATAAACGGTAATAATTCTAATGGTGATAAATGAATTACTTATTTTTCTCCTATGAAATACTTTCGTGACCAAATTTTTTTTAAGACTGTCGCACGGAGAAAAAAGCCTTAACAAAAAAAAAAAGTCCACAAAAACACTTAATAGTACAAAGTTACAGTCATTAAAACAGCGCTGTATAACGAAAACATAAAACAAATATCCAAACATTACAATGAAATATTTCACTCAAAGTGGACGTCGCCATATTTTCACGATATTCTCAATTGAGCTGCCCATTCATGAAGCGTCACGCGCGTTTTTTATCATCGTCACAGATCAGCGTTTGTATCGTAAAAAAACGCTGAAATAAATACCTTTAACTAATTCTGTAGTGTCGAAGCCACACCGTGATTCTGTAAGGATTGTCGTCGTTATTGCTGCCAAATGAATGTATACGTAGTAAAACCAATGTATACGTAGACACAGTTAACAGCAATCTGCAATGAATAAGAGACGGTCGTCGCTGCTTATATCGACCTCAAAATGTTCACACATCATCATCCCACCGAAACAAGTTCTACTGGTGGACATATTAAAGTAAAAAGCATGATTTCCAAAAAAAAACTTCTGGACCATCCAGAACCAGGTCATCGGTCCACCTCGTGGAGCCTTCCCACATTGCGCCTTCCTTCTTACATGTTCGCGTCACCAGGAGGCCGAGTGCCCAGAATGATGGCGTGTGCCCCTGGCCTAGGGTCTGGTCTCAATCATCGGTTCAAATAGGTAACCTCGGTCAAGATTAGGGTATTTTTGCCTTTTGAAGGACTCTGCTAATGTTGCTGCCGAGCCGGCCCTTACTGGTCCCTGCAAGATAAGATGGCGCTGGGGTATTTGAGTTACACACATGGCAACCCAAACTAATGGCCGACCCAGCTTCGAAGGAATCAATGTCATACTGTCAGGCCTTTTGACAGTATGACATTGATGATCTCGCATAAGGCCACGTGGTTCGAGAGTCTGCCCCACTGATGCTTGTAAAACCCAGACGGACTATGTCATTCATTGAACTATGACGGAATACACATCCTGCACTAGAGATACATGCCAGTGTAAGGTGACCAAATTTGTCAACGGTTTCACCACACTGGCACCGGTGTGCAACTAGGAGAACTTAAACACAAAGAGGTGGTCACCCAAAATGAGATATTGTCTAAAAGGGTACCTACCTAGATTTTTGGAAGGCAGAACATATCATCAAATTCAAATTAAAAAATCATCAAATTCCCACTCGGAAACTACGAGTAGACGCGCGCGTTGTGATGAGCTGGTAGATGTGTTTAATGATGCTGTCCAACTGCTGTGTAAGTTGTGGATTTTCCCATACCTCCATAAAAATATCGGTACATGAATAGCGAGCTTTTAAAGCAACCTAGCTAGAGCACAAAAAGCAAATGGCACCGCAGAGCCGATATGCTAAGTGGCTGTTGATAAACGTCACGTAGGACTTTGCATTGCATGACTATAAAAATATCTAACGAAATGTAGTAGAAAAGGTAAGTAGGCGGCTTGTGCTGAGTTCCTAGCGGGGGAAGGTGGGAATACATTTCGACGTATTCAGAAGAAATTTAATGGTTTAAACTGGAACGGTCACCTAATCAAGTTAAACGCGGAAAGAGATGTAGTAATTGAATTTAAAAAATCGTTTTATGAAACACAAAACGTCGGAATTCATGTGTTCTGATTACAATTTTTAGAATTGAAGCTTTTATAGTCATAAAAGAGGTGTAAGGACTTCTTTTAAAAATAGTTATGCACCTCACGTAGTACAAACCTAACCTTCTCTCTATAAAACTGACGGCTGACTGTACTTTTGGATGTTGTAGCAGCAACTTTTAAAAGGCTGCATGAATTTATTATTCCAAGCTACCAAGTACGGTGTGTTTTACCTAATGTTACGTTTTTACTTTACGTAGGTATGGTAAAAGTTTTATCACGCGTGAATGCGGGGAGAGTAAAAACATTGTTACAGAATTATTACAACCTAATTTGCTTTTTTAGGCTTTTTACAGTAAAAACAGCCGAGTGCGAGTTAAACCATGCACACTGAGGGGTTCTGTTGCAGGTAGGGTATTTACGGTTAAAATTATAAACTCACTTATTGCTATAACCACACTCTCTCTCACTATACAGTGAGCAAAAACTGCTGTGACAAACGTACGGACGTGGACGACTATAAATAAGCACTGAAGGGAAATATAATACTTGCAGTTTTCTTTTGTCAATAGGCTAAGGAACCCTAAATAATTGCGTCTACTTTTACATTATACGATAATTCTTCAGATAACCACGAAAAAATGGGGTAACAATGAATCATAAATGTCCTTATAAAACTCAAGTGGTTTCAAATTACATTTCTAACAATTCATTAGCGGCCCCCGCTGTGTAATGAGGGCCTAATTTGAATATCTCTAAGTTAGTACGACGGCCGTGGCTTCATCACCTGAAGCACTCACTTGGAGGGTTAATTTCAGTAAAAAACACTAGATTGACTTCTATGGTGTGTTCGGAACCTTTAGCTTCAAGTGTTTATAAGCTACAAAACCTAACAGAGCTCTTTGTCGCCAAAAGCAAGATACCGTTCCAATTTTTGAAAGAATTGTTCGGCTTTACCTACTGTTTCGGTGTTTCGTGGTTATATAATATGCCTTCGACAAGAAACACAAGTTAATTTGGCCACTTCTTGCCGTTTATAATTGAGTTCAGTTCCATCTAAGAATGGGGTTTTTAGATTTCACTACTAATACAATCAAATAACGTAAAATAATTACACATTGCGATAGTGATTTACTCACTTATTTATAAAGTCTACCTACGTTCATGACAAACAGACCTACAAAAACCTCACGTCTGGGTATACCAACTTTAGCAGTAAATGTTTTGACGTGAATCGTGACGTGAAACACGTTTCAGAGAAACGCGAGTTCAATGCTAAAGCAATTCGCTAAATGGTATTAAAAAAGGTTTTCTGAAAAATTCAGTATTTTTGGTTCATTTCTCCTTAGAAATGAACTTTGTAATTCTACATTTTTAAGACCTACGCAGTATTCTCTACCCAGAGCGGTAGCGAAAAATTTCGCTTGGTTTCGGGCGGTATCCCCAGTACCTAATGCCCACTTGGCTTTCGCTACCGCTCTAACAAATACCGCGTAGAGTACTTTTTATGACAGAAGTCCCCTAGAAGCACCGCTGTAGGCAGTGCAGCCAATTTTAGCGAACTTAGCGTTGAAAAAAAAATTGTTCCAATAATTGCCACGGGGCTTCTTTTCCTATCCTATCCTTCAGTCAAATAATTGTAATATTTTGCAAAATCGTTAAGCTGGGTACTTACCGGGGTTACGGGGTGTAAAGGTGGAGCTAGTTTAATGTCTGTGGTGATTCGCAGCAAACATGAAATGTCAAAAATCCGTCTAGTTGCTCGTTGAGAGTGCCTTCTATCCTCGCATGGATTGCATGAACGCTGTGTGTGTGACACATTACGCTCCGTATCATCAGTCAATACCCTGCTTTAGACTTAGAAGGCAAAGCAGTCGATTAAAAAAAATTATTTCAGGGATCTTTAAAACAGTAATGAAGTAGGCTCGTTCACCACAGTATTAAATAAATTATAAAAACGTAATATATTTTCAGGCTGTCAGACTTTGCCATACATTGCCTGTTTTACTCGCCCATTTGCATTGGGACAATTATTTTCTGCATTTTTGCCTGGTTTGGTGGTTCGCCAGATATGCCATGTCAACCTGTCCTCGCTACCCCCATAATTTACCTACCTTTACAGCTTCCGCTAACTGGCATGGCACATTGTAAAATTTAATTTTTCAATTGTTTCAGATTCCCGTTCTGTACAAAAGTACATAATAACGGTAGCTGATAGATTTAGCTAGTAAGCATTTGAAGACTTGGCTGAATCAGCGAAGTGTAAGCCGCTCTAGCGCTACTATCTGGCGATATCCTGCTCAGATCCACTGTACCTAAAGGAGTCCTTGACTTCGAATCCCTTAATATTACACTGTTGTTAAGTTTCGCGGGATATATAGAAATCCCTCTGGAGTAAAATTATTTTCTATACAATAGTAAAATAAGTTTCAAAATTGTTCTACAACTGTCGGAGAAATCGACGAACATAAAAATATAAGTACTTTAACACACACACATACAGCCAAACATAGCACCTCCTCCTGTTTCGAAATCGGTTAAAAATTGAGGTTTTTTTTACCGTCATCATAATATTTTTTTTTTAATTCTTATCGCCCAAAAAGCACACTACAACTTACACTACCCTTAGACAATTTAACCCACTGCTACCTAACACATTTGGTTATAAGAAAAACAAATTGTCTTACTCAATGAGCCACAGTAACATCCAAAACTATACTTTACCGTTTCCATTTCATTTAATTAAAAGTGTACCGTTTTTATAGGACCCGTCCATTGGTGCTTCATTTCGGCTATTTACGAGCTCAATAACGCCACCGTGTGGATCTTTATTACAACTTCCGTGCCAGGAACGGATCCGAGATAAGTCTAGTTAGGTATGTTATCGCTAGTGTTTTGTTTTTGGGGTAGTTGATAGCATACGAGTGTATAATATAATAATGTGACCCTGTATTATCATTACGAGTTTCAAAACTACGAACGACTATTTCTTTTGGTAAGTATTTTTGGTTTGATTGACTACACTCAAACCAAAAATGCTCTAAAAAATATTTTATGTTATCAACTTTTGAAATTAAGAGACGCGAGCAAAGCTTATGGCGCATACCCCAGCCACTACTACTACTACTAGCGCCGCCACCTATTTTATCTTAGTATTTCGTTAAACAAAGGAAATTTAAAAATCCATCGCTCAGTTCGTGATACCTATTATAAACTTTTTTTTAATGCGTCTTATATAGTTTTATTCCATTTAGTTTAGGCAGTGAATCGAAGTTGCATTGGAAATTAACGAGTATTTACTCACCTGTATGTAACATAATGTACTGTGTTTGAGCCCTACCCCGACTTTCAGTACTGATGAGGTGAGGATGTCATAAAACACCTTGAACTCTCGGAGTAGACTGATTTTATTTTTTTCTTATTAACTATATAGCCCTAGACCGCGCGTTCTCGTCAGCGCGATCTAGAGCTCGTACACTTTTACTAGCGACATCTAGTTATGCATCGGAACTAAAAGAGGTCACGTGGCTAATGGCTTGAACATACTGCATTCCCGTTTGTGTGAGTTGTGGGATCATTGATTTATAGTCTAGGTACTAGCTTCTGCCCGCGGATTCGCTCGTGGTTTACCGGAATAAAAAGTAGCCTATGTCCGTCCCTGGAATACCGTCTACTTCCCTACCAAATTTCATTGATATGCGTTGGACGAATGTTTGTTGAGGAGTAAGTATCTACTTACCTACTACGCTTAAACGTAACCGTAACCCTAAATAACCCTAAATAAAAGTACTTAACCTTAAATTATTTTAAAATAATTTGATTGTAAAAACCTACTACCTCCTACCCTACCTACCCTACCCTCCTACCTCCTTAGTATTACACTTTTTTTTTAAGTTTTTCAAGATACTTGTCCCCTGGGAATAAAGTTTTATGGGACCACCTCAGGATCATTCTTCATACAAAAGAGAAACAATTTTCCAAACCGGTCCTTAAATGACGGAAAAATCAATGAACGTACAGCCAAACATAGAACGAGGGAGGTTCTTTGACTTTTTTTTGTCGGTTAAAAAGATCTATAAATTCGAGAAAGTAGGTAACAATTAAGTTTCAGAGTTCAAAATTAAGGCCATATTGTTAGTTTGTATAGTCTGGGGCAAAACTGACAAAGTTTATTATTTGCTTGAGGCAAGAAACTAAGTGAGGAAATAAGTTTTCGTGGAAGGATTAATTTTACGAAGGAAATTCAATTTTGCTTTGTTTTTATTTTTATTTTATTTTATTATGTATTAGGTAATCATTTTTTTTTGTGGTTTTTAACCGAATGCGAATGAAGAAGGGTTATCTGTGCATGGAAAAAGGCATTTTTAAAGCAATAAAACATCAGAATTAAATAAATCTTCCTACCTGAAATGTATTAATTTAACGGACAACTTCCTGACTCGAAGTTCTTCACTATGGAGATACATCCTAGAACCTTTGTCTATCTAGTATTTACCTTCCCTTACTCTTGGAAGATAGGTAATATTAGAAAAAATTCATAAGTCGAAGGTAAATAACGAAACGATAAGATTTTATTGTGTAGAATTTACCGATTAAGTAGTATTCTTACTGTTCTTATAGTTTATTTAAAACTCGTTGGGTTCCAGACAAAGATGTTTTTTCATTCAGTATCAGAGGAGACTTATTTTGTTTTTTTTAAATTTAGACTTGGCGCCTTCACGAACGTGTTTGTGATGATGGGCAGGACCGAACTTGTCACTAATTTACCAATAACCCTGTAGATAGATAATATCTTGTTCATCACCTTAAAAACAGATTGTAGTCTTATAACTTAGTCTTATAACTAACAATGCTGGGTAGGACGGGGTTGTAAGGCCCAATTTTGTCCTATGCTATAACAGTGTGCGTGCCCACAGATACTAGCTCGCGAGTCTGGGGTGCATCTCTATCAGGTGCTGTCAGGTGCTGTAGCCTACCGATCTAATGTCAAACGAAACTCCGCTAATCTTTGATCAGGAAGGGCAAGAAACGTTTGACATGGCATCTTGATACTGAAGCACTCTTTTAATAATAAATACTACCCGAAAATTTCAAGGTAAGTTGAGCTAATCGGCGTTTGAGTTCGAAGGAGGTCGCAGGGTTTTTCGACTTGACCTTTAGGCGCAATAAGTAGCGCACCCCGTACTAAAAAAGGGTTGCGGGTTCAAGTCCGGTCCAAGTAGGTTTTATAATGTCATTATAGTGCGTAAGCAAAAAAGTCTTTTAACCGTCTTAACTTTGTTGGTAGTTTATTTTTGATGCTCAGAACTACTGGGAAACTTTATGTGTCACAGAACTACTGGGAAAGTTTATGTTATGAGTCACCACAGAACTACAAGGAAAAAGAGCTCTTTTCAATCAGTCTCGTCGAACTATTTGCAACTGTTTGTTAGAAAACGCAAAGATTTGAATTTGCTTTTTACCGAACATCAAACCAGCTTCTTGAATGTAAAATCGAAATAAAAACTCGTTTCATCATATTTTGAATAGGTAGATGTACATTTTGTTGCAACTGAGTTACGTGACAGTTAGTTTTGTAAATATTTAAATGGGCAATAAAAGGTGATTTATGCGAGTTTTGTTGAATTTTCGAGTTAAATTGTAATTTTTTGTTTATGTTTATACAGGGTGTTTTGTTCCTACCAACGAATATAGATGTTTAAGACTACCTTTTAAGCAACTGATTTTAAAATTAAAAAAAAAACTACAACACTTTCATTCAATGATTGTTCTCTAGTAGAAAGTTTCAATGAAGACTACCTAATGCCTAAATGAACAGGACATAATAATTATTATCATTATGTGCACAAGTGTGTGCGCAAACACAGGTGCACTATCTTTTCCCTTACTCTTATAATCCGATGGGACGGCAGACACGACTGGGGAGAGAGAATACACACATATTTTTAATGTTTTTGATGTCGTACAATATTCAGTGAAGTTAGGTTCACAGAATCAAAACTATTAGATAGATAGATAGAAAATTCTTTATTGCAGACTTAACAAATCATATATCAAACAAAGTTTTAAAAATTAACATTAATTGACAATTGGCGGTCATATCGCTCAAGAGAGATCTCTACCAGATGACCGTGGATAAATAGGATCATTGGATTGAAAATGGGGATCTGTGTGCATTATAATGTAGCTAATACAATAAAAAAGTCAAATCGTTTATAAAATCTATTAAAACCTTATTTAACCCTTAATGCTTACACGGCCGACTCACCTTTATAATGTCTGGTCTGTCATACTATTGTGACGATGGTTAGGAGAAAAATTCCGTCTAAAATTAAATGGAAAATTTCTTACTTTTCGTTTTCCTTACCTCAACCCCGTGCATTGCTTAGTAGGTATCAATATAAAAGTCCTTGTAAGTGCCTAATTTCTTAAGGCCACAAAAATGTGATAAGGTTTTGATTTTTCCGTGAGGACAGGTCATACCCTGTATAAATGTGTATAATTGATGGTAAAAACGCGTGACAGAAAATACTCATATCAACAAAAGGAATGCAATGTTTGCGTTATTTATTCTGATAACGAAGTTTACTGAAACGCAAAATAACTTTGATAATGGGCTCGAAAAGTAGGGCTAAGTAGGGAAAACTGTTTTTCCGGAAGCTTTTTTGATAAGGTTAAAAAAAATATAAAAATTTCTTCGTACCTAAGGTCTTGCCACAGTTTTTAGTAGTTGAGGAGGGTGCTTACGTTGAACTCATTCAATAGGGTATTATAATAATATATTTATTTCGGCACACTTTAAGACTTATAAACTAAATACATGAACTCTAGACATTTTGGATTGGCATCCAGTTTAGGGTTAGGTATTTAACTCTCTTTGAGAAAAAATCTAAAAACATATCATTGAAATAGCGCAAAAAGCAGTAGGAAAATGAATGTTTCAGACCAAGACATTAATATTTTTTAAAACTCAATTCAAGTTTTCTGTTTTTTTAATCAGTTTTTAAACTAGTTTTAAAAGACCATGAAATATGTAGTAGGCGCAATGTTATTACGTCATACGGCTGTGTTGGCAAACCAAAAACAATCAAGTGTCATCAGTAACATCAGCGCATTTGTTCAGGTACCACGCAGCCAACTGACGTCATGACCACAGAGCAATATGATTTCCACTGCGTCTAGCGTTTTCGTCAAGTTACGTATGCGACTAGAATATATAAATTTTAAAAGCATTTATAAGGTTTTGGGTTTTCAAAAAATTCTCTGAGTTGGTCGAAGCGACGCGTGACCCGAGAGTTGGTGAATATCTGGTGCAGCGCATCAGCATTGCAATATAGCGGGGCAATGCAGCTAGCGTCTTGGGCACGCTTCCGACAGGTATTGATATGGATCAGTTGAATTACCTGTAGATTGTTAGCAACAGTCTGCAGTATTTTTATTTTATATATTTAAAAGTTGCTTATGCCTGTTGATAGACAGCCTTTCTCTAAACACTCGTTCATGTGAACCCGGCAAACCAAACATCAATCTGGTCTGAATTCTATTTCTTAATATAATTACAGAATACAAATATAATTACTAAAAACATTACGAAGGCCATTTAAATATTAAAAAACTAACAAACACACAAATTCAGCCAACTCAATTGTTTACCTCTACCACCTTTACCTTTGTACGAATATTGTTTCAAATAAGTTCTACCCTGCGTAGGTGTGATATACAATTTATAGTGTCGCAGCGTTCTAAATAAACACGTAGCCGACACAGCGTAAAAAACGTTGCAGTTGGTACAGTCGGTTAGAATGGCAGGATGTTAACATATAATGCATGTTAGATTTAAGGGATACAGGGTGCCCCATAATGAAAACCTTGAAGGTACTTGAGCGGTGGAGGTCAAGGTCAAACTGAAACAATAAAGAAGCTAAAAAAAGTTGACCCGTATGGGCTTTTTAAACATCGAGAAATTTGTACCTTTGTTCACATTAAAATGTATGGGCATAGCGCCCGATTTAAATAATTCAAGCCGCGGGCAGCAGCTTGTAATAAATATTGTAGAAACTCAGTGTCCATAACAAAAGATTCAACGTTTTTCTTTCAGTTATGCAATATCAAACAATTACTTACGTAATTCAGCTTTCAAAAGTTACCGGATAACAAAAATAAACCAGAGTGAAGTTATAAATAAAACCTCCTGTGAGTATTATCCAAAATGTATCCTTTAAAAGATCGAGTGGCTAGCAACCTTGCGGCGGCGGCGGTGTTCGAGACAAATCTTAACCAGCTACACCCATCTAAGCTGTGTAAGTATCGCGTGTGGCCACAGATAAGGGTGTCATAAGAACTGTCGCCGCCTGGACGCCAACGCCTGGTTCATTACTTTATTGTTTATCCGACCGAGCTGTCAAATGAGTATACTAGTTTTCAGGTTAACCTTTGTATTAACAAAGTAAATTACAATTAAAGAATGGACACAATCAAAACCTTTTATTAAAAACAATTGAAACAGTTGCGTTAATTGCAGAGTGTTGCAAAAAATCTGCAGTAGATTGATGATGGTAGCTCATCTGATCCATAACAATATCAATTGAAAGTGTCCCTAAGACGCTGGCTATATTGCCGCGCTGCGCCAAATACTCAACAGCTCTGGAGTCACGCGTTTTTTTACACCATTTTGTTTTTTGTTGGGCCTTATAGCCAATACGAGAAAATAATCTCTCCTAATATAAAAGTGATGATGCAGCCGATATCATGTGCGATTTTTGCATTATTTTCGTAAGGAAGTTCTGAGGAACGCTACAATGTTTAATTAAAAATTGGTGTGAATTCTTACCTTTTATTTTTCTTCTTTTACTTGGTTTATTTCGTTTATATTCAAAAAGTTTATTTAATTACTCAAGATCGCATTAAATTATCGTCCGGCATTAACTCACACGTGATTTGATAAAGTGTGAACGCTACCTTTAACTAAGGGAAAGTTTGCCCCCATTGTATCTTTAATCAAAGTTGAATTTAATATTCTTTGGCACGTTAAACGGCAGTAGCGGTCTTAGCTTAAGTCCATAAATTATTTTAATGTGAGTATTTAAAAAACAAATAAATGAATTAAGAATATTCAATGCTTAATTTGTTTGAGTCGTGTCGTGTCCTTCTCAAAGTAGAGGGAACATGTTTATTGCCAAGTACTACACTTGGTTTTGGGTTTTCGGCAATACCATTCATACCAGCCTGAAGACAGGGCGCTATGGCGTTCATTAGGGGAGGCCTATGTCCAGCGCTGGACAAACATAGGCTGATGGTAATGATAAACCATACTGGGCAATGTTTTGTATAAGATAAGAGATCAACAATATTCATCGCTTACACGTCTACGTCGTAGATGTAATCGTAGATTCTACAAGCATTTACCTTCTGACATGACGGTCTTGATGAAAGTGCTCATGGCATTTTTGGAGAGGCATTTTCAACAGTTGTTTTAGATATGAGTGCCCATGAGTGGCGTCCCTGAATGAATCGTATTTTCCTACACCCTGTAGAACGGTACCTGGTAATACCCACATGTGACGTTTTCATGAGAGCTTAGCTTCATCATCATATCAGCTCATACAAGTCCACGGGGACAAAGGCCTCTCCGTACTTATGAGCTTTGTGGAGAAAAATAAAACCGACCAAGTGCGAGTCGGACTCGCGCACGAAGGGTTCCGTACCATTAATTATAAAAACGGCAAAAAAATCACGTCTGTTGTATGGAAGCCCCCTTAAATATTTATTTTATTCTGTTTTTTAGTATTTGTTGTTATAGCGGCAATAGAAATACATCATCTGTGAAAATTTCAACTGTCTAACTATCACGGTTCATGAGATACAGCCTGGTGACAGACGGACAGACGGACAGCGAAGTCTTAGTAATAGGGTCCCGTTTTACCCTTTGGGTACGGAACCCTGAAAAACATATCGATTCAGATAACGATACGACCCATAGATATCTATGGGTCAAATGAGTTTTTAAGATCACGATTGTCCCTTTATCTATAGCTAATTAAAAAAACCCTCAGATCATTTCAAAAAGCAACACTTTAAAATTAACCCTCTCAAACCTATCGATTTGACCGACCTATTTCCATCGAAGCAAATTGAAAAATAACAGCAAACTAATTGGATCACTTCTGGTGAAACCCTTTCATTGGATTCTCAAGTTATCGACTAATTTAAATGGTCTGCTTGAACAACGGTGAGCTTCGGGTTTTCGGAATTTTTCACCGGTAAATTGGTGCCGTAGTAAAGTATGATAGAAACGTAACTGTAAGCTTTAAAAAAGATTTTAAGTCTTTCAAGGGAATAGAAATTTTAGAGATTTTATCACTGAAAAATACATTTCAGGCTCGCTACATTTACTAGGAATAAAACTTTTATTTCATATAATGATAATTTTATTGGCGATAATAAACTTTACCGACCTAGCCTATACGCATGTAATTGGATGTAAATGTCAAAAAACTTAATAAATACTTAGTTCCCGGTACATAACCAAAGACTAGATCATGTAGGTACCCACAGATTTAAAAATAGAACTTTCTTTTAAGGGTCAGGTAAAGGAACCTGAACAGAAACAGACAGGCATAATAGCCTGACAGCTATTGGTCGAAAGCGCAATACTGGTCGGAATTGGAATACAGGCAAATTTGATGACTTAAAACCTGACTGATTTTCTAGACTTTCGTCATACATCATCGGTCATATCGTAACTCACCATCAGGTGAGATTGTGGTTAAAAGGAGGCCTACCTATATAGGTAGCATAGGCTGTGGATGTTGTGGTAAAATCCACTGCTAAGTATTTAAGCCTCTTCCTTATCTCGCTATCCCTGGCGGTCTGGTGCCAGTCGGATCCACTGCTTCCCTACAGCAACCACAATGTCATCTGACCATCGGACAGGTGGTCTACCTCGAGGCCTATTCACTATAAAAAAAAACTTAAGCGAAGAAGTATGACTGCTTAAGTTTTACTATGCTGTTACCGGTTTACGTGAAAGCGGTTGAGGTAATTAGTTCCTCCTTCAGTTTAAGCCTAATTAGCAGCCCAAATATTGCACACAAACATTCAGTTGTCTAGTGGTATGCATTTCTTAATAAGAGTTGTAGTACAGTCGGCTGCACAAAGATGTACCTACTTAAAAAAGTAAAAGTAAAAAATATTTATTGCAGCATATATTACAAAAGGATGAACAGATAGCTTTAAAACCTGAAGCACATGAAAAGGACAATTTTGTAGATAATTAGCTGAGCTTATTTTAACAGTGATTTTCGTTGGCTTCCTTACTAGGCTGGGCCTGTATCGAGTTACAATGTTCGTAACTTTTGTGTAAAAGTTACGAACATTGTATTTTGTGCTCGACTTATTTACACACGGGCCGCAAAGTTAGAAGAACATTAGTTTAAATACTTAAACGAATAGAATACAACAAAATAAGTATCTAGGTATTATTAAGTAATTTAATTAAATCAAACAGTATAATAAAATGACCTGAAAAATAATTTTAATGTGTATTAGGTATTAAAACCACTGGTTACCAACGCACCATCTGACCACAATACGAGACAATCAAGTGCAGTGAAATACTAAAAGCACTGTGACATAGACATATCAGCTCTCAGCTGCTCGTCTTTTATTCAATAATAATAATAATAAAACAAAAGTCTGCTCAATATGAGAAGGTATCTATTTACATAAAAACATAAGAAGCTGTTCTGTCTCAACTTTTTTGTTTCATCGATGCTTTGACCCTACTTTACTCTTCGACCGTGTTCCCTTTGCTGGTCAATTCAGATGTAGAGGTATTCGTAAGTGTAACTCATACTACTTTAGGCACTTATTGGTTCATTTTCATTTGTGGTTATTCGTTATCCAAAAGCAGCCCATTGGCTGCTTTTTACTTACGAATCGATTAGTGGCGAAAATATTATGTTATGAGTGAATCACTCACTAAAGATCTTACAACTGCTCTTGTAGGGCTCATCGAACAGCTTTTGACTGTTTTTTTCTAACCAAAACAGTAAAAAGCTGTTCGATGAAAGAAAATAGAAAACTGGTATAACTGTAAAAAGTTCGGATATTTTTTTAATTAATAAGGCTATGGAAAATTTGCCAAGCTTGGCATTTCTCTGAGTGAATGAAGACGATGGAGACGCTATGGTAAATATGCCCGTCACCGCTGCCGTTAAAGATAAATCAGCTTCTGCCCTTGATTTTCCGAGATTAAATGTTGCCTATATCCTTTTCTATGATACCGTTTACATAAGAAATGAAATATGTTCCCAAAAATTTTCTATTTCGGCGGGACTCGAACCTGCGTCCCACCCTATATTTTATAACAAAATACCGTTTACTTCCCTGCCAAATATCATAAAGGTCCGTTTCGCTGAAGCATGGATAGATAGTTGCAATTAAATTGTTAATTTTAGTAAACAATGCAAATATGGAGTTAGAGATCGTAAGTAAGAATCTAAATTATAGTTCAAACTACATATCTCACCTATAAAAGTATATACTTTTATAGGTTAGAAAGTCATAGATTGTTTCAAAACTTTCGCAACTAACAAATAAAAATGTAAGAACACAAACTTGCAAAAGAAAAATAAACAAATCATAATGTTATTCAATATTCTTATCGAGAATCCAGCGTGGAGTGAGGTTGCGTGCAAAATGCTAGCGAGCTTGAATTCATAAGATTTAGTTGGAAAATAAATTAACTCCGATGGTAAACTTTTCGGTAAATACAAAAAAATATTAGGAGGGAATGAAAATGTACGAAAAAATGGATATGCTCTAAGGCAAAATTTTGGGTCTTTCCACAATGCTAGGCGTTATCGCCTAGGCTTGTAGTGCTGTGAAATCTGTCATCAGAAAGGATGTTTGCAGTGACTTTGCTAACCTTGAAGAAAGTAAGTAGGTTAAGTAAAAAACTAGGTACGACACTAATGAAATAAAATTATGTAAGGTACTTCACTTACTAAACAATATACAATCTCACTAATCTCACTAATATTATAAATGTCATAGTTTGGATGGATGGATAGATAGATGGATGGATGTTTGTAACTCAATCACGTAAGAACGGCTGAACGGATCTGGATGAAATTTGGCACAGAGATTGATTATAATTTGGAATAGAACATAGGCTACTTTTTATCTCGGAATTACCACGGGAACGGGAACTACGCGGGTGAAACCGCGAGGCGCTGCTAGTAACTGACTCTGAAAATTACAATCAAATAATAGAATTGAAAGAAAACTAGTATTAACACATAAATATCTATTTACTAAAAATCTAAGTCGTCACCAGAAGGCAGAATGCTCTATTAGACTTATTTTTGGATTAAAACTTCAGTTTCACCAAATGTGTATTATTATGCTTACGGCAGTTACACTAATTTTCAGACAAGATTTATTGAAATATTGTATTTACAACTGAAACGGAAATCTGAAAAATTCACAGTTTATAGTGTAGCGTAACTTTTTTAAAGCTGGATTTATTTTAAATACGTCTTTTGAAAGTTCAGACAAAACTAAGGAAAACTGTATACTGAACTTTTTTACGTGTTTTGTCGTACCCCATCTGAACCAGCATCCGACGATATTATGTTTTTTTTTTAAGAAAGAAAATATATTTATTTACAAGTACAATCATAAACCAATACGGATAACCAGTAGTGCTTAAAACTAGGTATCACTGATTGTAATTATGAATTAGGAAACGGCTCAGCATGAATGCTGCATGTGCTGGTAAGCCGAACACACGCAGCGCTGATCTTCCGCCGTTTGCTACATACAGTATCAGGCAGCATACACACTGACAAGATAGACAACAACTGATTAGATTATATTTGCAACAACACTTCAGACATAAGTCAGTTATTTCAAAACAATTTAAATAAATAAATAAAATAAAATAAAAATCATTTATTTCAGACCGACAGATCCATAGGTAGGTACACGATTTCAAAATTAATTAAATAAAAATTACATTAAATTACACAATTAATAAAATAAAATTAAAATTTAAAATCAAATAAAGTTAACAATTAAAATCGAAAATCAAATAAAATTAAAATTAACAGATCATTGAGCCACCAGCGATGATACTGGTTTCAGCATCATCATCCAGTGGCCCATGATACTGGAGCGGAGGTCCTGCGCCACGGCGGCCAGCAGGCTGTTGGTGCTGCGGCGCATGCGGCCCACCAGGGATGCGACCCGCTTGCGCATGATTGCGTGGAACCCATCCACGTGCGCGTCCGCGAACATCCCTGATGCGCTACAGTACCGCGGCAGCCCCAACAACATCCTGAAGCCGTTATTGTACTGGATGCGTAAGGCGTTATAGGCTTTTTGTGTATATCTGGCCCACAGACTGCACGTGTAGAAAGAAGTACAATATGCCTTAAAAAGTGTAATTTTGACTGGCGTTGTACAACGTGCAAATCTGCGAGCCACCATATTACACCTCACCGACAACGCCCTACGCTCCCTTTCAACATCCACATTGTCTGACATATCCTCAGTGACCCAGTGACCCAGGTATTTAAATTGTTTCACCCAACTAAGTAATTTAAGTTAGTGAAAACCTTTTTAGGATAAATAAATTCCCAGATACAAACCTGCCTTATCTATAATACTTCGATCTTTAATAAATAGAAACCAAGAGTCTCAGGGTCGATCCAAGTTTTTTTTAATAGCCCCAAGCAAGGTGATTACCTTCAAACAATTCTTTTTTCAGAAACATTTTAATCTTTTCTCCAACTTGAGCCATATTTCGCTAATTGAATATTGTTTTTGAAGGAGTTATGTTTCTTTGTTTATTAAAACTTTTTATTTTTTCTGCGTGATTAAACACAAAAGCTTTCTCTTTTTATGTCCACAAAATAATTACGTAACCAACAAAACACGAGTAGTTAAAACAATCAAATTTAATTGAATTTTCTAAATATTTCTAGACGTGAAAGCTTTAGAGCTTATTTAAAGGCTTTATATAAGCTCTAAAGCTTTCACAGTAAAACTAGGCACTACAACCTGAAACAAAAGAAACGCGGTCTTTCAAAAATTCTAACGAATCTACAACGCAGCTGTAACTGCTAAGAGCATGTTAGACTATTCATTCTTAATTTGTGTTTTCTGTTATCTTTTTGGCAGACTGATCTACACCACGGTAAGAGTGGTGGGACATAGTAGATTGGACCTTGCAGAATGTCAAGAGTCCAATACTTCAATCATCAGCTTGAGCCATAAGATTGTACTATGAGTTGATGTAGTTTTGGTTTAAATACCTATTATTGAGATCACTTTTTGAAAGTATATTTATTTATGTAAATTATTATTTTTGAATCGGTGCATATTCTCAACAATGTTACAAATAAATTAACGATAGCTTGATATGATTTTTGCAAGATTTATGTTAAGAACCCAAGAAAGGAGGTCCCCAAGACACAGGTCAGCCTAGGTTTGGGACCAACGATGTGTAAATTTTGAGTCTTTATTCTTTTTCAAAAATTATATTTTAATTATTAAACAGGTAAGTATAAATAAAACAAAATCGGTCCCTGATTGACTAAGAATTTGACGCACATACATAAAAAGTGCATGCATATAGGGGAGAACATTAGAACGTCCTGCATTTTTCGAAGTCTGGTAAAAATGAATTTATCACGGTCTGCTGTTCTGTCAACGGTCATGTCGGATTATGATGTGCTTTACTCATCTTTACTTACTTACTGCCTTTACTACGTCACGGGTTTTTTAAATTGCATGCAGTTAGGACTCATTACTTGCGGTCTCTATTTGCATTTGGATGCTGAGTATTCCTCTGGCGGTAGTTAAGCCTAACTAACAACCGAATGCTGCAGTTGCTTCGTATTTGTGTGATTACACTAGGATTTTGCAGTTTTTGATTATGTTTTTTAATTTTCTTGTATAAAGTTTTACGGCTGTACATTTGTCATTTGACGGAATTTTTACTTACGACATTATTTAGTTTAGTATATCGCATTCACTGCCCAGTCTTACTACACGGAGCTCCGTATGAACGAGTGCGTCAAGGGCCCTGAAAGTATTAACCTTTCAATAACCTGTATAATACATATCGTTCTTTGCCAGCATCTCACCATTCAATTATGATAGATAGATATACAATTCTTTATTGTACCACTCAGACACAGAAAACAGTAGAGAATTAAAAGCTACGAGAAGAAGGACAAAGGCGGCTATATCGCTATGAGCGATCTCTTCCAGGTGACCTTGGGATGGACTGAACATGTAAGAACAAAAAAGACCGTGACACACAAAAAAAGGAAATTATAAAATAATTATATCATTTATGCCACACTGTTTAGAATTTCAAGCTCGCTAAGAACACTTTTTTACAACTGCGCAAGTATAAGGGATGTTTTTTTATGACGACCTCTGTGGCGCGGTGGGCGAAGGCCTGCCTGCGACGTAGGAGGTTGTGGGTTCGATTCCCGCCTCGGGACAAATGTGTGTGTACGATCTGCAGACATTTGTTCGGGGTGTTCTAGTCGTTTTCTATGTACCTATAATAAAAAATATCTATCTATGTACTGTATTGTATTGTGTATCAGTTATCTAGCACCCATAACACAAGCTCTGCTTACCTTGGGGCTAGATAATACCTACTGTGTGAATTGTCCAGCAATTTTTTTTTTAATGATATTGACTAATAGTAAAATAAATAGTAAAAATTAATAAATTATCCCATTGTTCTGTATAAAGGGTTACACAGTAAGGTCATCTTTACACAGTATAGTGTAAACAAATTCCGCTGTGTAAATTTGTTCTAAAATTTCAGCAATAGGTGATTGCAGAGGGGTCATTCAAATTTAAATTTCGTTCTGCACAAGTCCCAAGAGCGAGGGTGGATGCAGCGAATAGGGGAGAAACGCTAATAAAGTAAATTAAAGATTAATAATATATTGTCTTGATATACTTAATATGCAGATCGAGCAAAGCCCCGGTGAAGTTCTATACTAGTACTGATTTAGTGTTAATAAGTGATGAGATCGTGCTCGTTTAATCTGGCTTACAGAATATATATATTAAACTGTACGTGAAGAAATAAGCATTACTATTCATTACACACATACATTATTTTATATAGATAAACACCATAAACAGTATTTTTATGATTTAAAAAGATAAAATTAAAAAAAAAAAATTTTTAGGCTTACAAAATAAGCACTTAGACAAGTCAAATTTTATACTATAGTAAACAGCTATTATAAATAGTGATAATGATTATTAATAAGTAATAATTATGGTCTTATTGATTTTATCCACTAAAGACTTCGTAGATCCACCATGGATCAACTTAATGTCAGTGGGGGATATCTAGGTGCACAACGGGAAAAATTATCAGTATTCTTGTACTGGTTGTCCTCCAGATAAGGGATATTAGCATGTTTTAATGAAAAATTCCGATAGTGTTCCGTTTGTGTTCAACTTGTTAGAAAGATCAACGAGAAATACATGACACAGTTTATACACATGACACAGTTTATACAACCAGAAAAAAACAGATGAATCTATAAAACTTCTATTTGTCTATAAACCATGGACATAAAAAAAGCACGGGTAAAATACAATTCCATAAAAAAACATTTAGATGATAATTATCGCGACTCTTACGCCTCTTCTGATAAAAAGGATCATTAAAAACCGAAACCCTGCTAAATACTCCATCATTTTCAAGCCCGAGATTTTTTATAAGACCCAGACACCGAATGACGTCTCTATGGTTATCGAAATAGAGTCCAAAATATATGTATTTTTTTGCGGTTCGTCTCGTTGACAAGACCACCGGTAGGTCGCACCTGTAGAATGCGCCTATCGCGCGGAAAGATTCAAAGCTTGACACTTTCAAAAAAGAAACCCAAAAAAGTCTCCGCTATTTTAATTGGTGGATTCCCAAAGGCAGGATTTATTCGGAGGTTAATGGTATGGGAAATATTTGGGTGCCCAACACAGGGATATGCTAATAATTTATTGTGACAGCATCAACAGCTACCGGACATAGCAAGGATATAAAAAACCTTTTTGTGAAACCGCTTGAAAAGAAAAAGAACCTTCATAAAGATGAACAAAAACCACTCAAAATACTATCAGCATAACTACAACTTGTCCGTAAATTATTATATTTAAGCTAAAAACAACACAATGATAGGTTATTGTATTGTAGGTATAATTTTCAACCATATTGACATCAAAATCTCTTGTGTCATGGATCATTTCACCTTTTATATTTGGCAGACAACAAGATGTGGCACTTACAAAACTGATTTACTACTCAGGTTATTGCTTTCCTATAAAAAATACCAAGTCATTCGCCCTAACTTCTGATACTTTACTAATACTATTTTATCGAGCAGAATTAATAACCTAAAATATATTACTATTGCCGTAGAAGCTCATGCAACAAATAGGTAGGTAAGTATATCGTTTTTATTTGAGTTCCGTAGTAAAACTTTTATCGTGGCGTATTTCTCAATACTTATTTATTTCTATAATATTCGTTTATTCACGACATATTTTAGTTGACAAGTTTTGGAAGGGTTACTTTTTTAGATTAATTAGATAAACTGTATTGGTTTAAAGATTATTGACGTTAGTTTTCGCTAATTCACCTTCATTAATGAACTCTTTTAGCGTCATTTTAATATTAAAACAGCATGACTAATAAACATAGGTCTAGATTCGCTTAGTTCTCAAAGCCTGCAGAACCCTCAAAATAAAGGCAGATTGACTCACGGCTAGCCAGTTTTATTATTATACGGATTTATTCCCGAGTATGGCATACGGCAAAGCAATCTCACAAGGTATTAAGAAAGTTATACGAATCTTAAGGATAAGGGAAACTAAGTTTACTACTGATATTGCTCCCGAAACTTTTGACAAGGACAATTTCCGCTCTGGTGTGACGGCTAATTTCAAAATAGAATACGAAAATATGATTTATTACGATCTCATAATAATAAATAGAAAAACTAGATGACAAACAATTTTTTTTTAATAATAACCAACGTAAGGTTATTCCTATTAAAGTGCGTAACTTGCACTGGGGGCTAATTCTACGAAAATTTAATTAAAATTATCCCAAAAATTTTTAAACTTCAAAGGGACGTGACACCAAAAAAATTTGGGACATTATTTTTCTAGAATAATATAGTTAATTAAACAGAGAGTACGATAGTAAATTTTACTTTTTGCTTGATCTTAAGCAAGTTTATATTCAGAATTTTAAATACCGGAACTAAAATATTATAAGCGGAACAGTCACGCCAATTTACAATGGAGTTTGTCACATCATTATGAAAATGATAATTAAGTTTCGCTTCAAAATCCATGGAATTTGCGCTAGCAATTACACGCTTATTTTACTTTAAATAAAAAAAAGAAAACAAACCACTCAAGATTTTTCAATCAGCTTTTTCATCGAACCTGAAATTAGAAAAGCTTTTATGATGGCTACAAGACCACTGACCTGACAAACGTCCTAAATAATTAAATTTTTCAACTCTCTAAACGCACAGTCGATTCGAACTCAAACAAACCCAACAAAAATACCGTCGCAAATGTAACTTTACCAGGAATTTCCGAACCAGCCCCGTCTATTCATACAGCACTGAGACAAATTACCAGGTGAAATAGTGCAATTGGAATCGAAAGAAGTAAAAATCAGCAACGGATCGCTACTAGAGGGCGTGACTGAAATTCTCAACGAGCAGTTTTGAGATTCCTCAAATGCTCGTGTGCGGCAATGGGCAAATGTCAGCTGGTAATGGCATTGCGATCATACGGGTGTATCGAACTTGTTGGTTTGTTTTAGAGTTTTTGTTGATTGTTTGATTAGTTTTGTTGCCAAATGAGTTGGTTTGATTACTTTGTTTTATGTGATACAGGTAATGGAGATAGGGACTAGAACTTTATTTGATTAAGGTAATCAAAACAAACACATGAATTGAGTAGAAAAGTGTATGAGAATATGATGATACATGATATTCTCATAGCGTCTGGTCGAAGCGACGCGTGACCAGAGAGCTGGTGAGTATCTGGCGCAGCGCATCAGCATTGCTATACAGCGGGGCAATGCAGCTAGCGTCTTGGGCACGCTTCCGACTGGTATTGATATGGATCAGTTGAGCTACTTGTAGATTGTTTGCAACAGTCTGCAGGTAGCTCAATTGTTTCAATTGTAAATACTAGTTTTAATTTAATTCTATTATTTGATTGTATTTTTCTTTGTTAATAAAGTCTTTGATGATACATGATAGTTTAGAATTTTGAAAAAGTTACAACAGCAGCCCGAGCAGCGAGTCAGGAAGTTGGCGGTGTTACACCCCGTGCCTCAGAAAGCACGTATAAGCTATTGGTCCTGCGCCTGACTTCTCCCCAGTCGTGTCGGTCTGCCGTCCCAATGGATTATGACAGTGAGGGAATAGAGAGTGGACCTGTGTTTGCGTGCACACTTGTGCAATATAATATGTCCTGCGCGCCTGGCTAGTCTCCGTTGAACACGGTGCACCGTGGTCGAAATTCAGCTAGGAAGACATCAACATCATCAGTTTTGAAATATTTTCTCTTTCATAAATACTTCAAACCGTTCACTGCCGAACAGAAAGGTATTTAAATAACAACCACAATATTTCTCTCGAGCTAGACTAACGAGGTTCTACCACTATTAGTTTCTTGTCACCTTAGAATTCCATCAAAAATTAATATTCTTAAAATGATGGATGTGCACTCAGACCATATGTTTGACGCTAAGCAAATAGCGGAACAGATTGTCACGAAACTAACAAATTTCTATAAAAAAACTGAAAAAATCCCGGTTTGTAGGGAAAATGATTTATAATGTTATTTCGGATACATTTGGTGTTTGTTTAGAAGTCCGGTACGTGTGGTGTCGAGTTTCGAGCTACCGACGTGATGTTTCATTTCTAAATCTACGACAGGGAAGAGAGTCATGGATTAAATTAACCTCTGTAGGTTTTTGTAAAATAGGTTGAAACTTTGTTTCTAACTTCTCGTAAATAAACTAGGCTCTAAGGTTATTTTCGACAGAAATCATAATAAAACACTGTTTTAACCGGATTAATCGCGTATATTTTATATTTTGTTTATAACCTGATGTTTCGGAGGCTTTTCAGCTTCCAGTCTGCCTGTGACCATGGAAGCTGAAAAGCCTCCGAAACGTCAGGTTATAAACAAAATATAAAATATACGCGATCAATCCGGTTAAAACAGTGTTTTATTAAATCATACCATTATAACAAGTGACAGAAAAACGCTAAGGCTGGCTTTACGTGACATAAAATATCACTACTTTAAAAAAGCGTTTACACTAATGTACTCGTAGCATCACATTAGTTTAAGGATATGTGTTTTTGTTTCGTTTGCCTATTATCTATAGAATGTGATTTTATTTTAATATTTTAAAAATAAAGAGAGTGACTGTACATACATTTGACAGTTTCATTTCCGACATTTAATAATGAAGACCTATAGAAAATCAGTCATTCCGGGAAAAGTTCTTTCTGAATTACGTACGTTATGTAGATCAGTACATTTTGACATTCAGACCTAACCACCCGGAAACATAAAACATATAGAAACGTGTTACACAGCAAACGTTAGTGCACTCAATACAAGAAAAAAAGGCCTAAAATAACATGAGCGTATGTTCACGTACGAGGGGCCACCTTCTGGAATTGATTTTGTTTGTTCCAGTGAACGGACAGGGTTGATTTTTAGTAATTTACTCCAACAATTGATTTACTAAACGTTGTAATTCATGGAATCTCTGTGACTATAACTTCTTTCTCCGACCAGGTGGGATGAAGATTTGCGAAAGACTGCAGGCAGATGCTGGATGCGGCCAGCTGAAGACAGGGCGCTATGGCGCTCATTAGGGGAGGCCTATGTCCAGCAGTGGACTAAATATAGGCTGATGATGGGACTAATTTTAAGTAATTTACTCCAACAATTGATTTACTAAACGTGGTAATTCATGGAATCAATGTGACTATAACTTCTTTCTCCGACCAGGTGGGATGAAGTTTTGCGAAAGACTGCAGGCAGATGCTGGATGCGGCAAGCTGGAGACAGGGCGCTATGGCGCTCATTAGGGGAGGCCTATGTCCAGCAGTGGACTAAATACAGGCTGATGATGATGATGATGATTTGACAATATCCAAGCCACGTCTGAGGGACAACCTATAACTGATTGTAACTATTGACTGGATACTTTTAGACATTAGAGACAGTTATAACAAATATATCAGAACATTTACTAATTAATGGCGTATTCCGAATTATGAAATTTCAATGTGGACCCTCAGTCGTAATGGACACCTCGCTACGAGCAAGAACATGAATTTAGCACAAGGTGTAAAGTATCATGCTCGCTGTGGGAGGCCAGGTAAGGAGAGGCCTGCGTTCAACAGTGGACCATTAATATGCTCTTGAGGAGGAGGAGGTCAATGCCCACTTGATATTAAATGTTATAGGATGAAGATAACTATTCCCATTGTACTGTTAGACGTTATTTAGTACATACATTATTTAGATTACATAGACTGAAAAATTCATACCCATCCCTTTTTCGAAGTCGACTACAAATACATCCTCAGGATCTATCACCTCACATTTTCAACCAACAGAGTAAATTGCTAAGCCAACGGCTTCGTTCGCTCCATTTGCTCCAAATAACTTCCAGCACCTTCTCCAGAACCTGATCCGACAATCCTAGCACGTGGCTATGTCACACAAATCGTCTGATTTGTTGGTAAAGTATCCGGTTACTCACTGTGAACGTTTCGTGTCACTTGAGAGCTTGCGAGGCATTTGAATTGGATGGGTTGTTAAAAGGCTCTTGTTGTGTTCTATTTGTTTTGTGTATTCTATTCTAGCTTATGCCTATTTGTACCTTTATATTATATAACATTTTATTATGAACATAAGCGGGTAACCTACGAATATTGTCGTTGTTGGAAGAACACCAACTTTTTGAAGTATTAATAATAATAATAATAAATAAATTGGACAATTCACACAGCATTATCTAGCCCCATGCTAAGCAGAGCTTGTGTTATGGGTACTAGATAACTGATATACATAAAATATCATAATACATGGATATATATTTTTTATTATATGTATATAGAAAACGACCAGAACACCCTGAACAAATGTCTGCAGATCGTACACACATTTGTCCCGAGGCGGGAATCGAACCCGCAACCTCCTGCGTAGCAGGCAGACCTTCGCCCACCGCGCCACAGAGGTCGTCAAATGTAAGGTAAAGTATTATCTATTAAAAATTATACCAGAGGTTCTCTGTCGTATTTTTTCTAATGTTGTGTAAGTTTTTATAAGTCATAGGCTTCGATTTTAGGATATTTTTGATTTTGGAATAATTAATGAAAGTACCTACATACTTTTTATCGTTCGTTTTAAATGTCATTATTTTGTTGGAATTAAAAATCAATATGCGTATCCCTACATCCTTTGCCTGAAAATTGTCCTTGGTAATAAATATCTACCACAATGTTTTACTTAATCTTTTGTAATTGCAAGCTCATAGCAGTCACACAGTATTTTATAAACAATTTTTAAAATTACGGCCGACTCAAATGAAAGTGGTCAAATAAAATGAATTGGTGGTTAGATATAATGGAATTTAAAATAAATATTCTTCTTCGTTGCTTCCACAATCACAGACTTCAATTAGATTTAAATAACAATCATTTTACAGACGTAAAGTTAAAGCTGGTTTCATTAATCCCTGTGTCCACTAAAGCGAGATCGACAACGCTTCCTATAAATTTAACACGAATCCGACGGCAACGCAACATAATATTTCTCGGTGCCACTATCCACTAAAGATTCCCGATAAGCCACTAAAACAGTGACCATGAAGAATGTTTCTTCAGTGAAACCGTGAAGACACCAATATAGCGGTTGTATGAGGATTTCATGTCATGTCTTCTACTACTCCCACGGCGAATCAACAAACTGTTTCTCGGTGCCCCTGATATGCCACTAAAACAGTGATCATCTTGGTTTCTTCACAGCTTCACTGAAGAGTGTTTCTTCAGTACGTCTGCGCGTCACGCCTTTATGGCATAAATAATAATAGGAGGAAATAATAGGACTATACGTCGGAGGACGTTCTGTCACCTGGCGGTTATTCTGCTACTATGCTATGTGACACAATGGCGCCTGATGGCGTATAATGTATTATGCATGTTGAAATAAAAACATGATGTTTAATGTACAGTGGACTTTACATGTCGTTTATTCATTTCGTAATAAATAAGAGGAATCATTGTGTTGGCTTTGTAAGACTTTATTGCAGTAATAATAGTATTTTCTGTGGTTTATCGCCTACCATGGCGAGGTGCCCGCTACCGATTATACAAGTGACATTTTAAATCTCGTAAAATGTTCGTGTATTTAAATAATTGAAGGTTTCCTTGAAAAAGTGTTTGGGTAAACGACGTTGGTGATTTTATACATTCCAAAAACGTTTCAAAAATAAAATTGAGCGAAACTGAGCTACTAAGTACTGAAAACTGTTGAAATTCCTAAATGAAACGTCAAGTGCGAGTCGGACTCACGCAAAGAGGGTTCCATAACTAAACGTTATATTAATTATATAATTGTAAGACCTTGTTTCTTGCCAAATATCATGACTGTAGCTCAATGGGAAGTAGGTACTCTATAGGTTTTGGTCCATGGCGAGAATCAAAACAAGTTTTTTCACTTTTCGGATTTTTCCCTTAAGTTGTGCTATATGACCTTGGTTTCTTGCCAAAGTTTATGGTTCTAGGTCAACGGAAAGTCCCCTATAGGTTTTTGGTCCGAGGCGATTCAATTTTTTTTTCTGTATATTAACAATGAATTTACGGTTAACGGATTTTTTCCATTATTTGTACTATAAGACCTTGCTTCTTGCCAAATTTCATGATTCTAGGTCAACGGAAAGTACCATAAAGGGTTTTGGTCAATATCGAGAATCAAAATTTTTTTTTGGTAATGTGCTGTTTACTGTTACTGTTTTCGGATTTTTTCCTTTACTTGTGCTACAAGACCTTACTTCTTGCTAATTTTCATGGTTCTGGGTCAGCGGGGAGTACCCTATAGGTTTTGTGTGCATGCCCTTGGAAAATTCAATAAGATTGGACTGTAACTTTTGATCGCGTTGACTTAGAAGTTTGATTTATATCGCGGCTCCAAAAAGTTACGAATTTGAGTATATGATGTGAATTTCAACGCGTTTCTAAAAGAGGTTTGACAGACGGACAGACGGATAACAAAGTGATCCTGTAAGAGTTTCTTTTTTCTTTTTGAGGTACGAAACCCTAAAAAATAATTGTTTAACTTTCTAACTACATCAAACGTCGATGACGTCATTTCGTAGCAGTAATATCAAGCTTTCAGGTTTTGAGCGCATGTAAAACTTTTAAACGAAAAAGCTGAGTTAACGATTTCTATACGGCAAAACAGACCGGCATTTTTAACGAGCGAAATTATGGCATCTTGTGTCGGTTTCTAAAACCTTCATTATTAAATTTAGTTTTTAGCTGTTAAAGAACCTTTGTGATTGATTATAAATACCAACAGTACTAAAAAAAAGGGCCCTTTCATAACGATCAAAATAAATAAATTGGCATAATTTTTAGTGCTGTTAAGTTAGCTTGATGTTACGAAAGTTTAGTCTTGCTTTTATAAAGTTTAGGTATTCAAAGATTTTAACAGTCTTAAGTTTTGTGTGAAGTAATATAAGAGGTTTAATTTATTTAAATTTCTTTTAAATAATTGAAATCACTAAAACTAACTTTGATTAATATTTTAGGTTTAGTATAACAAGTTTGAATTCATTAAATTCTAATTCCACTGGAAGAACCTAAACCTCTTACTTTGTCTGCGATACAAAAGACATTCTACAGAATCTCTCGTCGCCACTAAATATTTAGGTTGCAATTAAGAATGTCTGCTTTAGATGACCGGTCTGAGAGCACTTGACCTACCCTTAAACTTGTGAGCGTTTAGCAAATTATCCAAGCCAAATTCCTCGTTCTTTAGAGAAGGTTAGGGCTTGTTTTTACTGGAGAGAGTATTAAAGTTAGAGTATTAAAAATGGCTGAAATTAAACGAATCTCTACGGACCAAACTAAAAAATTAATTAATTATGAAAGCTGGAAAAAAGTGCCGTACAATATTAGTTATGGTATAGAGATTGATCAAGCCTTGTGACATGCAAGTGTATAAGAGAAAACATAATCACAACGACATCTTTTTTTTAAGGTTTTTTGCTATAGTGCTTACTCGCACTCGTTTCTCTAAGAAATGAAATAAGTTCCCAAAAATTTTCGGTTTCGGTGGGACTCGAACCCGCGCCCACCCTCAGTACGGGTGTGCTCTAACCAACTAAGCCACGAAACCCTTAGTCGGTTCAACCGAAAATCTTTGGGACCTCTTTTTCTTAGTAAATTACTATACCTACCTGTGTCTGTATCCCACTGCTGGGCAAAAGGAGCCATCTCCTACCACTCTTGCGATCACCAGCTGCCTCTTACTAAGCCTGGAAGACATCGATATCGTCGCGCCAGCATCTCTTAGGCCTGTGGCATATTTCAAACCAATGATGAATGATTTTTTTTAGCCATATCTTCTCGAAACCTCAGAAGTAATTAATATTCAACTTCATTATCAATATAACCTCTGTGAAACAATTTGCTTTTAACCTCTTTAGTACTTTACCGTTATTTCTGTTGCTATTAGCATTTCGAAAAGCGAACAAAAGCTTCAACGCTACAAGTGCAAATGCACATCCATAAAACTCATCCATGTGAACAGACCCTGGGTAAACGGACGGTAAACTCACAGTTACCAATTCGAATGTAACAATTTTGCATATTAATTGTGCTATAACCGTCTTAGTACACGTCCCCCATTTTATGTCTGTCTGTCTGGTGTTAGTACAAACATTTGGTTAGAAGTTGCTTTTATTTTCAGCGTTACTTTTAATTAGAGAAATAACTTTAATTTTCTTTCTAATTATTCTATTATTTGTATTAAACAATAGACAATATTTGATTATCGTCTTGATCATCACAATTATCAGCAAAGCCTTTAGTTATTTTTCAATGAACAGACTTTTGGGACCGATTCAAAGTGGAACAAAAACCATAAACATTTGTTCCAACGAGCTTTAATTTATAATAAGTTATGTGAATTGCATCCCTGTGGGTCTCCCAACACCCTTAAAAACGGTGTATTGTTACGCACCCGTGCCAAATCACTTATAAAAAGAAGGCCACTCAAAGGGATAACGTCCCCACAAAATCATAACAGAACTGGTTTCATTTCGTGCGCATGAATGAATTTCGAGAGCTTATGTCACACCTTTCAATATCACACAGATTGTAAGGGTTACTAGAACACTCGATAAAATATGCCATGATCAAACTACACAAAATATATTGAACAAAGATCAATGGCAGATTGGCTGACTGGCATTGTACGTACCTATATTTCTGAAGATGTTTATCCGTCCGTGGATATATTTACTAAAGACCGCAGTTCGGGACAAACAACTACCTTATTTAAATGAACGAGGTTGTGTAAAATCGAAAAAAGATAGTTCTTCTGTTATAATATAGGTTCATCTTTGGTCTTGGCATTCTAGACGAACCCACTTCTCTACAAGTTTGGGAAGTTAGATCACCCGAACAATGTTTCACGCTTCACCTATATCGCGATATTCATGAATACTCGCGTAAGTTAAAATTATTAATGGATGCTATTTCCCAAGTATGAACTTCCAGCATAGCATAATCTATTGAAGTTCGTCCCGAGAGTAAACCAACTGTTTCGTACATAAGCTCTACTAATTTCTCTGTTAACACAATACAGGACCCTAAATCATGAATGAACATGAGCGTCGCATTAGCCGTTAGAAGGGGTGACATAAATGACCCGACGAATAGTATTAAAAGTTTCAAACCCTTCGATTTAGGTGGAGCATTATAAAACTGGTCCTTCGAGCCGGTTTTTTATTGTTTCACGATAATTTCGTTGCTCAGATAAAGTGGAACAATTTTTTTCAACGATTTAACGCGTTATACGTTTTACTTTGAGTTTTAAGTCAGCTTACTTCTGAAGTCTGTTAAAACGCAACTTTAAGTTTTAGTAGATATTATAATGATAATTTTGCTGGCCTACATCTCCTTAAAAATTTTATGATATTCTGCTCGTCTACAGTAAGTGCTGTACAATATTAGTATAGAAATTGATCAAGTCATTGTGACATGCAAGTGGATAAGAGAAAACATAAACAGCAATAAATAATCAACCATGACAATCTTTTTTCAATAACTTACTCTACCTACTGTGTCTGTATCCCACCGCTGGGCAAAGGGAATTTCGCAATCACCAGCTGCCTCTTACTAATCCTGGAAGTCATCGATGTCATCGCGCCAGCGCGTCTCTTGGGTCTGCTTTGGTGGCAGAGGTAAAATTTATTTATACAAAAGCAATTTTTTGTAGATATTATAATGATGATTTTGCTTGCCTTCATTTAATTCTTAATAATCTTCTGAACTCATCTACTGGCTCAAATGAATCTGGATATGAATGCTGGATTAGCCTGATTTGTTTACCTTATCTTATAAGGAATTCTGTCATCACTATAAAGCTACTGTATTTTATCGAGATATTATCATAAAGTGGCTGAACTTTTAGATCCCCACTTTCTCATAAACTATTTTCACAGTCAAAGCCGTAAAAACACATAACCATCAAGAAAACTAAACGATCCATTGACTGATATATTTACACAGGAACTTCTGCCCTATCGGTAAATTCATAGCACGTTTTTAAAAATATTTTAACAGATGCGTCACTCTTGTTGGTATGTCACGCAAAAAACATAAGGGTCATAGACCACCAGCAACATTGAGCTTGCAGGATCCTACTTAATCCTGTAGTTCTGTATTATGATCGTTGGATTTGAGACTAATTCTCAACATGTGGCTGGGGATGAGTCATGTCACGGATAGACTATCATTCGATCGATTTATTGCTTTTGGGGAAGAATCTAGTACAAAGTTTCGATACGGTATGATCATCAATGGAAGAAGAATGGCTTTCGAAAAGGGTGATAGATGGTGTTTTGTGACTTTTATAAGTAGACCAGAAGCGCATAATGTATTTTTCATATTTCATTTATTTTTGCTTGTATGTACCTAAAATTCATTCTTATTTCTAAGGTGAATGGTTATCACTAGGTACATACATGCACCCTGGAAGGGCACTGCAAAACAGTTAACGTTATTTTTACAATTTCAAATGGAATTAAAAATACTAACATAATTTTACAAAAACATAAATTTCATGCAATAATTTAATATAATCATTTAAGTTGAATTTTAAATTTAGAAGCCAGAATGGTCAGCTAGTCATTGTTTCATCTTTAAGGTCATCTTTTTCTTAATTTTTTAAGTATTCAGGTATTTTGTTGTAGATTTTTGCCAATCTATGATATGGGCTTTGACTAAAGAGTTTAAGTGTAAATCGAGAATAATATTTTCAATTTTTCGTGCTGTATAATTATGTTTTAATTCTATACACACAAATGATGGTATAAATAGGTATTCCGTTTATTTGAATAGGTATACATTGTTTAAGGATGTTCTTTGATAAATTATTGTAATAAATATCGACTAACTATTTATTATTATGAAAGAGAAGAAGAACGTTTCATTATAATATCGGGAAAGTTATTAATCGGATGTTTTTATTCCAAGGTATTTTTAACTGGTTGTTGTTGAACGTGATAAACTTCCTTTCAATTTCGATTCGCAAACCGTCGAAATAACCCAAAAAGCTCTGGTGGATTTGTTTTCCGTTGAAATCGCAGTTACTAATCTACTTTGGAACTTAGTCCAAACACCAGAACGGTCCACTGAGTGTTTACTTTGTTTCTACGCCAAAATTGAATTAAACTTTTTGAAACTCAGCGACATTCTGTACGAGGCATATTGCAAGCGCGTACAATTACTAAAAAATACAAAATTACGCAGCCGTATTGTTTGCTCAAACCCTTTTCGGCTAAATTTATGCACCCTTTTGTACGCAGCATCAATAAGTATAGGTTACATGCCCCATTTGAAAACTTCCTGTTGATTTTGAACATAAAAGATATAATCTACCGCATTGGTGTAAAATAACCGTACTTCTTTTGTGTTATGATTTTGGGCGCCCTTCTGAATGAGCGGGTGCACTTTTGGTTATTGTTCTCCGGCTTGGTTGAGGTTACTTTTTTGCAAGTGGCGATACGAAATTATTATTTTCGACTGATATTTTTAACAGACCGTACGTTAGAGCACGCACCACTCAAAAATAATAACATGGCTTATGAACAGCTTAAATAAAGTAGGAGTTTGCATCGAACTTATATTTTTCCAAAAATAACGCTTATGTAAACTACTATAATGTAAGTAGGTACAGAAATCAACATGAAATACTTATGTTGCACTTTACACCTTAGGCTCGTTCATTTGCAGTCAAGATAAAGCACTCGAGTTTTTTTTATTTTTCTCACTTATGAAGAGCACGTGGCGCGAACTTTGCAACACATGTCACTAAAAAAATCAAGCACTTCATGGAGCATCGTTATGAGTCATTTGGCAGAGATACGGCCTACCATAGATTTGAAAGAGTTTAGAAATGGCACTCACCGATGTTGTTCCGATATTCTTACAAAATCATCATTTTCAAATACAAAGCAAATCACTTATGAATTGCTGTTTTTTTTCTAGACAAACGCACCGAGGGATCTGATTAATTGAATTTCAAAATTTGCATAAAACTAGTTTTAATAACGCTAAAGCTAAAATTAGATTTAAAATAATTAAGAAGTTTAATGCTTGGATAAAAATATATTTAATTTAAACTAATAATCAAAACATACCTAACCAAAAATTCATATATTAGTGAATAAAATACGGAATAAATAAATATGAATATCCCAAAAATTAACGACTCAAGCGGGATTTGAACTCGCAACCTTCCACTCCGTATGGGAACACTTCGTACTACATTTATGTAAGTACTGTGTAGATAATACCCAATAGAATACATCATTTATAATATATCTCGCTGAACTCTTCAAACTTCTATAAAGTAGCTCATCGTTCTCAGAAACACATGCAAACTATTCCCCGATGATCTTACAAATGCGTTATTTATTAGTTTCACGGCTCTCTAAGTTTAGCGTGTGCGTTTCAAGTGCTTCCGCTTAGCACGTCTCTCTGTCTGATAGTTGCATGATTCGTGGAATCTATGGTTCAAAATGGATAGAGGTGTTAATTGAGATCAAGTGACCGCAACAGCTGCTCATCTATTTTGAGTATTTATAGCCAAAGGTAGTACCTAGTTGTAACATACCTGGGCCGCACCGCTACCGCACATATACACGCTGACGCCACACGGCGACGTCTAGCAGAAATCTCGTGGTCCACGCACGGTCGTTAAGAGACCGCTTGTAATCAACTAGCAGCAGGCGTATTCGGTCCGGCCAAGGAAGTAGTCCACGCGGCGACGCGACAGCTCACAGGCCACTCTCTTGAAGCTTGCGGTAAGGAAAGCTTTAACCAACGAGTGGCTAGGTTGCGGCAAGCGGCACCCACGCGCTGCATCTTATTTTAAGCTATCATTGTATAATGTATTCAATCATTACGAATTTAAGTTCATATTGTAATGCATATTTTTGTGCTGGATGGGACCAATGCGTCTTTGATGTGTGTGACCTTTACGCTACCATTACTGCAGATTTCAAGCAATTGGCCCGCGAGCTGTAGCCGCGTTGACCGCTCGCTTGAAGCAAGTTATGAGTCGCTGCGAGGACAGCGTGCGGTCACCACATTTGAGGTGGAGGCGTGCGGGAGTTGTGTGGTAGAAGTGGTTTGGAGGTGAGCTTTGTGCTGTAACAAACTGTTTACACGCTTAAAACCATTCTGAAAATCTTTTTAGATTTTCCGCAAAGTGTAAACAGTTATTTTGTTTGAACACACCTTGACTTATACCAACTTAGGCCCCGGAAGGAAGTTGTGGTCAGCCGCTAAAGCGTTTGTGGGATGACCTCAACGCCATCTAGTAGGAAGGGGTTGAGATCCATTCTATCTAGGTAGGTAGGTTGGAAACGCAAATCAGTATAGTGGTGTATGCAAAACAAAAAACTTTGCCAGTTGAGACAACCAACAGATGTGTACTCAAATGCAGGGTGCCACTGAACATGTGTACTAAGCCGAAAAGGGGTTACTCTGGACCCCGAGAGGGGACCATTTTTTGGTCCTTAATTATTTAAATTTCGAAGATTTCTACTTTTTTGAGAAAAAAATTAGACACATTTTTATTACTTTCACATAATTGTAATTGTTTTTAAACTTCAAAGGTTTTTGCATATTTTTTTGTATTGCATATTTTTTGTATCGTTGTAGTATTTTGTCATGAAATTATTAGAATTTCGTGACAAAATACTGATTTTGCTGAAAACTACGGCATAGACTTGAAAAGCGCGGGCAGCAGCATGTAATTTATAAATACAGAGTTATAAATGCCTCAATATCAGGGTAGTAATGATTTGAATTCAAGTTGAAGAAGTGTGCGAAAACCTTTAATTAATTTCGAATCGACTAATGTGCTAGGTACCATCAGCAAGGTGATCGCGCACCTGGGACGCAGCATTCCCTGCAGTCATCGAATTTTCTAAATCTTTACATGAAATAGATGCAGCATCGCGCACCTATCGGAACAGAGCGCGCGGCATTTCCTGCCGGAAGCGCCAATAGATGCGCGTTCAGCTTAAGAGGCTAATCCGGCATCAAACTCCCATTCTGAAAAATGTGACGCCATTCAAAACAAGCACAATATTACACGTGAACTTATCAAGTTAACAAACCCTCATCACAGCAAACTACAGTTTACTGCATATTTCATAATTAACATCTCCCAACATTACAGCATCCACTTATACGAGATCCCGGGAGTGAGACAACGGCGGAACAACAAACCCGGGACGATATTGTGTAATAATTACTTACGCCGCGCTCTGTTCCGTTTCGGGCTTTTTAGTGCAGAGACGGCTTTTTAACTAGAAAGTTTCAATCGTGGTGCGCCGCCCCGCTTTAAGCTCTGTCCATATGTGTGCCGTCGGAACTGAAAGTGTTGATCGAATCGAGAAGATCGTTTTAAGTCTAAAAGTTTTGGAAACTATTTTAAAATATTTATGCAGGTGAGTTTTTTTTTCAGGACCGCTGAGGGTAATTCTGAAACCGTGGCGGAAATCGAAGACATCTTCGATGAAAAAAAATAGTACCTACTACAATAGAAAAAGTCATTTTTTATGTTTTTTTTGTGGAAAAGTGACTAATTGAATTATTTAATTACATTTTTGGTTTCATTGTTCGACAAATATAAATAAATGTATAATGTCAAAAGTCAACAACATTAGGTACATAGTCGTCATCAATCACACATATCGAGTTTGGAGTATCTACACCCTAATGTCGCCACGCGAAGTACATACACATTTAGCTTCTAGCTAGATACATTTCTGTGCAGAGGACTATTAAACAATGCTGCATTGATTTAGAAAGTTCATCATTAAAATCACGCTTATAAACAATCTGCATAATATAGTCTATGTGGGTTCGCATAATGTTGAAAGTATTTTTTTCTATCATAGTTTCTTGTAGACACAATTAATATTATTTTACTGCTACTATATAAACATGATCATCGAATACCATCCCGAATCACCTTTCAAATGATGTACTGATTCCTTCATCCACAAAAAGCTATCTCCATACTTCACCAACCCGCGTAGTGCTGATAGATAGACTGAGCATTCCTCCAAGACCGTAATTCCACGCGAGCGTTTCACACGTAATAATCTTATAGCGCTATTCACTGCACGTGGTAAGTGCTAAATGCATTTGAGCAATGAGCAGCGAATTGATGTATGTATATTGAGGTATATGAATAAATCTAAGCGAGATGAGTGTTCGAACTGTGTGTTTTTGGTTACTGAGAAGATTCTTAGATTGCTTAAATGGTTTCTGCTTTCAAGGCTTGATCAAACATGGAGTCAATTCGATGTTGCATGAATTATCTTCTATCTCACCTCACCTGAACAGCCTTTAATAGTAGAACAGTCCACTGCTGGACGCAAGCCTCTCCCTGATAATCGCCTTATTAGCTTTTATCTCATAGGGCGTACTGCCCATAATCCCTACGCTGGGCATGCGGGTTGGAGATCGCAGTGCGGTGGTAGATCTATTCTGCAAGAGGCACTGCTGCCCGCCCCCCGGTGTATGTCCCTTAGTCGCCTCTTACGACACCCACGGGAAGAGTTGGGGTGGTGCAAATTCTAAGCCGGCACTACACGGCTATTCTAAGCCGGCATCACACGGTTATCTTCTGTCTAATGGTTTTTATTATTTTTGTATCATGATCATATTTCTTTATTTAAATGCATATTTATGTTATGTGGCTAAAACTAACAGCAAAATTGCAAAAAAAAAACACGTAGGCTCGCAAGACCCCAACATAATATTCACCAATCACTTTAGCGACAAGGACATCATCGGAAAGCTGCGATTTCACAGGCGTTAGTAAGGCTTTATAGTAATGAGTAGGTAGGTAGGTTCTAAATCTCATCATAATCATAAAAAATATGAAGGCAGAGTCCAGTTTTACATCATCATCATCATCAGCCTATAGTAGACATAGGCCTCCCCTAATGAGCGCCATAGTGCCCTGTCTTCAGCTGGCTGCATCTACCATCTGCTGTCTTTCGCAAATCGTTATCCCACCTGGTCGGAGGTCGTCCTACACTACGTTGACCGAGTCGCGGTCTCCACTTAAGGACACGTTTACGCCAGCGATTGTCGAATCTTCTCGAGATATGACCAGCCCACTGCCACGCGCTTGCTAATCCTTTGAGCTATGTCGGTAACCTTGGTTCTCTGTCGGATATATTCGTTACGATCTCTAACCTTCAAAGAAACTCGCCAGTTTTACTTATAAATAACTTTTTGTAAGATCGCGTGAAATTAATTTATCTTCGTCGTTATTTTTAAAGTTCAACAAAGAGAAGTTTCTATTATGCCAACATCAACTAATTCTGTGAGCTCGATCTCTACGAAAGGATTGTTATTTTACAAAGTAACATACGCTTTTTGGATGGTAACAATAACAAGTCGACGCGCCAAATCACTCCCTATCTTTAAAAAACTGCTTCATCAGCATTACCTAACGTTACAAAGTTAAGCAAATTATTTTTGTGTTCGTGTTAGTTTATTGTTTTTTTTTTGTATTTTATGTTGATATCTAGTAGGTTAAGTATTATATTATAATTATTTTATAATTTTTTTTTTCAAGTGCCACCGTCTTTTTTTGTTCTAACTTGTCCAGTCCATCCCAAGGTTGCCTGGAAGAGATCGCTCATAGCGATAAGGCCGCCTTTGTACTTTATCTTGTAACTTTTATTTCTGTGCTGTTTTCTGTGTTTGTGTGGTAAAATAAAGAATTATCTATCTATCTATCTATCAAGTCGAGTTATATGATGATATACATAGATATAATGGTGTCCCTAGACTTTCAGAGAAATCATTTCAATTTTGTTAAAATCAACGTTTCGAATTACACAAGCGTACTGTTTCTCGGACTCGAATTTACGCAACTTTGAACCTTATTTTGTGGGTGGTGTAATACAAAGCGATATTTCTCAGTAAGGAAACAAAATTATGCAACACGCTGCACAAAGCCACGCTGGGCTAACCCTTATTACGAAGTTACATTAGCTGGCTTCTGAGTGAATCAGAATACCCACCTAGAATCCATAATACCTAAAAATATGCAATGTCTATACTGCAATTGGTAAATTTGGTCTTAAGAGGCAGAAGGTTGTATGCAAGTACGATACGACTCGCCACGTATCAAATGCTCTCATGGTCTGGAAATGTTTGATAAGGATCTGGGTACTTGATATGACATTTATAACCAGTGAGGCAGTGTTCGTTTTCGGCACTTACGTCGATAACTTGTCACTTATAATACGGCCGCAGTATTGTCATCTGTGCGCCCCGGTGGATGATGTGTGTCTTCGGTCTGGTACCGAAAAAAGAACACTACATAAACCTGCCTTCAAGGATGTAAAGGCCGTCGATGATGATGATAATGCTCCAGTAAGTGTTTACAATCCAGGGTATCCGGCATCAGCTGGAACAGATAGGTATTTGCAGATAGAACAAACATTTGGCCCGGGGCGAGAATCATTGGGAATTGTCTGATTCCTACAAATTCTTACACACTTTGTTAAGTAACCTTTGAAATTTTACGTTACTAATTTCTGGATTTCGGTATTATGATTTAAATTTCGTTAGTAGAGCTAGGCAACATTGTTGTAGGTAGAACACGTCCACTGAAGTTGTCTATTATTTTGCCTGAAGCTAGTTTGAATCTACACTAGTACTACACTTGTTTTGTAACATAATAATAAGTAGTTGTGGTATAGGAACCACAACTAACCTAAAAGGACATTGTGTCCTTTCGCTGGATTTTTAGGGTTCCGTACCCAAACCGAGACCCTATTACTAAGCCTCCGCTGTCTGTCTTTCCGTCCGTATGTACGTCCGTCCGTCCCTCAGTTGGTTGCATCTCATGAACCGTAAACGGTGTTGAAACACAGAATATGTATTTCTCATGTCGATACTACAAATAATAAAAATTAAAAAATTACAAAAAAAACTTACAAAAAACGTACTACTTAAGGGCTATTTTTGTTCGCTGTTTTTCTAGGCATGTATCTATTCAACCGCAATGGGTAGACAATAGAAATTTTGAGACGTGTGTCAATCATCGCTATTAAAACAAATATTTAAAGAAAATAAATTAATAATTAAGGGTTCACCATCCATACAATATTGAATACCGATCACCGAAGTCAACCAACGTCGGACACGGTCGACGCGACGGTCAGTTCTTGGATGTGATTAGTACCACGTTTGTCAGATTTTTGCTTTTTATCGATTGAAAAACAAATGTGTTTTATTCATTTTGCAAAATACTTTTTTAAGATAGTACGGAACCCTCGGTGTGCGAGTCGACTCGCACTTGATACTTTTATTTGAAAATATCAAATACCATTCTATGGTACACCTTGCTTTTTAAAGCTCTACCTAGAACTATAAAAAAATGCAATAGTACCTAGTAGTAGCGTATAAGATCCTAAAAAAACAGATATAAGGAAAAAACTCCCAAAAAAGAACCAACCTTCACAACCAATCGAAATAAAAGAACACTGTAAAAACACCCGAATTTTCAACATTGATCTTCAAAGAAAAGAAGCTCAACCATTCAACAGTGTTACCAAATTGAAAACAACAATGCATTAGCCAACTCACCGGTCCTTTATTCGTGTCGTCACATAGTTACGTTAATACTGGCCGCGGGCAAATCTGGTAAGTACCCGTGTATCTGCAAATAACTCTGAAGTATTCCATTATATTGGATCCTTGCCTGAGGCAGGGGCGCGTCCGTTTCTAATAAACAAGACAATATTCCGTCGGAGCCCTTGTTTGTTCACGATACTTTGTTGTACTAACCGTGCGGATTATGAATTTCCTTGGATATTTAGGTAGAAACTAGATTATCTTTGATAGTTCACGCTGAGAGGCCGGGCGAGGTTTATTGACCTTTGTGGGTTTCTGATAAATTTTATTTTTTCCGTATTAAAATTTGAACCAACGGAACTAGTTTTTGTTAGGTCGACAATTATTTACATTCCTAGCCATTCTTGAATGCGCAGCGTACCTAATGCTTGAGTGACATGTCAGAAACGCTAGTAACGTATGGTAAAAATACAGCTATAGTAGAAATGACATCTGTCAAAGTGACACGAAATGTCAAACATTAAAACGGCCATATCTTGGAAAATACTTTTTTTACCATTTGCGGGACAAATAATAATTAGAATTACTCAAGAAGAATTATTTTGTGGGATTAATTCGGTATCATCTTCTGAACAATTACAAAATAATCATCCAAATCAGTCTCATAATTGACGAAAAAATCGACGGCGGTTTCCAGACTAGATCTTATGGCCCGTATTATGAAAGCTTACTCAGTTATCAATCGATGGTCAAGTAACGCTTTTCTATGGCATAAACGTCACTCAAGCATAGATCGATAACTGAGCAATCTCTCATGATAAGGCACGTGTTCGACGCTCAGGCTTACAAATACGAATTGAAATAATGAATTAATTGAGAATGGACTGTATTAACGAAATAAATAAAAATAGACAAACGACAAACTTAAAGATTATTAAGAATTGTAACGTAGTCAGTTCAACGCCATCTACAGAGTTCTTGGAAACTATGTTTTTTTTTAATACTCAAAAAGAAAACCTCTCATTACATAATTAGAACGATTTTGAACTGTCAAATCTGTGCTTGGGGACCTTTTGAACTCTGATTACTCAAATGTGGTAAACACCACGCTTGGTCGGAGATTTCGGCAATTTCTGACCGCTATTGCCTACAAATTATGATGATGATTCGAGATTAGATATACTACTAAAATACAGTTATAAAGCGGTTTATTATAAATGAAGTTAAAAATAAGATATAATGCTAATCGTAATTATGCGTGTTTGTCCGCATCAAAACAACGAGAGGATAACTGGAATAAAGACATTTTGCCTAAGGGCTGCACGGTCAGCTAAGGCCATGGATTTGATGCATAGCTTAGCGGGGAAATAATATTTTGACATTTAGCGTTGCTAATAATAAATATATTATATTATGTACCTTGTGTTGTAATAGGATTCGTAATTCATCATCATCATCATCATCTCAGCCCGTTGATACCCACTGTTGAGTATAGACCTCCTCTTTTACACTTAACTTTAATTTTTAATTTATTTAATTTTAAGGCATTCTCTGCCCTTCCTCTGCGATAGCGACCCGAAACTACCAACGTCCCGAACACCACGCTGCGCCGCTGCTTCAGGACGATGAACCTGCACATGTGCGGCTTGAGGCTTAGCTAATTTATTTTTTCTTATTTGTAATTTGACATCATTGTTATTGTAATCTTAGCTATTGCATGTGTATTTATTTGAAATTTGTAATTTTATTCATTTAAGTATACTTAATTTAGATTTTATTGCTACTTTTTCATGCGGCATTTATATCTCTAATCTCTGTATAGTGTTACTTAAAATAAGTGAGTGTAAGTAGTTCTGTAGGACCGTTCTAATAAAATAGATAAATTGAAAAAAAATAATTGAATTGTAGCTATGAGCTTACTAAGGAAAGATTATCAATTTTATGATGATTTCCTACAAAAAATAATTGTTAATAATAATCTTTGTTTACATTGAGTGTAGTTATTTTCTGCATCTGATGCTTATTAATAAACGACATTCAACTTTTTGAGCAATTTTTGTTTTGTTTTTATATACACTATGACTGTTAAATCTAAGCACTTAATGTAGAGTCATTACCTCTTTTGCAGCTTCTATGCTTTACTGCGTATGGCAAAATGGATAAATGTTAATAAAAATATTTTGTGATATTTATAAATACTATTTAACGGGTATTTATCGCGTTTATTTACCTTATTTTCCCGACGTTTCGACAGGTTTACACACTGCCGTGGTCACGGGATGACCACGGCAGTGTGTAAACCTGTCGAAACGTCGGGAAAATAAGGTAAATAAACGCGATAAATACCCGTTAAATAGTATTTATAAATATGTGTTCAGATCGCGTAAGTTTAAAAATATTTATATTTTGTGATGTCGGCAAATCATAAAATTTCTAGAACCTTCTAGTTTATGTGCACTGTGTTGTGGCCATAAAGAGAACGTATTACTCTTAATGCACTCAGTACAATCATTTGCCTTTATAATACTTACATCAATTATTTTTTCATTACCAATGCTTTGCAATTTTATTCATATCAGCGGGGAATTTCATAGTATTTACAAAAAATATGATTTTTATATAATTATTGAGTAGGCTTTTCTTATCGAAGTGTGCAACAAGGTACCTTCTTAGCAATTAATAACATTAGCAAGCCTCTTCATCATACGATGTCTTTGGATGTTAGAGATAAGAAAATTATAACGTGTCATTTACTTGTTACAAGTGAACAATACTAGGTATTGTTAATAAAGAATATGTAAAAAATATTCGAATTCATGGGTATCTTATACGACAGATTAGTGAAAGGTCCAATGTTTATTAGACAATTTTTATCCTGAGCAATAATCCTACAGATTCGCATAATAAAATAGCGAATGTTTATTTTTTAAATTTTTATTTGGTTCGATTCCCAGGTGAGACAAGGAATTTTTAGAAAATCTTTGAATGCAATTATGTTTCTTTTTAAAAATAAAGGAATGTTTCCTTTCAGTCCCTCCAGGGCCCATAGATTCTTTCCACCCTGTATATCCTATCCCAGACAGATTCTAATGGCCCATTCTCACTTATCCCACCTTCCCTACATCTTTGCTAGATGCAGACGTTGAATCACAGAACTCCCCATCTCATATCGTATTCATTAGATTTCATTTGTCAGCGCTCGTTTCTTTGATGAATTATTCACGGCATACGCAATTTGTTTACACCAGTAGTGACTGTCAGGTAATCTGCTACATTAGTCATAGTCGAGCTTGAGGTGAGTCCGCGACGGCTCTGTGTTGTAGCTTGAGACCATTTTGAATCTGAAACAAAATAATATTGATACTTAAGTTCAATGGTCCCGCAACATAGATAATGATGATACTACTATGTCACGCACGGTCAGTCAACGGTTATTTTGAAATTATGACAGTATCTGAATGTTTGAATTGAAGGAAAGCGACGGCATGATTTAGCAAATTCTCATATCGATAATTAAGGAAAAGTTGAAAAAAAAAAGTCTTCACTAACAAAAGCTCTCCTTTGCAAATGTAATATACAGTATTATGTAGGTATATCAGTTATCTAGTACCCATAACATAAGCTCTGCTTAACTTGTGACTAGATGATGCCGTGTCAATTGTCCAGCTTTTTTTTTAATCGGGTAAGATTCACTTAGAAATAATCTTTATTGCCTGCCGTGTTGGTAATCTTAGGTCGTACCTAGGATTTTTAATGACCAGTCAAATAATTTATGAAGTTTCTAATATTTTTTTAACTTTTGACATGGGAATCACCATGTTTTGATAGAGCCCTGCAAGCACAAACTGCAGGCCTATTATGTAAACTTTGTAGTAGCGACAGCTATACAGCAAAGCGACAGCGATAGGTTGCAAAATATTACTATAAACCGCATTACGAAAGCCTATCGCCCGCCTACTGCAAAGATGTTGCTGAAAATTGACATTTAACAGCGATGATCGATCGAGATTTACGCCTGTTGCAAAACTGTCACAATATTCGTTTTCTCGTAATCAGGCTGCCGGAACGTTTCAAATACTTGGGATGTTAACCATGGCACCAAGCTGTGTGGAGGATTCTGTTACTATTTCTGTAGTGTTGACATGGACGTATAAGTGCGATTACTCTCAAGATATCTTTGGACTTGTATGGTATTGCATTATTATTTTCAACGCAAAATATGAATTGAGGATCTTCGCCGGATTTGTCTACTTTTGTTTGTACATCGTGCATAGCGTTGACAGTGTTGAGCTGCGTCGGAGACGTATTCGATCACGACACGCGTGTAGCAATGACGTCATTAATCTCGTATTCGTGCGTAACGTGTTACTTAGTGTTCGTGGGATGCAGTGGACGTTATCATATACATTTGCTTGCAAAGCGAAGCTAGACACACGTGCGTAGCCTCTTCGTGCGCGACGAGGACGGCGCGATGGGACAGAGGCTTAACTTCTTTTAAAAAAAACTTTGCTTCTATGAAACATCATCTAGATTAAAAGTAGAACTACATTATGCTGTTTGGAATATCCAGCATCCATACTGAGTTATTCATAACGTCTTACGAAAAGTATTCCCGATCTCCCACGTGACGTCAGACGTTGCCTATTCTCAGCGTCTCACGAAACGTCGAGCTTTACACAATCTACAACATCTACTAATATTATAAATGCAAAAATAATTCTGTCTCTCTGTCTGTCTGTTAACTTTTAAAGCGTTAACGGCTGAACAGAACTTAAGGTTTGACAAGGAGATAGGTGCCATCCCGGGAAGGACATACAAAAAACGCTTTTGAAGCTAGCTTCAAAAGCGAAATTCTTGATAAAAAACAGAATATATATATATAATTTATCTTGAGTATTCAAATAGACAAAATGAATAAAGGTAACGTTTGGTATAAGCCACACTCTTTTCTATTTTTTGAAATATCATGCACAAAGATAGAAAGGTCCAAGCTTATCGGAAGAATAATCCCGATTTTTTCCCACCTTGTTACCTCAGTAACCAAAAGTCCGAAAATAGTTTAATAACAAAGCCTCAGCCACATCCAACACAACAAATCCCGTAAGACAGAGCAACGGTTTTTCATCACTATACCATATTTCATCAGAACGTCCGCCAAAGGCCTTTGTGAGCAAACAGGATCTACTGGCTCTAAAGCAAAGAGGCACAAACAGCTGGGTCAATCAGTCAGAATTTACTTGGCCAATTCATGACACTTAATAAAAATCGCTCAAGTACGAGTCCACTCATAAAACGGTTACAGAGAAAGGAGCTTGTCACGGATAGACAGACAGACGGCCTTCTCCTGAAATTGCGTTGTTGGCACGCTGCTGTTCACGCGGCCACAGCTAGTAGAAAGCTCGCTGTCCGCGCAAGCTCGGCAAAAAGACCCATTCAAACACAAAACCCTAAAAAGTATCCTTACAATGTCACAGAATAACTATATAGAACTAGCAGCTGCCGATGGCTTTGCACGCACTTTTCACCTATGTCCGTCGCCGGGATATCATTTACCTCCTTGCCAAATTTCATTGAGATTAGACAGAAGACAAACAGAGTTACTTTCAATAATATTAGTATGGATATAGTTACTGTATTAGGTAAGTATAAACTTAGTTGCTATATAACAACACTTTGCTTTTATGTGTTTACAAATGTTGTATTCAATTTGATACCGGAATAGGACTCAATCTTGATAACCTATTTCACGATGAGCTGAAGTTCTGTTTTGAATAAACGTAACGTTGGATGTTACCTCTGTTTTTTTTTTATATCTTCGTAAGTGATGATCCTTCTAAAATCATAACACGAACCATCACATTATACACATATATTAGTACATTAGTGTAATCGAATCTAAATGTTATAAAGGTTTCAAAAAGTTGTCAATGGGCTAGTGATTTCTTCAATATAATTTATTTTTTATTTTTAAACAAACGCGATCTAAACACAATATACTCTTGAATATGTTTTTTGAAAAGTGCCGCAGAAGAAAACAGTTGAAAACAAAAATGTTGTTCTATCTTCGACACTAAAGATAGTGACATAGCTGTTCCCAACTAACTCCCATCTCTACGTCGAAACTTTTCAATAATCATTGACGAAATCCTTCAGGCGGACCCACCTTTGTTCCCGATACTAAAATAGGCTCCAGCCTATTTGCTTAGGGTATTTGAAAGTTGAAGGCTTTAGAAATAGACGGATGGATGTAATTTGTTTGATTTTACCTTATTACGTTATTTTGGGAATAGAGAGAGAAAGGCAGGGGCTTGCGAAGGGTACCTAGGGTAAAAAAATATGCTTAAGTGTACCTCATTTTGAAACTCACAGGATTTCTTACATATATCTGGGCTTTTGGTTTCTCATATTTCCTTTCCATAAACGAAGTAAAAGCTCTCATACAAGAAAGTCATAAACAAAAATATGCCCATTCATTTCCACCATCATCATAGCGAGCGTTTATACCAGTTTTAGTGTTATGCCTGATTGGTAATAAAAATAAGCAAAGACAAACATGTTTACCGACGTTTTTGTTTACAAGGAAAATAAAAATATTTATTTAGGCTATGAGGTCGTATTTTCGCACCTTGTATAAATACGCATAAAATGTTACCTTTCATTATGTCTCTGCTGAATACAATGTTTATGAAATTTTATGAATATTCAGTATTTTCTAGATTTGCTACATAAAGCTTTTAAGAGGACAAATACAAAATTTTCCCGGCCTTACGAAGTCCGTTTTGTACGATTCGTCAACTCACACCAGTAGGGACAATTCGTAGTGTGAGTCAACACCTTGTCTACGATTTACGATTTTTCAGATGAAAACATGATCACAGCATAATGTTTGACCTTGTGGAATATATGTTATTCTGTAAGTCAAGTGTGAATAAATAAATAACGCTATATTTTGACGGTAATTTGGCATCTTTTGACGGGAAATTTTCAAGGAATGAAGATATTCTTAGTAATTTGTATGCCTTCAAAAGGTTCCTACTTACATGACCAGCTAAAGTGATATTTTTTGCCCACAAGTACAACTCAACCTTTCTACATAACATTCTCACTGTTCAGTTATAATATTAATCAAGTGTAAATATTTAACAAAATTATTATACCAAGGAGTTGAGCCAACAACGAACGTGGCTTAGTTAATATTATATTAATTAAGCCAGAACGACTTTACTCCGGTTGCTCACAAGTTAGCTGCAGGCGTTTTCAACACTTGAAAATGTGACAATTTTTGGTCAGCTTAATACGAAACTTGAGCTTTTTAGCGAGCTTATTAAAAACCTTGTTGAAGGAAGAACAATATATTATACTAAAAAAATTGCTAATGTTCTTGGCAAGCTGAATTTTGTAACGCATTTAATTCCCCATCCAAAACAAATGGATGAGTATATTAATGGGGTTTAACTCCATTTAAAGTGTCATTAGGTTAGTTTACATTTAGGTATTTTATAGATGATCAAATGAACTTCTGTGAAGTTCGATCATTATTATTTGAGTCAATTTATTCGAAAATTGTATAATAGTATATATGTACATATGTAGTTTCTTTAATTTACAGGCAACTGTTTGCACATTTTAGAGATTTTACTCGATTGTGCCTGTAAATTAAAGAAACTACTTGGTAATTATACTATAATTTGAAGAATGAATTAGTTTTTAGTTAATTTAGTGTTTTATAATTCTTATCATTATATAATCTAATATTTAATTTAATATGATTTACTGTGACATTTCTATTAAGTACCTATTTTGTATGTTGTATGAATTGTAAATCTGAAAAAAACGAGTTAATAATAAAAATCGTTTAAGATGGTTTAATTTATTGAGTGAAAAGGATGAGTTAGTTTTAGGAAAATACATGTTGTACGCCAATATTTCCGGTACATGAACTTGAACTAAATACGGTCCCGGTCTCGGTCTCGGTATGCAATCTATAAAAAAGAAAGAGTCTGTATCTATAGCCTTAGCCAGAGCTTAGTCAATACAGCTCTTTTCAGGGATAATGAGACAAATTCAGTTTTTCCGCTGAGTTCAGTATTCGGACCATTCCCGCTAATTGTGTCCGAACTTTGGAGCGAGGGCTTTTAATTAAAACTTATTCAATTTTAAGTCGTATTTACAGTGTAAGCTGGTAATTTTTCAACTATTTTCATACCACCCGGTCATGGAAGCCTTTTGTTCGTTGGGTCTTTATTTAATTTTGTCATCTTGTTCGATAAATTGTAGTAAACTGATTTCCGCCCGCGGCTTCGCACGCGTTGTTTAAGGTTAATTCTATTCCATGGGATGTATAGGATAAAAAGCTAGGCTTAGAACTAAATGTACGAAAAATTTCAACCCGATCCTTTCAATAATTTTGGTTAAAAATAAACTCTTCACTATAGCAGGTTGTACTTTAGCACAAACCATTCGATATCCATTGATATTAACTCTTCACTAAAGCACAATATAGTGTTGCCGCAAACTGTCATAGCTTTTAGATAAATCAGGTATGCTAGTGTGGTGCCGGCTTAGAATTTACACCACTCCAACTCTTCCCGTGCGTAACGTAGGAGGCGACGGACATATACCGGGAGGCGGGCAGCAGCGTCTCTTGCAGACAGATCTACCGCCGAACTGCGATCCCGAACCCACATGCCAAGCGTGAGGATTGTGGGCATCGCCCCCCAAGAGAGAAAAGCCAATCAAGGAGAGGCCTGTGTCCAGCAGTGGAACATTATATAGGCTGTTGAGGTTGAGGTTAGTAATCAGGTATAACGTATTGCCTGTTTTTTATGAAAATACAGCCAGATAGAGGATCGAGTTGGTCGGACACTGGATAACTTGAGCGAAGTTTAAACATAACATGAACGCTTGTCGACTTTTTCGTTGATAATACTTTACCCTGGACCTTCATGATTATATTTCATAATATACCTATATGAATTTTGTACAAAACTGTTCAACGTTCAGTTAAGAGGGCGCAATACGCGCCATTTTGTGAAAAAGATTGGCATAGCATTTTGTTTTCATAGGAGCGGGATAAAGCATAAGATTTTGGAACGGCGTTAGCGCAAAAATTAAGTTTTTGCTTATTTACAAGAAAACTGCACAACTTATGAAGCAACTGGTTCAAGGAACCATATCATTAGTAAAAACCTACGAATCAAAACATAAGTTATATTAATAGACCGCAGGACTCCTGAGATCTTGACCAAATTATGTGCACTTTCCTGACTTTTGTATCGTTTTTTTTTTCTTAACCTTGTTTTCAAATTCAAGGAACCAAAGAAGAATATTGAATTTTATGCAATTCGGGTTTTTTACCATCGGGATAGGTCAGAGACGGCGGATAGGCAACCAAACCCATTAGGTTCGCCTTCTAAATAATTTATACCCTTTAATAACATATCGTTTTGAAAAGTAATAAAATAGCTGGATTTATTAAATCCGCTAATAGAAAAATGGTTTAAAGTAATAAATTACAAAATATAGTTTCATTTTAGTACCAAGTGGTAGAAATTCAGAATACAGGGTGTAAAATTTGTAATAGGTTTTTTAATCCTACCCTAAATGTTATAAGTGGAGACAGAAGATTTGAAACGTTGTTTCTTGCTTATGCTAACGTAACGCCACTAAATATTAAAATCATAATAATTTTTAGCTTTTCTTTGTTCTTATCTTATGTTAACCAGAAGCTACCAAACTACCATTCTAGAGATGGATGGATTTTTGCAATAGTAACAAGCTGCTAGGCAAACTACCTATGCTGGGTTAAACGTGTTTTTCAGTGGAGACCGCGACTCAGCAAACGTAGTGTAGGACGCCCTCAGACCACGTGGGATGACGATTTGCGAAAGACTGCGACAGATGCTGGATGCGGCGAGCTGAAGACAGGGCGCTATGGCGCTCATTAGGGGAGGCCTATGTCCAGCAATGGACTATAAAAGGCTGATGATGAGGGAAACTACCATACCTACTAGAGACCCTGTATATCTGGCACAGTGTAACAGTCCTGATCAGCTAGCATGGCGCATAGCGCAGGCTATCCCATTCATTTCCTAGAAACGGCAAACGACCAATAAGTCTTGCTTCCCGGGATATTAACACTATCATAGGTTACTCTCCCGTTTTATGAAGACACATTAGACCCAACATTTCCATAAAGGAATGTAATATTGTAAATTAAATTTGTATGTATAATTTGGGGTGTTTAGAATGCTTTTAGTGATGAATCATCACCATACGACATCATCATACGACCAAATTGAAAAGCAAAAAATCATCACTGATGATTTTTTGCTTTTCAATTTGGTCGTATCATGCCAGGTTTTGCTTTATGACTTTTATTAGGTTTTTTTTTTTTACAAAAATGTTCTTAGACAAGTGTTTATATACAACTTTTGTTTTGACACGAAAGAGAATCTTGAAATGAATAAGTGAGCGTAGAACCTTTCAATGACACCTTTGTACGGGGACGTTAACAGGTTCCCTACATGTTAACATTGGTGCAGTAAGCAACGAACTTTTTTACCTTATCATTTACTTTACGACTCTATTAATAATGCACTTTTTTCAGTGTGTTGAATATGCGTCCCCAAAATGGTCAAAATGGTCCAAAATAGTCATTATCATCAACCTTGGCCGGCACTTTCAGCTTCATAAATTTATTTCTCATAGGCACATTACATGTGGTCTTAAAAGTAAACAAAAATAACAGATGGTAGATAAGTACATAGAGCATCAAGCGAAAAGAGTATTGTTATCGATGACGACCGATGTGGCGCGGCGGGCGAAGGTCCGCCTGCGACGCAGGAGGTTGCGGGTTCGATTCCCGCCTCGGGACAAATGTGTGTACAATCTGCAGACATTTGTTCAGGGTGTTCTGGTCGTTTTTCTATGTATAATAAAAAAATATCTATCAATGTATTGTATTATATTATGTATATCAGTTATCTAGTACCCATAACACAAGCTCTGCTTAGCTTGGGGCTAGATAATGCTGTGTGAATTGTCCAGCATTATTTATTATTTATTTATTATCATAAGTGATGTCGTTCCAAAAATTGTGATCGGCGGATTGGGAGTCGCAGTAGAGGTGTTAAAAATATACAAAAAAAGGAATAACAATTATTGACATATTTTAACTTTATTGATAGGTAAGCAGAATTTGTATAACCAGCAGATTTTTTTTAAAACAATACATATTCTTGGACCTGGTTCAAATATCTGAAATTCATAAAAAAACGTCACGCGACGCAAAACCGTAACGTCAGTCCTTTTACCACTACTCCACCGAGGTCATCGTTGTTCCTATCGCCTCTTAAGACTAACGACCAAAGCTTTCGGATCGTACACTGAGAATACTAAATACAAGTCGAATGCCAAATAGGCTTTGCTGCCAAACGCCACCAAAGTACCAATACAAAGTGAAACTTAGGACTTTGTTGGTTCGTTTGTTTCAGCAAAATCACAGACAAGAAACATTTATTTATTTAGAAAACAAAGTCCACAGCTCTTAAATCTAGATGATACAAAACTTATAATGATACTGACAGCTAAAAAGGGAATAGGTACCATTTTACAAGAATTCAAATTTTATAATTAATTTAAACAAATTTTGACAAACTTTTTTGCTTGTCTAAATGCTTATTTTGTAAGCCTTAAGAAATAAAGTTATTGACTTTGACTTTGACAAGTGCGTACAAAGTTTTCGTTGCTTAATGATCTATTTACTAAATAAAATGTCCTACAAGCAGATTATCCTAAAAGCAAAATCATATTGTTCTACACCACGCAAAATACTCAACATAATCATTGTCGTAGACACAAAATGTCATCCTTTTAAAGACATCAAGGATGTTTTTCACCCTTCCAAGCCAAGCTTCAATAGTAAGTGAACCTACGGGCAGAATCCAGTACCCAATAAGTCCAGCTGCCAAATGCCCAATAAGTCCAAACAGTCCAAATTAAATGCCCCATAGTTTACCGCGCCGTCTGTTCATTATTGCTGCCCAATTTTATGAGAATCGAATTTTGTATTTATACAGAGCTACTAAATACTGAACAGTGTAGTAAAACAGCAGAGTAAAAAGAAAACAGTGAATGTATAACAGTTAGCAGTACGGCAAATGATATCGATAAATTACACAACTGTTTCCAACGTGCGTGATTTGCTACTTGCTGCATTTTTAACTATACGCCATAGATACATCGTCGGCCACATCTTCACTTTCCATCAGGTGAGATTGTAGTCAAACAAAGGTCTATAGACTATAAAAAAAGGCGGCACTTTACCTAGTATCATCATCATCAGCCTATATCAGTCCACTGCTGGACATAGGCCTCCCCTAATGAGCGCAATAGCGCCCTGTCTTCAGCTTGCCGCATCCAGCATCTACCAGCAGTCTTTTGCAAATCGTCATCCCACCTGGTTGGAGGTACGTATACTAGGTGGAGACGTCCTACCTAGTATACGTACCTACATATGTGTTTTTTTATTATAAAAAAAGCTTTCGAGTGTTTAAAGTACCTATTGACTGCAGCTGTTGGCCATTAGGTATCAAACATTGTTTCAGTATTACTACACATTTTCGAGACAGTTAGTATAATTGACCGGATTAACTGGAATAAAGTTGCGCTTATTAAATTGAGTTATAATGAACTTATCAAAAAGTCAAAATGAATTGATTTGTTGTTTTAATCTTATTATAAAAGTTTCAGCGATTTTGAAAACATTTTCGGAATGAATTAATAAGGGAGCGTTAAATTTTTTAGCATTTTTATTAGAAATTGTATTCCTAAAAAGTAGCTGTATAAAAAAAACTTGTAGTGTAGGTACTTTTTGAGGTCTTTGATGTTTGTAGAGAGTATATTTGTATTTTTGTTTAAAGTTCATATATTTCTGATTAAAACATTCACAAAATATCAATTTAATTTTACTAAATTCTTGTCTTACTGTCGATGTACCTAATTATTTGACTTTTTTGGTACCCATAAGATAAACTCACACTTTGAGAACTTGTGTCCCAAAAATTAATAAATTTAGTAGGCGCATTTCTAACGGCAGAGGCCGAATACGCAGAGATCTGAAATTTATACTCAACGAAGGGCTGCAGCAAATTGCCGTCTTAGCGAATATATCACACTAGTCTTACCTCCCCATTCGCACTCGCTATGAGGCCACAAAGCATCTGTTATTCGGTGCGCAGCTATTAAGAGCTCCGAACTAATTATTCGCCTTCAAGACGCTTGAATTCTGACATTCTTCAGTGGTTTGTTTACATGGAGCTACAAATATTTTGAAGCGATGACGCGGCATTCTAATCAGGCTTAACCAATCATTCGTGTTATTTGAAGTAAGGATCTTTGAAAAAAAATATTGAGATTAGAACAAAGTTTTATTAGCTACTTAAGATACTCATTACACGATAAAAAATATACTAGTGGGGATAATGGGTTTCCCCCGTGAGGTAAAAGTCAAAATGGCAAAAACCAGGGAGAGGCCTGCGTCCACCAGTGGACCATTATAGGCTGTTGAGGTGGAGGTGAGGTAATATAAATTTCAGAACACACACTAAGATTCATTATACATACGAGTTATGTGCAGAATACATACGTCTCACGCGAGATATTGGGAACAACCTCATTCTAAGCAGATTCCGACCCCCTATTCCATTTCGATTGATTTTATGAATGAACCACCCTAGATTTACTACTCTTGATTGTCATGTCTAGTGTGTCTAGTTTTGGAAAATAAAAAGTCAGATTTTAGACTCATTATATAGATTTTTTGTTATAGTGCTAACCCGCACTCTGGGTATCTCTAAGAAATGAAATAGCCACCGGCGCTATAGTCCGTAAGAGGTCCCAAAGATTTTCGGTTAAACCGACTAAGGGTTTCGTGGCTCAGTTGGTTAGAGCACACCCGTACTGAGGGTGGGGCGCGGGTTCGAATCCCGCCGAAACCGATAATTTTTGGGACTTATTTCATTTCATTATATAGATTTTAGCTCACATGTTAAATTTAAAACAGCCTTGATTCTGATCTGATGCCATTACATTCCCTTGTACTTTACGTTTTCTCACAACCGTATCCAAACTTCTTAGATCACATAACATCACCTCCTTGCGGTTACTGCGCCCATGTTCTATCCATCTTTGTTCCAACAATGCCCAGTCTTCTGATTCAGATGCGTTCGATTTGGTTCATCTAACTAGACCGTTAATCCAATCACTCACAACTGCCAGCCCTCTATTTACGTCATCAGTCAAATATTGTATGATAGTTACATGGAGGTTTTAATAAGGTGAGTCGAATCAAGAGGTCCAGGATCAGCGTGACTGAGCGTAAACCAAGCTGAAAGGTATGCTGATGAAGACGCTTTACTAATTAGTCTGACTAGTTGTGGTAAGCGATGAATTTTAATATGCTGTTTGCAATGGCTTTGTATTTTTAGTCTGTGAATTCTGTTATAATATTAGAGAGATTTTGGTGCTTTTGAAAATGATTTAAGGGTAGTTGTTTTATAATTTTATAAAGCCGCCGTCCCACCGCCACGCAATGATAGGCTACGCACGTGTGTCTAGCTTTGCTTTGCAAGAAAATATATGTGATAACGTCCACTGCAATTAACGAACACGCTACGTATGAATACGAGATTCATGATGTCATTGCTACATGCGTAGCTTGCTCATATATGGCACCCACACAGCTCAACGCAGTCGACGCTATGCACGCGGTAGACGTAAACCGGTAACGTAGACCCACATTTTCAAACAAACGAATCCACACAGCTAAACTGCGCCGCGTGACCGTGCACAGCATGCGTGGTGGTGGGACAGTGGCTTTACTATCTTTCTGAATACATTTTACTTATTTAATTTTTGAATTGGTGAAGTTTTAAATAGGTACAAATACATTATTTTATTATTATATTTACTACTAACTAATAATTAAATCTTTTAATTTCCTCCTTTTTTATTCAAACCTATAGCCAGAATTACAAAAGTATTAATTTAAGTTCCTACACAAGAAAATACAAATAGTTATCAGATAAAAATTTTGGTACTACGGAACTTATTAATATTACGAATTGAAGTTAATATTCGAGCAGCTGTCGCTGAATCCTTAAGCTGAGGGCTATTTATGAAGTTTCCATTGGTAGCAAAATACATTTTAGTTTTACATAAATTTCAGTCGTAATGGATGACTAAAAATACTTGATTTAACAAATTTGATTCACAAATAGAAAATTAGAATATGAAAACACTTTGCATACGCTTAACAAAAAAAAGGAATTAGACTAAAGTTGAATATAATCGAAAAAGAAACTTGTCCTGTTCAAAATAAATAAATAATTAAGTAATTAAATTATGAATGCTAAATCGAAAATTAAGTTCAGCGTTCAGTCACTCCTTTCATAATTATTATTCACCAGTTGTGTCTTAGTATTCCTAGCCTTACAAGTTAACGAACATGTATCTTTGTTAAAGTTTCTCAGAAGATACAAAGCCTTAATCCTAGAACGCGTTAATAAACTGCAAACGCTGATGAGGTAATCAAATTGCATTAGACAGCATCTAAAACATGTGACGGGATTCACAAGCGGGATTGTACAGGCTCCTCGTATAGAATGAGTGAGTTTAGAAACACTAGAAATGGCAGCATGTCTTAATCATCCACTTTCTTTTCATAAATACTTTCTTAATCGGCCCTGGCCAACTAGATAGGTTCATTTTGCTTAATATCAAATATGTATTTTTATTTCTTTTTTTTAATGACGTATCGAGTGGTACGTCGTTACTTTTACTTTGTAAGCTTGATTACCTAAATGAAAGATATTTTTTTTAGTTTATTGTATATGAGAAGGTAACTATAATATTGGAATGGAACTATTCGTTTTATTGCCTATATCAGTCCACTGCTATAGTACCTATTGAAAATAATTTGACAAACTTTAGAAATTCCAACTTCGCAAAACTCGCACTGATTTTATTTTGCAAATAAAAGTGAAATCAAAGTACTTGCTTATTCAGTTTCATTTTATTCCAAGCAAGTTCCTCTCTAGTCGCCGTCTCTACATTTTCATATCTCTGCAATGGGTTTCTAACGAGAAAGGTGGGTGTCTTATGAATACTGACTACTAAGTCTTAAGTTGTCAACTGTTATGAATGGAGGGGGAGGGGATGATCGTGTGGTAATGACAAGTGATATGTCATTAGTTCATCCTCCCCTTTGCTAGATAAAACCGGCTTAGGTAATACCTTGTTTCATGTAAGTATCTTAAGAAGATAAATTATTTACAAAAAAAAATTGCTTTATTACAAACGTTGGCATTGGCGAGTACTTACCAAGTTGGTCAATAGTGAATAAATTCTAACTTAGATACATGTGTATGGCCAAAAAATTCGTTTTTAAGCCTATGCTTATTTCCAAAATTATCGACATGATTCAGACCGTAAGTTACCACTCCTTTTAAATGCCTGTTTAATCGGTCCTGGACGAGCCATATCTGCGTCTATCTATGCCAACGATGTCGTACAAAGTACTGCAATAAATTTTTACTTAAAGTTTTTTGTTATAGTGCTCACGCACTTTGGGTATCTCTAAGAAATTAAATAAGTTCCCAAAAAAAAAATTCGGTTGAACCGACTAGGGTTTCGTGACTTAGTTGGTTAGAGCACACTCGTACTGAGGGTGGGGCGTGGGTTTGAGTCCCGCCGAAATCGAAAATAATAATAATAAATAAAATATTTATTTTCCAAAAACACATGTATAAACATAAAGTACAGTGCTAGCGGAACTCAAATGTTTTAAAAAATGTTTTGCTTGTTATAAAAAAACATACCGCCTTCGATAATTTTCGTTAATTTCAATTCTATAATCATAACACAGAAGAATTTCAATACATTTTCAAACTAGTATAGATATTTCCTGAATTCTGAATATAATCGAAGCGAAGATTATTTCAATTTTCGCGGAATTCATGTTACTTTCCCCCAATTCGAAGACTTCCTTAAAGGGTCAGTTGCAAATCTCTTGGGGTGAATAACCCTTTACATATTGCATGTTTAATTTACAGCCGGAATGCAAATCTTGGACCTCTGTTTTGAATATTGTTTAGAAGTTAAACTTCCGTTAATCAATAAAGCTATTTTAAGGAGTCTCAGTCAGAGTGCTTGACCCTTTAAGATATTAACGAGTACTTGCTGTAAATTAACGTCTATCATACCAACAATGATTTTGACTTCTATGTCTTAGGAATGAGTAAGACACCTACGTATGGTATCTAAATGTATTTGCACTATTATTTGAGCTATTACCCATTTGCTAGTCACGCGTATTTTGGTTATGTACATATAGTATAAAAGTTACAATATAATTGTTATCATAAAGTATATTTTCTAAGTCAAATTTGTACCTAATAAATTGTGATTTAGTTTTAAATTATGTTAAAATAAGTCCTTTTATATTAAACTATGTATGTAACAAATTTGCTATTTTGATATGTGAACCAATTGTCTGTATGTGTGTTTCATGTGACAAATAAATGTTTTACTTACTATTTGTACCCAATACCATCAGGTAAATTGAACCGTTGCGAACAAGACACTATTTCAGCGTTTGATCCCGATTTAGCGTTGCCATGGAAACCATAACAATGCCTTGTAAGAAGAATCAGTAAAAGCTTGAAAGTACGAGTACAAAGGTCGTGATTCTGGTATAGCGTTGCCTTGACAAACATATCTATGAGCCTTCTCTATAAAATTGGCTTTTCAAAATTTAACTCGCAAGAAGGAAGTTAACAAAAAATATAGCTAAAATCTATTGAACAAAATACAGAAGTTCAAATATTGACAAAGTGTAAGTAAGTCGACGTGGATCCTAACCTAAGCCACTAAGCCAATGCATCTATTTTCCTCCGCTCCTTGAGATGTGATGACGTCTCCTGAGGATTCCGTGGAGCGCGCATCGAAGTAACGTCTCCATCCTCGAAAAACTTCGTGACTAGGAGAGATTATCGTCGATTGTGCAAATACGAATACTGAACTTTTTTGGACATGTGGCACGGAATGAAGACACAATGTAGCGTCTCATGGTCCAGGGCAGAATGGAGTGCAGGTGCAGGCAGAGGTGTGGTCGGACCTCATCACTTCTCTCACAACGCAAACAAAAGGGAACCATGGCGGCATTGCACGAACAGCCGTTCATCAGGACCGTATCATAGCCACAACCACTCTGCCATGAGTGACCGACTAAGGAGAAGAGATCGATTAACAGGCCAAAAACCATCAACCGTTTAATAGCAAAACCGAAGCGTATTAATAACTTTGTATTGACATTGTTCACCAACATGTCCAATTTACTGGTTTTATTTGGATTTATCGAATTGGAGCATGTCAGGCTCGAGGCAATCTGACAACAACATCTATGGATGTGCCATACAATTTAGCGGCAAATATACATTTTCAACGAATTGTCATGTAAATTCAAAGGGTTGAATCCAGTAAGTAATTAATCCTCAATTACACCACAATCGTTGCATAAAATGAGAACGGCTGAGGAATTTTATGAGAGTGGATAGAAAGGCAGCCAGCAGCAAAAGTGCTCTAGCAAAACAAAAGGGAAACAACTTGCTGGTTATGAACTGCGGAATCTAAACGGTGAATAGTATGAAATAGTAGTTTATGCAACTGTGCATAATGGAGGGCATTACAACACAAGTGTGGGTTTAAGAAACGAGCCGAAGGCGAGTTTCTTAATAGCATCACACGAGTGTTGTAATGCCTAATTATGTACAGTTGCATACACTACTTTATCTACCCAAATATCATAAGGGCTCTATGATGGGTTCAGGAACCATAGGGAAATGACCAGCATTGTTACCAGTGTAATGCAATAAAAAATAAATTGAACACATACAGAAGCAAATTATTTATTATAGTAATGGTAGTTAACATTGATAGTTGTTCTGAGTCACTATCACTCATTTTCGACAGAAATAAAGAACTTATTCAACTTATCAGAAAATTTGTCTACTCGTAACTGGAAATAAAAAGCTAACGAACAAATGACAGCTCGAAATGGCGGCGTTTCGAATATCTGTATTTTTTTTTAAATCAGACTAAATTAGACAAACGAACAAAGTCACTATTCTTGTGACACTCGAGATCAAAATGTTGTGCGATTTATAGTTAGAATGTAGATACTAGTATAGCACACTCTCTTGAATTTGACACCTATTCCAAATTTAAACTCTATAACCTACGGTTTTCAGTAGGTTATGAGTTCATTACAGTTCCGTTTATTTCTGTTGGTTGGTAATGCTGGTCATTGCCTATGGTTTTTGAACGCATTAGAGAGGGTTTATGATATTTGGGTGGATAAAAGAATTTTAATACTGTGACTTCCAATGTAATAATATAATAACAAAAGCAATTACACTAGACGATATCCATCTATGAGGAGAAAACGAATACGAAATAAAGAGCTGATTCCGCTAATCGTGTCAAAGATGATGACGTCATAATTTGGTATTCGCTTATGCCCCGCGCGGGCTCGCTATTGTATGCAATTTGTGAGTCATCACTGTAAAGATGTAGGTAAATATAAAAACTTAATCCTCAACTCAGGATTGAGATGATCTTAAAAATATAAGTACCCCAGCTGTTTGTTCAAGTCGCAAAACAGTGTAGCATTTAATTAAACGTTGGAATGATTTTGGCGGCGCTGTAATTTTGTTTTGTGCTTGTCCTATTGTCGTATTTTCGATAAAGGATATTGGAGGCTAGGCAGCAAATTACACTCAATTATGTCATTAAAATCTTCGCTTTGATCTGATGGTGGATTTGGAAATTCACTAATTTAGGTTATTTATAATATAGGGTTAGACGTACATAGGTTAAGTAGTACCTACATAATGTACCTACATCTAATTGATGAAATTATTTTGTTATTTCAAATAATGTTGTCGACATGAAGGACTAACTGACGATTCAATAACAAAGTACGTAAAATTAACTCAAACAGTATTTTTTTATAACTTTTTTTATATTTTTTACTCATTTTTATTTACAAGCATATCCAAACGTTAAGCTACGGTTGACTTCCTGCAAAAAGGCCTTGTAACTATTTCTGTTCCAAAAGCGAGCGTAAACAATAGCTGACTTAAGCCCAGTGGCGCAGATAAAAAAATCCACCAGCCAGTTTTTAATTTTCAATAGCCTAGAGGCGCCGCAAACAGTCGCGATACTGTTTTATACCTTTGCAACTTTGGTAAGCAGAACAAGATACAAGATCTTGTTGCAATAAAGTTATGTTCTGAATAACAAGATAAAGTTAAAAACTACAACCCGACTACGTGAAAGTTATAAAAGTTTGAAACATTTACATTGACAAAATAGAATGACGTATCGGTCATATTTGATAGGCATAGAGTTGAAAATGAAAATAGGTCGTAGGTATTGTAATTTTTCTCTATGGGGCCTGCAGCCTGCGGCTACCTAAACTTTAATACGCGTTTTGAAGGCTTATTCGGGGTCGGAGCCCTAAATCCTATAGCCTATAACCATCGGGGTATTGAGACGAATCAATCGATACATAATTTGTTGAAATCGAACCAGTAGTTTCAGCGCTACGTGGGAACAAAGAAATCGGCCACATACATACAAACATACAAACATACAAACATACAAACATAGGGTGCTAACCTCATAACCCTCCCCTGTTGGTAGTCGGGTAAAAAGTCAGGAGAACCGTAATAATCGTATTCCTATATATAAGTATGTTTAATAGGCTATAATAAAATAAAGAACACTAACATGTTACACCATTTATAACTCAAGAACGGCTGAACCGATTTTAAAGATATTTGTTTTTGAGTATCAGTGAGTAGGAACGCTGTGCTGGTAGAAGTACTTGTAGTATGTGTACCTACCATTCAACGCCCACACGTAGGGTAAAGTACAAAGCACTGGGTTATCCTACAGTGTAGGAGTTTAGTTCTGTGTCATCAGCATCACAGTGCATTCACCAGAAACGAACGTAGGGTTAAGTGTTGAATAAAAGGTGGTTTTTACCCGACAACCAACAGGGGAGGGTTATGAGGTTAGCACCCTATGTTTGTATGTTTGTATATTTGTATGTTTGTATGTATGTGGCCGATTTCTTTGTTCCCACGTAGCGCTGAAACTACTGGTTCGATTTCAACAAATTATGTATCGATTGATTCGTCTCAATACCCCGATGGTTATAGGCTATAGGATTTAGGGCTCCGCCCCCGAATAAGCCTTCAAAACGCGTATTAAAGTTTAGGTAGCCGCAGGCTGCAGGCCCCATAGAGAAAAACTACAATACCTACGACCTATTTTCATTTTCAACTCTATGCCTATCAAATATGACCGATACGTCATTCTATTTTGTCAATGTAAATGTTTCAAACTTTTATAACTTTCACGTAGTCGGGTTGTAGTTTTTAACTTTATCTTGTCAACTCTATGCCTATCAAATATGACCGATACGTCATTCTATTTTGTCAATGTAAATGTTTCAAACTTTTATAACTTTCACGTAGTCGGGTTGTAGTTTTTAACTCTATGTTGTACACGCTGTATCTTATACTTTGGACCAAGAGTTTGCGAATCAAAACGCAACGTTACGATATTAAACGATCCAAAAACTCATTTTTATTTTACTCTTTTTAAGCTTTCTTCTTTTATGTGCTTAGTACCCTACACCTGTTGGCTCCGGGGCATCCCCCTGTTTTGTTAGGCTATAGCGGTAAATAGAGATATTTGAAGAAATCAAAGCTTTTTACGAACCCTTCGCTGAATTTTGTATAAAGCCGTTTGAAGGTTAATTGAATTGGAAAATGAATTCGGGAGAGAGATTGCATTGTTTTTGATTAATTTTGTGGTATTTTTAGTATATTTGTGGCAAGAACAGTGTTTATATACCTATATATAATAATGTTTCATTGATACGTTTGCACCTCTAAGAATCATTTGACCCTTTTTTTAATTATTTATGGCCGTCACAGCCATAAATAATTGTGTGACAAGTAAAACTTACGTCACTACGACACAATTAACAATAACTTCATAATAATTATTATTATCAACGAAGAAAATTACAATTAAATATAGAAAATCATTCAATAGAAATAAATTAGAACTAATGTTAACAGTTGAAACAACTGAACTGCAGACTGTGGCTAACAATCTACAAGTAGCTCAACTGATCCGTCGGAAGCGTCCCCAAGACGCTAACTGCATTGTTCTGCTATATGGCAATGCTGATGCGCTGCGCCAGATACTCACCAGCTCTCGGGTCACGTGTCGCTTTGACCAGACGCTCAGATAATTTATTTTATTACTATTTGTAAAATTGTAAGTTTCTGCAAGAGAAAAGTCAAACAGCAACATTCTCATACGTGTAGGCCCCATAAGCACTTCACATAGTATTGGGTCAAAGCAAAGCCTATTATATAAAAATAAAACGTTAAGTGCGAGTCGGACTCGTGCAACGAGGGTTCCGTTGAATTATATGAATAAATAATAATTAACAGACCCTGCTTTTTTCCAAAATTTATAATTCTAGGTAAATGGGAAGTACCTCAAAAGTATTTGATCCATGGCGAGATTCAAAATTTTCTATTTTGTCAATTTACTACAAATATACGGTTTTCGTATTTTTCCCTTTATTCGTGCTATAAGACCTTGCTTCTTGCCAAATTTCATGATTTTAGGTCAACGGTAAGTGCCCTATTAATAGGTGTTGTGTTCATATAATTCTCTAGGAAATTTTAAAAAATATGGCAGTATCTTTTTATCGCGTTGACTTAGAAGTTTGATTCACATCACAGGTCCAAGACGACTTGAGTATTTCATGTTAGTTTCAACTCGATACCCCCACGTGTTCCAAAGAAAACAGGGTTGACAGACAGACAGACGGACAACGCAGTGATCCTATTGAAATGAATAATATATTTATTTTCTCTTGTAGAAGATAATTGTTTACAATTTTTGGCTTATTTTTAAATTTAAGCTATTATCTTATTTTACAAGAGACTGGTGTCCGTGAGAGATTTGGAAACCCGTGGTACGGGTCACCAGGGCCTTGCAGGGTAATTTGGGATACATAAGTACATAAGAATAGACGGTAAAACTATTTTTATTTTAAACATGACAGTAAGTTAGAGTAGGTATATAAATAAAATTAGAAAAAACAGGACAGAAAATAAATCAGAACCAACTTAATATGCATGTTATATAATATCAATGTAACCTATAAGCGTTCCTTTTTTCCATTTGAGGTACTGAACTCTAAAAATAATAGCTATGATAAAAAGCTACAGTCTCGTACATTAATTCTCCCTACAGGGAACAAAAAGACAATTTCGTAGCTCTACAGGGCCTGTAACTTGATTTACAAAGTGCGAGCCGTGTATCAACTCCAAGATTTATTCGTACGTTTTTTCGGTGAAACTCCCGAAAACTCCCGGTTTTTGGGGAAAAAACAAAGGAATTTTAAAATCCTGATCACGTCTTGCAGGGCATGTCTCACATTGTTAATGATTTATAAACCATTAACCTAAAAGCCGAAAGGAAAGGGAAAAATACACGTGGGATTTAAATAGGGGATGAGGTTTTACTTATGAATGCGAGGTTTTGAACCAAATTATCTAACGATACTCTTTTATAGTATATTCTAAGGTTATTTTCGCGAGAACTCATAATAAAACACTGTTTTTACCGGTCTGCCTGTTTTTACCAGTCTGCCTGTGACCATGGAAGCTGAAAAGCCTCCGAAACGTCAGGTTATAAACAGATACTCTTTTATGTTCCATACATGCATGCGGAAAAAAGTCGCTGGCTGCATGGGGTAACAAATCCATCCTTAATTATTATCATATTTTTTTTGTTTAACAATGAAAATTACTATCATCATGATCATCCTATATCAGTCCACAGCTGGACATAGGCCTCCCCCAATGAGCACCAAAGCGCCCTGTCTTCAGCTTGCCGCATCCAGCATCTACCAGCAGTCTTTTGCAAATCGTCATCTCACCTGGTCGGAGGGCGTCCTACACTACGTTTGCCGAAAATTACTATCGAATAATAGAATTAAATTAAAACAAGTATTTACAATTGAAAAAATTTAGCTAACTGCAGACTGTTGCAAAGTAAAATTGTAAGTAATGATGAAATAGTTTATCATTTATTGATTCATCATCATCATCAGCCTATATTATTATATTTATTGATTGTAGGTAGTGAAATAAAAATATAACATTTATCATGACATGACACCCACTAACATAGAATGCCGTAAATATTGGACTTATTTCAGTAGCAAATGTTTTTTTTAAATTTTTATTCAATCTTAGGGTTTCAAGATCGGTTTCGAAACCCTTATGGTCTCGCTCTGTCCGTCCTCGTTTCTTAAATATTTTAGTAAATACAGCAGCTATTAACTTGAAATTTAAAATAATAATACATTTTGCGCGCTATTAGATACTGATCTAAAGAAGAAAAAAAAAATTGTCCAAATTACGATTGTGAAATTTCAAATGAGATAGAGACAAGTTAGACAATTTCAAAACAGTTTTTAAAATTTCTGTAGGATTCATACTTTTTGAAATATTTTGAAAATAGTCGAAAAGTTTACCGTTCCCACCCTATCTCCGAAGTTTGGGGAGCGATCCATGTACAATGTATGTGGCGTTTGTAGATATAGATCTATATTTTACAGGAAAAGTATAGAAAAATCTGTAAAAATAACCCCTATAATATATTAATAAAAATAATTGGCTAATGTTCGAAACCCTCGGCGCACGAGTTATACTCGCACTTGACAGATATTGTTTTATGTATGTGCGATATTATTAAAAGACTTACCGAGGATTACCGAAATAACAGTAAACAGTATTTAGAAAGTACAAAAAACCGTATACCGAAATAAGGAAACCAAGGTTCTCCAAGAAATACGGGACCAAAATAAGATTCGAATAAAATTCTTTCATCTCTATTATTAACTGAAACAACCTCAAGAAGGTACCTACTGCGAAGGCGCAGTTTTTCTCTTTTTTCTAAAAATAACCATAAAAGCTAACTGGGACATTTTTGGCAACAAAAACCAGTAAAAGTATTTCTCAAAATAAACACCCTTACAACTCGAATTCGACTTGACTCGTCAAAGCAACAAAACTCGTTTATCATTTAAATTAATTATCAATTCTCTTCATGTTACAAGCTAAACGTTTCTTATTCATTACGTTTCCTTAATTAAGCAATCTGCTTACAAAGAAGCAATTAATTGGCATTCGCATTGTTCAAATTCACTACAAAATTTATGACCGGAAGAGGGTAAATTTGAAATAGGAACTGTTAATTTATCGGCTGGCCAAACGGGAAGTCGGTGAATACTGTTCTATGAATTTGTATGCATTGTTTTTAAAAATTCATTAAGATACAAGCTGAAAAAGTTGATAATTGATAATCAATATGATGACAACCTGAGCCCTGACTGAGTTCTGTCAGGTTAGACGATAATATCGAGGCGTAATGGTGACGTTTCATTTTTGTATGGTATTTGCGGAGTTCCATGTATGCACGCTTGAGGCGCTCTGTACTAAATGAAATAAGACCGGCCAAGTGCGAGTCGGACTCGCGCACGAAGAGTTCCGTACCATTATGTATAAAAACGGCAAAAAAATCATGTCTGTTGTATGGGAGTCCCCCTTAATTTTTTTTATTTTATTCTGTTGTTATAGCGGCAACAGAAATACATCATCTGCGGCCTTATCGCTCAGAAGCGATTTCTTCCAGGCAACCTTTGGATGAATAGAAATTAGAAAAAAATAACCACCTTGATGATGATGTTAAGTGCGCACCTACATATTGTTATTCAGCCTTATTCATGTCTTTTCATCAGGATTTGGGCAAAAAAGTAGAAAGACGGAAACTAGGACGAAAAAAAGAACAAAAATGCTCAACCCAAAAAGTTCTCAATACCAGCCGCAAAATTCTTTATTCAAGGCCTACCTTCTAAGCATTTTCCTGCGGTCGCATGCTTTCTACCCATTTATAAACTGTTGGGTGAGAGCCCTTAATAGTCCGACGACAGCTAAATGTCACCACGTTTATTTGCTTACATTTGCGCCACTATTTTTACGTTAGTTTATTATCGGAGGAGGCAATATGTTCGGTTATTCTCGATGGCCTTCAGTGTTGCGAGCTTGGTGTATTGATGATAATTTTACCTTACCATGTAGGTATGTAGTATATTCTAAGGTTATTTTCGCGAGAACTCATAATAAAACACAGTTTTAACCCGATTGATCGCGTATATTTTATATTTTTTGTTTACAAAACAAAAAAAAAATATATAAAATATTCGCGATAAATCCGGTTAAAACAGTGTTTTATTATGTAGGTATGTTATAAAAGTCGCTTTAGTAATGGTTATTATTTCAAGCCTTTATTCAGTTTTTTTTTTACTTTTTATTACTTATATACTATTGCTTTTTAGTATCGATATTTCTTCTGTTTGCCCTGTTTTGGCATAATAAAGGTTACATAAGTAAAAAACGTATATTAAGGAAAAAAATAATTTATTACATTTGATTTTTTATTTGGTTATATAACGGAAACGATGACATTTGCAGAAGTTTTAAAAACTATGTCGCAGATGACAATGATTGAAATTGAAAATGATCTCCTTTCTCATGCTGTCTTGCTTACATTAATATACGATCAACTATCATCTGAGCGGGACAGCATGAGAGGGACGGAAAACATTGATCACCATCATCAGCTACCGTTGGCTAATGAACACTTCTTGTTATAGGTTTATCTATGTTTCTACCATAGTCAAGTGCTAAAAAGTTTGAAGACTGTATGCAACATTAAAGCACCTTTATTTTAAACATTAATTTTCGATGACGATTTTAATGAGCGGAGACCGCGATTCGGCAAACGTAGTGTAGTACGCCTTCTGGCCTGGAGGGATGAAGACCTGCTAGAGACTGTATCTAGATAGGAAACCGACTCAGTAAATTCCAGGCAGTCATGTCAAGGTTTCCATTGAAGTTCTGTCAAGAACTAGTTCTAAAAATAATTACATTTTACATTCCAGGCAGTCATGTCAAGGTTTTCATTGAAATCCTGTCAAGAACTAGTTCTAAAAATAATTACATTTTAAATTCCAGGCAGTCATGTCAAGGTTTTCATTGAAATCCTGTCAAGAACTAGTTCTAAAAATAATTACATGTTACATTTATTAACTCCGTTTGTAATTATGATTTTGTCTGAAAGACTTATGGGATAGGATGAGCCGCCTCACCAGCCTGAGATAAGCGCCTAAATAAAAAATTTACTAAGACTATACCGTACAAAATTTCACGTAGATAGATAGATAGATAATTCTTTATTGTACCACACAAACACAGAAAACAGTACAGAAATGAAAGCTATGAGAAGAAGTAAAGGCGGCCTTATCGCTATGAGCGATCTCTTCCAGGCGACCTTGGGATGGACTGGACATGTACGAACAAAAAAGACGGTGGCACTTGAAAAGAGAAATTATAAAATAATTATATAATACTAACTCTACTAAATCGACTATTCACGAAACTAGGTCTAACACTTCAACGTTATCGGTTCGCGTGCGTGCGTTTCAACTTCATATAAACTTCACCTA